>CM026163.1:3632188-4372110 GCA_014825975.1 Bombus haemorrhoidalis | reverse complement strand
CATTAAAAGCAATATAAAAATAATAATAATAAAAGTGCGACGAGCAACGAGATTCTATTTAAAAAATCAACATCCTACCTACCGCTGTTCGCACTCTCTTGTCAACAACTATTCGCAGAACTACTCGCAGAGCTATCTTGCTTTCCACTATCTACAAAACTCGTTTCTCTATGCAAGACGATACATTTTACCGTTCTTTCTTCGACCAGATCTTCAAAACTTGCCCGGTCCTCGCTCGAATTTCTTCACGTAACGTGGAACAAAGCGCGAACATAACCGATTCGAACCGTGGAATCGGCTCGAATCGAGCGGTCGCTTAAGAGAGCCAGTTTCCAGTTTCGGGCCGAGGAGTCGAGCTGCGATATTGCTTTCATCCAGTCGGAATATCCAGTTTAGTAGGATGAAGGCGCACGCGTATCTGGAGCGTGACAAGTTTCCAGATTGTGTATGCAAAAGGTGGCTAGCTGCTGCTTTTCTACGCACTTGTCGTGGCCGCCGCCTCGTCGACTACTTCTCTTACGCTTCTACCGATTCCAACCACAAAAAAGAAAAAAAAGAAAAAAAAGAAAAGGAGAAACGAGCGTACAGGCAAGAGAAAAAGAAGGTAAGGGTGAAAAGAGGCTGACGACGTGGGTTTTGGAATGGTACGACGGTACCACGCGAGACGATAAGGAGTCGCGTGCTTTGCAAGGAGCAGCTGCGACATCACCTGTCCATCTGGCAAACTTTCTCGTAAATTAAAAGCTACGTCCGTGGCACATTTTCCGACCAGTATACAAGGTGTTCCCAATTTTTCTCGGTTTAAACTGGGACTACGGTATAAACCTTCCAGAAGAACATACGATAAATCGCGAAGAATAATTTTTCCAATGTTATCGCCCTTTCCAGCTGTGCAATTTTTGTTCAATTTGCCTTCTGGATGATTGACTATATACTGGTAAAAACGATCGAGTCATAGTTTTTCGCCAGAATAGTGAAAACGGATATTTTTTAAAAGTTTCACAGATTTATCTTACAGAAAGATTTTATTTGATAGAATTTTATGGCAAGGTCGATCAGATTGATCTGATCTGAAATGATATGAAATTTGTTGCATATTAAATTTCTTGAGAATTTCAGGATGAGGCTGTTAGCTCATCGCATTAATCCTTCGCGTGTAATTATTTCTGTTCCTTATTACATATTCTACGTTGATCTTACATATTTTTTATTTTTAATTAAAACTACGTTGTTACGTAAATACCACCTATATATTTCACGAAACGTTCGATAATTGCTCGTAACATCGTGGAGCAAGGCGTTAGCGATAAAATTTCGCGCAAGCTTTTCCCTTATTTTCATTCGTAGATTATAATATCCTTCGAATTTGATCGAATAAATTGGAAATAGCCTGTAGAAACATCAAGATCGAATCAGCGTTTTAACCTGCCGACACGACTTTCTCATTTTCTGCCGTTTCCAGGTAGATTCGATCGATTCGATAGGTTCAGAATAGAGCATAATCCTACTGGACAATAGGAGATTTCCTGCGAATTAATTTCTCGAGTCGTCGATAGGAATTGAACACGAAAAATTGGATCTCTATCTGACGATTTTGAAGGGTTTCAAACCTGTGAGATCGTTTAATAAAGTTATTTCGATTATAATACGATATATAGCTATGATCAGAGAAGGTTGCAGCGACATTTATCAGGCACGATTCTTATACAAAGACTGGTCTTGCAATTTTAACCGAGTGGTTTATAGTATCAGGTGACACACGTATCGCGGATAACAGTCCACGTGATCCAAGACGCATTCCAACGTGATGAATATTAAAATTGCATCGAGATATAGTAAAAACGTTTAAACATTGTAGCTTCTAAAATACGCATCTGGTCCTGTCGACTAATGTGTCTTTTACACGCCTTAGAGCTTGAAAGAAAATTAAGTAAACGATAAAACGTTGCTTTAACAAACCAGACAGAACCATATCTCTTCCTTTCACGTCAAAGACACTCGATCACATCGAAAAATGAAAATGGTACCAATTTCGCCTTTACCAATATCATCATGAATTATTAAAATACCTGAACAAGATTTATGGTATTGAATTATTCCTAACAAGATTAACAGCTAATTAACTCGTTAAGAAATCCTATCTCTCCATCGTTAAAACACAGTTATAAGGTACCTATATGTAGGTACATACATCGCCCTTACGTCTGACATTGATATAATAATCCTAGATACTCTAAAAATCGACTAAAAACGGAAGAACATCCGAAAGGCCAACTTTCAAGCGATCGTGCGTCTTGCTACAAGATTCGAGCGGGGTCGTTTTGTTTTTCACACCGAAGCTTGCGACGTCTGGATGAAATTCGTCGGTATAGTGGAAGAAGCAGAGGCCGCGGGCAAGAGTCTACCGAGTGAACCAGCTGCCAGGCAGGTGATGGTGCAGCTGCCTGCGAGAGAGCACGTCCTCTCTCGGTAGCCGTCTCTCATCGGCGATCCCCTCTCGTTCCTGGACCAGTCTCGCCCGGGATCGATGCTGCTGCTCTCCGTCGTCGGTTCTCTCGAAATGGTACCAACCAAAAACGGCTCGGAGAACAGGACTGCTCTCGATGAATTTTGCGATTGGTTCCCATGAATGGAACTTTGAATGCAAGTGTGACGATGGCTGGATTGAAATCGTCTCGGAATTCTGGTGTTTTCTTTTTAGGTGAATTCGATGATTCGATCGACAGATCGATCGAGGGTGGTCCACTGTCGATCCATGGAATTTCCAAAGCGAACTTTCAAGAGAAAAGTATATACATGTAGATATGTACGTTGTTGAATTCCTTCCGTGCACGAGGTTGAAGTCTCGAGGGGTGTGAGGAAAATCGACGACGCGTTTCGTTCGAAACGAGTAGGCGCGTGGCTCGATCTCCGAACAGTTGGTTTATTTACGTGCGAGAGACAGCCGGGCGAAATCGTCGTTTCATGGAAACGGCGTTCCCGCGGACCTACGAATAATCCAACAGCGAACGCATCTGTCGCTCGCTGAGCAGACAGGTTCGATTCCCGTGCAATTGAACGAGTCTGGATTTATGTAAAAGCAATGACGATCTTGTTGGGGGGCAAGATCGTTTTCGCGTCATACAAATACATTTTCTTTTTTTAGAGTTTCGAATTCTTTAATTACATTGGACAAGCTTCGAAATTATTTTGTTGTTAAACGTTCGTCTCTGTAAATTGTTGTATTTTTCATAGTAATGTGTGACTTATATATATGTAATAAATATACCGTTTAAGACTGCGTTCTTAATACTTTTATCGCAAAAGCTTCGATCATGATCTTTTCGTGAAATAAAACTGGCAAACTTATAAACGGTTAATCTAATAATGTATAATAATAACGTAAAAACGTAACTCTATTTTTGTTAAATAAAGCTGTTACGTTTAGTTCTGCAAGAATTTGGAAAATATTTCCAAAAATACTTGAGCAACGTGAAACTGTTGGATGCTCGTCATCGAGCAACGTTCGCTGCGATTCGATGCTAACTCTATTTTCGAGCTAGTTATTAAGCAGGAAAAAAACGTAAAAGTCGAGCATAATTAAAATATAATCACGTGGTAAATAGCTGCTCCAAGTGACACCGTGCTCGAGTTTGCATGGAGAAACAGGTTCGCGAACGTTGCTATTATCGGTTACAAATTATTCTGAAGCTACTTAGCTATTGCTAACTACGGTTCCTGCCGTGTAATGACGAATGCTCAATTACATGAATTGCTGATAAACAGCGGTTTAATCGGTATCAAAACAAAAAACTCCTCGCAAAAAGTACTGCTTTGAATCTGCGAATATTCATATTAAAGTAAGAAATACTGTTCTTTACATGCGATTACTATCTAAGTATTAGGTCAGTGCATATAAAATGTCTGAGAATGTTTCTGAGAAACATCAGTTTGATGGGTGAACTTAACTAAAAATCAAAGTAGAAGAACGAACTCGTTATGTATAAATTAAGTATATATATATATATATTGAATTCTAAACAGATTTACAATAAAAATATCGAAACGTCGCTATTAATCGCGATGAATGATCGGAATATTTCTACGATTTCTTTCTAAGAAGCATTACGAAGATTACTTGAAGATAAATTTCTTGCTTGAGGACAGTTGAGAATATTCCACGTAAATGATTTTTAATGGATAAATTATTGAACGGGAGAAAAAAAGAGACAGTGAATGAAGAAATGGTCGCAGCTCTGTTCCATCAACGTTTGAATTCTAAAATCGATAATCGTTAAAATAGATTAAAACTGGACAACTAATTTTCATTAATACGAGTACAATAAAAGTAACATCAACGTAACGAAACTAATAAAATTAATCGAGCCAAGTCTATATGCTAACGGACAATTGTTCGCAGACGCCTATCACAGCCAATCTTTATCTTTCGTTAAAAATCCACAGAAGGACAAATATCGATTAGCTGCGATATGCATTCGCGAACAATCTAAGTCGTAGACTAGTTTAATTCATTGCGTAAGCTTGATTCTTCCATCGAACGATAATATTTTATTTGTATTTGAACGAATAATATCTCAATCAACGTTTTACTTTCGTAAAAGAAAAACACGATTTTATATCCATCAACCTAATTATTCCAAACGAGATAACGAAGAAAAGTTTCAGCGCAGATAGAAGACGCAACGGTTTTTAATAGAAACGGGAAAAATCAAAGTTTTCGTAGATGATTTAAACGCACCGATGGTAGCAAGTCTACAAAACTCGCGTTTCATGCGAAGAATCATTTACACGATCGTATAGAGAAGGATGGGAACGAAATGATTCATTCCTCTATTTATCGGTGGTAGCTGGAACGACGGCTCTCAGGTATCGGACCGACTATCGGTATTGAATCGAGGGTATCGTCGTTTAATGCGTCGCGTGATCACGAAAGAGACGACTCGTCTCGAGTGCACGAACAGCTCTTGGGTGTCTGCTTTATTAATTAACCTGTGGATTTCTGTCTCGTTTCACTGGATTAGAGTCTCGAAACGATTCCAATCCTCTAACGCGCCATGCTTCCACCAACCAAATCTCCTCTTTCAGTCGATTAATATTTTTTAACGATCGATCAAAATGATTAATTTTATTGTTCAAAGTGATTCGCAAATAAAAATGGTCATCTAGCTTTAAAGCTTATATATAACCTTTAACTAGAAGGCCGATCGATATGATTCGCTGATAAATTATTAATAAAGTGTTTTCAAACTTTATCTTATTTTTTAACCTTCTTAAACTGCACTTATCATACGCAGAAAGTTCAACGTTCCATCGGACTTGGGATAAAAATAAACGCGATGAGGTATTGACGTTGAACTAGCCTCGCCACGGGACCGCAAAGGGTTAATAATAATCCGCTCTTCAAGTACAAAGAAACGTCTATTTTTAATGACTCGGTTTTTGATAAATTTCACGTCCCGATAATAGTTTGATATTTTCGCGTCTGTTAAATTTCAAAGAGACACATCGATCAGTGTTCTATATGAAATAAATACACTATAAAGTGTAACTATGAGATTCAGATGTTTCAAACAATATACGAATTGCTCGGAAACCATGCCGATGTATTTCACGAATTGACATACGAAGAAAAACAACGATTAGAAACGTTATCCGTAAAAATATATTTAGAATCTCTGTGCCATTATTTGGCGATGAATTCTTTCAATGCTAATCATGTATCGAACGATACGAAACAAAAGATACAGGGACAACATCGAAAGAGACCTCTCTCTCTCTCTCTCTCTCTGATATATTCTCTAATTTTCCTATCGATATCGAGATTAATTTAAAAAATAAATTCGTTCACTGTACGAGTGTTCCGTCGAATGAAACATCGGTTTCCAACACCGACAGTCTCGAAACTAACCACGAACATATCTTTCTTGTTATTATTTTATAAAGATTTTACATCGAGCAATCAATGAATATCGAACGAAAGAAAGAAAATGTTGCCGCATTGGGATGTTATTCGAAGGAAGACGATTGCCAATGAAGAATCATTGCTGCACCTGTGCACAGCCACCGACTGGTTCAATACCTGTCGAGCATCGAGCGAAACTCTAAGGCACCTTCCGCCACGGGCTGCGTCATCAATACCTGGATCCGAATAAATCACGAAACCAAACGTCCTTATAAATTATTCCGTCCATCGTGAAGGATTTATGCAACGACATTCAACGAACAGCACGATCCAACTTAAGTCCGACATAGACGCTGTGCTGTTGAACGATTTTACGTTTCTAATGAATGCAACATGAATATAAAACTATAGATATGAAGAGACGAAGAAGATGTATTATTTGCTCCAAAATTAGAACACGTTAAAGATGGATTATATCGTAATAATCGATTTGACTCTAGATGCTTTGTACGATGAACGAAGCTGATATAAATTCGATTCCAATAATTTCCATAATATCGATTTAAAATTGTCAAAGTTTGAGGTAACATCGGCGAGATTGTTCAAACAGGTACTAGGTAAGTAGACCGCGAATTTTTGCACCGACGACGCTGTACTCTACAATTTTAGATTTGTAACGGCGCGATACTTACGGCGCGCGATTCTGCTATCAAAGATATAAAACAGTCGAAGTGGAAAATGTTAATAAACGGAACGAAATTGCAATAAAATTGCATTGTTCGTCTACATCGATCGTCAACCTTCATGCTGCGACGTTTCGATCTTTAAATTTCGTTCTTCTTCGATGTGAACAACGACTATGATATATGTATACGTTGTACGTATATCGTTCCATGTGCTAGTAACGTAGAAAAGATGGAAAATGTGTTAAAAACTAGACATTTCTAGATTTACACGACCTAACAGATCCAACAGCGAGATCCAAAATGAAATTTTTAGAATATTCGGAAAAAATTCCCTTGTGTCTACAGTTTGCGTATTCTCCAAAGTATCTAGCTACTACGATATACTTTTCTAGTTTGATAGAACGATTAATTAAATTACTTTATCTACGTTTCCCAATAATCTTCTTCGTCCACTTCGTAACTTTTACGCGATATTTCACTGCCTGGCCTTTAATGAGTCGAGTCCTGGGGCGATGTTCTCAGCCGATGAGTTCCATGCGCGATTAATCGTCCACGGAATACGGGTTGACGCGTGGGCACGCATCGAAACGAGAACGGATCCGCGGCCAGAAGCGGAGTCGGTGAACGAGAGTGCCGCTTGTGCAATTTACTCGAATGGCGTGTCCGCAGTCAATGCTAGGACCTTGCACTCGGCGTGCACGTGCGTGTGTGCACATGCATATCATAAACGGCTGACGAAGGAGGGAAGAACGAGGCCGGACGATCGGGGGAGGGACGAGCTTCGAGAAACGGAGAGGAAGCGGATGCTAGCGGAAAGAAATCGACGTGCAAGAGAATTCTTACCTGAGAAACGGGGAAAACACAGGAAGAAGGTGGATCTAGCTTTGGAATACGAGATAAGATGGTCGAACGATATGCTGAAGGTAAGAGTGAAAATTGATTTGAAAGAGAAAGAATCTATTCATTTATTTATCTATTTAGCGAATCACGGGCAACAGAGCCCTACGATGCAAGGAAACAGAAGAAGAGATACAGATATATAGGAAAATAAAAAAAATGTAATCCTCTGAATATTCTCTGGTGTTAGCGTACTCAATGTGCGAAGTAGGGGATTTCATAGTCGTGATGCCCCGAGTCTGAATCGACTAAATGCATAACTTTATTTATTTATTTGTCTATTTAGCGAATCACGGGCAACAAAGTCCTACGATGCAAGGAAACAAAAGAAGAGATACAGATATATAGGAAAATAAAAAAAATGTAATCCTCTGAATATTCTCTGATGTTAGCGTACTCAATGTGCGAAGTAGGGGATTTCATAGTCCTGATGCCCCGAGTCTGAATCGACTAAATGCACAACTTTATTTATTTATTTGTCTATTTAGCGAATCACGGGCAACAAAGTCCTACGGTGCAAGGAAACAAAAGAAGAGATACAGATATATAGGAAAATAAAAAAAATGTAATCCTCTGAATATTCTCTGATGTTAGCGTACTCAATGTGCGAAGTACGGGATTTCATAGTCGTGGTGCCCCGAGTTTGAATCGATTAAATGCACAATTTGATAGAAATCGAGGGAATAAAAAGACAAGAAATTTGCGTTCTTTCGATAAGTCGCACGTATTTGTATTCATAAGGAGATCGCATAATCACTAGCGTATTTCAAGCGAGATAGAACTGATGAATTGTAGAGAGCTTTCAATGTAAAGGGTTTTCGAAAATCCAGAATCGAATGATAAATCCAAGGGAGCTGTTTGTCCTGTTGATAATGTTGGGACTGAAATTTTGAGCGAGTGCAGAAGACGATAGAGGTGCTCAAGAAAGGTATTATCGATCGTTTTGAGATATGTCAGACGCACGGGATAGACAAATTTGAAAATTGATAAAAAGACTCGTGTTTGCGATAATATCAGTTACGCGTTAAGAATAACGTTGAAAGAAACATAAATTTTGATTCGTTAGAATCCATCGAAGAAGTTAAATTACTTGATAAAGCAGAATGATGTTAATCTAATATAATTACGCATATGCTACATATTCATAAGCATACTCTTACATAACGTCTGCGATGAAACGTACGATATAAAACGCGAGTAATAACAACGTTAAACGATAGAAATAGTTTCGCGTAGAGTAAGCAAAGGCAAAGGAGGCAGTTTGAAGTTTAAAGATCTAAAGAGCGCGAAAGAGACAATTCGAAGATGAAACTAAACCGGCGATAAAGTAATTCGAAAGCAGAAGATTCGTTGGAAAGTAAAGAGGAACGAGTCGGGAAAACGAGCCGGAGGGAAGGATCGGTTCAGATTGTTAAAGAAGAGCGAAGAAAACACCTGAAAGAGAAGGTTGAAACGGTAGCAGGAGAGAAGAGGAACAAAAGGAAACCCGGTGGAAAAACGGGTGAGCTCAAGACAGTCGCGTTATCTCATCGCGAAAGGGATCGTTAGGATAAGCTGCAGCTCTTTCTCTATTGCGCATTCAGCCATTCTAAAAGTGCAGTTTTACTGCCGCGTTCGTATCGAGCTTAATCATTTACGGGCGCTCACTTTTCGCGCTCCGCGTTTCACGCCTTGTTTTATCGTCTGGATTTACGTTTATACGAGACTTCGACACGCGCCGACCCGTTATCGACTGGTCTCTGCTGATTTGTCGCTAAATGACCACCGAGAGGGAACCATAAAACGTCGATAAAGAATCGTCTCGTTTCACGCGTACTCGTTTCACTTCAACCGTATTCCATCCATCTCTACTTCGAGGACACTTCGAATACGATCGTCACTGTTTGACAGCCGACGTTAATTTTGTTAGTCGCGAGCATGCGTATACGTACATAGAGTCACGGAAATGTTCGAATTCTTACAGAAATATTTTGCGAATACGTTACGTGTGCAACCGAAGTTGGAACTCGAACTTTTATCGCGAATACGTTCGATGTTATAGGACATAAAAATGTTCAACTGCACGAGTTATTTTAAACTTTGCACGTAGAGACGTCTGCATGCACCTAGTATATCGTTCGTGATAGCTAATATTCGATGTAAAGGCAGACGTTCCATTCGGTCTGGCGATAGAGATCTCAGTTCTGACGATCACACAAGCAACTCGACAACGCAAACTCAAACAGCTCGACGACAGCTGTTCCGCAAGGAAAAGCGTTTGGGACACGAACGTCCATCCACAAGATCGACGATAACATCGTCGATGTCATCGAACGTCTTGAACCATTCTAGACGAGAGACGTATACTACATTGACGGACCAAAGTATTCCAAACGTTTATCATAAAACCCTTCAAATGAAGCTTTTACGTATATCGTATGGAACTTGTTGAGATTTAATTTCTCTTAACGATAAGAAACAAATTCTACGTTTCGATATAGCGGTGTTTCAGTATCGATAAACATTCGTTATACTCTATTTAAGGTTGCAGAACTCCGAGAACTGGCATTTCGATGCTTAAGTAGCAATTCGCAGGAATAGAACGTTCTCCAAATATCGAAAGACAACGTCATTTACGATCGCATCGAAAACGTTAAACGACTCGAGAACACGAACCAGCAACCTCGGGATCGCGATTTATTTCCACGCGGCTCGAAACTGCGGAGGATAAATTGCAGAGCGGATTTACACGTGGCGCGTTTCGTTGCGATACGCGGAAACGATGAATCGCGAGTACACGTGCAAAGAAATATGCGTGCGTCATCGGCTGCGAAAACGGCTCGTTTTGGCACCGGTTAAATCGTTTTCGCTCGAATCGCGAACGTGAATCCCCGTGCCAGGTTTTCTATATCGAGAGAGAGAGAGAGAGAGAGAGAGAGAGAGAGAGAGAGAGAGAGAAAGAGAGAACCCACACTTGTTCATGGTGACCACGAGGAATATCGTTGGCTCTCGCCTAACCTTTCTCTTCTTTGTTTAGAGGAAAAGGGGAAGAAATTTTTCGTGGGGCCACTTGAACGGACCTACGGCGCAATTAAAATGTTACACTTCGATGGTTGGTAAGATTTTCCTCTTTTTTTCTTCTTTTTTTTTTTTTTTTTTTGCCGATTAAGCTACGTGTTCAGTCAGGTGGAATAGCTTTGGACGAAAGTCCGTTACCTAAGGAGAAGGATATACGAAAGTTTGCGAGCTGCTTAACAATCCGTTTCTTTGCACCAATCAACCCCCAACGGGAAATTCTTTTCCGTTAGGCCGCGAGAAAATGGCAATCCGGTTTTTTAAAACGAGTTTAATACGAGATTCTGATATTTGGGTGAAGATTTTTGGTGTAAATCTATGTATGTTCGCTTTCTCGAGAAAATATGAAAAAAGGAAGAAACGTTATTTTAGTTAAAAATTCTGCTAGGTTTTGTTCGAAATAGTAACAAACGTTGTGCAACGATCAATGTGACGTATCAATTCAGTAGGATGTTACACAACAGCGCTTGGAAAGGAAATCAATATTACAACAAGCACCTCGTTTCTTAAACAGAGATATGCCAATCGATGTTATACAACCACGTTCGAATGTTTCGCTACGGTATAACATGTAATACATCAATTTCATATTAAGCTTTGAAATGCTGATACTTCGTGACCCACTGGTCAGTGTCAAATTTTGCCATTCAGTTCTAAATTCCCACAGTTAGTAACATTCATACATCCGTCAATTAGCCTTTCTACCGATTCTAACAATTGCTCCAATTACCAACGTCAACGACGCTCTCGTTTTTAAACCTCTAATTACATATTTCCTATCGCGCATCAAATCGAACGTTCTTTAGCCACGCGTGTCTGTCGTAAGCAAAGAAAATTTTGTTTTTTTTTCCCCCTGGATAAAATTCTCGAACGTATATACATGTAAAAATAATATCCTACGATATACGTAGTATGCTTAAAAATCTTTCACATCTGGCTTATTATTATTATTATTATTATTATAATACGTATCTGTAACAAACATGTTTAAAAAATCCTTTCACGTACTCCTGTATATCCGATAAAAATCCTTTTCCAACTAAAAGACTATTTATATGCCATTGCAATCATCGTTCTGATCTCTGTTCATCAATTCACCATCCAGAAGATCCCACATCCTGCCACCCCAGCATCGTTCGTCATTCCCCTTCAACAGTCCCTGGAGATCTAAATTCCCAAGAACTGCGCGATCATTGGAAAGAGCAAAATGCATACTCATATCGATGCTGTCTGGTGCACGTCTTTGGAATCGGTCTCCTAGGGAGACCATCGGAAAAATTGAACGGGCGCCGCGGCGCCATCCCGCCAACATCTCGTTTCTATTAGCGATTCAGAAAGGCAAAGGGGAAGAGTATTGGCCGCTGTGGCTACACAGTTCTTTCGGCATAAGTTATTCCCTTTATGCGAGCAGCATCAGTCTGAGGCGCAGATGCCCTTCCCCACGCGAAGGGAGGCACCTTATGCACGCGCACGCGTGCACGTGTGCCGCGTGAATGCGGGATCAGAGCAGACGGCGAAGCGGCGAGGTCTTTGTTCAGGACCGTATCGCGGCGACCAGGGAACTCTTTTAACTTGAAAGTAGACCGACTCGAGCCGACAATGCCACTCGATGCGCCCCTATGCAGAAAATTTTGCCAACCTCTGTCGCAACTCGCTACTATTGAAATGGAAAAGCGAAAAGGAATATTTGATGATTTATATCGCCTGCATTGCGTTTGTTATCACGCATATTTACGATGAATCGCGAATCTGGATTTTCGTTCGAATCGATCGGATTTTGAAACAGATATGGAAATCTACCTTTTCTATATCGAATATCAAAAGGAGTAGAACCAGCTGGCAAATATCGGTTAACGTGCACACGATTCCCAGGTCAACGAACTTTCTCGATATCGAGGTGGATAACGCGTTAATTGAGGACGGCGATAGAGTCCGATGCGCTTCCTCGTTCGCAGATCGAGAAACGTTCCTTTTCATCTCAAACAAGCGTAGTCATCCTCGATGAATAATAAACTACTACATCTTCGTATATCTTTGAAACGTAATATCAAACCGAATGAGATATTCTACGGCAAATACCTTCAGATTGATTTAAAGGCAGCAAGAAAGATAAACAATGTGAAATAAACAAGAATTAACTATGATACATGGTCCGACTGAAACGCCGCAACAAAAATATCTATCGACGAAGATCTTTTTTCACAAATTGCGTACCTTTACGCTCTGCGTAAAATTTATTCCCATTTACGAACTGAAAATACGGTAAATAGCAAATTAATTTATTTTGTTATTCTGCAGGACTACTGCTCTATAACGAGGATGGAGAAGGGTGCAGTTTATGAATACCAATCTCGAGGAAATTAATAAGGAATTCAAATTTCTGAAGGAAAATGTAACAGGAATTCAGAAAATGCTGCAGCGTACTAGCGTTAACGACGGATTACGGGCATGAAAGATTGCCAATAGAGCGGAAATTCAATTTCTTCGCTCGCCGGCGATTCAAGTTTTTGGACTTGGCCCAAAGTTCAACGACACAACGGTGATGGAGCAGTCAAAGTTTCGCTGCGATTACTATTTTGCAAGAACAGCGTAAGTCGTTTCTCCTACCGAAGTGAATCGTCGATTAAGCCTATCCAATTACGAAATTCACTCTTCAGACAGGCTTTATTTCTTTCTTTCTCAAGACGAGTCTCAACGATTAATTTATTGCACGACGATGTTCGACTCTTACATCCTATATCCGAAGTTTTCTTGTTCTTACGGTAAACTTGTTTCTAGCATAAAGTAACGAAATAAGTATAAAAATCGGAAAATCAAAAAACGTGGACTTATCCTGTGTCTCTGCCGCGCAGTTTTCCTTATAAAATGTGCATTGTTTTTTCATGGAACAATTTCATGTAACCGAGCGGACGTCGGTAATGGAATTTATCTTTCCATTTCGTTACCTTCTGGCAACAAAATTTGTTATTTAGAGCAGACGTCGATAAGAGATATATACGACGAGTAATTGACTGAATTTAAAAATCATTTGTCGGGGAAAATAAAAAATTTTTAATCGTAATATAAATAAGAAAATTTAAATGTCCAAAATGGCAACGCAGTATTGACATATAGGTTAATGAGTGAAAAACGAAAAACAAAAATAAAAAGGAAAAAAAAATAAATCAATAACGACTGCCAGGATTCGCAGTTCGTCCCTAGGTGGTTGTTAAATTAGCGCGAATACATGGTCCGCGGTGTAATCCGCTTAAACCGATTTCCAGCGACGTAACAATCCGGATAGACGAATATACGGTATACAACGACACGTTTCGTTTCTTCGCACCTGAAAATACCAGTGGAAAATGAAACACACCTGAAAATACCAGTGGAAAATGAAACGCACCCTCTTGCATTCTTATTTAAAACACGCTCCACTCTAATTTCCGACGTTTCTTGTTGCTTATACAGCCGAATAAATTGATAGTTACTCGAATCCGCATAATTTAGAGCAGCTTTTATTAATTCGAACATAACGAGTGGCTTCTTAACGGACTATACTTTTTCCCAGTGATGAATGTGTACACTCTATACACTGCGATATGTAATTAAGCGCAACGCGCAGGAAATGCTCGTTTATACCCTTCGAACGTTCGTGAATAACGTTTTCGATAACAACAGGTATATCATAAAAAACGTTTAAGGTATTTCCAAGTACTTCTTGCCGTAGGTAATTCAATTCGTCTCTGTAATCTTCCGAAACGAATACCTACAGCACGAACAAGAGTTATACTAAAAATATCCGGACATTTGCATTGCGTTTCAGGAATTTAATTACGAAACCGCAAATAACGATTATACGTTGATAACGAACGTTTGCAATTTGCATTATCACGTTGAGAACCGATTTCGAATAGTGTAAGAAACGTGCAACGAAATATTGTCATTTGCAAAATGGAGTGGAAAGAGCCATGGCACAATTTTTCAACAAAATTTATAGCAGATTATCTAATTTCCAATCGTCTATTAAAATTTAATATATTTATTATGCGGTGATTCCATAGGAAGATGACTACTTTGATTTTACTCCTCCTTCATTTCTATATTTCGCTGCTACTTATGTGCTGTTCCTATGATAATGTAAGTACGTTCGCTTCCTCGACATCTTCGCTAAGAAAAAAAAAAAAAAGCGAAACAAAACAACGTGCATAAAGAAACCGAAGGATTAACGCAATCGTGACGACAAGCAAGTAGACGAAGCTCCGTTTCGAAACAGTTGGAACGTCCACAGCGAAACTTCGCTGGCCTGAACAAAAATGTACATCATTGAACCACGCAGAGAGCTGCAACAATACGACAATGCTCTTCCTATCGAACCTTTTATATACTTGAGAATCTACCGCGTTACGTTCCATACTGCGTTCAGAAATAACAATCCTTCGCGGACGACCCTGAAAAGCCCAGGTTGGGCACAATGTTGCAACGGAAACGCGGACGCGAATGAAATCCGAATAACACTTATCCTCGCGACCGTGCACGCAAGGCTAAAAAGCGGTCTCGCGACAATAGGTGAAAATGTGGCTTTCACATTTTTCCCTATGGATAACCGATCCCCCACCCACCCCGCCAATCCCCTCTGTTGCTGACGTTAATAGCCCGTTTTTCGAATAAACACCGTCTTTGTCATTTAAATGCGGTTACTCGATGCCGGCTGCTTCCGGTCCCAAGCTATTGTCGTCGATTACACTTGCACGATTGTGCGCCACCGATAATTGAAATTGAAAGAAGAATATATATTTTTTTCCTTTGTCTTTCCATTCGTATCTGTTTTCTTTCTTTTTTCCTTTTTTTTTCTTTTTTCTTTTTAAAGAATGTCGAATAAAGCTTCAAATTACGATCGAAAGGGCGAAAAATCGACAATTTTCTGGAAATAATGGATTAAATGAGAACAAGGAAAATAATATCGTGACAAAAGTACATACGCACGTGTATTGAAATAGCAAGAGTCCACTTGATCGAGTTAAACGGAGTAAAAGGAACGGAGGAACGTAATAGTTTTGAATGGATCTTTTATCACGATTCTGTGTTCCGCGCTGCTTGTATTTTTTGACAATTAACAGGACGTAAGGTTGCCGGTGAATTTATATACCAGGTATTTTTTATACTTCGTTCGCAAATATTTGGCAACTTCTACGTGCACTTTCAAATCCCCTCCAAATGTTATCAGTGTTAATCACGATAGTCGTTATAGTAGCAATAAAATCTCAAAATACCTCGCACGTTATATACGTACACGAATAATGTTTCGTACGACGAACGTTCAAATGCTCTCGCGAGTCACCGTATCTAGGCAAGATTTTGTACGCTCGAGAGAGAAACGAGAAACTTATGGCAACAACGTTACGATCTTCTCTCGAGGATAATAACATCCGATTACTCGGTCGAGATGATCGGAAACTACGGTCGAGTGTTGGAGAAATCTATGATTTAAATCGTTAAGATATTCGTCTTTAAAATGATTTTGACTATCGATACGTCACGATATACGTATATCTGTCATTTAAAAAGCAAATATATTATGCCACATGCAGCACCATGGCGTAGTCGTACGCATTCTTCATTTAAACATGCAAGCTCGTACACGCAATCTGGTCACGATTCCTGCTTATCTTGGAATGCCGCGGTTGTCATGGTGACTCCCGCTCCTCCTTTCATTTTCCCACCACCGTTTTCCATGCCGGGGAAAACTGCCGACTCGTTGAATAAATTTCCCGCGCTTTCTTCCTACGAAATTCTCAGAAATTACAATTTCTACGTGGTCGTCCCTTTAAACTCGCGAATCCTTTCTAAATAAACTTTTTTACAACGCCAATATCTCTCATTGGTCCGTGAAATTAAAACGATTCAACGAGAATACAAAAAAGAAAATTTCCATCGTTTGAGACGAGTTTTTGTCGCGTGCAAAACGATATTTGAATTGAAAGGTAGCATCAGATGCGTTTAACGAGCAATTGATCGCGCCGTTTTATCAACGAAACGAATCGGTATCAATGAATCTCATTCGATGTTTTTCTAGCACGTTGCAAGATAAATAAAAACTTAGTGGTGCGAACTGGATTTATTAAAAAATAACGTTCGATCTAGATTAGAACAAAGCTTCGTAAATCTATAAAATAAATACCAATATGTACAAACGTAACTTCCATCGACGTTTAACGAAAAACGATAGAAATGTTTATCGTTATACGTAAACCTACAACAGAAATTTGACCTGGTTCTTCTTCCAAGTAGATCTCCGGGTTTATCGCCCAGGTATTATGGCAATTCGTAGGGACGACATATTTATGTATTTACGACATTCGTTTAAACCGACTCATTATCCCAATGAAACAGTTATTCCACTGACACAGATATTAAGAACACGCTACATCAATTCGTGAGCTTGTAAATAACGGCCGTGAAACACAAAGTACCCAGCAAACTTCACAACGCCAAACGGTTATCCAGAAACGACAATAAACCAAACACAGCAACAAAATCCATCGGGCATCCGGTTCAGGCAAACTAACGGTAATTATACCGACCGCAGGTCACGACGGAATTATCGCGCGCTTCTTAAATTACACTCGCTTTCTTTCTACGTTCTTACGTTCGACCAAAATCCTCGCTAGGAACCTCGATGATTCATCGCAAACCAGCTAAACCTATAACGGAGAAAACAAAGGAAATATTCTATCGTACGGTACCGTAAAATTCTATCGTAATCCCTCTTATTCACTTCTCTGATTGACAAAAGGAAAATATTTCCTAGATGCTTTGAAAACGAACTTTCGGGTCTAGGGAATTTTCTGCAACAATTCCTAACATAAACGCAACGAAAGACCGTAACGATCTCTGGCGAGCCTCTGCGTCGCTTTAAATCCCCGTATGTAAATGAAACGATGACACGTCCGACTGTCGACGATATATTTCTCCCCATGGTAATCCTGCGCTTTATCTTACGACACTAGTTAACTTTATTTTGTTTACGTTCATCAGTAATTTATTGGACATTCCAGCGAACTCGTAATTTCTCTCTCTCTCTCTACATTTCATCAGCCGGTTCTCGTTATGTATTGCACTCGCCATTGAAAATCGGAGATTTACGTCGCGGCGTGCAACATTTGCACGCGAGACACGCGAACCCTCGAATAGCCGGCGCGTTTCCTGTTTGCTCGCCTCTTATCGGTAAACAAAGAAATCAAGCGCCACGCGACGCCTTCTTACCGACCATCCACTGTATCTTCAAACTTTTTTCTCAAGCTTAATTTCATTCAAACTAATGTCTTGTTTATATGTAGAGCAAAGAAGAGAACTGTAGAAACTCTTCGTGAATATATCTTCACCTGTGTTTTACGAAATATTTTGAAATTTCATTGACGCTGAAATCAATTGTTACGATTGTTACGATTATACTGGTAAAATTTGGAAGAAAGCTGAGATTGTACGTAGAAGCTACATCTATCGCAAGCACACGCTTCGTAAAGTTCGGCAAAGTGTTCGAACAATCAAATATTATGTTAGTACATCGCAATATTTAAACCATCTTTATCGTCGATTATAATTGTTCGCGTATCAACCATTACCACCCATGATAAGTGGCAAGCGCGTCGATAAACACTTACGTCTAAGATTACTTTATTCACGCCGATTAATTCTTCCGTTCCGTCTTATAAAATTTCAACAAGTTTACATAATAAAATTTCCTACGGTACGGTACAAATATTTTCGCCAGCTATTGTAAATTATAAATTTTTAAACAAAGGATACATTTTTCGAGTATCTGCCGGTATTATCATTCATTGTATGAAATCCTTCCTTATGAAATACACCATGAACGAAAAACTTTTTCTGTGAAACATACGCGGATTCCAAGTTCGTTTATTTAGAAATAAAGCCATTTACAATTCAAGGCGAGCGACGTGCAAACTGTGTGCAAGCAAATGGCAATTGAATTTAAACTCGCTCAAGGAGCCGGTTGAAGCGACGACAGAGCACGATCACGTAATTTTAACGGTTGGTAAGAAAAATCGAAATCAGCCGATAATTGCGTGTCCATTAAAACGTTCGGAGCACTGTGTTACCAGTGAATACCCTTGACAGTGGAAAGCAAACTCTTGTCGCGTAAACAGAGACCCAGTGCTGCCATTATTTGCCGGAGAATTAACCGCGCTGAAACACGCGTTTATCCAAACGCACGCTGACCGCGAGCCAATTAAAAGAAAATAAGTCCAAGTGGCGCCTCGTACCGTAAGATAAATTAACACTCGATCCAGTGGTTTATTATATCTGTTGTACGGATAACTTCGCCATTTATATTATGTTCTCAGACACAAAAGGTATACGTTTTATCGGATTCACACGTACGCGTACAAATACAGGCTACGTCAAAAATCGTGGCACAACTGACAAGAGGGTAATAATAAATCAAGAACGTAGAAGAAGAATTTCTACGTTCTCGGTAAAATCGAACTCGAAAACTTGTTGTAGCATACGTGAAGTTGGCTAAATATCGACTAAATACGAGCAAACAATCAACAGGCGGATATTGTACACGCTATAGTAAGCGAAAAATGTGAAATACAATTTTCCCGTTTATGGCCTCGTTTCGAAGAAAATGGACTTTGAACGTGTTTGGTTAAGAATTAGCCTGGTCAATCTTACTAGAAAATTGTATTCTACGTTTTCGCTTCATTTCTTCCTGTAAAGTCGCTCTCTTGCCAATTACACCATAATTACTTGGTCACAGTGTATATACTTTCTGAAATATGAACGCCGTTGAGCCGAATAAAAATCCAAAATGTCTGTAATTCCGATCGATAGGAATTGAATTTTTCCTAGTATCGGTAACCGGTCAGGAATAAATGAGCCGGAACGAGTGTTCATAATTCTGCCCGTATGGGCGCTGTACAAATTTCCCGAAATCGAGTTCCGCTGGCAATTTGTCGATTATCGAAATGCAGGATTATCGATAACGTTGCGAATGCCCGAGCACAATCCACGGAAACGCGAAGAAGCTTCGAAGAACGCGATACGACCGATAGACGTGTCCAGAAATAAAATTTAATGGGGCGCCACGTGTCGCTTAAAGTTTAAAGGGAGATAAATCAAACGAACAAGTTGGACGACGACAATGCGTCGTTCTATTCGTGGCATGTTTGCAAGAAACTGTCGTGTACACAATTTTAAATTGTTAGCTTCTCAAAACATGCACGCTTTTTCTTCACTATATTTTCGTAATCTACGAACGTAATTTACGATACACGTCTCTAAATTGCCAATAAACAATACCGTAGTAATTCACTTAGATAAACAGTAAAGTCAAGCAAGAAAAGAGCTACTATCGTTCACAACAAACAAGAATAATGCTGTAAAATTACAAAAAATCGTTGAGAATCAAATTTTAATAGACAAAAAGAAACTCGCTTATGTAAATATCTTTTCCACGTTTGAGATGATAATTTCACATCGATTTAAGCTGCAAATGAAATCTTTTTCTCATATTTGTTTCCTATTCAAAAACTACAAAAGTTATCTTAATTGAGATCTCGTATGTATGCGATTACTTTCCACGTGTAATATGACGAGAAAACTCGGCTTTTTCTTTTTACCGAAAGCAAAATGATCGTACTTTTGTATCATTTTACACTATAATAAAAATGAAGTGTACGTTATACATGTATAGAGTTCGCGTTCGTATCATACGTGAATCTATAAACGAAAGAAACTTTCAACGTCGAATATCTCGAAACGCCATTTTAACAACTAGTCGTACTCAATTTCTGAACTATAGACACGAAAGGGACGGGAAAAACATAGTAACAGCTGTTTATCGAACTCGCAAATTATACAGGGTTGAAAAGAGGCAACGATTTATACGCACGCTAAGAAGGAAAGTGCGTTTACTCTCTAGCGATCGTAGGAGAGCTCTCGTTCGACGCATAGCGAACGTGGAAAGTGGCGCTAATTAGTCGAACGTTCCGTTTCCCGGGATTAAAATGTTTAGAAAATTTGTCGAGCTCGAAAGCGCGGCCGCGCGCGCACTCCAAACTTCCACGTTAATTACATATTGCTTCGACATGCTGCACGCGAATTGCCGCACAGTGAAATTTGCTGACAGAATTTTCAATTCGAATTAATATTTTTTTCCTCCTGTTTTAACGTGGAGCCCGTGGCCGCAGAGTAAAATGGAATAGAAAATTACTCGAATGTTTAACTGTCGACCGACGAACTTGATGATACGCCGGAAGATTATTTTGCGAATATAATGCAGCATAAAACAGTTGCCGTAACCGAATGATTTCGAAGTTTGGAAAATTAAAATCGAGCATGTCGGTACATCTTGTTTACGTTGTTTTCATATCGTGTTCCATACGTGTAAAGATCACAGCAGAAAACACGATAAGTACGTTCGTTTTTTGTTTACCGATTTTATGAACAAACAGGAGAATTTTAATACGATATGATACAAAAGAACTAACTGTTCATCCTAAAAATAGTCGATGATTTGACGAAATTTTGAGAGAGCCATGTGTTTACTTCCAAAGCCGAGTGTATATAGACAATTTTGGTAATCCTTAATCCTCTGTACAAAATAGAAAATGTGACTTATCAAGTTCTTCCCCTGAACAGACGCAAATATCTGTATATGTACGATGTTCATTACGAGAACGCGTTCGTGCAGCTAAAACTTCGAGCAAGCCGTAGTTCTTGAACAACAGAAGCTTATGTACCATTTCGTGTATCTTTTCGTAGTTCTACTTGTAATTGTAACGGTAGTAGCCATTTGTAGGTACAAAGTTTTACAATGCTTAAAACAACAACTTTTAAAAGTAAGACGAGTGCCATCTACGTCTCACTCAGAACATCATTTTCTTTTATATGACGATCGTTTTTATACAACTCGTCCGGACGTCGCGAAAAAAAACATGGAGATAAATAAAGGAAGGAACGAGGTAAGAAAAAAAGGAAGAAGCAAATAGTTATAGATATAATTGACTCACCAGACAACGCCAAAGGCACCATATCCGATGGGTCTGTCGGGCTGAACGAGATCCTGAGCCGGCGGCGGTGGCGGAGGCGCAGGAGCGGCAGGGTGGTAGTAGGTGGGGGGTGCTTGGGCCGCTGCCGCGAGGACCGCTTGCCCCGGGTGGGCCCCCGTTGTCCCACCGCCACCTGTCGCCCCCGCCCCACCCCCCTGCATTAGCGACATAGACACGCTCATGGACACCCGCGAGTGCCGACTGGGCCCAACTACTGCCATCAAAACTCTCCTCTCTCCCTAGGGGCCACCCTCCTCAACCCTTTCCCGATTCACCGCCACCGCCACCGCCAAGGCCCCTGCCGCTTCAGGGAAGCCGGGACACGCCTCTCCTGCTGCTCGTCGATTCTTTTCCGACCGTTTCGATTTTTCCTGCTCACTCTGTTTCACCTGTTCGATCAAACACTTCTTTCTCTATTAGATATCTCGTTATCGTCCCAGTGACGGGGCACACACGTGACACTGACACAACTTGAAGTCCTTTTTCTCGTTTTCGTTTCACCACAATAGCGACGAGAGCATTCAAAACGACCTTTTTTTTCGCTTTCAACAATTAAACTGGATAAGATTCTTGCAAGATCACTGTTATCCAAAGAAGGATTGACCAACAGACACGCCGTATCAACTTAGAAGTCGATAGATCTCGATATCGCTCTCGATTCCATATTTCGAGAAGCACGCGAATATTCCCTGGATCGAGTAATTCGATCGTCGATCACGATAATGCGAATCGACGAGCTTCGATGGAAAATTGCAAATTGCCTTCTGATGGAATATTACGTAGCTCAGTTTCGAATGTCGCGCGCTCTCGAGGTACGGCGGGAAGGGCTGAAGCTTGAGGAGCACGAGAGGCAAAGGGGACTCGTGACACCACGCTCGACGCTGCGGCTGTGGTCGCGTCCTTTTATCGCGACTTATGGCAAAAACGATACATGCGAAGGGTAACCTTCGGAGTAGAGGCGGTGACCTCGTGTAAGTATTCCTTAGCGCTGTCGATAGTAAACGGGGCGTTGCGTGTTCGAACGTTTCTATTCGGTAGTGTCGAGAAAGGAAGAACAACACTTTCGTAGTTCCCACCGAATCCTTTGACGCTCGATACGCTTTCTAAACCAGAGGAGCTATCGGATGCGTGAATGTCACCAATGCGGAATTATTAAGACTGAACGCGTGTCACGTTTTTTCGTTAAGATTTACTCTCGCTACATCCACGGTAACGATGCTAGGTTATGTTTGACACACGCACGCAAGCCTGTTCTCCCTCTTCTCCGTCAGTTACGCTCAGCTGGCCTCATAACGTTACGATCGGAGGGACGGAGGTGGAAAGGGGGCGGTGCTTGTCCATAAGAAACACAGTAGCGCGAAACAGAGAAAGGAACGAGGGAACACTGAAAGGCTCGGTCGAGTCCTCGATGGCCACAGCGATTCCGGCTACGAGGGGCGGCCGAGTTTGTTCGGCGGTTTTCCGAATTTCACGAATGATTTCCTCACTGTCCGGGTCCTACGGCCGAGCCAGAAACACTGCCACTTCTCGTACAGATTAAGCACGCACACACAAACACGAAACACGCGCGCGCGCACACACGAGCGAGAGAGGGAGAGAAAGAGAAAAGGAGTCTCTCGCGTAGCCGCGATAATGCGATCGTCGCGGTACGAACTAAACGCACGTCTTCTCGCAGCCAAAGCTTGTTGGCCACTAGTCGAAGGGGAAGGTAACTTACACTGTCGACAGCGCCAGCTGCTCACAAAGGAGGTCACGTGACCTGCGCACTAACCCAACGCGCAACCGTCCCAGCGATCTTTGCATTCTCCTTGTAAATACGACTGTAAAATTGCATCAAACTCTACACATATCCTTCGCTTATATGTTATATTATTCGTTCGTTTTGTTAATAAATGTTATAATAACGTTTATTATATAAAGCATCGAACGATTGTTTATTTTTTGCCCAAATATAGCGTCGAATGATTTAAAAATGAGCAGATTAATTTCATATATCGTGACGCCTCGAATAGAGCCCTTTTTTTAAATTTTACACCGAGATATCAGGTATAATTGTTATAGGATAATATAATTGAAAGGCATGATGTAATTCAGTGTGTATATTTACAATATCTTTGTGAATCATTATCGAATGTATTAAATTAACAAATTCACCGTTGTTCTCTCAACTGCGTCGCAATATGTATACACTTTTATAAAAAATGTTACAGAAGTACGAGTAACTCGAGCAAGCCATATTATACAAAGCGCGCCTTTTTGATACCTATTGATACGATTGTAAGGAAAACTCGTTTATATCGTGTTTGTGTATCCTTTCTTTAGCGTAATGTTTAAAATAGAAAAAAAAAAAAAGAAATGATCCGCGTTAACAAGAACGGATATTGAATAAGAAGCCATCGGTTTCATCTTACAATCGTAACAATTTTATTTCATATTTTACTCCATATTTGTATCGATATCCACATTTATCATATACATGTATCGCTCCAACAATAAGTATGTATACCCATAAAGGAAAGTATCATCTACTACTTTGTTCAATTGTACATATATTTGCAAGGCATGTATTCACAATTAACATCACAAGAGAAACTGGTTATCGATTCTGATGGGAAGTAACAAAAGTCAAAGTTATTATGTTCCGCGTTTTCTTGTTTCTATACATAATCAAAATAATTCGTTAGCTGGTATTCACATTGTGGACGTTAGTAAACTAGTTGGTACACGATTTAATCTAATTTACTTGTAAACTTATCATTCTATCTCTTTAAAAAATGTTCGCTCTTTATTACTCTTCTACAGCATAGGTACAATCGGTGAATACAGGCCTGAAAAACTTACATACGGTCGTATAGGAAAATATGAAAAGATTACATCTCGAATTATCTTTTTCACACTAAATAGGCTTCTATCTTTGGTCTGACCGAATTTCCACCGACAATATCGCGAGTCATTAGTCGAAGTTACGCGTAAACCACGAGAAAAATAAATTTCGCTGTAATATCGTATTCCTCGCTATATCGCGGATAACACAGTCCTGATGCTCCCTCGTTTTCCATTTTCTCACGTTCGTTCGGGCTCATCGAAGATCACGGACAAACTGCAGTTACAGGAAATTCAGCTCGAAACGCTCAAATAGGAGAACAAACATCACAACTTCGTTCGATCCGAACAAACCGATCTTAAACACTAGAACGGTTATGGATTTTTAACCCATGAGCGCCCGTGGACACAATATTTACACTTATATATTTCCAAACAAGATTATATAAATCTTTTTATACATCGTGTCAAAAATTTGTACAAAATCTTGCGAAAATAGCTTTCCCCAAAATGGAGCCTTGACTTTCAAATAACTCGACAATTTTAGAAATTTACGGACCCCTTCCTTTTCCTATCTATTTCTTTTCTTTTTTTCTTCTTCTTTTTTCTCCTCTTTATTTATTCACCGGGCACCGATGGGCTCGGATTCAACACTCGCGTCATGCATTTTATCGATTTAATAGACTAACATTAATTCACAATACTATAAACTAACAAGCGCACAGTATTAGCAATATTAAGCTCATGAGGTACAGTGTGCTTTACACCATAAGTAATCTACCATTTGGCGAGAAGTTTTATAGAATGAAACTTCAAAACTGGAATATATGCTGTGAAAACAAGGTAAATTCAACACACAGTACGATTGTATACGAAGTAAGACAGAAGACATAAATCTCATCAAAATTTCAGAAACAGCAAGAAGGTAATTCATTTTTTATTATAACTATAAATTAATCTCGTGTCAAATCGATCGATAGTAACGTTAGAAATTTCTTACTATAAAAAAAAAAAAGAGATAACAAAATGATAAGGAAAGCAAAAACTTCGTTTCTTTATATGGATAATATCTCATAAAATTTGTGCGAGTCTTCAATTTCGTTTCAATAAATTCATTTAAAAATTTTGTTTTACAAATAATATAAATGCGAATTATGCTTTTCTTCGATCTAGAGTCTCTGACATAATTACTAGAAACACCTCGCCTGACAATTTGGTTCGCGGCGGTTAGGCACCACTCAATCACTTCGTAGAAATTTTCGTTAGGTAATTTGAGCATATAGTATGCATTGGAATTACCTTAAACCAGGTGAAAATTATGAAAGTTCGAAGCCCGTATTACTAGTGACAGCGTAACGTAACTTCTCCCGTAAGGTACTTTTCTTTTGATAATTTGGTAATTTAAGAAGATTAAAGCAAGTAGACGATGTAGGTAGACGATTCTGCGGATCTTTCTTACGAATCGTAAAAAACCCTCTTATTACGCTACCTATTTTATAAAGAATGAATAAAATAAATAGAATAAATAGAAAGTATGAAAGATATATATGATGTTTATAGTTTCATACCGATTGTGTCACCAGTATCCTCGTCATCGCCAACTTCAACGCAACGAATCGAAAATGGTGGTTCTAAGTGTGCGAAACCCAATAATGGTGATTTCGAACAACTTGTGACGAACTATGAAACGAGGGGAGATATAGAAATAAATAAAACAAACATTACTTACAATTATCATATATCGCACGAACTACCTTCAAAAATAAGCCTCTTTCTTCCTCAGAAAAATCTTTTTCTAGAATATCCCATAGCCAGCACACCACACGATGACTATCGTGAAAACCACCATAATATTGTGTATGTCTTCGTAAATCTCGTAAATCTAGTGGAACATTATCACCCGAAATTAATCTCTGTAACTAAAAATGAAGATATTTTACAAAAATATTTCTTCAAAAAACTAATGTTTCTTTTTCTTTTTTTTTTTTTTTTTCAAGAATGTTTATCTTACTTCTGGAGTTGAAAACAATGCCAACCATTCAGGATTGATTATAGAACGGAACCCTTTGATAAAAGCCGCTGTTTGATCTTTTATTTGCATGTGCATTCTAAAATGGGCCATTAAGTGTATATAATTGATTTTATTTTCATTAGTGACTGGCACTGCTCGTCCTCCGGGAACCAATTCGTGCGTAACTAATTTGCCTAAAACGTCTTCATCAAGAGAGAAAGTTAATTCTAACTGTCTAACATCACCTTTATAATGCTTCACAAGAGTAAGACTCCGATATAAGTCTCGATCTAAAGAAGCCAATTCGTCCAACCAACTGTACAATGCTCCTCCTGTTTGCCCAGAAAATTGGGAAACGAAGAAAGACGCAAAAGGTACGTCTACTACAATGCCCTATAAAAGGTATTCTTTACAGAACATGATTAATTGACATTATAGAGTCTTGTAATCATATTTTTCTTTTTTTTTTTTTTTTTCTTTATTTACCTCGTACACCGCTTTACCCAGCATACGACCAACAAATTCAAAGAGTTGCAAATGATTATCTTGCATAGATGATGTTGGAGATGGATAAAGTCGATTTTCACTAGTGACTTTAAATAAATTTAAAGATGGGTCAAAAACTTTTTTTATTGTCTCCTCTAAAAATTCCTTAAAGACTCCATCTTGATCAATGCCAGCTTCGGCTAAACCTTGCTCGTTTACGAAACGAACTCTAATTACGCCTTTAAGTGCTTGAGAGGGTAACATCGCCAATTGACGATATCCGTCCTCCACTATACGAGTTCTACAAAATATTTATGTTACTCTATAATATATTTAATACGAGAATATCCACCACTACCTGTGAACAACAATAAGCGTTGTTGGGGTACTGTTGCAAGCACTTTCGGTTAGACCTAAAACTGCTTTTTCGTTAGCAACATGCTTACGAAACAGCACAACACGCTCCGAATGAGGAATAACATGCGGCATTTTAGAAAGGAGAAGAGCGGCACCTCGCCTGCCTTTCTCCAGGTCTGCTAGAAAACCAGACACTCGAACTTCCTGTTGTAAAAACGTATTCATTTTGAAATCATATGATATAATTTAGTTAAAATAGATTAGTTTCAAATACTTAACTTTGCCAACCAGTGACCTTCCGGGCAAAAGGTCCGTCTACAATCCCGGCGGTAAATTGCCATTAAAAGTGTGTGAAGAGAGGTGAAGAGGGGATTATTAGGAACTGATTTCACATCTGGAACATCTAAAACTTCAGTATATAGCTAAACCATTTATCTCTTATAATTATATATCATTAGAAGAAAACAATATGAAATACTTTATGAAAGGATATAATGTAAAGGCTATAATACACACCAAACAAATTATTAAGCACTGCCTTGTACAAAAATTGGTTTAAAAAGTATGATATCGTTACAAAATCGCTAAGTTTGAACGGGTCTTGTTGTTCATACATTTCCATATCATCTAAAATTCTAATGAAACATATACATAAGTAGATTATTGATGCGATCATTTTTGTAGTTTATTTCCGTATGTATAACATAAACTTACGTAACATAATGTGTCATACAATCAGAAAATAATATCAACATTTGAAATTCAGGTGCTGTACATTTTGTATTAGCAGCTAAATGGTCCAAAAATGCTTTTAAACCACAATATGGACCCAGTGTTCCCAAGAATAAATACATATGGTATAAAATTTTATCTTGGTAACATAAACCTATTTTATAATAGATAGATACATGTATAATTATCAACATATTATTCATTTTACATACATATTATTCAACATATTCTTAATACTTACCAGTCAATATTTCCATTTTCATCTGTGTAAGTGTATGTAAAGCAATTTGATAAAGGGAACAAATTAAAGCTATTCTAGTAGTTTCTGCACTTCCCAATTTCCTATAATTTTTAGTGTTATTATTCCTATTTGTACGTGCTTCCAAAAATGCTCTTCTGAAAATGTTGGTACCAACAGATGTACTCTGTTGTTCTACTGGTGGGGGTATCTCTTTTTCAATAAGTTCTGTTAAAGGTTGGCCTATAAAAATTGTATTGTAATTTCTAATATTAACTCGAATGAATACATATGTATAGATACAAAAACCCTTTCGTTACCAATCAACTGTGAAACTATTCTTCCTGTCCACAAACAGGCTAATTGTGATTTAACGTATGGAATAGGTTCTTGTAAATATGTATCAACCTTTTGTGCAAGCCAACCAAGGATAGGGTGCCAATGAGTTAAATTACTTTGTTTTGCAACTACATATTGCTGACATGCCTCCAACATTTTTGTTACAACAAACTATAAAATTTATTTAAAAATGAAGTTTGTTTTAAGATCTACATAAAGATTGTACATTATGCAGTAAGTTATTAATAATAAGTACCGTAAAAGATGGAAAGTACAATTCTTTTAACACTTCATCCCTTTCAATATTAGCCAACTGTATTAAATTAGCCAACAAACACAGTGCATAACTACCTTCCAGAGCATTAAATACTATTCGTAAATTTTGCTCCGAGTTCAATAATTCCAGGCTCCTTGCAAATAAATTGTTTGTAATAAATGATGTAATACACTAAAATTATATTATAAAGAATATTATATGCTGTGAAATATCACTTGGAATTCATATATTAATGATTACACACTACTGATGATATACTATTCAGATGATAGACCAATGCAGGTACGCTAAAAATATTAATTAAAAACAATGAAACCAATTTATCTGACATCTGGGAGGAGATTAATGGTCTCAATGCTAATGTAACTGCTGCGGAAAGTGCAATTGGTTTTAAAGCAATTTCCACTCTACCCAATCCTTTTACTAGAAATGCCTAAAACAAGATCAAATATCATAAAAAGAACAAATACTTTGTAAAAACAAACACACAGAATAACAAAACTACTATTAATAGGATAATCACTTGCATAATGGGATAAAACCCATTGTTGACTAGGTGGCCCATTATGTTTGCACAAAGCTGATTCATACCAGCTTTGAGCTTTTCCATTCCTTCTACTTTCTGAATTGCCCATGTTCCTGGTGATGTAAAACTAACTAATGTATGTAATCTCAAATGGATGGATTTATGGTCAGATACTCTTTCCGGTTTAAGATTATCTAAACCAGTCAAACAATAAAGTAATATTGTTTTCATCTGTGATATCCATGATATGTAGCGATCTTTGTTTAATACAAGTCCTACGTAAGAAATTTCTGGTGACTCAGAATCTAGAGTCAACACTAAATATCTGAAATATTTACTCTTTTTAATTTTCTTATCTTTTTTATTTAAAATTTTTTTAATTTTAAATTTTTAAGTTTTTTAAATTTTTTATCCTTCTTCCCTTATCTACATTCAATATAAATATCTTTTATGCATACATACCTACATAGTTTTTCTATTCTTTCTTGAACCTTTTCTTTCTTATATATGTACAAAAATTTAAAAATAATCTTATACACATCCAAAGCAGGTTTTAACTTTATATTTGTTTCTGTGCCACTATCATTCAGAAAATTCGTATCAAATTCTTCCCTGAAAATCACGTTTTTTGCTCTACTATTTTATAACTGGTTTCTTCTTACAGTAAACAAAGAGCATAAAAATTAACAAAATGCATTAACACAAATTTCCTATATCTTTGCGGTGAAAAAATATATGCGCATCTGATAAAGGAGTAACCAACGCAAGATTACCGAATGTAAATAAATACCGATAAGCGATTAAAAGGCTACAGTTATATTTACAACAAAGATTGATTTAAACGTTAACTCCAAATATGATTTGAAAAGTCATATATAATTATCGTAAGCAGACATCGATATTTAAAAATGATTGGAAAACTCACAATATTCTTTTACGGGTCAACCATCCCCTAACATAAGCCTGAATTAAAATGACAGCAGCTTCTCTGTCTTTCTCATGGGCCCTTTCTTCCCTAGCGGCCTTCATTTGCTGAAGGAAGCTGTCTCTGGATGGTTCCTCAGCTTTAAACATTCTTGATTTACCCGGACCACCCGCTAAACACTAAATTATGCTAATGACAAAACATTGTCAGCTGGTCATCCGTGTGGTCACTCTAGTTGACACTGCGATTGCAACCACCCACTAGAAAATCATCCTTTACAGCATTACACGTCACGTTGATTTCATTCGCGTTATAATCACTCTGACCGATCGGCAGCGATTGCCACTCGCAGTCGCCACACGTTTCTCACCATCACATAATCCGGGTATGCATCTGAATGACAGACAACTACGACGGCCATTGTTATTAATTTGATTCGAGACTGAATATTGAGGACAAAGGATATTAGGTTAGGTTAAAAAGCACGTGACTAGTGGCGCCATAAGATCGTCCAAGTAAATTATCGAACTGTGTACGTGTGGACCGCTTCGTTCCGTAATACTTCCAACTTTTCGAAATAGAATCGCAGAATTATATAAAAAATGGCATTTTATTTCTTATACTCGAATAAATTGTATTTTATCACTTTAAACGATATCCTGAGTAATGGATACAGATGACAGACGAAAAGGTTTGTTTTACATTTTCTTCATAAAAATAATATTGATTTTATAATACTATGCTATTAATGATCACCGTTAAAAATGTTTGTCACAACTGTGATATTTTGGAAACACTTAACAGTTTGAAAAAGAGACTTGGATAAATATACGTCTCCCTTGGGCTTAGAAGGCCATTTCCTTTATTGCCTATATGACCATGTGTTATATAAATTAGGCGTTTTCGAAAGATTTTAATTGGTACAAATTATCGGAACTTAACTATTGGGGCTCGTAAAAATACGACTATCAAGATAAGTTAAATAATTATCAAGGGGTCCACAAATCATTATTACAATCACATTTATGGTCAGTTTCAATTATGAGACTTACAGCAATCATTCACAATCTAACTGTCCATCAAATTGAGTGATTTTTCGAACATAGATGGCCATGATGAAAATTGTGTTAGCGATGATCAGTAATATATACTATAAACTTTAATTTTAATTCTTCTTAAATTATTTATAATATTTTAATCACTAAATGCTTAAGGTAAACCATAAAGTTTTAAAGTTCTGTCCATACTAGTCGACGCTATATACTGCGCATGTTTTCCAAAACGAACACCAGTTGCGGCTGCCGTATGGTCATTAAGCACTTTCAGTTCTTGCCACTGTTTACACAAGTACACTCTGAAAACAAGAATGGAAATATCAATATATAAGAAATTATTTCTGATATAATTTGTATATGTTACATGAGATAGTTCTTACCTTACGTCTGTTCCAGCTACTGCCAAATACGTTCCACTTTGATCAAAGCAAATATCTTTAACTTCATATGATTCTTCTAATTGAAGGGTTTTAAAGTTCTTTAGTTTACGCAAATCCCAAAGTTTCACACAAGAATCCTCTGCAGCAGTAGCTAAATAATAACCATTTTCAGAGAAACTAATTGCCGTAATTGGACCTGAATGACCTGGGAAATTAGCTACGTTTGATTGTTCCTTTAAATCCCAAATTTTCACTTGCGAATCCTGAGTCCCAGTGCCAAAGATCAATCCATCAGGGTGAAACTGAGCCGTGGTTAATGGTTGGCTAGCTTGTCCAGCAACCTATAGATATTAAAGTAATATATGTATATATAATACATAAAACAAAAGTTTAGATATAGTTGTAGTCTTTTTTTGGAAGCATACCTTAGTCAATAATCTACCAGTACGTATATCGGAGAATGCCCAATGTTGATCCAATGATGAACTTAATAAATAATCGCCTGTTGGGTGTAAGGACAATCCAGTCACAGGGGCATCATGGGCTTTTAATAACAGGGTTGTTTGACTGGTTCCTACATTCCATACACGTATTGTAGTATCAGGTGATGCAGTCATTACAATATCTTCTTCTGGATGATAAATTACTCTAGTAACCTAAATATTATATGAAAATGTTAATCATTTAAGGATTTTAGGAATAAAATTGAAAAAAGAAATAGTTTATACCTTTTTAGTGTGTCCCTTTAATATTGCAACAACTTGCTCTGTATCTTTGTTAAATACTGTGGCATTTTTATCAGCACCACCTGTTAAGATTTTACTGGTATCTGCACTGTGAATGTCAAGTGCAAGTATACCAGGAACACTGGCTGAATGGAGACCCTTAAAAATAAATAGGTAACAGTAATAACAATGTATGAAAAATTTCTTACATAGATCAAGGAACACAACATTACAGGATGTGACGCAAGTGTTTGAAATGCGCGAATACTATCTTGTGGAAGTAGATCTTCAGGAACCGAACGTCCGCGACGTTTCCTTTCCTGAGTAAGTACTGTTGCTCTTTCTTGAAGTTTTTGTATCACATCTTCAGTAATACCAGCTTGTTCCATAGGTTGAGCAGCTGTACCTCCAGCTTCTACTGCAAGTGCCTGCAGGATCATGTAGTTTGTCAGCAAACATTCTTGATATGATGTATAAATAAAATTAATATAATTTTGTTCATACAGGTTGTGGGATAGTAGTAGCCTGAACAATTCCAGCCTGAGGTTTCAACGTTGCTAAAGCTTCTCTAGCTGCTGTTACTTCTTTTGTCAATCTAGCAATTACACGGCATGCTGCATCATGTTGATATAAAGAATGAGATAGTTCCTGTCTGGCTGTTTGAAGTTGTTGCCTAAGCGTAAATGAATGTAACATAACAGCATCCCACTCATCTTGTAAAATTTTCAATATAGCTGGAATTGATGTGGCACTTGGTGGTTTAGGTTTAACTATTGCAGTTGCTGCAAAATAACAAGAATATTATTAATAACTGAATGTGGTATTCAAAGACAAATATATAAAGAAATATACTTTTGATATCAATAAGTTGGTCTACAGTTAGTTCCTTTCCAGTTATGGGATCCACTCCATTTTCAGCTAGATATTTTTCAATTAAACGTTTCTCAAATATGGAACCAGATACTGGAGATACGACCGGGTGTTCCGGGACTTCGTTAGAAACTAAAAACAAAATTACATATTTATTTATTTAAGAGATTAGTAATAACGAAAAATATTCTAGGTTATGTTCAACTCTTGCCGGTATAAATCATAAACTTTGTTGCAAAAATGACCAATTCATTTCCATTATTATTATATAATATTAAAAACATGAAATTAATATAAATTTTCTTATTACCGATTAAAAATAATTGTATAAAGAACAAAAAACTTACTCGCACAAGAGAGCGCCATTTTCACACACGCGAGATGTATTTACTGCGCATGACGCTTAGGTAGCAATTTACTATATTATACTACTAACAGTAATGGGGATATTTCCCTCTCTATTAGTAGCTTTTATATAAATTGAAATACATTATTTGTGTCTATAGCGTATTTTATACAACTATAATAACGCAGAGACAAATTTTTATATGCATGTTTCTGTAATAATATGTGTTTAAGTATAAAATATAAAGTAAAATAATTTTGATCAAAAGTAAAATTTTATTAATCAGAATTCTTATAATTATATTTTTTCGAATAAACATTAGAGATTATACGATACTAAAAATCTTTGAGAATTTTTTGATGTATGTTGAAAAGGAAATGTTTAGATACTTTAGTACACAGAGCTTATACTTAATAATCTCAAGGAGGAGTAACGTTATCTTAGTATAAGCAGTCTCTGATGTAAGCCCTCAGCTCTAGGCTTCAGTAAGACTTCCGTTTTAGTGAGGTAAACATGGCTCCTATAGTAGCTGTCATTTTCTTCCTTACTGCCGCTTTTGCAACTTCTAATATTGATTCAACAAACAGTTATTATGCATCAGCAAGAGTTGAGGTATTAAATATATTTATTTTCATTAGCACAAACCTTATTACTACAACATGTCATGAGTTTAAATCAAATTAGGACAGTTCAAAAAACCAAGGATTTTTTCCAGAGTTGCAGTGGTTGTCGTCTAAGCCGGCTCCCAGATGTTAAACAATTTATCTTTGAAGATTTACCCAACTAGTATCCTTTAAAATTTATCCCTTAACAATTATTAAACTATCATATATAGATTCATATATTACAGAAATGTGATAAAAATCGTTTCAATTATATCAACTTTTTGATTTTATTTCTCCAGAAATATCATCTCATTTATGAGCAAAAACGGATAATTAATATTACACAAGAATTTTGAACGTGTAATACTTAATTTCTTCAAGCCTTCATTTTTTTATCATATTTAAACTTCTACCATTGTTCCATATACATTACAATATAATGTTTACATGTGTGTGGAAGATAACTATCTTATAATATTAAAAAAATCTTTATTTAATTCCTCCTAATTACAATTTCTTTTGCGAAGAATAAGAGTTAATTGTATAAATCCTTATAACTTTTCCTAGTAATAACGTTGAATTTAGACATATTCCAGGTGCAGTTCCAGAACTGCTTCTCTTTAATGATAATGAAGAGGTACAATAAATTTAATACATGAGTATTATGTAAGATAATTGAATGTTTTCATTTTTCAGGAAATAGAGAGATTACCTTTGTCAAGTTTGACACGGGAAGAATGCAATAATCTCTTAATTTCTAAAGGCTTTACGAAAAAGACATCAAAGGATGAGATATAAAAATAAATGAAGTGTGCATAAATAAATATCTGTAAATTTAAAAAATCATTTTACAATATCTGTTACAAAATGACTTATTCTGATAATCATGTCTCTGCTATGAATATAATCATGACCATTTTGTTGATTATAGTATGTTTTTATGTTTATTTATAAATAGAAACAGGTACTTACTACCTTTCTAAATTAAATTGAATTTTAATAAATACTAATTACCGTAAAGAGATAGTAGATATAATTCAGGTCCAAAGTTGGTATATGTAAAGTATTAAAAGGGGAGCATTATATATATGTACATGTATATATATATATATATATATATATTGCACTCTGTTAAATAGTTCATAGTTGAAAAATAATTAGAGCACAAAATAGTAAACAATATAGGGACCTTTTGATGCACAAGTTACTGTCTTTGAGTACCTCATTTTCACGTAGATGGGGGAGTATTATATTAACTCCCTGTGGAGCTACAATCTGTGATATAACTACTAGATCCATAATGTGACAAAATTGATCATTATGGAATGCTTGGGCTTCTTTACTCAAAAGTTTTAGTTGTTGAGCTTGGACAAATAAAAATATTACAAAATTAATAAACTTTTAATAAATAAGAATGGATATAACTAATGTACTTTAGTGCATTAAAAGAAACTAAAATTTAATGACGATTTCGAATTAATTATTTATTTCACTACAAATAAAAATAACTTTATTTGACAGCTTCTGATACAACTGAAACTTCTGTAGTAGGGTATCCTGTGCATATTTATTTTAGTCATATCTTGCACAATATTATCTTTTTTTTACTGCTACATTTAGTTATTTATGTAAGACACAGAAATCAAACAAAAAGCTGGAGATAAAAAAATTTGCATAAAATCAAAGACAAAGATATAATATTATAAACTTATATAGGATAATTTAAGATTTTAATTTGTGTCATGTATCTACCTATGTTCGAGATATTACAGTGCACTGCAATTAAATTGTTTGTGTTACTAAATATGTATACTTACTATTATCTCTAATAAAACCTATAGCTACAGAAGTTTAAAGGATTTCATTAAAAGAATGTTAGTTACATTTTTTCACCTCTAATTTATTTTAGCAATAATATATTAAATAAACATGTAAGATAGTTTACAATATTAGATTTTTAAAAAATCCGAGTTATATTTAACGAATGACAACGACATTAAATTAAATTAAAAACGCTACACTTTCAAGTCAATCAACTTTCCAGTGTCAGTATTACTGTATATGGAATGTTGGTATCCATTCAGTATAATGATTTGTCACTCATTGAATAAGAATACAAAAGAACTTGGCTTCTTTGACTATATGATCATAATTTGTAATTGTCTTTCTTTCTATTTCCATAACCACAATACAAATAAAAGCAGAAGAATAAATAAGCTAGATTTATGAACTACTAGTATACATACTTTCATTGATAATAATGATATATTACAGTATTATATATTATATAGCGATATATTTATTTTTATTGTTTAATTTGCGTTTGTTATTAATCTGTTTAAAAAACTATAGATTATATATACACTATTTATATTAATAATTAGTAGAAACCGTATAGGTCCACGTTGATATAATAAATGTAATCACTAGGTTTTTTTTCTTAAACCAATCGTAAATATTTTGCATAGAGTAGATATATCTTACGTATCTAAAAATGATATATACATAAATATCATAAGAATAGGTCTCCGAAATCCTAAAAACAAGAAAACTATCTGCTTGAATATACTTATTTATGTACAAATAAAACACATGTATATATTCGTGTATACGTACAAATAAAAGTGTTATTATAGCTCTGACAAAATCCGTTTGTTTATTCAAGCAGGTATAGTTATTGTAGCGAGTAACAAACGATTACACAAACGAGGAAAGATCGATGTATTGATAAAAATGTAATGAATCAATTCAGCAAGTGGTGTAGGATTACAAGATACGGAGCAAGTAATACGGTTTAACAAAATGTTACGCCATCAAGAGCCAACAAACAAATATCAAAGCCACCCATAGAAATACTTTCGAAAGGAATTGTTCTTCTTCATACTGCGGTGTTCCTCTAGCAGCTATGTAAAAATATATATTTTAATTCAATCTTATTAGACAATAATCATACACATAAAGTTAGTTTGTGAAGAACATTCTACCTGCGGTTGGTCGTGTTTCCCCAAAATTAAATGTAGATGTGAAAAATGCAAATGGAAATGTACCGATACCAAATGACATATAAGAACCTTCTCCAAACCCAAAACTAGAAAATCCAATATTATTTTCAGGTTCTGTTCTTTGTCCAGCAGGGCGTGGTGGAACATTATTCCTAAAACAATAAAATATAACATTAAATATGTTGTCAAATCGATCATATATAATTATAAGGAACAAAAATATAATATACCTTGGATCTTCTTGTTTTGTATCTCCACGTCCATATAATGGAATGACTTTATCTTTGCTGATCGCAGCTTTACAGACAGGACACATTTGTCTTGTTGGACGTGTCTCTAACCATTGATGCAGACAAGGCCAACTAAATATACAAATAAATACATATATAAATGTATGATATATCTGTTATTACAAAGATATTGTAAATGTGTAATGTATTGACAATATCCTTACCAAAATAAATGACCACACATGCTGATAACAGCATTTTTTGCAGTATCAAGGCATATATTGCATTCAAAAGTTCGATTATCCTTTTCTTTTTCTTCTGCAGTAGAATCCCATGGTTTGGATGGCCCTGCTTGTTCCCTCGTGGCACTCATATCGAAGAACTCTTAATGGAAATACAACTGATCTTAACAAGGGCTTACAAGATATCAAAATTCACAAGGTTGTTTATTTAAAATGTAAAAATGCTCCCGCATATAACTTAACAAGTAAAAGCGAAAATTGTATAACATTAATTTGTATTGATATACAACAATATGAAGGAAAACAAGATTTGAACAATGTATGTATATTTCTTATCACCTGACACTGACGACACTATCGCATGGAAAGAAAAACAATTTTACGAAATCACTGACATTTTGTAAACGTAAATGTTAAAAAATTATTTTAAGAAATCAATGACATTCCTTGAAAACGTGAAATGTTAAAGGTTACGCAGTTCGTATAAATATGAAATTTCCATTTGTAGTTATTTTAACATCGTATTTTTCTGAATTCACTGGTACTGTCTGACATATTATGTATCCGTGTAATCGGAAGTCATATGTCATATGTCCACGATAGAAACGCAAAAGTCAAGATACAAGGAAAATTAATTATGTCTAGTATATTCTCTACAGAAAGCAATAAGTTGTCACATATGAAATGATACTTGTTGAAAATATTAATTCGAATATTGAACAGCGATTAGGGTTCACTAGGTGGTGTTTAGCAACCAGAGATCGAAAGCCTGATCAAAATACTAATGGAGTTGAATCTGCCATTGCTGACACAATTCATGTCACTTACTTTAGTCTTTTGACTGCGGAGCCTCCGTCAGCGATATATTCTTTTGCAAACTTAACTCTGCTTCCAAAATGATCTGATATATCACGTTCACCGTAACCGCAATTGCGCAAGTGCTATCAAATGATTTTCATTATTTTTCACGAAGCGGATGTTCGAAACAACACGTAAGAGATTTGTCAGCAATGCGTTTGTATTTATCTATAGTAATGTTATCACTGACAATTGCTTGTACGAACGGCTTGCGTTTTATTATTTCCAACTATAACTTCGACTACCGTTACAATTATTCTACCGTAGTCTTAAAAATCTATTTAAATCCACTATTTGATTAACGCCGTAACACAATCGCAAGATTTCCTTTTATCGACTGTATACGTGATACGATTTGGTTAACTTCTGAAATACACAAAGAGAGCGCGCGCTAGATGCAATTTAAATGAAAAATATTACTACATAAACATATAATAATAAAAAACAATGTGTATTTATAATGAACATTTTTTCATTTTATATTAATTACTTGATTGATGATCCTAATGCCAATGTATCAAATGAAAAGAGATAAATTAATGAATTTAATCAGTCATTTAATTATACATTAATAGTTTCCATAAATCACACGTAGAACAATAATAAATTACTCAAAATTCATGTATATTTATTAACATTGTATTATACAATTAAAGGGTAACAATTTTTATAAACAGTCCAAAATATCGACAAAGCTGTGTCTAAAATTGATTTCTATTATCACCATGGAATTGAAAACGACTGTACGGTTCAATACTTTCTCCATTGTAACATGACGAAATAGTCTAATAACAAAGTAAAAGCATTCAACATGAAAAATAAAAGGCGTAGTTAACGAGACTGGTTCTCAGCATGATATAATGCCAAAGTATACATGGTTTAATTTTCAATACTTCGTAGTTATTCTATTTGCTTGTGGATAATCGACTACAGTTACAGGTATCAACGAAATGAAACCTTTTACCGAGTTTTAGTAAACGTATATACAGACGTGCGATAGAAGGTATAACAACATGAAAACAATTATTTATTAGAATGAAAGTAAACGAAGTAGGATCTCCACAAATTACCTCGAGGGATCAAAGCAGCAGATTCGAAAGCCCAATTTCGTCGAAGTTTAAGCTCAACGCAGCAGGAAAGACGCGTAAGATAGCGGGCAAAAACCTAACCTCAGTTATTTTACAACAACGTCAGGCACTCCGCGTGATAGAGGATGACGTTGATGTCACTCCAAAATTACTGAGCCATCCAACCTACAGTTCGCTTGACGAGAAACAGATAACTGCATTCGAAACAATCGGATTATCCCAGACCGGCAGTGTCGGTACACTGTCTATCATTTCCGGTTTAAGCATTGCGGTAAAAGAAAGTTCCTCTACGATCATCAGAACCTCCTCAGTTCCTTCCGGTTCGATGACAACGGATGATATTCTGTTTGAAAGTTTATTATCTACTCAAACAGATGATTTTGATGATGATGAAGATAAAGTTCCCCCTCAATTTTATCTACCTAGGTAATTTTGGATACGAATATTATAAGTAGATATTATAAAATTTTATATGCATAGTTTAAAAAGGTGTTTTAGAAACATTAAATAGCTAATTTATAATTTATAAAATAAGGTATTTTGAGAATTTTAAGGCTGTTATTAAGATTATGATACGTATTGAGTTTTTGGGGACGTATCTATTATTTAAAGATTTTAATAAAAATGTACATGAACATGTACATATATAATTTTTATTTGTATAAATAAATTATATACATATCAGGTCCACAAGGAATTAATATTAACATTTTATTATAATTTCACATTAATGAATAGAAATTACATTATCGACATTTTTTGGCCTATTCAGCGAAGATCCAAATATTTTCTTAATTCGACCCGATACCGTGACGCTCACTTTGAGGGAAACGGAGACGTTCTTCATTTTCGATATACAGCCTCGAACTGCTGACTTACTTACGCCAGATGGTATAGCGGTTAAAGAACAGAACGAGAATTACGAATATAAAACTACAGGACCTGGTTCAAATAGGAAATTAATAGATACCGAAACTCAAACCATGCAAGTGCTTACGAAATCTCGAGGAACACACCTCAGCAGAAGGAGACGTAAAAATCAAGGCATGTTCGTGAATAATTGGGTGATGTTCGACGCTTATGGTGCCCCTGAATTGATGATTGAAAAAGATGGTTTGCTCGTCATGCATAGAAAGGAATCTTTGCAAGAAATGTTGCAATCGAAGGTTTGAATAGTTTTTAGTATCATAAAAGGCTTATTTTTTTTACAGACATGCCAAACAATTAAGTTTAATTTTCTTTTCGTAGGCTTTGAAAGCTAAATTACCAAAATCAAAAATTTACGAGAAGAAGACCTCCGAACAAGAGCAGATATATATATTTCAACATATCAATTTCCGGAATGCCGTACGAGTGATGGAGCGTATAATATCGAACAACATTTTCATTCACGCTCAAAAGCGTTTCACCGGCCTGATTAAACAGGATCCATGTAGCCTTGATTTGGAGTTCACGTACAGTCCAGACCTGCTCTGGATTCACGATTCTGAAGAAACTTCGGGGAGACCAGTATCTTCATTCCGCTGGAATTACGTTAACAGAAGCATTCTAGCTGTAGGATACGGGGCACGAGTTAATTCAGAAATTAAAAATGGCTTGGTGTTACTCTGGTCTGCGAAGAATCCCGGTGTACCGGCTCGTTATTACAGTTTTGATAGTCCGGTGTCAGACCTCGATTGGAGTCGGGAACGGCCGAATTTACTTGCTATCGGTTACTACAACGGCGAAATCAAGGTGATCGACGTAAGCAATCCAGATCTCAATGTCGTACGACGAAGCGAGAAAGCTACATTTTCGACTTCTCCCCACTGGCAAGTTCAGTGGTGGCCAGGTGACGAGCAATACGAATACCAAGAACAAATTTATACGTGCAATCAGGATGGTTGCGTGTTTTGCTATCGATACGTCGAAGATTTCACTTCGTCGATGATTATGAAGGTTTACAGGATAGAGGGAACGTTGCCGGGTGTCACTAGGACTGTTCAGTGTAACTTTTATGATATATCAATCAGTCGAAGCCCTGGGGCATTGGCACTACGGAAGCATCCTACTTTGAGTACCATTTATTTCGTGGGTACGGACGAAGGTTGTATCTACAAATGCTCCACGAATTATTTATATCAACATATAGACAGTTTTCTAGCGCACGATGGACCAATTTACTCGATGATGTTTTCTCCATTCTGTTCAAAAGTCTTCCTAACCTGTGGCGCCGACTGGTGCATTCGAATCTGGGCAGAAGGATTGACAGATCCATTGATTACTATGTCCACAACTATGGCATGCGTTCGATACGCAGCCTGGTCTCCCGTCCATTCCACGATCATAGTAAGCATCGTCAATAATGAGATCTGTATATGGGATATCAGACGAAAGATATACAAACCTGCGTCGGTGACAACATCACCCAACACCAACAGATTTATTATGGTTGATTTTACGGCAAATGGTAATCAACTCGTGGCGGCGGATGTGGAAGGTGTTGTATATGTGTATAATCTTGAGGGAATGCCATTTCCGCCGTACAGTCAGGAACAGGTGCTGGTAGAGTCGATCGAGAGGGCTTTAATCACGAAACCGATACTGCTGAAGAATCTAAAGAAGCTCGGACCGCCATTTTCTCGATAAGAAAGTGAAATCGAATTAAGCTGTTTTAAGCTAGTTATAATCTTATTCCTTTATTAGTATCATATGAATCTCTTAGAAACCAGACTGACCGGAACCATTTCTTATCAATTTCTCAATTTTACTTATTACGTGGGTACAAGATTAAACTTCAATTCTTAAACGACACATGATTTGCTTCCGTAAATTTATTTATTGAGACAAAGATGGTATATACAATCCAGATTCGAAGGTAAATTTAAGAAAATAGTGTTTGCAGCATCGTCACGTTTCATTGCTTTTCAATTAATGTAGTTGATCAATGTGACTTCCGAACGATTCGTATATCTAGATTGTCACGTGACATTGTCTCGTAAAACTAGGATTCGGATTACCGCAGTCTGATTTTCAATAACCTGTCGCGATACCGCAATCCCTTGCTTATCCCATGGACCTTGACTGTTAGCCAGATCGTTGCAGGGGACATATATGACATTTTAAACTTCTTTATCGACCGTGCAGCCGGAGGCAAAATCCAGCACGTGGGGACCCCTTTCGGTCCCCCGAAGCGAAGCGTGCCCGAAGGGCCTTGCGTGATTCGCGCAAAGCACGGAAAGCAAAGCGACCATTTCGATTCAGGATGGAACTGCGGTGTGCCGGGGCCTACTCTGAGGCCTGGTAGGTAGGCAAGTCGGCACGGATGGCTGGCTGGCTTGCTTGGAGGAGTTGCAGGAGAGTGCCATGGTAGAGGGGCTTCCCTGGCTGCTGCCGCTTGCGGGCACGAACCGCGCTACCGCCGTCAGCAGGCAGTCTTATTACGCCCGCACTCAACTACGCGAACTAAGTACTCTTCTTAGGCCGGCCACACATCGAATAACAATCGCGTGGTCTAGCTTACGCGTGAATTCGGTCCATACATCAAACGGTGTTCATTCTCCATTGAAATTCTCGGATCTTTTCTATATCTCTTGGCGTACAACATTTTTTGTATGTTCGATCCAGCGGTTCGGTTCCAGCGACGACTCTCATTTTCGAATCGACGAAAATTATTTTAAAATCAGTTAGCGAATCGAGTCGGGAGGCGGCGAGAAACCTTCGAGTTCGATTAATCGGCGAGGACCTGCTGCCCGGTCAGAGGTAACTTTAGAACGTTTCTTTATTCGATTCATTGTATCGATAAAACGTGTTTCTGCATGAAGGTATTCACCGAGTATTCTTTTTTTTCATCCTTCCTTCTCGAAAGTGTAATTTTGGCATTTTATCGATACGCGTGTATACTATACTCTTGGTATAGTGTAATTCGATTGACATTCATAAAGTCGCAATCTTTATTGAAATATATATAGATAAATATGTAATAGATAAAAGCATATAAATTTATTGATAAAAAAAATTTACTTGAATTTTAATAAAAAAATGAAATTTAATAAAATTCATGTTATGAATATAGAGCGCAGTTTAGAAATTTGAATGTTCCATCGGATAGAGTGACATTGTCTCCCCCCCACGCCAAATTGACGAATCAAAATTCGACAGGCACGCTTGACCTGGAATGCCAGTTTTACGCGCAACGTACGAAGGAACGTGTGTGTCGTGAGTTTCGTGTGTAAATAGAAGAGGACAGACGCGTCCTATCCGCCGCCGTGGCTGTGGCGTCGATTAGTTTCATTTTCTTGGTAGTAGAAGCACGTCGCTGTTAACATTGACGGTCATTACGTTGTTTGTCGCGCGCCAAGAATTCGCGTCCGCGCATACCGAACTGTCACGATTACCGCGTGTCACGAATTCATCTTATATTTTGATCGCCCAGAATGTCGTCTTATTTAAGTCCGCAAAACCTACGTAGATAATCAACTGTGCTATGTCGTGAAAGGTGGCTCGATAATTCGAGGAGGATGAAAACATTGAATCGTGATAGATTCGACAAAAACAATGGTTAGTTTCAAGCCTCCGTGCAAACACATGCTTAATGATCACTTTTGCTGTATATCAAAATCGACTTTAATCCTTCAATTAGATCGCAATATAATATAGAATACTTTGTTAATTTCTATCTTTATCAATACAAAGTAGCAAAATTTATCTTAAGATAAATCTATAATATTTTTCCTTTATTTTTTTTTTTCTTTTTAGAAATTATACATTTATTTACACGATATCAATGTTTTGTTAGTATTCACGTTGAGGCGTTAATCAAGGCCCACTTTTGAATAATAATTTCCCAATAACATCAGTAAACGAGTTACAGGTTACAGAGTTTTCCCTTATAACTTCATAATTATTTGTTATGATAATAAAATAATTTGTAAAAATTTGTATATGAAAAAATTTCAGTTTTCTTAATTATCTAATTTGTTATTCTTGTTCAAGGATATTTATGGATACTGGCAATTCGTAACTTGAAACTTATAAAATTTCACTAATAACCTTACAATTAGTCGAATTGTCTAAGAGGGTTCTAGCATAGTACGTTAGATTTCTAAATGAATGTATATCAGAAAAATATCGCTAATAACTAGTATCTATCTTTTCCATTACTACTATTTATATTATAGGATAAATAAAAAGTGGCACTCGTTAATACCTACGGAAATTGGAAGGTTAAACGTCACTGGTAGTCGATTAAGATTAATCGATATCGTTAATCGATATTATGGTTCTGATCCGTTGTCAACTATACATGTGACAGGTCGCCGCGGCGAATCGAACGGGCATTATTTTGCTACTCTCGATCGTTGACGTGCACGGAGATGTGGTGGTCAGTGTGAAGACTGCTTAATAGCGAGGAACATGTGCAACCACGGAATAGTGGCGAAGCTGATGTTGCCGGGGCACGAGCTACACTGTGACCACTCTGTTCTCGACGAACCCTGACCGATTCCACCAGTTCGTTTCACCAGCTGACTGGGACTGAAAACACGCTGCGGTGAACGCGTACGTTTGAACATTCGTACGGTCGAATTCGTGAGACGCGCGCTTTCGGAGAAATCGGTAAAAGTGTCGCCTCGAGTTAACGCGTATGGTGTATAGACCGAGTTTCTTTAAGAAGAAGCGGTGTGTTCACAAAATTATACGTTTTCACGTACATTCGGTACGCTATGAACATCAACGTTCCTGGATCTAACGGGTGGTTCGCAAGTAAGTGTCCAAATATTTTTTTATGTTATGCTTGTAATCTTTCGCCGCCATTTTTTCTCGACCAACAGCAGCGCCTTTTTTGAATGCATTAAGTGTACATATACATATATCTGTAATCGGTAGATTTTCTTCTGAGATAATATACAAATCGATTATATATATATATAAATATATAAATGTTCGTCATATTTGATTAGCCTTTTTGAATATTTCAACGACGGGTTGGGTGAAAAGCAAACATTAGCGTTCAAGGCAGAGGGTGATGTAACTGAACACACGCAACTTGTCGCGACACGAGCCATATATGTGCAGCAATTTACGTTTGGTGCATTGTTTCGATAATTAAACAAACCTAGCAACGTAATTTCATTTATCCGAATAGATCTTTTCTCTCTTATGAAATCATTCTTTCTACTAGTCGTAAAGGTAACATATCTAATATGTTAGAGTTAAATAACAATGATGTTACTTAATCGAGATTTAAAAATCCCGCCATATTCCTGCGCACATCGGTTCAAAGGTTGGCATTGTACTTCGATCGCGGTTGTCTCAAGCGTTTAATTAAAATTTTTCTCGCCTGCTAACGAATTTTTGTCACTTTAATGTACGAAACTTATCTCCCCTACGTTCGAGCTCATCTAATTCAACTGAGATTTCCAATTATACGTTTTAGGGAACATTAACGAGGCAGGAAAGTGTAAGAAAGACCTATCATGGTTCACAAAAATGTTTAAACATTTATTAGAGAAAACTTTCATGTAGTAGTTAAGCACTATGATCACGATAGTCGCGTTTCACTATATTATTAATGAAATTTCGAAATGTATATGTGTATATATAACAATTTTCTACGATAAGTGTTGAAATATTTTCATGAGGCATTGTGCACTACCTCGACATATGAAAATGTGGCACGTTCTTCGTCGTAAAATGTTTTCGTGCGCCTAATTTTGATCGCGGATCAGTCTCGACTAGAGCTTCGCGGATCGATCATAATGTATATAATATACTTATTTTCTGTTGCTCACGTATCACCATCGTTTCTTACCCTCGTAAACATTTATCTGTAATGGACCCCCGCCTATTGAACTAATCGTGACCATGCATCACGTTCCTCTATCTTCATCTAATTCTTCATCGTTCGATGCAACGGTGCAACCTGCATGCCGCGTAACCACATTCTTTCTTGGCCGTTTCTGGATACTCCGGCCACGTGGATTTTCAAGCATATCTCTCTTTTTCCCTCTCCGCCCTGCCTGGATACAAATTTCAGCAGCGGAGGGGATCCATGTCTGGGGAAAGTTCTGGAGACTTTGGGTCACGCCATGTTGGTCATTTGGTCGAGTGTCGCTTGGTCGGCTGGATAAAGAGCTTGTTCTCAAAATCGATTTTCAGAGAGAAACGGTTAATTTATGCGATTGGAAAGTGGAGGTTTTGCGAAAGATCATTTTTAATATTTTTTCTCTTTTGCTTTTGAAACAAACGAGATACAGTAGAATTTGTTAGAATTTTCCAATAAATACAACGGGTATTTAGATATGCATATATCTGTAACCGACAATGTATATAGATAAATTGAAGGGAAGATGAGTTAATCCGTCATTGGGATTGCAGATCTCTTGTATATTTACTTTTTCATTTAAACAGAAATTAATTTGTCTTTACTATCGTTTAATTCCGTGGTCACAAGATTCATAGGAGCGTACTACATAAATTCAACTTCTTTTATTTTGTTATTTATTATGCTATATAGAAACCGTCAAGATAAATAATTGGTTATAGCGAACAGAATTTCTCGCGATACTTGGCATCGATATATATTGAACGATGATAACGATTACTAACGATCTTCTTCTCGGGTTCACGGAATGGGAACTCCACGGAATTATTCATGAATATAATTCATTTCCTTATCGGATTTATCGTCTGCGGAGTGGGGAATTTCTTTCTTTTTTTATCTGACTGAAAGTGTGAAGAAACTCTTTTCGCCGGGCTTATTTAGCCGTTCCAGGTATCGGCGTCGACTACATGACACCGAACAGATGAAGAAAAACAAGATCTGAAGAAAATGCGTGGGTTTCGTTATCAACGTTGGTAATTTATGCACGCGCGACTAGTAGATTCCTGTTCTTAACGGAGTAATGTACCGAGTCATATATCATCTCCTGTACGCGATCGGAACTGAATAATCAATTAATAAGCAGAATAAATGATTGCTCCATCAGGAAACGGACGTACATAAATCTTGCTTGTCGCGTTCGAGATTATTGTTCTTAAAAATTAAAATTCCATTTTCTAAAAACTTATACCTCTTACTCTTTCGATAGAATGCCTCGCGTCGTGTTACCCATTCCCTTTTCCCTATTTCGTATGTTTCGCGTGTTATAGAAGGAAAATTAGTTTCTGTCATTTAGAGCAATTACAACGATAGGAAATAATTATAGGTATAGGTATAACCGGATTACAACATCGTGAAACAAGAAGAAAAAAATAAGAAGTATTTGCTCGTTTACATTATATTAACTTTCTTTAGACAAACACGTTCTTTCATAATCTGTACACAAATCGAATTAGTTATATCAAATCATAGAGAAAAATTGTACGTTTATTATAGGCAATTATAAGGAAAAGTTCTCTTCCATACCTTAAAAAAAAGTCCAGTATTGAAACAATCAGGCAATCGAGCAATTGTCGTTGATACTTAACTCAGTGTTAAATGAAGTCCACTGCTGGTTTTCATAGAATAACCTTTTATTTATGATACCAAATTTACTGTATTTTTACAAGACGTAAAAATCTTATGGCAATGTATAAGATCATCTAATTATAAAACTTAGTTGATCACGAAGCTAAAGGGACGATACTTCGAAAAGTAATAAGATATTCAACATTTCGAAAATTTGTTCTTCGGTGAGAATCCTTCTGGCGGTTTTCTAACGTAGGAGTGTAGGAGTGTAGGAGGGTTGTGGCTAATACAAAATCCATTTAATTTCCGTCAAGTGCTCGGAGCGACAGGTTACTGTTCACAGCTGGCGAAACTAACGAGCAAAAGTCGAACTGGATCGAAGGCCGCGATCATTTACATACAATTTGACGCGCAGCGTGGAACCCGCGATGGAATAAAAGGGAACAGGGCACAAGTTGAACAGAAAATAACCCACGAACGTAATATAGAAGCGATAATGCGCAGTCACGTTGTGAACTAAAGACGCGCCAGCTGAACCGTTGATCTGTTCGCGTGGGTGTAACGAGAGGTATAATGCGCGGAAAATTACCGTCAGGCTCTAGACCTCCGTCGAAATCACCACCTTAAGATACATACCGTCGATCCATTAAGTGTAGCTTCGTGAAAAAATCGCATTCTATATTATTGCCGGATGTTCTTGAAAATCTTTCAGCTAGTCGGATCTTATCGGAAGTAATGATAGACATTGTATTGTGTTATACGCCGTATCGGAAAGATTGGTTAAACAATTGCTGGAGAATGATTTCTTTATCGGCATAAAGACTTTGTATTTAATTTTTGAGTTATCCGTAGAGAGATTGTATTGAACAAGCGGTAATTTTATACATTTTTATATAGATACATGAAGTTGACTTGTCGCGCACTAATCAAATTTTAAAGAAACTGAAATCGTTAGAATTCTTAGGAATTTGTAAAGTTGTAAAGCGTTTCCGTAAATAAGAATACACCAGTTATATTATCGTTCCAAAGTTTAGAATCTCTTGTATAGAAAATAAAAGTTAGAAAGAAATTCAGGTTAAAATTTTGCTAGATGATTTGGTCAATTGTTATTTATACCTGCATTCATTTCGAACTAATAATAAAATTGGTAAATCGGTCGATATATTTTTTGGTCAGAGATGTAGATATTTTGGAAATTCTCTTTATCTTACTCTTCGTACAATTGACATCCAAAAAACTCTTTGAAACACCTTGTATACTAAAGAACGCTATCACTGAACGAATTAGATAAAGTCTTTTAGTCCAGGTTGCAGATCTGGCGAACATGAAGATTCAACGGTGAACAAGAAAATGTAAGATAGGATGTTTTTTTTCGGCAGGTCGAGTTACACGGGTTGATATTGAAATCTGGCGTGTAACGGAGCGCGAAGTTGAGGGGAAGTCTGGTAAACACGGCCGATAATAAAGGAACTTGTTTAAATCCAGCGTGTACCGTAATAGACGAGATTAAGGCAGGGAAAAAGAAGAAAAGGAAGGTGGTGCACGCGTTACGTGAAAGCCGCAACGTCGGCTTATATCGTATAAATAAGACGATAACGCCGCGTTTCTCGCCACTACGTGCTAAAGATGTGCTAGATCGACGACCCGCGGACAACCCGTGGGCGTTCCAACGACCCCGATATCGCCGCCAACTTTTACCCTATTATCCTCAACAGGTATTCGGGCGTGTCTGCCTTAATCATTAAAAAATCACTAAAGAAAGGCCAATTTTTTGCCGATTAGAGAAACTTGATAATTATGTTCAAGCTAGATTTCATTGTTTGGAAATCTGAATTTCTCCATGTAACAATGTCTGCTACATTTTTTTGGATTATTTCAACTTTTCGTCAATGCGTAACACTTTCATATAACCTCTCAATTATCTCAAATGGCATAGTATCAAAAATGTTGTACTTTGAAATATTAATTTCCACCTTAAGCTTTATTTATTAAATATATATTAGCATCTTACGAGTCGACCAACAGTTGGCATTAATTTCTGCGCACGTAATAAAACGTGTATAAAACGACTGTCGGTTGGATGTATTCGAGCGACGTAGGTGGCACGTTGGGAGCAATAACACGAGAAAACGCGAGAAGAGCTTTAGAAGAGGCAAGAAGTCGGCCAGCGCAAGAAAGGAGTCGTACGATAACGCTGCATACATCTTCGCGTCGTGTCAGGACGAGATGAACCGTGCGATTAAAGATAAATGAACACGCGGGCCTTGCCACTTATTCGATCTCTCTATACCACCGTTTAACCGTGCAATTTCTAATCCTGTAAAATAGTCGACTTAAACATTTGTTCAACGTTTCAGAAGCATTTAACGAATTACACGTAAAAATGACATATAACAGAGAAAGGAGGGAAATTAATGTCAGATTAGAAGATATAATTAAACAAATAATAGAAAATGCATGTAGTTGCGCACGCAGGATCATTGATCACTTTCAAGTGACCTTTTCCATGAAAGAGTACAATCATCGATTTCTCGTTAGATCCGCGTAAGATTAACCAAAGGTACGAATACTTTAAATAGCAGAACCGAGGCTAAGAAAGTTCACGATTCATGCGGTGTTACGTTCTGTAATTATCGCGAGAGGCAACTTTTGCATATATCGATCCTTTACCCTGCGTTTCCAAGATCGTAGATCGTTGGTCCATAATTCAAAAAAAAAAAAAAAAAAAAAAAAAAAAAAAAAAAAAAAAAAAAAAAAAAAAAAAAAAAGAAGGAAGAAGGAGAAGAAATATAACGAAAGAGAATTTTTCCCATGATTGTAAATCGATCCTTCAATAGATATTAAATCAACGAATACATAAAAGGAAAAAAGTAGGAAACAAGAAGAAATACAGAAGAGGTATACGTGCTGGCAGCACGTAGAACAGAATTGATCGCGAGCTGGTTGCACACCGGAACAGGGAGTAAGACATTTTTAAGAGGCCAGTCAGCAGAGGCACTGCTTTACATACCCCTAAATTCCGGCGATGCGTGTACGTACAAGCGAACATTTACGCGGAACAAGGTGCACGAGAAGTGAGATATTGTTTAAAAGTCGGCTGCCGAGTGTAGGTGGATGGTCGCCAGATAAAAGCAGTAAGTCATCAGCTGGGTCAGGATTTATGGGCGAGGTATTACCGGTGTTCACAGATCCAACGATACCGGCCACGAACTTTCACCGTACGGTTAGAGGACTCGCGAGTCGACAGTCGAGTTCAAAGTTCACGATACGACGACGACGACTACGAGGGGCAGGCAAGAGAACAGAATCTCTCTCACAGACGGAGACGCAGGCCTTGCGCTTGTCTCCTTGAAGTAAAACGAAATTCCCTTAACCGCAATGGACTAGAGATGATATCTGATTTTTCATCGCGACACCGAATAAGACGTTGTTAATGTAATAGACGGCCGTTTCGTTCGGCTTAGCGACGGGAATCTGGGACGTAGCGTAGCAGGATTCCGAGGATCAGATTGGAAACCCGTTTTAAGGATTCAGAAGTCGAGTCGTGACCGAGACATTAGCAAAATTACTTGGCTCTACCCGGGTTCGATTCCGGCTGCTGCCGCTATCTAGATAGCATTTCCGAGGGAAACCAAGGGGCTATCTTGCCTCTTAATTTCCAGTGTCCGCCACGTGTTATTTAATGTTACGGGACCGTTGATCCGGAGCTGAGAAGTGACGAATGGAAGCACCGGATAATCGCGTCTCTCGCGCCTCGATGATATCAAGCATAGGACGACCATGCGGTGGGAATTATGATAATTCCACGAACGCTGGCGTTCTCTTGGCGCTTTCTGCGTTACGAAAACTCTTCTCGTTAAAACCATTTGAGAAGTTTGTGGTCTTGAAACCATAGATTTAGAGCTGGACGCGAAACGAACGAGGACGTAAGGCAGTTGAAGGCGAAACAAACGAGGACGTAAGGGAGTTGAACGAAGTTCCGTGACTGGGGTATTAGGGAGATCGTTGAGGCTCACGCGCAAGGAGTTTAAAAGGGAGTCTAATCCCCGATGTAGAACGACTCGGGCAGGTCTACACGTTCTGGCTTCCCGTCCCTGCTATCTCAACTGGCGTGCGTCCTGTCTGCGTACTCGGCATTATTTCTTTGCTCGAGTCTCGCACCTTCTTATCGTGCTTCGTCGACTACTGGACTTTGAATCTGTAATACCAGACAGCGGAGGAATGAAAGGGAAGAAGAAGATGGAAAGATCCAGTTGCAAATTTATTACAAACGAACTGTGCACGACGTCAAGACTGTCTAGAACGTTTTTAAAACGATGGAAGAAATGTCTGATTCGAGATGTTCGGGAAAATTAAATCTCCCGGGGATGCTAATAAACGCGAATCAGCGGGATTCGAACGATCTACCGGGTGATCGTCCAAGATTTTAAAATTCTTCGAAGATTAAAATCAAAGGGAATCGTATATTAGATCGATTAGAGAGCTTTTTGTCGTTTTTTGTTCTTTGAAAAGAAAAGAACCGATGGTTTCAACATACTGATTAATCTTCAACGCGATGTATAAACTGTTACTTATAATTATCTTCCATCTATCTGTCATACTAACTGAAATCTCTACTAGTTGGTCTTCGACACAATATTCATTGTTACTTAGGATCGTCTTCCATCTATATGGCAATTCATTTATTTCGTCATCTGATAGAAAATTCTATTGTCGGTCTTCGACACAATGTACATTGTTACTATGGTCTTCCATTTATGTGGTAATTCATTTATTTCGTAGTTGTTGAACTTTTCATTTTTGTTATTAAAATATTCCTGCAGTGTCTGTGCGATCCGACTCTCAGTATTAACCACTCTTCCCGTTAGAAAGTTTTACGAAGATCAAGAAAAGATCAAGAAAAATCTTTTGTCTCACCCGTTCCCTGTTTCCTGATTTATTACGCAACAATTTCGTAATCAAATTTTCAATAGCGTTTCGTTTCTTCAATAATATTACATCACTTTCAATAATATATCTTGTATCTTGTCAATAAAAATATAAATTTTAATTATCGTGAAAATATATCCTAAAAAATTTTCTAATGAAATATATAAGCAAATTGTATCGGCAGAACGTTCCAATCGTCCTGATACGTATTCTATTTTGCGCATTAATATCAACGGCGGCAAATGGAAAATTTATTTTGTCATAAATAGTCTCGATTTTATAGCACCGAACCAGTCTGCAAGTAGATCTAGTTCACTCGGTAACACATATATACAAGATCTGATCTAAAAGGCATAAAATTCCATTGATACAGAGTTATTACGGTTCAAGTTGAAGGACGCTGGACGATGTAAACGCTAAATCGAACACAGCTTAGACGTTTTGTTTCGGATGGAACGGTTCAGCAATTAGTATTCAGTTTGCTCGGGACACCCAGTGTAAGCGAGTATATATAAGATACCGGCTTCTCCAAGTAAACTTGTTTATCAAGTTATACACGCGGCACCGCGGCTGGCGAACCGGAGAATCTCGCGGACGACCGGTGTAGGATGAGAGAAAGGCGATTCTATGATGCGTGTTTCTTATTCCTTTTCGCGTGCGATGGCAACTATGATTTCGAATTCGAGTCGCAGAACTTCATCGACGATGGAGAACGAGGATATATGGGAATATAAATCGATCGTGGTTAGTAAACGACAAAGTCGATACGATTTAGAAATGGCAGCTACCCGGTATAGGTCAGCCATTTACTTTAATGCCATCGATTTTCGGGCATTTACAGTTAGTAGGTTTTTTTGGCGACCGGCTTTCACCTTGACGTTCCCCGTGGTCCGCCCGTTCTCTGAGTCACTCACGAAATTCTTGTCAGAGGTTCAATTTACGTTACGAGCTCTTACCGAGAAGTTATCAACATAATCATAAGATAAACGTCTCTCATAAAATTAAAAAACTCGCACTCCGCGCGCGGCCTCCCGCCGCATCTCTCTTTTTGCCCCGGTTCCACGCTACCTTTCAAATCCCTGGACCCCATCGGCTCGCCGTTGAAACATCAACTATATATATGAAAATCAAGCTTACCGAGGAAGATAAAACGACCAAGAGGATAATCGACGTTGCTCGATCGCGGATGAAAACCATGAAAGACCGCGCGCGATTTACGCTATGACTGTCCGTCGTCGTATACTTGTGACGAAGTGGAGAAGAAAATCGAACGAATTGGTAGCGACATGCCACGTTAACGTCCATTTGACCCGCGTCTACCTTCGAACATCGTCGTTAGTTATAGCGTATAGAACCGAAGGACATCGGAGGTTACATCGAAATCAACCAAGGAATAGTCTTCGGTGGTGGTTCTCTTTACCCTTCGCGCCATCCACCGAGTTTCTTACTTTCATCCGGCTGGCGCGTGGAAAAAAAGTCGGTTCGAAGCGTGGAGAAGCAGAAGAAGAAGGGCGAGAGACGGGAAAAGAGTTGTAGAGAAGAGAGGCGGAGAGGAGAGGCGAGCAGAGGGCTACTAAAAGTCGACCGGTTGGGGAAATAAGAAGAAGAGGAGCCGAACCAGAGACGAGGCACACAAGGAGAAGAAGAACTCTCTCGCGAGGATCTCGAGTACCGACCGGGACGACCTTACGGAGTAGGACGACCGCGACAACGACAGAGACAAAGAGTCGAATGTTAATGAGGGAGATCGACCGGAGCTAAGGCCCCGGAGAACGAACCTACGAGGAATCATCCGCGGGGATCCGCTTCGTTTCGTCGCGCGCTCTTGCACCGCGGTCAGACCGTCGTTGCCAGATCTTGACTGGCGCCTTCTCCTCTTCTTTCGTATCGTTCATTTCAGAACGCGATCCCATTGCCTGACTCATGCGTGGCTTCTTGATTTTTGTTGCTAGCCTTGGTATCTTCGCCACGAGAAACGCTTTGGCTCTGCTCTCTGTTCGTAGAGGAAGAGGTGGTTGATGTTACGTAGGACGTAGGAGATCGTCGGTGTGTCTGTTCTGAAATGAACGAAACATTTATACTCTCGTTCGTATGTAATTAGAGGACACTTACGGAAAATGTAACAACTATAATTACAATTAAAATAAAAAATAAGAAAGAAATACAATTAATAGATAAGTATAACGTAAAAGTGAATAACTCGATGATTAATAATTGGTAAAAGCAACGATTGAGAAACCTAATGGACATAGAGAAGAAATTTAATATCGTTACGTATAAGGATGAAATGTTTCCTATAATCGAACGTACAAATTTTCTTTATAGTTGACAATTTTAAATCGGATAATAATTCTTAGCGATTTCAATAATTTCTTAATAGTCGTTCAAGTGCCATAATTACCTGTGTAAATTAATTATCAAGGAGCAATCGTTTATTTATGCTTAATATACAAACTAAAGGCTACAAATTATTTATACGATGACATAACGAGATTTATACGACGCTATTCGCTGGAGGAATCGATCATAAACGACCAATTGATTTTCCACTTCCACGCGGCGCGTCGCTTGGCTTAAGTAGAATAAGACAACAAGGGTTAGACATCCGAGACCGTGCAGCATCTCGGTTTTTCAGTGTGCTTCCGAGTTCTCTCTCACAGTGGTCGGTGTGTATTGTCCGTGAAACTTGAACGTAGCCGAGGCAACGTTTTGTGTTCTTGCTTCGTGGTTGGTCCGCGTTTAGCACGTGTACTCCGTGGCGGAGAGTACGTGGAGTTCGGTGGACAGAGAAAAGGAGGAAGGTGAGTGGAAGCAACAACGTCGTGGTTAGACGAAGCAGGGTGGACGAAGGGTAAGGTGATGGGGTTCGTGAATGCCGGCAGCATTCGTGATGACGTGAGCGTGACTCGCTTCCTCTTTCTCTCTTTCTGCTTTCTTTTTCCAAACGAGAAAGCCTAAACGTACGCAACCTCCGGTCCATTGACACGTCCTGTCCGTTCCTTCCTTAGGGATCACACGTGATTCAGTTTCGATATATCACATTTTTTATTCTTTAATTTCCAAATATCTCGCAATCACGGATTTATAAAAGCAATTTATCGAGTTAGTTGTTCTGTTCTTTAAAGATAATATCGTGATAGCTCTATGCTCGAATATCGTTCGTCTCTAACGAAAATTCGTCAAGCTCAAGTTCACCACAGTATCTTTGGCCAAATTTGAAGGAACAAAAACTTTCAATCGTCGAACTAACAACAGTCGGTTGATCAGCAGTCGAAATAAGGAGAATTCTCGAGATCGTGGTAGCAGCGGATCAGTCTCTCGTAGCGATGCTTTTTCGCATGCAAATGCAGAGTCTGGTTGCGGGGGAGGAGAGCGAGAGAGAGCGAGAGAGAGAGAGAGAGAGAGAGTACTCTTCCCTTTCCTGAGCGCGCGAATCCGGTTCTTTGTTACGCGGACGAGGGCAGAGCTCTCTTCCTCGGTTTGATTGACTCGGTGTCTTCTGGTTGGTGGTCCTAATGAGATGCGACGCTCGAACTTGAAAATCCTGCCGACAATTAGCGAGATTGTTCTCCCCACTCTCAGTCAGAGGAGCGGACGTTCGGCCAACGCGTTCTTCGATCGTCCTATACTCGGCTTAATACCATATGCACACACGTGCCACGCGACCGTGCATTGACTCCGAAACGGCCTCTGATTCTAGAATATAATGCCTCCCCTTTCGTCCCGCCATTCTGCGGACGTGCTTCGAGGATGACCACGTATCGCGGACAGAGAAACGCCCGATAGAATCTTCATCGTTGCTCGGCTCTTCGAACTTTCCACTCCAATATTTATTTCCCTCGTCTGTTCTACGAAGTAACCGTGGTTAGGACAGTTCTTCGGAGAAAACTTGACGGCCAAAAAGAATTACAAGTGCGCAGGGACTTTTGTCAGACCACTTCCGGGAAGGTGAAAGGGATGAAAGAGTGACACGAAAGTAAAATTATAGTTTAGTGTATTAAAAATAATTCACGATGCGACACGAGGCAAATCAAACCAAGATAGAAGACCGTCGCTTAAGAAATATTCTCAGATGCTTTTTTCTCCTTAGTTTTCTCTTCTCGATATACACCGCTGACAGTAAGTAATAGAACACCTACTGATATTTAGTACGAATCAAATACCTCCCACTAAGAAATATTGAACGTAACGGACGCCCTAATATTTATGGCTGGCGACGTACGTTGAGATTCACGTCGTCAGATAATCCACGGATCCGAGAAAATATCTACGAAAGAATTTACAACCCACTGAAAGTATAGTAAAACCTACGAGCCAATTGCCTGGATAAAACTCCTCTTACGGGCTTCTGACTTTTCTTTTTTCCATTCGTCGTTCGACTCTCCTCGTGCTCGTCCGATCAATTTATCCGCGTCGAGCTCGCTAAGCGATTTCAAGAGACGCTCCAACGTTTCCGCTCGTTAATCAGCGATTTATGCAAAGAATATCGAGCCGCGAGTCGCGAATAAAAACCAGCCGAATAAATTATCGAATTTTGTGAAAGGTTGTAAGAAACTGAGTACTTTGTACGCTGTTAAACGCCGGTTAACAACTTTAACAAATTATTGTTTTCTGGCTAGAATCTCGCAATCCAATTAGTACCCTTGGATAACTATGACACTGAATTATACTTCTGAGTACTAAAGATAGAGACATATTTAATATATCGTTCATCTTATTAGCGTCGTAGCAACGGTTGTTCACATCGCTGTTCTTTTAAATCTATAATATATTATAGCTTCGCACATAAAACACCGAACAAAGTAAAATTTGTTCGAATTTTCCAATAAATGTAATCGTGTCCTATGATGGATGGTACTTACGATCGACGATATGTATATACCAGTTGAGGCGTTCTAGAATCAACTCTGCAAGCTGGTCGATTACAAGATCACGCGTATCGAGAAACGAAGGCGAAGCCACCGGCATCAATCTCGAAGATTCCACCGGTTGATTATAGTACAGGCGAGTTTTCTCTTTGGCTAAACTTCCTGTCGCCATCTCTGTCGGTAGTAAGCCTGGCATACGTATTTTTATGGAAATGTCATGATCGTAGATTGGCGTACCGTACGTAAATGCCGTGCTTTTTCATGCATATATTTTACTGCAGAGTTGCTCGCGTGGCTTTAGCCTGATGTGGGCCATCCCGAAGTGGTCCGACCTGTATAATCACTGGCGAATTAACGTCCTGAAAAATCAAGGCCATCGTTGACACAACGTCTCGCGCCACGCTTTCTGGGTGTCCCCGATCGAAAAGATCGAACAGGCTAATCCATTCAAGGGATCGGAATCGTTTGAGCGAAGCCGGATGTGTCGTCCATCATCGCGCACATGCGATTAGCCTTAATAGCCATTATTAAAGGCACATTCGCACATTAGAAAGCTAGTTACCCCGGTGAGCATCGATTATGACACTGTGGTAATAAAAGACAATAGCGAAGAATAGGCTATTTTCTACGCCGCTGGAATTCCTGTAAATCATATAGCCAGTGATCGCAACGTCTTTTTATACCAGTTTAATTACAGATTTCTTGTTTGATGAAAAAGGTCTACGAGGTAGTTGTAGAAAATTTCTTTATTAACGAAATCTGTGTAATTACAGTATCTGCTGTATGATAATCTTCTTCGATTAATAATAATATAATATTTTATTGTGCGAGAAGGAAGTAAAAGGAAATATGAGAAATAAAGTTAGTTACGTTATGAGAGATACTAAAATAAGAATCCAAGTCGTCCACCACAGTTCGAGGTTTACAAATTGGTATTCAGATAGTCTGTTTGAGGTCAGGGCCCATGATAGTTCTCACGCGGGTCTCGTAATTCAGGGTCGATACCACGAAGAAATTCGTTTCACTGTAATACGGTCTCGTACAAATTTTACGATATTGTAATATGGTTGTAATAGTAAGTTCTACAAAAGGGGTAGTTCGTGATACGTATTTCCGGTCTCTTCAAATATTAGTTCTCATGACATAAACGGCGTCCATCGTTTATTCCATGTCTTGTCTAAGATCGGTATACGTTGATACGTACCAGGATTGATGTTTGATTGGTCTCGTAAATCTGAATTCTTGATGATCGTAGACACAGGTTGAGATATGTTTTGCTGCTAAAAGTTATTGGTATACAACGTTGGTATTCTGTTGTCGTAACTTATGAAATATTATATAAATGTTAATAGCTACGGCATCCTATCAAGTGTCTACTACGTAATTATACTTGTATAAATCATTATAATCTACACATATACGATTAACACAAGTTTTGTTTTTGCGGCTAGCTTGAAATTGGTCGTTAACGATCTTCTTCGATCGTTAACGCCTCCGATGTTCACTTACAACGCAAGGTGTTCTTTTCATATTTATATATCCATAGAAACCCAAAGGGATTTGTGCGAATTAACTCTCGTCCTTCTTATAATATCCAAACGATCCACGGTTCGATATTTGCTTGAAATAAATGATTCCTTAAACAGACCTGTCTAATAGCGAACGTGGAAGCGACCGAAGCTAAGCACGCTTCTCCGATATTGGCCGGGGTTAATTACGGCGCGGATATGTTCTCTGCTATCTTAATAATAACCCTTAAGTACACGCGGAGGGGGGCCCGCAACGAACATCACACAGCTACGTAATCGCACACGGATATGTTGTACATGGTGCGGATCGAAGGAATCGTAACGATTTCCTGTAATACTCGGCACTGATGAGATAACGATATACCGTTGGTTAGTGATAAGCCAAGACCAGACTTGATTACCGCTCTTCCAATATCTTTTCTACAATACCAACGCGTAATCATACGTTTCTACTCGTCCTCGATATACAGTACTCCGCGAAAGTTAATGATATCACAACGGCAACTAAACGTACTTTGAAGGAACGTTTCTATGTTTATTGCCCTTCAACGTAGTGATAAAGGGACTGCGTAGTAGAACTAAGGATTAACAGTAAATAGATGTACAAGAAAAGCTGTTTTGAAGGATAAAATATACATAGTGCGGTAGAAAAGTCTTAGATTATTTATGTTGCTGCTTTAACTATACAATCACGTATGTATACTTTTCGTGGGAAAATTTCTGTGTTTTCTTACGTGGAGATAAATTTTAAAACTACTTTTGCACGACGCTGTACACGTACTTTCTAGTCACGTTTTCTCCTGACAGGAAGCATTTTCCAAACAGACTGAAGTTAGAATTTTCTAACGGTACGGTATCGATACTTATCGTTGTACATACGTACTCTCCCATCGCACGCGTATTCGCGTATAACAAACGAGCACGGATAAGACCCTCGTTTTTGTTGTTCCTTTCTTTCTCCTCTTTCTCCGTTTATTTTCCTTGTCGGACGATAATGATGATTTCCGCGGAGTAATTGCGATATAATCGCTAGGTGACGTCAAACGGACAAGGGAAACTCGCAGTTAAACTCCTCGCTATTAGGTACGTCGCGTCGTTCCATTGATTGCTCGCGAGTACAATGTTACACGCGTCCTACTAGCGATCGGCGTCTGCACGCAACCAACCGGCAGGATTAATAGTCACCGATTCCGATTTTTCGCGCTACGCGTTACGCAAATAATCAGTGTGTAACGTTTTATGGCGGTTCGAAGGAGGTTGGTGGTTCACGCGTTGAACATCGCCATTACAAAGCTGCCATTAAGCGCGATGACAAGCGACTGCTTGAGTTCCTCGGCCGAGGCGAATGAAAGGCCTAATGCTGGCATGACCGAGCAAAAATATCGAAAGGAGGGGGCCATTTCATTTTTTAACGACCCCAGCCGTTTAATAAGACGCTCATCCCCTCCTCCTCTCCGAGGGGGATGCTTGAAAATTTCGCCATAACTAAAAGCCAATTAACGACAAAGAAGAAAAAAGAAAGAGAGAAAGAAAGAAGGGAGAGAGGAACCAGGAACAGACAATGTTGCAATCTGTTCACCTGTACACTCATCGTCGACGTCGACGTTAATCTGTAATAACGATCTTCCGATCGGTTGGCTGATGCGGTGATTGATGGCCACGCTGATCGACACTGTCGACAATGCTTCCATCCGACTTAGGTGTTGAGTAATGAATGCAGCGATATTCTCTCCTCGCACACACGTACACCGTAACACCGTTCATAATCAGGTGAAAAGGAAACTGTTGCGATAATCGAGGGATTACGATGAATCAGAGTGTTTCGGCTTTTGATGAATTTCCTTTTGATGAATCGTAGAGACCTGTTGATAGAGAACTCATAACCTTTCTATAGTCTAGCAGCAGCGAGACTTGATTAAATCATCAAATGTAGCGAGTACTAGCTTTTGCATCTCGTGTCATAAATTTAAGATAGTATAAAAAAGCAATTATTTTCTAAATAGTTTCTTACACCACGAACAGGTTAACCAGATAGCTTGCAGGCATAACAGATCATTTCAAACTTCAAATACAGAAATTCGTTCTGTAAAACAGAAGACAAGCAAAAGTTAACCGTAAGACTAGGTTTTACCGGACAACCGTTAGACAGACTCATTAAAGATTATCAGTCTCTTCGAAGAAGAAGAGGAAGAAGAAGCTAGTCCGTGCAACATGTACCTCGTTAATCCTTTCACCTAAAACGAGAACCATGTACTAGAGCCTACCTCTTTCAACGAAAGAAAGCACAGATAGTTTGTTAACGCTACTAGTCCACTCTGGATCGATTAAGAAACGCAGACGAAAGAACAATAGAAGGAACGAGGAGTGTACAGAGATAGCAGATGCAATTAGAGCAGGCTCGCGCGATTTATAATCCTTGGAGACCACTTAGGTTATAACACAGTGTTCGTGTCTCAGGGCGAAGGACCCGGTCATATAATACCGGTACTTAGATCCCGTCCACGCGTCGCGTCGCGCAATGAAAACGCGGTGGAATAAAAGCCGTACAATGGCAAGGATACGCAACGTCCGGTGGACCATGGCCCTGAGCTCGGTGGGTTATTATACCGGCGTGCTGCTACGGCTGGCTGAAAAAGCCTCTTGAATGTAATCAGCCGCATTCATCCTGCCACTCACTTCTTGCCAGCTTAGAGGGGGCCTTCGGTGAGTGCGTTCCGTGTTTACAAGGTGTACTGACCCGCCGCAATATCGCTATTGCCCGGTGGATTCAATGGATGGAACGCGCGAACGATACTCCACTGCTTGGCCTTCGTCAAGGGCGTTAATGAGCTGGACGGAATTGTTCTACAGAATGGTCAGAGATACCTATGGAAAATGGAGAAAGTGTTAGATAAGAGATTAAAAGGTATTATATCCTTCGACAGTCACGATTATGGCGATCATTCGTGGAGGTATCGTTGGAAGCAAATTGTTACTATACGATGAGCTGTGTGTGGATTATTGATACTATTCAAGTATGGTGTGCGGAGGGAAGAACATTTCTTTTATAATCGAAATCGAATCGAATATTGAGAATGCATCCGATTATTAATTATTACTAGAATATTCTGTGGATAGGCGAAGTTGTCTGTCATAAAAGTTGTCATACGAAATATTAGGTTGTCCGAAAAGTGTCTTTCTTTCGCAAACGTGTTTTTTACAACAGTGCACCTTCGTACAAACGTGAAAGCAAGTCTGTGAAATGTCGCGGTGTTTATCTCAACAGAACAAAATGGATCATACGTAGTTCGACAAAATAATATAAAACACAAAACGTCCTGCGCCTATTATTTCCTCGCAAAACTAAAGAAACTTTTCGGACAACCTAATACTATACGCATATTTCGTCAAAGTGTTAGTCCACAGTATGAATAAATATCTTAAACGTATACTAAGTGATAAGGATGGGCCCACTGGATAGGATTTAGGTTCATCAATATAACAGATAATTCACTGTTTAAATACTTTTGTGATTAGTTTGAAATTCTATTAATACAATGGTGAAATTTGAAAATGTTTCGTGTAAGGTATAACATGTTCACAAAAGTGTATCTACAAGTGTTGGAACACTATCGACAACCTGTACATTATAACGTGACGCAGACCGTTTCTTTTTTGCTCACTAGCTTCCTCCAGCTGCGAATTATTTAACTTTTTAAACAATTATAAGAAAAAAATCCAACAGCCTCTAGTCGCTCGAGTTCTCATGTGGCGTGTTAGACTCCCGAGTAGCCAGGCAACCTGGAGCACTAACTCACACCGCGGTTACGTGGCTGGATTTACGAGCATGCGAACGTATTCACGCGACGCGAAAACGTGGCTACGCAAGGCTCGGGACACGCGTTATTTAGTTTAACGATCAACCTTTATGTTCAACGCGATACCGTACAAGTATAAATTGCGACCGTGCCCTGTGTCGCAGATTGCGGCCTGCCCTTTTCCTCTATCGCCACCGAGCTTTATGCTCCGACGATATTTTCTCTCTTAGCAAAGGCGAGTAGCGTGATCCTGTAGCAATTTCGCTGTAGAAGTTAATAGAATGGAAGTATCGCTCTTTCAAAAATGTTAATTTAAACCTTTCGTTATACGATAAACAATTTTTATTAGAACATAAAATTAAATATCATAGTGTGTTATATCGCGACATTTTAATATATCGTATGTATGCTATAGTCCTTAGAACGAAACATAAAATTTGCGTGGCGGTCAACGTGTTAATGGACTACGCTTCAACTTTCACGGTATATCATCGTATTTCCACGAAGGCGAGTAAATTTCGACGACCGTCGAGTATCTCCAATAAAATAACTTCGATCTCGAGTTGTCTGATAAACGAACTATCCGTCATGATTCCCAGCTAGGAAGAAAAATTCGACAACGCCGGGCCGTTAGGTGGTTATTAATGAAGGGACGCGATAGTTGGAAGCTGGAGATGCTAGTGGAAATTTATTCGATGTCCTCGATATGCACGATAACGATATCTCCGTGTTGTCGGACGTTGGCTGGCTTATTCGTGTTTGATTAGAAATATCTCAATGGCTTGTACCAGGGGGGATTACAGATCATCGTACTCGCATCAAAGTTAAGTGCCTGTCAAGGGGAACTATAGACGCGGAAGAGAAGGTGGTCTCAACGCGGACGACTAGGCGCTGCGTGCTCTTAAGCGACTAATGGTGATTTATAGGGAGACAGCGACAGCTTGTTTGTTTGTTTCCCACCCCGTACGACTCGTGAACTTTGCAACATCACAATTAAACGATCTCGTACGACGCATCGTAATCGCAATATTTATTTCTTAATCGACTAATATTTCCTTGTTAGAAACGTCTATTCCTCAAACATTCGAGTAGTCGTCAAAAGGATTTATCTGTTCCGACTGTACGTTCTTAGAAAATCCTGAGTAAAGTTTCTTCTTCGTTGGGTATAACAAAGTACGAGTGCGTACCTGATACGTTTGTTTATTTTATATTCTAATACCACAAGCTTAGTTCGCGAATTTAATGTTAAAAGCTGGTGAAGATAGCGAGACAGTCGGTCAAATAATTAAAATTCCAATCACCTGGACACATCATAATAATATAATACATACGTATTACTAACAGTCGATCGGATGCATTCTGCGTGTTCTCTAAGGACGAGCCCAAGAAAAGGTAGCACCCGCGAGCGAGCTATTATTAGCCTTCCTTTAAAACGTGTATAGATCATCGTGTTACGCGTGCTTTACGATCACGCCAGTAATACATACAAGTGTTTCCTCTCTCCGTTTCATTCCCCCGCGAACGAAGAACGCCGACGAACAGAAGAAAACAACAATCTCCAACCAAACTAACAGCTTCTAAAGAAACTATCCAAGAAAAACACGAAACTTTCAGTATGCAACGCAGTGGAACATATCAAAGTTGATCGAGGATTCTCGTAGTAGCATACGCCTGTACGTATCTATAGGCTACACGATGCTTCGTTTAAGGGCATTTATCGAAAATATGTTTGCCGAGGGAGGCGGTTTAATATCAAAAGGACTGGACGATGCTCTCGGTCTCTCAGGTTCGATGGATGCAAAACGTGGGCCGATCAGGAGCCAGGATCTTTTTCGAGGATGTGTCTTCGCACCTACAGCGACACGCGGTTGACGTGGGACGGATTGAAAACGGTCAATGGTTAACAAGCAAACGCCAAGCTGGGAACACCGGTTGACTATTATCGACGTTCCGTATCCGATACGGTTGACAGTCTTAAGTACGTACACGGTCGACTATTCTCCGTTCTTCGTTGCTATACCACTACGTGTTCCAAGTCGAGGCTATAGAATGGCTAACAAACGACTCAAGGGAAACGAGCAAAGTGGAAGAAAGTTAATCGAGGCGAGGAGACGCGGAGGACCTGCCGCGAATTCCACCGGTACCGTTTGTCAGTAAGGACGACGTTTCCTCTTTGGTGTTCCATCGAACACCTCCGCTCTTCCCACGTCTCTCTGTTGGTCGATCGTAAATTGGCCAGCGTCGTTTTCCTCTCGAAAGGCGTCAACTGCGAGATTTACGACGTCTACCGACCTGGCCAGATTTTGCTGCGACAGCTTCGTGCTTTTTTCCCTCCGTCCTCTCTTTTTCTCTGAGATCTTATTTCTTTTTTGTGCTCTGTGTCTTTGGTTTCGTAAATTTGTTTTTAGTTACAACGTAGATATTCACGAGGCGGTTTCTTGAAAGAAGATAGAAGAGATTCGACGAGGTGTCGTTGACGTTCCGCATATCGCACTCGATTCCCCTTAATTAGGACATCTAATATCCACACGCAGATAGCAATCAGGCTATCGCGGTTAATTAACATTTCTCCCGGATATAAGCGTATACTTTTTTACGTTCGCTGAAAACTCGTTCCGCCACTGGTCCGTCCGGTACCACCACGAGTCCTCCTTCCGAATTAAATTAAATTTTTATCTCAGTTATAAGAGCGAAAAAGGCCCGATTTTCACCACGATTCTAACGTGTTTTCGTTATCATTCTGATGATAATTTCTTCAAAATTGCACCTACTACTCTGCATACGAACAAGTCTAATCTGTTAAAGTGCAGGAAGCAAACGAACGAACCTAAACTTTCATTGGAACCTTCTTCCAAAATACTCCTTCCATACTAGCATAAATACTTCCAAAATTCTCCAACAGAAATTTTCTTACTAAAAACCATCTACTCGACTTATCTATTACTTTCTAGGAAATGAATCGATGAGTGTAATCATTGAACAAAGATACCTTCCAAATAGTGGATATCGTTTGAACAAGTCGATACAAGCTATTAAAGTACAGGAAATAAAACAGCGAGTTTAAATCTAGTTTTTCCGCTGGTACATGTATAAACACGAGCGGTTTGTCCCCGGAGGATCATCAAAGCGAGGAGAAAGAGTCCACTGGTCGGTTCAGAAATGGCTTCTTAAAGAGAGTTGTTCGTCCTCCGACGATCATTAACGGTGCTGGACGGCAGAAAGTTCGCGATGCACGGTTTACGTCGGGAGCAAAGAATGATTTCCGGTCCTTGAGACACGCGGCTAACGAACCGCGATATCCGGTGTCCAAACATGCCCGTATCCGTTTACCGGGTGAACACGGAGGGTGGCCAGTTCGTTGCGTATCCTCGCTTTCGTGTCCGCCTGCTCCGGTCCTGCGTGTACGTTCGAGTTCGAGGTATCGTTTTCTGGCAGAAGAACGATTCTCCTTGGACACGGTCCAGGAAACAATGCCGCCAAGCGACGTGACGCGGTTTCGATCATTGGAGATCGAGAATATTCTCGAAAAGATATCTGAACGACCTTAACATTTTTTGTAAAATAATTTTTTACTCCGAGTAGTAGAATTCTGTTCCGAGTAATCAAGTTTTAACGTTTTCGTAATCGAAACGTTGAAATGGATAGTGGTATCCAGTGTAGAATTTATATTTTCATTATTATTTATTTCACCGTTCATACACCGTGCGTGTTTGTGAATGTGTTTCTTAGTCTAAGATCTCGCCGCATCCTGTTGGATAAATAATTATTTCAATTATCGATACAAACAGTTTTTATTCTTTGCTATTTAAAAAAGATCATTCTTTACATTTCTAAAGCTTACATCGGTTATTAGTTAAACTTGTCAGCTAGTCAGAGCGAAGAAATTCTAAGCTCGCAAATCGTCAAAGGCAGCAAAATCGTGTGTGATTTCATTTTGTTTGGTAAACTTGCATTTGTAAGTAACTAATTTTGCAATATTTGTGCGAAAACAAATTCATCAATTTTTCAAACTCCAATTTCTAAACTAACGACTGTAATTTATCATCAAATAGGCGTGGATTTGTTAAATTCGATAATAAGTAGACTTACTAGTAATTTACAGATATGAAAGCATCGAGTCTGAGAATTACTGAACTTCTTTTAAATCTATTAAGGTAATAGATGGTTGATGTAGTGATCGGACATTGAGCATCGTCTTCAGTATCGATTTCATACGATGTAGATCTCTTCTGTGGTCCCGATCACGTCTTGTAACTATTCTCGACGAGGAGATAGAAGCAGATATTGGGTGCGCGGCATGGCGCGCTCGCATCGCGATCATCATTCGATAAAACGTGACTCTACGCATGAAATGATTATGTTATCTACATCGCGGTGTATCGCATGCATTACCTTAATGACGCAATAAATTTTGCCATTGAGTTATGCGCGCGGGCTAGCCGTAAGTATCGTGGCATAATGAACGAAGGCGATGTTCCCCAATAAATTATAACGTTAGTCTATTAATTATCATTATCAATGCGGAAGTTCCTACATGGGTAGCCGCGATTCCAAATTTTTCTCAGCCGACCTACGAGTTCGTTTTAATTGAATGAAGAGCCTCGCCTCTCTGCCAATATTACTCAATTAAAATGGTTTCGTTATATGAATAGAATCTATGAGATCCTCCAAAGACGCGCGATGCGTTTTACATATGAAGATACAAGTTATATTTTTCCTTTTCGTTTTCCTTTTATGCGAGCAATTTTAAGATCCGATACTTTGTCAACCAATCTCATATAATCAAAGTTGCTTTCTTTTTTTTTTTTTTTTTATTAAACATCACGACGTTCTCTTGAAACATATTCCGCTATTACTATATCATTGTGACACGTCACTATATTTTTTTTTCTTCTTTTTGGCCCGCAAAAATGGCGATTACAGATAATGCAGTGGAACGGGCGTTGTTTAATTAAAACGATTTATCCGCGTTAAAATTTATTTCTGCCGCATCGGATGGACATCAGGCGTTAAGACGCATGACCGACGCATTCGCGATGCTACGGCGAAGATTGCAAGAAGAACAGATAAACACGCAACAGGGTCATGTTCTCTCCGCTCCTCTTAGGTAACTGTGGAGGACGATTTAACGTGAAACAATCAGAAACGACGTAGCCGACCGCATTACGACCGCCATAATTCCACGACCAAGCACCGTAGATCCGGATCTGCACTACGTCCTTATTCCTCTGATCGATTCGATTCGATTCTCTCCGCGTTTCGTCTGTTGCTCGATGAACCGTGTACGTCTGTAGTATTCTGTCTTTTGGTAATATCGAATGGAAAATTGACTCTGTTCTTTTCAATTATTCTTCACGTTCGTATCTCTTCGAATCGTAACGACCAGGCGAAATAAAGTACATCTCGCGGATATTTTTAATTTTGATATTCTTTATCACGATACAAAAAAACATACTTTGTCTATTGAAACATAATTTTCACTTTCAGGAGACCAGCAGAGTTAAAATATCGTGCTGTTCATAATTTGTGCAGCGAAACTACCGGTCTTGAAAGAGAAAAATAATGGCAACCTTCATCATCTTTACGATGCAAGGTTTATCTCTGGAAAACTCTTCCGTGTTAATGACAGTAATCCCATGAACGTAGAAATGTATTTTCTTAACCAGTTATCAAGTTGTTTTTTGCATTCATTTCACTGTCCGTTATTTGATCGATATATTCTCTGGAGATCTGGAGTTGGAATTTTACGTTACTCACTAGGTTTCCGCAGCAAGAAATTAAATGATCGCCGAAGAATTCGAATCCATTTAGAATAACGGATATACTAGAGTAACTACATTAGCGCGGGAACACCAAAGACGACTTCTATTTGGCAGTGATCTTAGATTCCATCACGGAAGCTCCATAACTTCGGATAACAGGTTTACTCCGGATGTTTCGTGTACGCGTATCGCGACTCAAATTATCTATCCTTTGATCCCGTAATTTCATTATCGCTATTAATCTCATTCACAAACTATAATTATCCGAGAACACCCAACTATGCCTCGATTAACATACTGGAACTGTCTTATTAGAAGACGAAGATTCCCTTCGCTCGTAGTTTTCCAAAATTTTTTCCTTACGTAGATACAGAGTTCTGAGAAAGTCTCGGACTGTCTAGCAGACGGATTATGCTTTTATCAATGAATATTAAAATACTTGATGTTATCAGAAACCTGTTCGTACTCCTTAAGAAGTATTTAGTTCAAGAACTATTAATAATTTACCTAAAACACGTCGATTAAGTCAAGCTTTAAGATGGATGATTTCAGGTATAATTTATTTTTCGATTTTTAAGAACAGTATTTAACATCCTTCTGGTAGGATGGATCGATCGTTTTTGTAATACGAAATATTTTAATTCCTGAACATTCGTTTCTATGTGACATCGTGTGAAAATATTTCTCAGAGACATTATTAATTGCCATTGTAAAATCACAAATTTATTTATAAAAAGTTTAAAAATACGAAACGTAGAAAATACGCGTAATATAGGAAAATATATAAAATATTTAAAAAAAAAAGAAAACAATTTCTACTAACATTCCGTTTCTTCGATCGTATTCATAAAAACCTAAAATTGACGCAAAAATATTCTCGTCTAAAGATCCCTATCGTGTATCATCTATGACTTTCACACACTCTTACAAATCGTCAGCCGTCTTTCTCATTCTCCATACTTGATAATTTCGATTTTTCTGACGAGTGCACGGAAAGTTCGTCGAAATCGTTTCGGGCAAAAAGCCGCGCACGACCGTTGCAAGTTCGCATGTACGTATCGTAAACGGTTGTTTTCTCATTGAGGCCAAGACTCGATGGACTCGGTTGGCGAACAACAATCAACCGCAGGGACCCTGTTACGCCACGGATCCAGTTTTTCGTGGAACTTACCTCCATCACGGTTTAACGATCGGGCAGTGGCGCGTCGTATATACGAACGAGGGGCCCGATCTTCCACGCGTTACGTACATGTGTATACGTGTACAGTAGGACGCACAGAGACCGTAGAACGGAAAAACGCGGCTGCCTCGACGAGATGCGTTTTCCTTTCCACTCGTTCCGAGCAGGCCCAGCAGGGTGATCGCTCAGGTAGATCTGACAGGCCGCAAAAAGGTTTGCCTGTAAAAGGTTTCCAACGCACGGTCTTATTGGCTTTATTTTAATTTCGTTCGGAATAATTGGTAGAGATCCGATCGACGTCTGTAAAAATGCTCGCACGACCGTCTTCGTACCGTTTCTCCCCTTGCTACTTAATGTTCTGGAAAATTGTACATCTTCCTTTTCTCTTTGTTACACGCACGTATATACCGAGGTGAAAGGAACTCCGTTCGACTCGCTTCTTTCGTCTCCCATGGCGGTTTTAGCGAAATTATAGGAGTCGTTTCAATTCATCGAGTTTACTTCAGATTGATCGTAGCAAAAATCACTGAAGATTGGATAGACGAACATCATCGTGCCTTCTGTAAATTAATATCGCGAAGACGGTAGGTTCTTCTGGCAGCTTCTCCGTTAAGTAGTATTCCGTTAAGCTCTATATACGTTCAACCCGTGGATTTCTTCTTGGACCTACATCGATCCCTTCGATTTCCTGTCATCCATCATTTCTCCAAGCCCCACGGTTTTGCAGTTCATCGTCGATTTGAACACGTGTTACGACGATCGTAATAGATGCAAGAAGAAAGATTTAAGATTCTCGGAAACCAGTCGGTTTTTCCAATCCAGCTATTTCACAGTTTACGACGTTGACGCGTAGTAAACTGGCTCTCGATTACTTCTGCCACCTTATCCGCTTAATTGCCGCAATAATAGTTACCTGATGTTGTATACGAAGTTAGAATCCACGATTTATCCGTCATTTTTCGATTCTCTTCTGGGTTCTCTCTCTCTCTCTCTCTCTCTCTCTCTCTCTCTCTCTCTCTTGTTCGGATGTTGGAAGAGAAGGAACAAGAAGCTCGATTTCTGAGTGGCAGCGATCGATCACGATGCATTGCGGTGGTCAGGAACGGCCGATTGTGTCTCAGGAGAGCAACAGAGAGCAAGCTTACTCGAGAGAACGTTGAAAAGAGGCGACGAGAGGCAGCGTGGCGTCCTTGCCCGCAGCTTCGAACTGGTTATGTCAAACAGCCGGTCGATGTGTTGGCCTAACCTGCTTTCAGCCCTCCCATATCCACGGTGGACAAGGAGTTGGCAGGGTGCCCGGTGCTCGCCTCTAAATGCCAGTTTTTCAACCGCCCACTTCCGGCTTCTCGATCGAGTCGTCCATCAAGGCGTCGCATTACTTCTCTGGTGTCCCTGCGTCCTGGACCCTGTTTTTTGCCCATTGAACGTCGCTCGATCCTTCCGAGGAATCGTCCCCCAAGGTTCCTTATATCCCTTTTATCGCGGATTTGTTTACGAGTATTACCACGCGTCGTTGATTATAAGCGGATCATATTCGTAGATTCGATTCCCACGTGCGATTAAACTGAAGATGACCAGAATCGAATAGCTGGATCGTATTGCAGATGGAGATCACGATATAACCAGAATCGAACATGTTGGTTTTCTTTATTTTAATATACTCGTGAACAATACAAAAAGTATCGTTAGAAAGCTACCGCTTGTATCGGGTATCTACTTCAAACGATACAAGCAGAACTAACTATGGAGTGAAACTATATGTAAATTTATTTATCCGATCGTAACTGTATTTAAAACTTTAATACTTAAAAAGTCAGTAAAAGGCGAGAGCCGCGCCCTCGCACATCAAAAGCGCCGTGTCTTTATTATCGATGAAAAATTCCAGTAGAACGTTATCGAATTGCGGACGATGAAAGTTAACGCCGCATAATACTTCAAAATCTCGAGAAGAGCGTTTACCTGAGCGTTGCAATGTTTGTATGAAAAGTTTTGACAACTTTCTTCGAATCCAAATTTGGTATTTTCAATTTCATTTATATCGAATTATCTGCTAATTTTATCATTAATTCGAAATTATTGCTATAAATATCAATGGCTATTACGAAATAATCACTATGTACGTATCTTGAAATTGAATGAATAAAATGACCCAAAGATGATGGAACTTCAACTTTATGCAGTCTCGAAATGATAGATAGGACGTTTTAATTAACAAGTAGCAGCGTGCGTCTTACATAATACAAATTCTGACAATATATGTGTATTAAGAAACAAAGGGTAAGCCAATCGATACTGGTTAGGGTGTCCAATGTCCTTAATCATCGAATTGGACTGGCGAACAGCCACGAGGCGATGAATGGCGAAACGGGCACCACGCGCTCGCTTATTGCTCGAGCGTGCTGAATAATTTATTACACCTTGACCGTCGTGCTGGTAATACCTTACGATACGTTATTACGGCACGGCGTACAAAAATTGGGCGTAATTGGCGCTGGGTCCACCAGCGCAGGCAGGAAGTCATCTATTTTGGATGTTGCCGATGGTGAATTCACGTCGAATTCCGGTGGAATTTTCAGCGATCGCAGATTAAAGTACGGAAACCGGTCGCGATCGGGTTTATTAAGTTCGAGCACGCCAATATTGTTAATTAGATGCTATAAACTTTGAACCTCGCATTTGCATAAGCTACCATATCTCGGCACTAATCTGTTATTTATGCGCGACAAATAGGATAAATCGAGTTGCCTCTCCACGCGGAACCGTTTCGTTCTGCCCTGGCGTGCAGTCGCTGCCGCTGTTCCACATAATTAGCGATACTAATTAATGGCTGTATCCCAGATAATTATGCTGAACAAAACACGGCTGGCCCGGTGCGCGATCCACGGTTACCATGCGCGCGTGGGTTGAATGCCGGCACCGCGCTGTTCAATCGTGTGTGTTTTCAATAGCACGGGCGTGAATTTCTCTCGCGATGAAAGACCAAGAGTACAAGTACTGTGAATTAATTTTGATAAATTGTTATTTTTCTGCTTAATTGTCGCGCTATTAAAAAGCTCTGTAATTGGAGCTCGATCCGAAGAAGGCATTACGCTTGATTATCGTTTTTTTATTATGACGAAAGGGATAGGAATTAAGATTGCGCGGATGGTGTCAAACGATGGAAATTGATTCGTATTTTTCTTAATGAAAATGTTCATTTGCTGGATTGCAAAAATAGGACACTCGAATTTGTATTATCTCCTGGAAATCTGCAAATCGAATCGTATATGTATAAATTGAATCGTACACAGTATTAATTTGTTCGTACTGCTAAAATAGCACAGTAACGACAATACGAAATAATATTTAAAGACACTCGTATATGTATACACAAGGATATGTCTAATTTTCAAGTTACGCGATATCATAAGGAATTAAATAATCAATCACATGTCATCGTTAGTGATTTACTAAGACTGTATTTATTAGATTCAGTCATTAGGTTTATGATATTCGTCAGGAATGATAGCCATTTTTGAGAATATAGACTTGGTATCTATATTCATACTCGCGCCAACACTCTGATAGTACATGAGTTGGAATATAATTCGCGAGGTTTTTAGACAGCGTGTAATTTAGATTTTCATACTTTCACTTTCACACGCTTCGGTAGCAAATTACTCTGTCGTAAACTTCGCAACTCCAAAGAATTATTACATACGCTATACGTATTATCTGTTCCGATGCAAATATAACTCTGCCAACTTCGATTGCATGTATCACAAGCTTTTATTCTGGCAACTTTGATCGCGTTTATCGCATTTCTGAGAAAATGCTATCATTTCAAATATTTCAAATTCAATCACGTCTTTCTTCTATAATTTTAACTACCAAAGAGTTAATAAAAAGTTTCACAATTCTTCTAAAAAATAATTCGATAATAAAATAATCTTCGCTAGGATGGAACATACATAAATGCTGCAAGAGATATGATTAACAAGTACAGGGTTTTCGACGACCCAGACATCAGTATGCGAGAGTTAATAGCCACAGTAGTAGAGTTTTGTTGGGACGCACCTGTTGCTTACGCGAATCTTTCTCTGTTTTCATGTTGTTTATTACCTACGGGAAATCAATCTTCTGTAAGGTGAATTGGCGATTGGTTAATCACGACCGATCTTACCTTAGAAGTTGAAAAAGTTAATGACTTAAGGCTGAACTAACTGGAATGGGTAGTTTTCGAACCAAGTAATAGAAAGAATGTTATCCAGGGGCAACGATGTAAATCATTTTTGCACATTTATGCGCGACAGCACGTGGTACAAATGGTACACCAAGCAGATCGTGTTTCCCCGTTCGTATGCACGTGTCCTGTGCGTTGTGCAATTATGTAGAGGCCCGACGACTTTCTCATCTTTCTCCTCCTTGTCGCTTGTCGTATGGTAATAATCATTGTAAATGATAGTTTCACCGTGTCTACTGACGTTCTGCTACCTGCATTCTTTTTCCCTTCGCGTGTACATGTGTGCTATGGATATTCTATATATCGTACACGTTTCAGTTCGATTTCAATAAATTTATTTAAGCGTGTTTCAACCAAACTACTTCCATTCGAGCTAAGATTTACAATTTCATTGGATGTATGAGTTTCAACATCGTCCCACTGAAAAAAAGAGAACATCTGTTTTAAAACGAGCTTTTTTATATTTATTCTTGATAATTCTCCGTAATATTCAATTAAGAACAACGTAAGTTTGAACGTTCGTTAATTGATAGAAATTTATAACGAGAACAATATATCCCGTTAAATGTTCTTGGTCCCATAAAGAATTCTAGAATACAGTTTTAGAAGCCACACTTTCCTAATTCGATTTATCCAATTCGATCTTTGATTTAGTGTCTCAGAAACATCTTCGACGTCTACCGAGAAGTGTCTCTTGTTGAAATAGGCAGATAGCTATCTGGTCAAGGTAAGGAATGGAACATTGAAGAGAAAGCATTCCTCGCGTGTTTTCGATTCTAAACGTCGTCGAGGGACGCGTTGGGAGGCCCTGAACGATTATTTCCTCTCGAATCGAACATCGAACCTGACGTATATCTCCCAACGGGTCTGTTCTATCAGAATTTCAGATGACGCGGTCGATGAAAATTTATTGAAGTACTTCGTAGCCCGGAAAGGCTAAACAAATCGTCGAAAACGACCAATACGAATCTTTTCGTTTATTATACTTAACTCTGTTCTGATATTTGATATTAAAAAAAAAGACAATGTAAAATAGATTTATTCTCATTTATCCTCGAGACACTCGAAACACTTAAATACTTCTCAGACTGATCTCGAACACATGTCGGTGATATATTTTATACAGACGTATAATATACGAGACGCGAAAGATATATTTTCTATAAACGAGATTCTTCCTGCTGAAGAAAACGATCCGTGGAGTAGGCCGTTTGGAATTAGAAGTTATGATTCCACGTGGCAATATGATTTAGAATCGACAAACTACGGCTGACAGGCCCCGAGGGACAGCTCCGTAAAATCAGTAGAGAAAGCTGGAGCGCTAGGAGGATCACCTGTCGTTACCTATTAGTCAAAGAAAGCTCGTAATTATATTAAAGAATGACTGGTAGCCATTAACGTTAAGGAAATATCCTGTTAAACTCGTACTTGCCTCGAGCATCATACTTGCTCCGGTGTTGAATCACTGGTTACTATGAATTTTGATACTCTTCCACCTCGTGATTATGGTTGTGGTTCAAGGATAGTTGTTTCATTCCGTTAAAGAGGAAGAAAATCATGGAAATTCTTGGTTTATTACACGATGGCGTGTCGGTAGGCGGTCGAGTCGCGAAGATTAATTTAGAGTGGATTAGTTTCCGTCAAATTGTGCACTGGATGGTAATCTGGAGCGAATTCTTGTTCGCAGGTAGACGATCAGCGACAAACTAGAGGATGTTCGCCAGGCTCTGCAGGCAGGCTCCAAATGGTGAGTCAAAGTTTCCAAGAATTACTATTAAATTTAATAGATACGTTTAAACTAACGGTCTTTTCAATTCTCGTAAGAATACAAATTATAATCGATCATAATTTCCCTCGAAGCGTAACTGTAATAAACGAATTATCCGGTATTACAACAATAATCTAATAATAACCGTTTGAGTCCCAGGCATCATTGAAAAAGCAGAGTCGAAAAATCCTGAATAGCGCGATAGCGTTTGTCCTAATCGATTGCGAAGAGAAACAAGCGGCTATTTATTTATATATTTATAATTAATTTATAAATATTTCAAGTTTCGTTCAATAAAAATTATTGCGAAGATAACGATGAAATACAAAATACCGTCAGTCGTTTGTAGCGTTCAAATGTATTGGGACTTTTCGACACAAAATCTAATCAGCGCGATCCCGCTGCTTGGGACTCAAACGGATAAAGTATCACAACGTAAGTACAAGAGAAAAAAAAGATAAGATTTCAAAATATCAAACGACAACGTTTCGCTGACGAACGATGTATCGAGTGAAGAAAAGTTTCAAATATCGAATTCCCACCGCTTAAAAGACCAAATCCTCCCAATTGACCGACTCGGTAAATACAATTTGCCGGGTCTACTCGTGGACGGATTCTCTCCGAAAGAAAAATCGGCCAGGCCCTCTGACCAAACCCGAGCCAGGCGAACCCCGGTGCTTTGGCTGCGGACATTGTAATTAATACTCGGAAGAGTCTCGTTGCTCGGTGGCCCGTCGCTGTGAACTTAGTCAGAGACAATGGGGGGACTCGTGCGATATATCACTGCCGCCTGCGCATCCCTCTTATAGGTTACATATACCAGTCCTTAACGTTAAGGCGCGCCAGGAGACGACTCCGTCGTGATTTACGGTCGACTCCGGCTCCCGATTGTTGACTTTTCCCGACTTATAATAAATAGAAACGTGTCCGAGCTATCCCTTTACGGAAGAGGCTGCACGATGATGATTCTTCTCTCCCTTGAAACGATCCTCTCCCGTAGCCCCTCTAAATGGTAGCCGGTTCTTTAACGTCCACTGGCAAAGTCCACTTTTTTCTGAAAACGATCGTTTCAATATCTTCTTTTCCACTGGTTCACCAGCATGGAAAACGCGCATTAACATTCCTCTCGATTCGAGCTGGCGCGTCCTGGACTCGCGTCTGAAACGCGTGGACGATGAGAGGATCGGGAATTCCGGAGTCGGAAGAGCAGCATCTTAGGAAAGCAACACGTTACACGGACGATCTTGAGTTACACAAGCCAGAGAGCTGTACTTCCGGGTAGAGTGGCTAGCCCTTTAGGTAGTAGCCATGAACAGCTTGTTGAACACGCCTTAACCTCCGCGACCTTGGCTTTGCGGCCTGGCCTAGCCATACTCGCTGGTTATTAATACGAATGAAGGAGCATCTGTATAAGGCATCCTTGTCGCAGTATCAAACAGCTTGCAGCCTCACGAATCTCAACAAATAGTCGTATGTCGAATCTCCACTGCCATTGGTCTCGCGTGTACGCCTTGTGTTTCATTTTTATGCGCTCGTCGTTTTCGTACTTTCTGCTTAAAAAAAAAAAAAGGAAATGTTCTTTTGTGCAGAAGATCATTAGATTTCATTAGTTTAATCAGCCAGCTTAAAAGGGAAATTAGAAGTTTATACGACAATTTCGTTCCTTTTCCTATCTTTTGCTAGCGAAAACATTATAAGAAGTAAGTTCCTTCGAATTAATAATGTCGCCTCCGTGATACCAGGCAGTTACGAAGTGTTAAGTAACATAATTCAAATCTAATCTACGTTATTATAGTCACCTATACCGACATCAGAGTTAATTTCTACCAACGAACATAATCCACTACGAATCTTATTAACCAATCGTACCATTCCACTTTTCAACGCTATTAATACTCAACTTCCATAGAGTTTCTTCGTATCGTTTCTCGACCCGAGGAGAGTGGTCTTGAATTTTAACATCTCCGGACACGTAACGCTCGAGCGATTTCCTTGAACCGATTATACGAAGAGCCGATAAGGAACGACACTTTCGTGGCCGTGGTGATAATCTGGACACGAGGGCAAGAAACGGTAGCTGGCACAGCGCAAGAATGGAAATGAGACATTAAAGCCACAGAGGCTCGAGCAGCCGGTAATGGAGTTATTACGCCGATAGATGAACTAAGAGAAGAGAGAAGGATGTGATGAAAAGAGAAAGGAGAAAGGAAGGATGGCTCTGACATTCCTACGAAACGTCGAAGACTCGATAGTTAGAATCATGAACATTTATAGCTAGCGTATATCGAGTGGAACGACTCCGTTTAATGGATCCAGTATTGGCCAGGAGTTGCTTCGACTATTAGTATAAACAGTGTAGGATATCAGACGCCAGGTTTCATTCCAGCGTCGCATCACAGACGTGGTTGCTCTCCTGAATCGTATTAGAAACGGTAACTGTTCTGTTACGCTATACATAATAAGCGAGCCTGGTATTAACCGATTTGCTCTGTTCACGAAACATTTACACTTTACGTGTATATGAAAATGTAGGAATTAAAATGGAGGAAAGATACTCGTACCTGTAGCACGTTCGTTGGAAGAGTAAATGGGTTGGGTATGTTAAACTGTTTCTGGATTCTTCAGAGGAGATTTTGTATTTGTCGATGCTTAAGGATACCAGAGGAATCAAGCGATAGAAAATTGGAATATAGGAAAAAATATTTTCATAATAAATTTGCCAATAAATATTCATAAGCGATCCAAGCGCAAACACAGAAAAACAACTTATCATTTCGAAGGTATTTCAGCTACAAAAAATCTTCTAACAGTATCTAACATCCTTAATTATCATCCTGATCGATCTAGCCAATTAGAGACTCGTTAATCCAGCTTGACGTGTAAATTAGCGAGATCGACCCGAGGACAACGACGGAAATATTATTTACAAGTTACGGGACGAAGAAACGGGACACGCGAGACCGCGAACGTCCCCTTCTTCCTTTCACTTCTTTATATTCCAACGCGTGATCTTCGGTAGGAACGTCTAGTTATGAAATAAAACAGCCGCGGTATTACATGGGTACCCGTATTACAGCGGTGCGAGGTGGCGCAATAACTCTGAGGACTTTTACGCGGAGATCCTTGATTTACAGCGGCTTCGCGACCTGCCTTAATAGAAGAACTGCCAACCTACAAGCGAGCGCGACCACCTTCTTAACAGCCCGTGAATCTCTTCTTGCGTCGACAAGATTCCCGACGATTGCTTCCCTCGAACGTGCTTGATTCTCTCTTAGGAACATCCATCAAACCTATCTACTCACACTTTTCTGTCCTCTCGTTTATTAAAGAGTATTTGGATATAGGAATGTCTTCCTTCTACGTACAATTCCATTCGTAAGTCACAGGACATTTAATAATTTTCAACACGAGTCTTCGTAATATCTTCGGAACACACGGTGTAATTCACCTTTCCTTCTAACACACGCGATTAATAAGATCAACTTTGTTTTCTAATTACAACGTACATTTATATTTATCATGAGTGTACTAAAGGATAGATAGCGTTTCTTATCACACTGCTTGAGTGAGATTTAAGTTGCTTTTACTTTTTTAAACGATCTAAAACCAAACTATCTCAACAAGTATCATCGATAAGATGAACGTTGCGCGTGTTCGATTAATTGCGATTCGAATATCAACGATATGGTTCGAGTAATCGGCAAATTACAATGGACGATCGGTTGTTGTTTGACGATTTTCGACGATACAAGCCACGATATGAGGAAGAGATTATGACTTTCTGGCGGTGAGTTCGCGTGCCGGGGTCGCGGTCCAGCCGGGAGACGTGGGAACGGGAACGTCCCCGAGGTTTTAAAGGCTCGAATTAACTCCTTTTTGTTTCTCGCTGTGAAAAGAATTTCGACGCACAAATTGCCGATGCTCTGTACCCTTCATGGCCATTCTCCGCTTACGGCTTTCCATAACGAAATGTTTTCGGTCACCCGTTAGTTGTTTCTTCTTCCTCGACCTTTCTTTCGATTTTTAACAACTCGTTCCTTCCACTCGTGTTCGAAAGCATTATCGTGCCTCGATAGTAAATTCGCTTCCCTGTTAGTTATGTTAATTAATCGCGTGTCTCTATTATCGTGAAATATTCCCTTCGATAATAGACGCATACATTTATAAACCTGAAACAAGGGTATCTTAAATCTATCTCAAGCTTATCAAACACCGTTAAAATAGAAATTCTAGTGCAAAATTCTGTCGAAATGGATATCTAATCTAGCGCAATAATTTCCTCGTTGTCACACCCTTTTAGAACTCCAATCTCTTACATATATCACACATTAAAACAACCAAGAATCTGCATTACAGCAAATCGTATTCCACTGACACGTAAAATTCTCTCGGAGAAAGTTCAGTACCCCGATGCAGCGAAGCTAGTCCCGTTTCTCTTCTAATCTATTCTCCGTTCAAACGTTACGGGAGAAATTGTCAAACACGACCCATAGAAATTTCAGTTTCTTCTAACAATTATTTGGAATAAAGATTCTACGTAACTGCTTCGAGCATCGAAATCGTAATGTTAATTGAACGCTTGACATATTCATCATATTTTGACAAATTAATCAATCGGATTAGGAGTCGCACTCTTTCACGAAATACAAGAAGCTTCTCTTCGAGGAAGTTCGATACTGTCATGCAATAAGATAGCGCTGTTTCTCTTCTAATCTATTGTCTCTTTAAACAATACGAGGGAAAAAATGAATATGCGCGCGTGTGGGACGTGCGAAGAGAAGAGAAAGGGTGAAACATAATAACGACGATCGCGTTGAAACAGAAGAAAAAGACGGTTTGATGTAGATAAATTGCGTTGAGTAGCCGGCAAGGTGCGTGGACGTTGAAAAGAGCGGCGACTCTCGATGTTTTTAATTAATGAGCTTCGTTAAAGGAGACATTGTCCCTTGAATCGCGGGGGCAGAGGGTTCGCGAGATGTCTGACACGTAATTCTATGGGTTTCTGTCCGCGTGGTAGCTCGCCGTTCCGCGATTCCTGAATTAATGTACCAATTAATGGCTTCATCGTTGCGGCCGACCAACGTATCGGAAATTATGACGTTGTTCTCCGGTTTCTGCCACGCGCGTTATAAAAGTTACGATCTGCCCACCGGACGTTTATGGACAAAGAAGCACAATCGAGACTGTCCACGCGTTCCACCGACCGAAAAAATTAATCGCACAGAGATACGAACAGTCTTGGCCAGCGAGTAAAGATCCTTCGAAGAATCGCTTATCCGTTTTTTAACGCCGCGAAATGTATCGCGTTCAGGTTCGAAGAAAAGGGAAGGTAATGGCGGAGAACGGCGGAGGTGATGGGAACGTGGGTGGATTCAATTTGGAGTTTGATAAGGGCAGCAAGTGCTTAAGCGTCGTTAAGATGAGTTAGCACCTTGTTCGAATAAAGAGTGATCGTTTACTCCTGCGTTTTTGACGGTTTAATGTGTTTGGATGACAATGGGTACCAATCTTTAATCGTGTCTTTTTCTTTTTTATTGTTGCAATGGAGATTATTTGTTTTGCCGAGCAACATAAAGTAGCTTTAAATTTAGAAATCCTGATATAGAGGATTCCATAAGAAAAAAGAAATATGTATTCGAGGGACTGTTAAAACGAATTAACACGTTACTTCAATAAAATATATGTGATCCTTTGCTTTAATGTTTCTGACACTTTCGTGTATTTCGATGATTATATCTTCTTATTTTTAATGCTGTTTTGATATTGAAACCGTAGGTCATAAAAACGAAATTTAATTATACGAAGAAATTCTTCTAAATTTTAGTTTATGGTACAGAAATTTTTTTTCGCGATGTATAAAACGCAGGGATTACAACATAATAATTTTAACGAAAGTTCTCCTTTCCAAGATAGGGAAATAACGTTGGACGAGTATTTTTAATGACTTTAGAGAGTATTTTTATCTCGGTGCGAAGAGGATCGTGTATTGGAGGGCCACGAAGGCAATGGGAAGTTGACCTCCGGAGCGAGAAGGGGCGAGCGAGAAAGAATCCTTAAAAACGTCGGCGCCGCTTAATTATCATGCTAATTAGTCGTAGCAAGCCCTTCGGCGTGAACAACGAAAAACACGGGTTACCTTTGAGCCAGTGTTTTGTGATCGATTCGCGAAACCTCACAGCGTGATCCTCGTTAATTATTTTATTGTCGGTGCCCCAGGCTAGGATATAATAAACAGTCCTTGACGAAGAATGAGGATTCGATTCCTTCTACAGTCTGTTCACCCCCTGGCGATAACAGATCTTCTGATTAAATCACGATTCGCCGCTTCATTGATATCGGAAACGTCAAGCTTCGTTATTTACATCCTCGTCTGAAAATTTTCATGCGACAAAAGAATATCCGCAGATATATCCTTATGTATTTGAGAGACAAATTAACGCAAATTCTTGTCCTTTTTTGTTAATAAATTTTATATAATTAATACATATAATAAGCGACACATAATTAGTACATTTATATACTTATAGATATTACATTCAATTTCATGAATAAAAAGATACTTTTATTTTTCGAAAAATAGTGAAAGGAAAGGTAAGAAAGCTGAAACAAGAGAAGGTAGGAAAAGAATCCTACCTGGAAGTGTAACTGTATGTAATTATTCCTCGGGAACAACTTAACGTTTCTCTGACATTAACACTAGAATTAGTCAATATGACTGGTTCTACAATTCTATAAATATGTCAACGTTCGTTTAGAGATCATGATCCCAGATGGATTAATAATACCATGGATGGAATAATAAAATGTACTACATAACATGGAATTGCTTCCGTAAGAAATTAATAAATCAATAAATATAAAAATATTCTATTATTACGTATTTTTTAAAGACCAGTCATTTTGACTAGACAATAATACACATATATTAAGAATGCAAGAAGACAAATTTTAAATCCCAAAAGAAATTTTTATTTCACATTCGATGAAGATTCTACGGTCATTTGCATAAAAAAATATTTAACGCGGAATGGACGCAATTGCGCCGAAACGGTCACATAAGTTGACAAAGTTGGATTCGCGGACAGCGGAAAGGAAACGAGTATCCTGAAAAAACTGTCAGGTCCTCGTAAAGAAGGAAAGTCACGACGTGTCCTTGCGCACGCATGATCATTAAGGCCATTAAGCCTTATCTCGGCGAGGGAGACGCCACTTAAATACAGACTTTAACGCCGCGTGGCGCGAGAACCAAACGGAAACGGAGGATCCGCGTACTTACACGCGCGGCCTCGGCAAGAAGCGTAACATCGCCGGTGTGGACGCACAGCCATTGAAAAAAGTCTGCTTCTTCCAGGTATACTAAATTCTTATTAACCTAGCCGTTAATCGCGACTATTCTAACTTCAACCTACGATTCTAGTTAGATAGTTTCGGAGGAAGGTGGAAAGTGTACAGTGAAAGTAAAAAGTGAGTGTAGACCTTGAAAATTTATTGAAAAACTCTTACATATATGTTGCATAAAAAATAAAAGCTTATAAATAAATCGAAATTTTTTCAATTTTGTATCGAGTGTTGAATCATTCGATCATTTATTTTTCTTTCTTTTTCTAATTGGACTAACCACAATTAATTTTCATAGAGAATATTCTTTCACGTTCTAGGTTTAGATCTTTTTTAAACATTCTTTGAAAATCTTTTTCCTTCTTTCATTCGTATTAATCGCGAGCAATTCTCGGTCAGGGAATTTAAGTGATTTCACTTTAATAACGAATAAGGAGAATAGCATAAATCGAAGAATACGATCCCCTTTGGATCGTTAATGACAACGCACCAAATTCATTTCGATAATGAAAACCGACACTTTTACCAGCCAAGAATCACCATTCTGCTTTCCGAGAATTAATGGAAGGTTAATTTCGTTGGATGACGTTCATCTGCTTGGTTGTTAGTCGATTACACGGCGATACGCGTCAGCCATCTAACAGACTTCTAATCTGTGTTTGACCGGTTCGAAACGACCGAACGACACGAGAATCGACCGTGTGGAGCACGATATAGGTGTTGGCTCATTAACAAACCCGATGAGCGGTTCATTAATGAACTTTATACTGCTTAACGGAGTACCGTTGTTGACTAGTCAGATTCTCTGACGCGTAACGAAACGCGACGTGCTTTCAACCGACGAAACGGTCACTTCAGATAAGAAGAGAGAAGGTGGTTTACGATCGATGCGAAGGAATGGCGTCCCCTGGCCTTTCCCCTTCTATCAGCATCGTGATTATTCCTGCGTGGAAAGTGGCGTTGATTGGAACGAGGAATGTTCCCGGCTAATGAAATTTAATTGCCGACGATTAAACGCCGTATCTTCTCTTCCTCGCCTTTACTAGCCGAACTGAAAAGTTTCCTACCTTTCGCGGGAATACGTGGGACGTTTAATTGCGTTTGAGTACGCGTGGATATGCTAGCCAGATCTCGATTCGATGTTATCGTAATGAAACGCAACGTCTGTATCCCATATCTATATCCAGTTTTGCTCGATTTTTCTGCAGTCGATTTTCGTTGCTCTACTGCTTTTTTCTTTTTCTTTTTTTTTTTTTTGTCCGTTAGGAGAATTTATTTTCCCTAGTTTACATACCTATCGTTAAATCTCGAGATTTCGAGTTGATGGGATAGAAATTGAAATAGGAAATTCAGAATTTATTTCTGTCCGCTTAGTTACATCACGTATATTGTACAATTTATGAAATTTATTCTACTGGTTCTTTCATATCACCACTAGAGAGACTGATATACGTATATTGAAAAATTCATTTAATCTTGCCTTCTTGCAACTATATACATCCTCTGGCTAAGCTATTACTATTACCGTGTTCTCTTCGTGTTTTAGATCTTTCGCTAATTTTTTCCCTAAATTTATTCCGAAACTGTAACTACACGCTAGAATCGAGGAAGTTAATATCGCTTCCACAGCTCTGAATGTCCAATAAAATAACACATAACCTGCAAGCATAAGCCGTCCACGGGATTACCTTCGCTATGTTGACGTGCAAAGCAGCTTTATCGATAAATCTGCTAGCAGTTCTAGGACGAAATGCGCACGTTCTCCCAGCTTAACCTTCTTTCTCTCTCATTCTTTCGGTTACAACGCTACAACTATACTGAATCAATAACTCATTCAGACAACTCACTCCACCGTCAAGCCTATCGATTCTCTGAACATTCTTAATTCATTGTCAAACAACCTGAGCTCCCTGCGATGTTTTACAAGACGTATTACAGCCAAAATACGTAAAATAAACGACAGATATGCGAAAGGCAGGTTCGCATAGTCGTATCTTGTCGCGGCGTTGTCGCGTGGCTTCGCGACAAAGCCCAGGGTCACGAACTCCGGTTCGTGCAGTGAGGAAAAGGAAATCCGTGGTCTGGCGTTCGGCTTCGGGCACCGCGGGTCGTCTTGCACCGGGTGAGACAAAACATTGTCCGCTCAGCGGGACACGATGTTTCCAGGGGCGGTAGGGCCGGGGGCGAGGTGTGCTTCAAATTGATTTGTTGTAAGTGATACGCCACCCTCGGTGAACGAATGGTACAATAATTGGGTACATAAACAATGACCGATGAAACAATTTCTCATGTCGGTATGGACACTGCGCGTGTGTCTGTGTTATAACGTGCCTCCACCGTAATCTGTATACCTTATCCGCTATAATTGAACCGCCTTGCTGGAAGATAGCCGTTCAATGAGATTCGACGTGCAAGCGCTCTAGCGTATATTTTATCGGGAACACGTGGGATCCGAGTACTAAACTTGTTCGAGCGTCGTTCGAGGCACAGTGGCTCGCCAAACTATTCCAATGCTTATCATAAAGAATTTTTACGTACACGTATATCGTACGAGTTAGACGAAAATACGTTTTATGAAGAATTAAGCAACGAATCGTATTTTCTAGGTATTTACAAGGAGTTCGTGGAAAAAGATAATCAATACCCATATTCGTATTGCGACTTCGACGAAGTTAATATTTCTTTAAAATTCCTAGTAATCGCAAGAATCCTAGCAGCGTGACAGGTTCGAAAGTGAAGTTAACTATTTCGAAGAAAAACGAAGAGAAAGCTTCCAGAAATCGATTCTCTAATTGTTCCTAGCAACAGTATGAACAACTGTGTCGTTAGAAATTTCCGTCTGCCGTAGCACACTGATCAACCGTGTTCACGATCGCGACATGAACGAATCTCGTGAAATTATAATCGTTAAGGATCACAGACGATGCTGTGGTTGGATCTGTGTTTCTATAACGAAGTCCACGATCGTGTGATTAGCGATCGTGTGTATGTACAGTCACACGTATAAGAACCGAACGCAAGATCATCGGGATACGACCGTGGTATCTCTCGGTGACTCGGTAGATCCCGTGAGTTTCTGTATATGGCCAGCACGATTCTCTCCCTGTCTTTGCCACCCACCAAGACGTACGATAGCCAGAGCCCGGCCATTAAACTCGTAATTTGACGTACGTCCGTTTCCGAGCGAAACCGGCGATTCCGTTTGGATGATCGTTTGGAGAACTGGCAAAGAGAGAAAGAGAGATGAACGCACAAAACGTGTAATGCGACTGAACGTGTAAAGCATGATAAATAAATCGGTCGGCCCTCGTTTGTATAACAACGCTCGATTTGTATCGTAATAACTACACTGTGGTATTTGTGTTGCGATCAAAGGAACCGTGTTACTTGTATCCTGACGGAGAAATATCGTGCGCGCACGTGAAGTATGGATTACAGTTACCCTCTCTTTCCATCAGACCTGTTCAGCTCTATCGGCCCGTCTTTCTCTCTCTCTCTCTCTCTCTCCCTCTCTCTCTTCTTTACAAAGCCTCCCCGATGCATACACGTATACGTGAATACACTTAGACATGGTGAAGGAAGGTCTATACGAAAGGAAAGGAGCGGAGAGCAGCGAGACGATTGATAAATTAACCGCGCGTCGAAAATTTCTGAATGTGGAGCAACACAGCCCTGTCTCGAGTTATCTGCGATCGATTAATTTACGCTGCGCGGCTGGAAGACATTCCCTTACGGTGAAATTTACGAGCGTCCCGCGATCCAAGGTCAGCCCTTAAGGATTTATTCGCGAATTCCATCGAGCACGGTGAGAAGAAAGAGGAAAGAGAAGACGAGCGAAACAAATAAAGAAAGAACAAACGTCTCAGCTATCGTCCAGTATGGTAGAACCATTTGCAAGTGGTGGAGAACGCCCCGTCCGTGATCTATTGCATAATTGGACACCTCCTGGTGGATCCTCGTGGTTGTGTACGAGTCGAAGATTACGGGGAAAGTTGACTGGGTTTCGTATACACAGTACGCAGGCCACCGCGCCATGATCCGACAATCACGTAAAGCCAACAAACTCTACCCTGTCTTCCCCGTGGCCCCGTTCATCGGCCCTTCCTGCCAGCAACATAAATTTTAATCGCTGTTCCCATTCGCTAATACCGGGTTTGCGGTCACCGGAAAGAGCTGGCGCGTTGACGTTGACGCATTCCTTTGTGTTCACTTTGTACGCGTGTAGAAACGTGTGTGTTTCGCGCTCCTGATCGACGTAATAACGCGAACCCACTCTTTCTTTCTGACTTCTTCTGGCTACGAGTGGTTTTCTCCTTTTCCCTCGCTGTTCTCCTTATTCCGCCCTCCGTGTACGCGCGCGTGCTTATTACGCGACTGACAAATTAACGCGAGGGAAGGATGCTGGATGTTGCGAATAGAACTGTGGAAAATTTCTTTTCTCAGCCTCGGTGGATTCGTTTTGCACTTCCACTCCGCTTGATAGATTAACTCGTGACTCTGGCTACGAGAACCTGTTAGCGAGGATTGGAGAGTACTCTCGCGTAGATTTGTCGGAGATGACGCGATGCGTTTAATGGAAGATGTTGATGATCGTGGAGCACGGACGTTATTCGTGATTTGTTGGCCAAGAAGCTGTGATTAACTCGATTTTGTCGATCGTACAGAGATATCGTATAACTATAGTGATTTTTTACGAGGAGATATAGCGTTCCTCGCCTGTAATTCTAGCTAAAAATACGGCAGGTTCGAGTAGCGGATTCTTTCATTTTTCCACTCGAAATGATCGGAAAGGTATGTGTTCTTAAGAACTTATTAAGAATTCAAGCGTAAGCGTTTCTAGAGACGCATTGTGACGCAGCTGGTATGTTTAACGATGCACAGATATCGTATAATTGTTCCATTTTTCTTTACGAGCAAGTACAGCCCTCCTTACCTGTAATCGTAACTAAAAACGCAGATACGCTTGATCATCGTATTTTTATATTTTTCGATTCGAGATCAAATGTCTTTTCTCAAGAAATAATTAAGAATGCGAAGGAGAATCGCGCTTCTGGAGATACGTATCTGTATACCAAGGTATCGCGACATTTCACCAGCGTAACGTTACTACTAATTCTATCAGATGACTTTTAAAGTGCAACTTGCACGCTAAAAGGACCCGATCCAGATCACGAAACAAGAGCGAAATCATCTCTCCGTCGAACGAAATATATAATACGTTTTCCACGTAATATCCGGCGAGATGCTTTTCGATTTTCGTTCAATATCCCGTCCAATTATACGCGGGCCAATTTCGTTTATACGATTTAATTGGCATGCGAACGAGCGCGCGTATAATTTCCAGTACGCGGTTAATCTTGACAACGATGTAAACAATTTCATTTTTGTCGAGTGGAAGAGCGGCAACAGACGCGAAATGGTTCACGAAAACGGGCCTCTCGCGACGACTACGGACTCTTCAACAGGACGGGGAGCAACGAGGCCAGGTGTAGGGGCAAATTGCGTAGCAACCGTGCCGTGGTATCTCGGATCTCGCAATTACTTTTCAGGCACGAAGCCAATCTTGACCCGTTCTCTCGAAAATGTACACACACCGGTGGAGGGTAGAGAAGCTTTCGTGGGCCCCTCTTCTTGCGTTCCAACCGCGCAATCTTCCCTTTCGAAAAAGATTCGAACAGCCAAAAGAATGGATCGAGAGAGATCGTGCTACGCCCTTCATTCAGTACGCTTCATACAGGCCACTATACGCTTTGATATATCAGCCACTTCGTATCGCGGTTTTTAAGAACCAGAAGACAGAACGTTCGCTTGGCCAACGTAATTTGACTCCGATGAACGCTTTACGCTTTAAACGCTTGTCAGCAACGATATACGGGACGCTTCCTTATCGATGGCACCCAGCTTTCGAGAGCCCACGGGTTCAACGTTTCGTGATGATGATGGCCCCTGCTACGATCGCCCGGTTAGCCTCGTCCCTTTGATGGACTGATACCAATCTGATCTTCCAGAGTAATACTCGTTAATTAAAAGTATAGGTGGAAACATAGAATTAATACGAAGATCGGTAATCGGTAATTCCTTCTATTCTCTTTTTAATCTTGAAATACTATAGCCGAGTAATGCGTTTCTTATCGTCAGCTTTGTTTCAGATAATTTTTAAAGATTGTAGCTCTTCGTTCATCGAAAATTTATGCTTCAGATTGAATGAAAGTTTCTTAACTCTTTCCGAAATATTTTTGATATGTAATTTGTTACGTACAGATATGTAGTTGTTTCTCGAACTTTGCAAAATTGAAAGAAATTTGAAAAAAAAAAAGACGTATCAGGCTAAAAAATCTTAAACGACTCCAATTTATTATTTTACGATGCTGTACGTAGTCTTCAGACCCATAATATCAATCAAGAAGGTTAAACATCTCCGTTGAAAGTATAAGAAAATTTTGTAATCATAATGTTAGATAAACAGGTTTCTCCGCCGACATTTAAACGACTTGAAATTTTTGTGGGTTTCGCGAATGAAAAGTCTCGCGGGCCACCGATCGCGAGGAATACCCTGGCTATTCGCCAACCCAGCCACCACAATGAACATGTATCAAATTTATGGTGTACGGTTGTGGTACCGTGCGGTTCCGCCCACTCACACTCACGTGCACGGCCGTGATTTATGCCGCTCGTAAAGCAACCTCTCGAGGCAACAGACCCCGCAGAAAAATTATTTCGTATTTCCATGGCGCGAAATGCACCTAGCAGTGTGCCGCACGTATCGAGATCCCAATGTCCTTGCTTATACTATCCAGCCACGACCTAATTTCTCTTTTCTCTTGTCCTTCTCTAATTTCTGAATTAAATTCCTGATTACGCATATTCTTACTAAATGTTACAACACATCGAATTCAAATACGTTTCAACGAAACTAAAAACGTTACAAATTTCCAACGAATCCGTAATCTAATAAAACTGCAATCGATCAAAACTGAATTGACGTGATCTGAAAGTAGAAAAGATCCTAGTCGATTTACAATCTTGAAGAATTAATTCGTTTAACTCTGGTTCGCATGAAATATTCAAACGATCGACTAACCGTAGTCGGTTCAGTTCGATCCTGAAAAAAGCCTGAAGGTTCGTTATGGGAACTTCGCGAGCTCCCATGGCGAAACGCATTTTCGTTTGGCGAGTGCAGCCCGAGGCAACTCTCTCACGCAATCCCTACGAACCGACCAACGACGACGAGCCGGCCTCTTAACGTCGAAAGTATGATTTACCGCCGTCTCTATCCTCGATCTACGTAATATGTTTACCATGCCGGTTTGTCAAAGAACGTTCTCCCTGTCTGACACGTTCCCTCGCGTTCATAATGAATTATCCTCTCATCAGACTGCAAGGCATTATTGGTTTTGCATCAGAAAGGCTCTCTCGGATGTTCTTCTAGTACTACAAACTTAACTCTTTATAGTTCTGCGTGCAACTAATTTTCCCATCGACTATCGATTACCTCGCTAACATTTTCTGATAGAGTTAATTAAGTAATAAAGGGGTAGAAGCAATCTTCGAGGAGAATTTCTATCGACATGTACAATCTATCGTTGCGAATTAATTTCCGGGTAATTAAAAGTCTGTACATCGAAAATAGAAATGATTGATGTTCCAGTGTAGATACCTAATATTAATACAGCATTATTTACTTGATGTTAGAACTATTGACTCGAAGGTACTCAACGTAGAGACCGACGTTCTAAAGTGACTTATATAGAGGGATGCTGAGAAGGAGCAACCACGAGATGAAAATAGGAGGAAAACATCCTTAAGTAAAATTCAAAAACTCGAATTAACTTCAAATAATTTCAGTATTCTTGCAGTCGTTCTCGATTAATACCCAAGCGAAGACTCTTCACTGGATATGGAGGCCGTTTCGGTCGAAGAATCATCAGCCGTGTTGAAAGAATGTTGATTTTGGCGTTGATATATAGAAATTGAGGGCACGAGGTGAAAAGAATCTGGCACAGATAGCAACTGGCAAGGTAGTCAAAATTATCTTCACCTTAGTGGACTGTAAACAGTCCAAACAGAAATATGTGCTACATATTACATTATGTAGCAATGAAAAATTTTTAATGATATTCTTCCTAGTTGTACTTACGCCGAATCTCCGTTTAATCTTGCTGTTACTTCTAGCTATATTTTCATTCTTTCATATTTTTCCCGAATTAAAAACTTTCCTACAATTAGGTGGAAAATGTCTCAAAGAATTAGGATTAGTGTCGCTGACGCTGTAATAGGTAACATTGACTCGTTAAATTGGAATTTTAAAGAAATGGCATTTCACGTGCACCGTCTTAATGGTATTAAATTTCGAACACGTGTTCCACTCGAATTGGACTTCTCTATCGAGCTGGATATTTCGTCGATCTCGAATAAGCAAGGTTGCAAATGCCGTCATGTGGCTGCGTTTTATCGCTCGAGTAACGTACGGTACCGTTTCGCCTTTGTTTCCTGTGGCAGTGAAATTGAGTCCCTGTCGCGATGTCTGTTAGTGAGAATGTACGACTCGTTCGGCTTCGAATCGCTTTACCAACATGCAACAACACGCATTCTTCCGACTTCTGCGCGTGTTGTTTGCTCGTATGCTTTGAAATTTATGCATGGAAGTCGCGAGGGAGGTCTCCATCTCGGCGAACATGCTTATGCTGGGACGCCAGCGATTTTTTTTTCATTTTAAATTATAGATTTCAGATCTTATTGTTGGTATAGACATCAATCTAAATCGTGATCTTTCATTGTCAAGCTGTAAGATGTAAAAGTTCCTTTTGTGAAACGAGTGTAACGTGTCCCGGAACGCTCCTCGAGATCACTCGCGAACAATAAGTTCCGTTAGAGGCAGAGAAAGTAGAGAAAAGCATAGCATGAAACGATAAAACTGCGAAAACTTCTATTACTGTCCTTTATCGTACGATCTCTTCGCTCTCGGTTCTCGTAGTACAATGGGTCAGACTAGGCAAACCTAACGTCGAGATAGTAGAACGAATCCCTTGGAAACTGTACTGATCAATTCTGTAAATTGAAAAGTATAGAGAAAAGTGATCGTATTACAAATTTTTTAAAAATTTAACTTAGAATCTATTTATATCGACGATTCTGTATATAGAATAATGTACGTATTAAATAAATTAAAATACGTTCTCGCTTCTCTTCGACGTTTGTTAAATTTCGAAAAATACGCGTCGATCCACGGTATAAGAACCTGCAGGCTAAAACATTCTTCCGTTTACAAGTCTGAAAGGCCGTGGCTTGGATTTTTGGAAGCGTCCATTTTGGATTTATCGCGTCGTCCTACACGTGTCGAACAAGGTTTTGGACGTCTACCGAAGGAGGCGAGTGGATCTTATGCTAATGTTCGATTTGCACCGGATACATCGTCCGGCTGGTTCTCTTCTGCCCATTGCTGAAGCGTGTTTCCTGCCTTTAATGCGAGTAACGTGCCTCCTCGACGATTCACGTAAGAAACTGAAATAAGATCGGTTTCTCAGCGTAAGACTAAAGTGTAATTAAACATAGTAAATTTACCAAGCTGACTTGTTACACTTCCTTTACCAATTCTATTAACAGATCCTTTAAACGAAAGTAAAACGTTCGAGCCTTAATGAACTTGTTTTCTTGATCTATTAATTCGATTAGTCGATTCTGCCCTCTTTAAAGACATCCATAAACGACCCAATCTCTCAATAGATCTCCCTTTCTAATAGACTCGTTAACAACCACCGGAAATTCACCGGACGATTAAGAACGCTTTGAGAAAAAGATAAATTTGCGACATACGAAGAGAGAGAAAGAGAGAGAGAGAAAGAGTGAGAAAGAAACAGAGTAGATGGGCAGCTTAATGGAGGCTAAAAGAGAGGCCATCGGAGGATCAAGCTGTTCGCGTGCATGCGGCGCACACGTGAAACGTCGTAAAATTAGTTGGCGCGAAAGAACGGCTCGAATTCGTGGCGTTTACCCTGGCGCATAAAGCGCGCGATAATGCTTCTTTTAAACCATACCAGATGATGCCTCGTCCGGATACGAGGATTTACGTCTGGCTATTCGTCGAGGCCACTCCTGCCGCGGATTTCCCTGCGTTTTAGCTGAGATACGATCCTCTTAACTTCGAGTAACCGTTCCCCCAAAGCTTTCGCGGTTTACCACTTGCCAATCTGATTTATCAGGGACATATAATGGCAGAATATGGCATTGCATCGTTCGACCACCGTGTCGATAGTCCGTGAGGACTATGAATACAGAAAGATGCGAAAAAATCCTAGTCACGGAGGGATTATCGCTTGTCGGGAATAGACGTCCTCTTTATTGGCCGGTGCATGTAGATCGTATTGGCTACGTGGCAGAGGCGTGTAGGATAGTTAAATTAGCCCCGAGTTTATGATACACGCGCCTCGAGACCGTGACGGGCTCATTACTCTGAGAAATTGCCGCAACGGGATGGCGAGCCAGCAGCTAGATGATTGTGCCGCTAATTGAACTATGAGGATCATCGATTGGTTTCTTCTCGATGAGCTTGCCTGCGCATTCGGATTGAGAGTAATTTTCTCGAGGTGTATATCCGTCGTCCGTGCGAAGTCATTTTCGATGAAAGAAGAAGTTTCTAAGGTTAGAAGATAAATATGTCGAATATTATATACAGCGTTCATGCAGATTTTACGGCGTCGAATGATAACTTTGTTTGCTATGGATCTCATAATCTTTAATAATTTTGTCGAAGTCGTCACCGCTTCTAAGAAAATTCTACATCTGGTCTTTTAGTTTTGTCAAGCACTGAAGCCATCGACAGCGTATAAACAAAAGATAGGGTCAAGGACAAACCATACAATTGTAGACAGGCAACGATGGCTTCAGGGTTTTCAGTCATAAGGCAACATTGCCAGCGTGCGAATCTGGACCAGCTCGATAGTATCACAACTTGTATTTACATTTCAATATATTTAAAATATATTTTCTACCTTACACTTTATCCACGCATTTCTATTAAAATCACATCCACCTAATAATTTCAACAAATTTGCTTGCACGGTCATTTCATGTCCGACTTTCGAGCTATTTCGAGTGCAATCGTGTCTACCATCGGTAAAAATCTTCTTAAGCTTAAGGAAGATATGCGAGAATTGTTGTCAACGTGTTCTATGCTGGAATTCGTCTTAAAACATTCAGCATCTTTGTTCGTTGAAAATAGAATAAGATTAATCCTTCAAATAACAGCGTGGTCCACGAAAAAACTCGAGTAAAAGTTCAAATTTCATACATTCTACATCGACATTTCTTCTCTCCAAAAATTCAAAGTACGTATTTTTTTTAATTTGATACCACGAATATAAGAAATCTTGAAAACAAACAAATAACTATTTTCTAAATCGTTTGTTCTGAGTTCATCGTTATTTTATGATAACGTCAATGGGTTGGAAACATAAAAATTCCGACATCGTACAGAGCTTCGTGCGAAGAGACTGGAAGTTCTCCAGCGATATCCCCTTATCGATGAAGCGGAGAGTATCGACTTCGACTTGGAGAGTTTACGATGGACCACGTGGTCGCTAACGATCAAGTACGGTACTGAGACGCTCAGAAATCGATACGAACGAAGAAATGACAGTAGCATTGACGGGGCGCTGCAAATTCCTCATGAATAATTCATGAGGCCATGGTGCGTTGACGCGAGCCGCTCGCCACGTGGTAACTTTGTGCAACCTAGTAACAATTTCTTGCACCGAGCAAAATATCGCCGTCGGACAGGATCGCTTATCAAGATCACCGGCCACGAGTGACATTTGTTGGGATAATTGAAACATTTCTTCGATTCATTTAACCGTCCAAGCCGGCTGTCCAAGATAATATAAGCGCGGTTATGTTCGTTTAGAACTTCTTTCTGTTAAACCAAGTATAATATTTACATTATAAGTATTCCTCGTTTTTACAATTCTCTTGTTTTACAATACTATACGATAAGATACGGTTATTTCAGTCAGATGAGTTTGAGCGTCTTAAAAGGAGCTTAAGCTTTTTACAGAGTAATTAAACTTGCTGCGTACGTTGTACGATTGCTAGACAAGTCTTCGATATAATAAGGAAAAAATGGGAAAATATCGCGTACTTTACATTCGACAACAAACAAATATGAAAAATTAGAAAAATGAAACGACTTTATGATACAAGGGCGGTTCGTTCAGGTAAAAATTTCTAGCTTTGACGAAGAACGATATCGTAAGAATATAAATGTTAAAAATTATAATCAAATGTCTTCAATGTAAATCTTCGGAGGTATAAATATACCGTTTCTTGCAGTTATATCATTTTTTGGAAAAATGCACGTTACAATACGCGTTTCTCTGTCGAGGCCTCCACGGTTGAGAATCACCAGTCATTTCGAAGTAATATTTTCTGCAAAGAATATTCCAATGAGTCGGCATCTACGGATAAGACCGCTTAAGTAGTTTTGCCCCTTTCTGCGCGCCATCGCGTTGGTTTAATCTCCAAAACAGAGTTACAAAGACTCAGAGGGATCGAGCCAGTAATTCAAGCTAAGAGGATACGATTAACCCGACCGTCGCTCACAGTATCAAGCCTTGCAAAACGAAAAAGCCTTACTGCCAGTCTGCCTACGTAGATTCCATATCAATGAATCCTTCCATCGTAAGGCACGACCATACACCCTAATCCAGTATCCGTAACGGAATCGAAATCGCGTGCACTGGAAGACTAGGAAACGAATCACCGGTCGACAAAAAATCTCTACTTCATTAGTACCATAAATATTAACATGGAAAATTCTGATTCACGCTACGTGCACGCCACTATAACATTCGAAACATTAATCTGGATTCCACTGACCGGTTTACGATCGTCGTGTTCTTAAATATCACGCTCACGTGGATGTTGGAAAATTGGTTGATTGCCCTGGTAATGTGTACAATAGCATGTAAAAGTTTAAGATTATGGGTAGTTCGATATTTACATATTGGTAAAATTATTTACTTTAATCTTTAGAACTGACTACGTACATGTAATACGTTACTATGTAGCATATGTATTTATCTACAACGAGATTCGATTACGTTACTGGGTACATATCATTTTTTCTGCCTTCAGAGTCAACTGAGTTGTCGTACATGCTTCCATTAATCTGCAACGATACTCAACTATGTCGCATATAGTACATTTATCTACCTGATATACATTTATCTACATTTATCTATTAAGCCATTAACGTTTATTTCTCTTCGTTGTGAAGATCAATTATACCATACTAGTAACATGAAAAATGCAAAGTAGCTGAAGATTAAAAAATCAAAAATATCGAAAATAGCTATCTATCGTAGGTTTGCTACTAATGAAAAGATGCAGTGTAAAATAATACCTATCTTTATCAAAGCCTGACGATAAAATCTTTAACCTATACATACACGTAAATTAACCATTCTATTTTATTTGTTATAATTTTAAAATTACTTTAGAAGGCTCGATCTTAATTACAGAAAGTTGCCGAAAGAAAGACGAAAGTTTAGAAGTAAATGGAATTTATAACAGTCAAGGCTACCTAACAACGAGATAACGATCCGCAACTTTTGCACAATGGTATACTAGCGGACGACGAGTAAACCGATTCCGCTAGTCTAACATAAGCTTCCGTATCGGCACATGCGCGATCGGCTTACATCCTCTTCAGAGAACAGACACGCCAGTCGTACAGGGGAATCGGGACAAAAGGAGGGCCATGGGAGTCGCGTACATGTACCAGCGCGTGGATGTACGCCATATTAATTACAATGATTTCCTGCCACTTATGGCCGAGCGAGATTTAAATTATAGATATCCAGTGTGGCGTGCTGGGGCGGGGTGCCCGGACTCACCATTCCTGATTACAGGGTGTACGCGAGCATTTCAGGAATCAGACTCGCGTCATAACTCTCGGGTCATGGGTCAATCTTTACCCCCTTCCCCCCTCTCCTCATCTTTTCAGCCCTTCTCCCTTTACCCCTCAATCTCCCTCCCTGCATTCTCCTCGTCCATGTACCAGCTATCTTCGAAAATCTACCGTCGAATCGATCCCCCGATGATTCGTTTCCCTTGGTCCTTTCAGATGCTGCCGCCATTGTGTGGTATGCAGTATACCTGTTCAGGTGGAATCGGTAATTTCAAGATTTTCTCTCTGTTTAAGCTTGACGAGGATCTGGTGGTGCTCTGAGAACATCATCACGATCCTATAAAAAGGTCGATATGCGATAATAATCTTGATGGATCATTTAGAAACGATGAAAAATATCGAGATCAGTTTTACCTTTAGAAGCTCGAGCAAGTAGCTGATGATTTTCTCAGGAGAACAAGGTGTTTAGCTTTCTTGCGAGCTTGAGTTTCACATTGATCTGAAATTTGTAACTTGAAACTTTCAGTAGGATCTCGAGCTTCCAACGTTTCAAACATTTATCCAATCTCCGCACGAAGATGAGATTTTAACAGACTTATAACCTCGATCTTTCTTTTATATTTTTCTTTAACTTTCGTATAAAAAATGAAACTTTCCATTTGACCTTAAGATTCTAAAATCAGCATAGATACGCGTGCAATTCGATTCTTAATCATGCATCTATGTATTTATTAAATTAAAATCTTACAAAACGACGTGATTGACCAGTTTAACTTCTAAGAGGCTCAAATACTTAGTCTTACGATAGTCGCAATTGTATGATTTATGACGAACAATACAAGTTTGGCTCTGGCAGTAGAATAAATTCAGCTTTTAAACACGGTATTTCTTGTTACGATCCAAATCGCTTTTGTACGGTTCAAAAGCAGCTTTTCCTCTTCGCACGGTTTTAAAAATAAATTCACGCGTGTTGGTATGAACGGAGCATTGAAGCGTTAAAGGGGATTCCTCGTCAAAGGAACTTTGAGCGGGAAATAATTATGCCGCTCGCGAATCGCATAATAATATGCAGTCGCGCGCGCGGCTCGCGTGGGTGGATTCGCTAAATTTCAATCTACCTTGGCGGGCGTAATGTACGTCAACCGAATCGTCATGGCATGACGTGCCACGTGACGTCACGACGCGTGTGGTCCCTCTTTCGGTTTATTAAGTCCACCCTCGGCGAAGAGCCCGCAGGCGCTACGATCCCACCGTACAAAGAACTCAAGGAACGCCGGTGAAACGGGATTAATGCATTAATAAAATTACCATACCACGTTTCCTACCTCTTCAATGCTGGATAAATCACCTCACATAATGTTACCGCATTTAAATCGAATTTCTGGAAAAGAAGCCCGTAAGTCAGAACGCAGGTGATGATTCAGTTTTAGTTTCCTAATATCAGCTACGTTTGAATTAATAATTAGCCCTCGGAAGCCAGAACGGTCAACTCTTTCTTAATTTCTACATTTCATCGCGCGAATATGCGATTAATGTTCGACTCTTCGGAAACAAACAACTTACTTGACCGTAGGATCTCGATAATTTTCAAAGAATTCGATATAGCTGATTGATGAACGGATGATTGAAAATTAAAAATTCCACTGTAAATTTGAATTTAAATTTACGATAGATCAAAAAATTAGCTTAAACAGAATATTAAGAGAGATTGGACGTTAATATTAAGATCTTCCTTTAACATCTTCGTATGAAGAAAAATAAAAATATTAAAAGATAGGAATACACGTAATATGTCTAATTAACTACGAATTGTCTTGAATCTTCTCACCGTTTGCTTGCTAATTGCGTAAGAATTGCAGGGAGGAGAAAACCGTGAAGCACGGTCGGAACAGCCTCGAAGCGGTTAATCGCCTCGTAAAACGTTCTTTTTCGCGAGCGAGCCACATTCAATTACCATTTTTTCCCATTGCAATGGAATTTACAATAGCCCCCAATTAATACGATGATAATTCGTAAACTTTCACGCGGTTACGCTGTTCTTTATTTAGCCGTGGCGTCAGGCAGAATTCATTCGCAAGTTTATTATCTACGCACACCGACTTACATCGTTAATTTCCAAGCCACGCCGTGTCTAATTATTATTAATGCCTGACCAGAGCTTTATCGACTACAATTTAATCGTGCTTCAACTATACTTGTACTCCACCACCGCTATCTTCCTCGTCCCTTCTTCTTCGCGCCCTTTCTGTTTTTCTTTTTCTCCCTTTCTCTCTCGTTCGTCCTCCTCGTGTCCTGATCTTTCTTCACGGGGTGGAGAACCGTTTCGAGTGGCGAGCTTTGATTTATGGCGTCACGCTGCTTAGAACGATTTGTCATGGCGGTATCGTCGAAGGAGATTGTCGCCGTGCAACGCGACAAGCTTCACAACTCGAAAGTCCGTTGTATCCTACGCTTGGTCGCGCTTACAAATCAGTTCGTGCGCGAAAACCGATGGCAAATTGCCGGGTTCTGACGTCTTCCTTGTTCCGCTCCGACCACGCCAACTATTTAGAGCAGGGAAAATGATGTTCTCAAGTGTTCTCCGCTGTTCTTTTTCAGATAGAAACATGGACGATATTGCAAGGATTAATCATTTAAGCGTGTACGATTTTAATCTCTATTAGAATATAGAGCGAAAGAGATACATAATTCTCGATTGCATAATAAATTTTGATTAGAAATCTAGATCGAGCTTCGTACTTTGTAAGCACAGTAAGTAGCTATATAAGCTTTCAATTATTCCAACGTAGCGATATTTTGAGTCGAATCTAATTGCAGTTCACTTGCAGATGTTACGGACATTTGTACTTGCATGTTTTTTCCCTTAAATTGCTGATTTCTCATTGCACGATTTTCAAACTAGCAAAGACACGTATCATCGACCAACCGAACCAAACACTTTTCCGATCATTTTTCCAATTATAGTCAAATCATCTGACGATTACTCGACTACGAGTATCGATACTAACATCCTTTGCTCCTATGAAGCTTTTTACCAAAGATAACGCAATATCGCTACAGCACAGTAACATTTTTCCAAATTGATATAGAACACATAACAATTCCCAACTTTTGGCGAGTGAGAAATTCGTAGATTTCTCAGTTCCAAAGGTATCAACGATCAAATACCCCCATAATTTCGTCCATAATCAATAAAATCATGGCAACGGTTGAGGACAAAGTCACGCCAAAAATCCCCCTATCGAACATGCCAATTTTTATCGATACCAAGAGATGACACCGATGTTCGAAAGCATCTAGATGAAAATTGGATTAACAACCGTAAGGATCTTACTCGGTCTCAGCATTTTTCGCAGAAGGGCTCGTTTGTAGGGCTTTGCAGTTTATGGGCGGTTGTTTACCACCCGGTAAATGTTATGCTCGAGTCATAACGTATATCTTGGAAGGCCGTGAGTCCCGTACGGGACGACCATTAGCCGCATTCAATCACCATTACACGCTGGCGCGCTTTCTACGCCTGCTTGCCCCTTAAATCCTGGCCAACGCCGACAAAAATATCGCCGTCGACGAACCACGAAGACGACAAAGAGGATAGCAACGATGGACTAGCACCACGTGTTTACCTTCTACGCTTGAGAATGGAAAGTTCTGACTCATCCTCCGCGGTCAAACCTTTTCTTTCGCTCGACTTCCACCCTTATTCGTGAAGCAGGTCAAAGTCCTTCGCTGATTTACAAACGAAGAAAGTTCACTTCGCTTAAGAAGATATGACGTTGGTTCATTGAACTGATTCTGACATTGATTCGTTACTCCGATCGCAAGGTATAAAGTTGCAAGTTGATATAGTTGATAGCCTTTTATTGGCAGAATGATGATAGGTATTCGACTCGCTGTTAGAACGAATTCAGATCAAGGAACTTGATAGTAAATCACAGAGCTTCGAAGATTCAATGAAATACTTGTCACGCAGTATGGTCCTCTTTAGTCGCAGTTTAATATTCCCTTTTTATCAACTTGCATGCAAGACGATTGCGTTCAAGGGAAAGACCATAGTATACAGTTCCTGGTCAGTGAATTAGAAGTTGTGATCGATTCCACGAATTCCACGGATCGCACGTAACAGGGACGAAATCCTAACTTCTGCGAAATTCTCCATCGCGAAGGGTGAATGTAAAGTGCTCCCCGGCGGCGGTCTCCGCCGAAAAATCTTGGCGAACAAGGCCTGCTGGCGTTCGGGGGCGGCGGGTAAGGCACGCCGGAATCCAACGGCGCATTTACACGCGCGCTTCTCCGCCGCGTACAGAAATTACGACGCGGAAGAGAGGTCCGTGTGATCCCGCCTAAATGATGGTTTGGTCGGAAGGTTTCGCGGTAAGGAGGATTTATCCTTCGGTTCGAAGGTTTACGCGTTGTCGCCGGCCCCGAGAAGCCCCATATGTACATCGCCGATGGAAAGGACGCGCGGCGTGGCGTTCGGATTCGTTCGGGTACGATACAAATTTCGGGACCAGACTCTCCAAACCTGAGTGCACCGCGTTATCGAAAAATTTTTCTTTGTAGTGCTGTGCTGGCCATTAGGGCGCCCCGTTTCTTCAGTGTTGCTCGACGACCAGCCGGTTGGCAGGCTTTCGAGGAATATCGGCCGCGAAAAAAGACGAGACACTTTAACCGCGAGACGAACAACCGTATACCGTTACTACATCAATCTTCCGTAATGATGCAAAGTAGAAAAGGACGCAAGGAACGCACCTCCAGTACGACTCGCGATCGTTAACCGACTCTGTTTCCGACCAGATGACTTCGGCTTTTCATTTTCGTCGTACTCGATTTACTTGATTAGTTATTGAAAAGAAACTTCTCGCCGTATTTGTATAGCTTGTGGCATTATGCTTTGTTTCTATGACTCGGTGGGAAGTGGACGGGTTAAATCAAACGATCAGTTGAATTTATTTGGTATTTCAGGAAGAGAGAATAAGTGGACACGTGATGGATTGTGATTTTATTGTGTTCCTGGTTTGCATAAAACGTCCTTTTAAAATTATTCGTGTCTTTATGAAACACCGCACATTTCTTCAAACTTCGATCAACAAAGTCGAAACTGGAATAACTCTAACGAGTTCAACGTCCAATTACAATCTCGTCGTACCTTTGAGAGTATAATAAAAAAAACAGCTCGTACGTAAAAGAGAGTCACGTCCAACGCGTAACACAACGCGTGAGAGTTTCAAGCATTTTATTCCACGCTCCTTCCAACTCTAATCGGCAACTTCGAACGTAAAGTAACTGCGACTATAAATTCCGCAATTTCTTCAACTACGTTGCATTCGATCCTCGAGCTGCCCCAGTTCAAACCACGAATACCAACAATCCTGCAAATTACAGTACGTGCCAAAAAACAACTCTGAGCCAAAACAAGCTGACATTCAACACGGTGTACCATGAAAGCTTGAAGCTTTTTAATTTCCCCTACTGGCAAATGGTACCGGGCCGAAAATCTCGTTAAGGTGAAACGCGTGAACAAATAAATAACATTTCGAGCGAGAGAGAAACAGGGAGAGAGGTGAAAGAGACTCGGGCGTATTGGGCGGACGTTCATAAGCTGCGGGCTGGCGAAGGGTCGAGGGCGTTTGGTCGGGTAGGGGGCGAGAAGGAATAAGGCAGAGGAGGGCCCAACGACCTCTGACCTCCCTGGGAACCACCAAGCCCTCGAGGGACTGTTCGAGAAAGAAGCCCAGGAATCCGGCGGACCCACCCGGCCGAAATACTTCCACAAGAGCTGCCGCCGCCTCGAATCGGTAACCTCGAATCGCTTCGTATCGCCATACTCGATAAAACATCGATCGTGAATTAATTTGTCCACCGACTAACCCGACAACCCTTCTCCATACTAATTTAACGATTTAAACGTTACGGAATTACGCTTCGTCTTAGTTCGTATATTATTTAATCACAGTAGGGTGAAATATTTAAGCGAAGCAGCAAGAATAATTGTTAATTTAAAAATTCTTTTTAAACGAATGAATTGTCAATGACCGACAAGAAATTTTACTTTCGACTGCTTCTTTTTTTTCGAATTTCTATTTTCTTAAGGAAGCGGCAAATATTCAACTCGATAAAGGGTAGTACGATATAGTACAACACATCCATAAGTACCTCGGAATATTTTCACATTTTATTCCATAGAGAATTGTGAGAACGACCGTGACTGTTCTTTCTATTTGATGAATATTATCGGGATATGGATAAGAATCGACCATCCTCTTAACTTTCTATCGCGATACACGCTGACTTTGACATTGCACATTGTAGCCGTCAAATACTCGCAACAATACGAATTAATCGATATTCGATCTGCTTCGTTAAACGTTTCGTGACTGGTCGAGATAACTTTAACCCTTCCTCGGCTATATTTCGTTTCGTTTTCTCTTCGTCGAACGAACGATCACGTAGCGTACAGCGATTTTATTGAACCGGGATCGCGAAATAATCGGCCTGGCTGAGAAATCCTACCGAGTGTTAATGATTTCCTGAAGATTGAATCTGTTCCCCGCGGGCATTGATTTCTCAGTGGTTGAAGGAGTTCTTATTAGTTAGAATTAAATTACAAAGGATGGTGGAGATTGGTTCTTTGGAAAATAGGAGGTCCGTTCAATTTCTCAAAGACGAGCTTCAGCCCAGTGTTTGTATAGTACGAAAAGGAGGTTAATACCGTGTGATTATAATTTCCAGCGTGTAAAGGATAAAAAATTATTTGACTCGGAGGTAAGAAAGGTAGAAAAGAATCTTTCATAGAGGGTCGGAGCGTACGGTATCGAAATCTCTCTAGGACAACAGGATGATCGATATAGACTTCAAAAATCGGCCGTGGGACAAAGTAAGCCGGCCGGTGCGCGTAATAAAAAAGAAACTGAGGGGAACGTTACCTCGAGGGAATTTCGAAAGGGTATCCCTCCCCCGTTTTTGTGAATCGTGATACCCGGCAATTACGTGGCACAGTCACGGTGATTGGCTGGGTCGTTTTCGCGGGAAGCATGGACCAATCGAAGCACCGGTATGCCTCCTCTTTCTCTCTCTTTCTCTGTTCTCCTAGAGTACTTGCTGGCAACGAGCACGCTCCCGCCTTTAGTCTAGTCAGAGAGCTGCACCTGTGAGTGAACCTGTAGCGTGCACCTGCAACCCGAAATCTAGCCGTGTGTCTCGCCGACTCGCCGCTCTTCGTGGATCCAACGATCGTGATCCCTCGAATCGGCCCGGAGATCTCCGGCAAATTACATTTCCAACCCACCCCCCTCTGATCGCTAGTAATACACGTGTATATAATAGAATAGGAGGGAAAGTTCTTCGACAGTGTATGTTGCCTCTCGAACGAGAACAACGGAGAAAATATCCGTACCACCGTCTGGTAATGACTCGTTGGACGTACGTTGGTCGGTGATCTCGCACGTGTCAGTGAACATGAAGAGTATTGTGTCGGAGGATGTTTTGTCGGGCCACGAGGATGATCGAGTGCGCGATACGATGAACGTTCGATGAACAATAACACGGTCTCTTTGGTGGTCTTACAGCGTACAGGAAGAAGAACCGAAACGGTCCTTCGCTCTTGAAAGTCCAAGCTTTTAATAACTTTGATCGGGAGGGAAACCGTGACATTGACTGTCACACGGTGACGTCCACACAGTCGCCTCGTTCGATGAGCGAAGAAACGTGGTCGCCGTTGGCTACACCGACTGAACGTGTCCTAGGGAATGCAGCGAGGGGACGCGAAGGAAGAACAAGGGGATACCGTACACTGGACTAACGAGTTTAATAGAGAAAATCATCGATGAACGCTGGTACCGCCACGCTAGTTACGCTCGATAACCATATAAATAAAATGGAAATGTAAAGGAGCCGGATGCTTAGCTAGACGTAGCCTGGGCAAGAAACGATGACACGGACAGAACGGCATGGATCACCGTCAGTGGATCGTGACGATCGGCATTCATGGATCCCCGGCGACTGTTAACGACGTCAGACCGTGAGATCGCCAATGATAAGATCGTACGATTCCGTGTGCTGTTATCGAGCCGCCTTGCCCATCGGCCTCGTTAATCAACCACTCTGATTACCGGTTAAATGTTAATGAGTTTCCGCGAGATCGTCGTGGACGGATCGCCGTCGATCATCCACCGAAAGAACTAGAAACAGGTAACGTTCTTTTCGTGTGACATGTCGATTGAGACATCGTCCATCAGCTACGGTGTAAGAAATCGTAGCAGACGATATGTGACAGTCGCGTTTAACTGATTTCGCTTTGCCGAGTTAATCCGATCGGATTCCTCGCAGTGAGATCATCGACAAGAAGCGATTTTCCATCTTCTGTGCCTACGCAGGCTCTTGTCTATCGTCCCCGGAGGCATCGGACCGTTTCTTTTCCATTAGGATTCCTCGTAGGCGAATGCAAATTCCTGAAATACCGATCGTCAGCCTCCCTTCCAAATCATCGATATAAGTTGGAACAGAAGTTTATTCGCAGACTTTGAAATTCATTTATATGGAAATAGGAATAGAATGTTTCTATTTTTACGATTCTGTGTCTTGATACAAATGAAAATTTAAATTGAATTACTGGTTTTTATATAGTAGAATACATCTTAAGACTTCGACTTACAACGTCGCAATTGCACTCGCGATACAGATATTGTACTTACGAAAAAGTTTACCTTCGTCCTTAATTCAATTTCGATCTTTACAATGCCCCTTTACAATGACAAAAATATTCTCCACTTCACGTGTTATTACACCAGTCCGTGGCCAAAGCTCGTTGCAATATTTGCTATAAGAATTATTGAACAAAAGATAGAAAAAATTTTTCTTAAATAATACCAAAACTGAGCCGAATGAAAATAACGTAGATAGTTACGTTCATAGCCAGATTCGTTCGAACGTTCGTCGGATCGGAATGCAACGTAACTGTCCGCTAACAGAATCTAAGCTCACTAACTCGGTATCCAACGATTAGCCTGATGTATCTAAATTTCTTCCCGTCCTCGAGAGTCGTAGCTTGAATTTCTTCGAGCCGTTCACCGCTAGAGCTAATTGCATCGCATGTTGCTTTACTTTTCCGGTTTCTGCGGCTTCGCGCTGCTTCTTCGTGGAATGCGAGCGAAGTGTACAAAGCGCAATGATCATAGATCGTGGCGGAGCGCGGACGCGACGAGGCGAAGAAGGAGAAATTACGTGCGTCCGTGGGCCCGGAAGCCACGTGCACGCGCGCCAGTCTACACGTGCTTGTAAATTCACGGCCACGATCAGCGTTGAGCGTGTGCGTACTCGTGTTCCGCCACCCCGCGAAACGACAGGAAGTTTGTGCAGTTCGCGCTCGTAACGTCCTTTCTCTCTCTTTTTCTCTCGCAGCCCCTGTCAAATTGACGTCCATTATATTTTATAGCAGTGCGAAACGCGGAGGCGTTCCTCACTGTTTCGTGGTTATATTATGCGCGTTGAGAAAATTCTGCGTCGTTTCGAGAAAATAAAGAATAGGGGATAGAAAATCTAAGCTTTCTCGTACGGTAATTTATTAACTACTAATATTAGTGCCGTAACAAGTGACAAGTTGTGGGTTATAGGCTTCTCTTTTGTAATTCTTCAATTTTTATCTTGAATCGTAAATGTCATTTACGTTGATAATTTGTTATTTATGATCTATAACTTCGGATTGCGTTTCTTTATATATACATTCCTCTTCTCTTCTTCCATTTCCTTATATTTGTTCATTTCTATCTTTCTTTTTTTCCTTTTTTAGGAAATGGAAGCTTGAAGTTAGAATAATATTTCTAATCTTTCTTTTCTCGTGAGTGTTGTGTTAGAAGATTAGTTTATTCATTTTAATCTACAACCATTGCATGCGCTCGTCGAATTACGATTATTCGCGAGAGGAAAATTGTTTTTGTCGACTTGAAAAAACTACGAATGCTGTTACTTCTACGTGGTTACATACTACGTAATATGTATGAATAATAATACACGTGGTCGTAAATTACAGAGAACGTGTGTGCACAGTTTTTGCGGCCGATCGTACGCTTCCTGAGATCGCCCTATGTTCACCTATCGTGACGAAAGTGTTAATTGTTACGTATCGACGAACAGCTGTTTTTTCTTCTTACTATTAAATATTAATATAATCTTCAGGCTTATGCATCAATGCGACTGTTACAAACAAACACTTCATATTTCTAACTACGTAACGAGATACCAAACAGGATATCGTTGCTTCGCTGGAGGAACGATGCGTCTGAAAAATGCGTAATTTCAAATTAATTCGAAAATTCTGATACTTCGAGTAAGATAATGATTCTTAAGTCAGTTAATTTTAATTCGTCAGGTTTTCCCATTCTTTTCTTTTTTTTTTTTTTTTTTTTTTTTTCGGAAATATTTCAATACTTACGAACTTTCCTTAATCTCGCGTCACTCTTCTACCAAACGCTTCACCCTTCTCAAACAAACCGATTTCTCACGAAGTAATCTTCCCATACGTCACGAAAACGGGATACAGCGATTTGTAAAAGTGATCGGTCGGCGGACGATCATTAATAAATGGCGATGCGCCTGCGCGGGTTCAAAATGCGCGCGAAACGCGTGAGATATACGGCCGATGCAAATAACCGGGTACGAAGCGGCGGCACAATGCGATGAAGCTTTGGGAAATATTTTATTGCGCCTCACGCTGGAATCGACGTAATTCACACTTTGACCGTCGAACCAATAAATTTCCTGTGCTCGTGATCGCGCGAGCCCCGCCGCGTGCAGCGCATCTCCTCTTTCCGATGCGTTCACCGGCCCGGTCCCGTGGGAGCCCGTGGCATTCCACGAAGCGAGTAAACGAGTAAATTTGTAGGTAGAATACGCGCCTCCTCGGCCCGATCGAATCCCATAAGTCACGTCTCGAATACAGTGTTTAACCTGCGAGCTTATCGTCGATCGTTATCCCCGGTTCCACCTTTGTAAAAGTGTACGCGCGTGCGTGAGTACGTACGCTTGTCGGCCTTAAATGTTCCGCGAGCATCGATGAAAATCCGCGAAAACGACTCGATGATTTCATAGAACCGATATCCTCTAATTGGGATAGTCGTTGATTTAGGCTTATTTATCGGCTAATTCCAGACGATCTTTATTTTTCACGTTCGTTTGCGCTAGGATATTTTCATTCCTTCGAGATCGAGTACCTTTGAGAGTAAATCGAAAGGGAATTGTTCGATATGGAAAAAGAGTTACCGATGTATTCACAGACAATTTGAAATTTATGCGATGTGAAATATTTTACGTAATAGAATCGATCGTGTTTCTTGAACTTGAACTGGAAGTTTGTCGATGGATAGATTGAAACTAGGACCAGTCTTAAATTAAAAACTTTAGAACTCGATTAATTAATATCTTGTTAAAATAGAGTGTTGTATATACGTAAAATGGAGCAGGATAATAAACAAATTTTAGAAAGTCTATGTATATCGAAAGTTTCGCGAATTCCTCGGGTATAGATAATAACGTAATATTCGATTATCTTATGGAATTCCTTTGAAATATAGTGTTTTCTTTATAAGGTCTGGAAAATGGCTAATACTAAGTATAAAGATTATAGTTTAAAAGGAGAAAAAGTGATGGCATATATTTAATGAGACGTATTCAATTACACCGTACGCTACATCAGCTTTTTTATGGCCATGGTCCAAGCATAGTCTTAAAATCCATTTACAGGCTAAATCGAATAACCTATACTTTGACTCTAACAAATTGTTTCAATTACGAGAAATAACAAAACGGACGGATAACATGCAGCCATCAGTACATCTTGTACCTCCGGCAATTACGTGATGTGCTCGGACGTCGCACAGTGATTTTATTTTTTCTAATCATATGCTTTTTTTCCCCTTCGAATATTTTGATTTCGAAGCTCTAAAACTCCAATGCGTTTCAACATTTTTAAATAATTTTTCCATTCCATCTGACAAGTAAACGGAATTCCAATTACGAAGAATCGAGCGCAGTTCCCATCGAGTCGTCCATTCTAACGAAAAAGAAATTTCTATGTCCGATATCGGATTCGTGGAATTTACTCAAAGTTAAAGGAAGTAAACGACGAAAAAGTGCTGAAACAGATATGGAAATAACAGTTTAAATAGAAATCGTTCTACATATCCGTGGTATGGAAGAAACGGTGCCGGTTAGCGGAGCCATGACACGCCGAGCGATTTTCTAGCTGGTCAGATCCAGCCGTTTGCGACCGTCTGGTGGATCGATGGCTTCGTTAAAACTGTTTCAAGATCGTCGTCGTAACTGGTCGTGACCGCGTAATGCGATTTCTGTACTGTATGTATGTCGTTAATTTCAGGAGACGATCTAGGAAATTAATAACTGCCGGCCCGAGCAAGATTCCAGAGATGATACTCGCCGCTATTAAATGGTAAATCCAAAGCCCGTAAGAGGAGAGGAGTATCGATCGGGAATACGGTTGTTGGATTATACGGCACGTCGAACAGCCATGGGCAAAAAGTGGTAGCGGCCAGTTTTGTCAGCTACGCTTCGATTGGCAAGTTGACGTTAAACAGCCGCCGCCGAGATGAATGATAGTGACAATTCTAATTAAGCGGCTACCCGATTGAGTCGGACCGTATTAATTACCTGCGGACCTCGAGGCACGTGCCGACTATCCGTGTTACCCCCTTTGATTTCTCTCTGCTCAACATTTTCACCATCTCGCGTTTCAACGTTTCAATTCATTACCGTCGACGCTGCCAAAGATCTTACAGCGGTGCTATATGGTTTCAAATGCTGTTATGTGGCTTTGTCCGAAGGCTTGGGAATCCTGTGATTCGGATTTTCGAAGCTCGTGAAGATTCAGAGCGTCGAAGCCGTGAAATTTAGAGATTTGCAACTCTTCAATTCTAAGATCTAGAATTTCAAAGCTGTTGCTCTCTATAAAGCGACGTAATAGATTTGTAAATATATCTGATAATTCTAGAATCGAAAGAGTTGTTGTAACGAGGAGGCAGTTAGACTTTCCAACAATTTCAGACCAATTACGTCTCTTAATATCTTTTCTACGAAAGCAAAAAGATTCCAACCTGAAGTTAAGATACTGTGCGTCTGATCGAAATACACAAATGGTCTTACGTATAAATAGTCTTACGATAGAAGATGAGAAGATTCACAAGCTAAAATTAACATAGTCTTCGCGCTATGATTACAGGAGACCTGAAGAGGCGACACTCTTGGAGCAGTGAGGTCGACTACCAGCCGGCGGAAACGGAAGCCGTAGCGACACCGGGAGGAGATCCCGCTACCCCATCCTCGGACGAGGAGGACAGAGGCTCGTACAAGGTAAACCGCATGATCTCTAATCGCAATACTGAAGATCTATTCGTGGAACACGTGCATCTTAGACGCCTTAATTCCGTGCACGGCTGGTAAAGACAATGTACCCTTTGTTCCATGAAATCACGACTCTCTGATCCCGTTTTGCCAAGTAATTAAGTAGCTGCGGGGCGTGTACTCGCTTCAAATGGTATTACCCTTCCTATGTAGCTTTTTTTCGTGCCATTTTTGCAACGATGCACGGGAATCAGTCGAATGAAACGAGAACGCCGATAATTGGCTTTTATATGGCTCGAAACGTGGATCGAATTCAATCTTTTAACGAGAGCCAGATTTTAATTATTTTACACACGATTGGTCATCTTGCGAAATTGATACGCGTACGTTTGGAATAGTAATTCGATTCAGCAACCTTCCTTTTTACAGTCGTAAGTCTTTTGCTTCAGCACGCTTTTGAATCCGTAAAATCAAGTATTTGTTTTATTTGGTAGCGGAAATCTGAAATTATAAGTCGAAAGATATCGAACTTACGCGTTTCTCGCTCGTTCGTACAGTTTGCTATTTCGATCTTCCAATTTTCAATTTTATTGCAACTTCTTCACTATCGCTTTTGTCTCGAGATTGTTGCATCGTAGTAGCACTTATAAACGCTGCACAACAAAAATAAATGGTAAACCGGTGTTTTTTAATTATTAAAACTTCAAATTACAAGGAAGGACGAAGGATCCTCGCGTTCGTTCCCACAATCAGTTGTGCTCTTGCAAGTCGAACGATGCATCCAGGGATGTATTGTCCCTGGAAGCTCACCACGCAACGCCAGGATTTCTGCAGTTGCAGTTGTTAAAGCCTCTCAGGTTTTACGGTGCTCGCTGTCTGGCCGCAGTAGTAAAAGGAAATGCACCGTTGCGTTGCGGCCGTTACGCATGGACCGTCTCGTGAGCAATGATCCGCTTGTGCATATAAAACGTAATTTTGGTTAAACGCTCTGCGCTCGTTCCGTGGTCCCTTCGTATTCCCATCATTTTCATGGGAAAAGTGCTTCACCCTGCCTTCTCCGACTCGTTTTTTGCCTAAGTAACCCTGGTGGTTTCGGTTTTGCGATCTGGCCCTCGTAAAAAGTCCATCCTCCGATCTCTTTTTATTCTCGTAGGTAAAATATTACGTGGTCTCTTTCGCGGTTTGTTCTTTCACGCGGCATATTGATCGATCTACAACGTACTTTCTTTATCTTCTCTATAAATAAATATATATTAAATCGTTTGTTAGAATTCTGATTTTTGATAGTTGAAACTTGTAGCTTCTGATTGTAGGACTGAACCTAATCGAAGATTAATCCTTCGTAACATCGGTCGTTTTAGCACGAGATTATGAAGTTTAGAAAATTTAAACTTTAAGAACACGATCCAAAATATAAATTAAGATGCACGACGAGCTCTCTAAGAAAGTCACTTTTTCTGACCACAAAAGTCTTGCTACCATCATAACCATATCTTAGCCACGGTTCTCGCCTCAAGAAACTCATACGACTTAAACCTTACAATTACCCTTCGTTCCCTAAAAACTTCACTCTTGAACCAGACTCTACTCCGCGCTACAATCAACGCACCCCTAAAACCAGCCTTCGCGAAACAATCAGTCGATCGCCGATCAATTCTGCCGCCGTAACAGTTTGCGTAGTTCCAAGAAGCTGAATCGTACCGACAAAGCATCTACATAAACCTCCGTGCATCTAGTCGTATTTCGTGCGCGAGAAATCCGCCGGTTTTCTCGGAAGCGATCGCGCCTCCGCGAAGCGGACAGCCCCCGCTGGAAGAACGCGAGGAGTAAAAGAAGACTATGAAAGGGAAAAGGATCAGTTCGTAAAGAAAATCGCGGCCGGCTAGAAACTCGCAGGCTGTTTCGCGACGCTATTTTTAGAAGAGCGTGCAATTTTAGGATTCTCAAGTTTCGAAACAATGGAATTTCAGGATTCGAGAGCTTCAAATTTTCACTCTTTGAACTCTAAGGTTGTGAATTCTACGACCGTAGAATTAGAATTCTAGAATTTCGAGATACTCACCTTTAGAATTCGACAGTTTCGAAGCTCCAGATTTTGAAATTCGGTAGTTTCAAGTTTTTGCCTTTAGAAGTTTAAAATTTCGAGATGTCGGGATTTACGAGTCGAGAACTCCGACTCTCCAACTTTGGAATTGTAAAATTTTCAGATACGATGCCTCGAAACTGGTCAGCGTCGAGACTCTACTTTCGTGGAATTCGGAAGCTTTGAATCCGTAATTTTAGAATTCTGCAATTTCGTAATAGAGAGCTTCGCAATTCGACGGTTTTGAAACTAAGTTTTAGCACGTTCGAGAATTAAAAATCCATAACTTCGGGATCTTAAAATTTCAAAATGTAGAACAACGCAATTCACGAGCTTTGACACGGTTTTCTTTGAAAAAAATCGCGTCTCTCCTAAACGAACGACGCTTAAAGGAAGATGAAGAGGAAGAAGATCGGCTGATGAAATCGGACTCGGTCAGAAACTGGAAGGCTGTTTCGCGGAGATATTTTTAGAGGAGCCGCGTGTAACGAGCGCGAGGCATTCGCCGTTTATGTCGAACGTTCCTCTTCTTCTAGGTTTTCTTGATCGCAAAACGCCCTGTCTTCCAGAAGCCCTGAAGTGAAGGACGACGTCGAAAAACTATGCTACTCTATGCACGTAATGGCGAGCGACTCTTTATTTGGAAGGGAATTTTTCGGCGCGTCAGGGTGGCTTCTTTGTAGCGCTGCGAGGATTCCAACACGATTTCCGCTTCTTCATTTGTGTAGACTTGTTTCTGTTTGAGTCTATATACATATACATATATACAGTAGATAGAATACTAAGGAGAGACACAGTCGAAGGTATTTTTTCCGAAAATTAATAAGCAACTTGTCACAGGTGTTATACGTAACGTATTACAAATAGAAGTGAAATTTTGTGATTTTGATAGTATCGAAGTTAATATAATAGGCGAGAGAAAGTTAATTATCATGTTTGAGGATAGTCTGTGACGATGAAAGAATCGTCCAACGCTTCGACAGTGAACAAAATATTTCTTCATTTGCAAACGGTGTATTACAATTAGAATTGTTAATTATCAAAATCGATGGAAAAATAACAGAGATAACAATAACGCGAGATCCTCCACACGATACGCACTGACGCCGCTTTCCAGTGGATTAACAAAAACTTCAAATGCTCGTACATCAATAAGCAACGTACCATCGATTTATTACGCCATGAAACTATTCAAAATAAAAGAAGCCATACACGATCTATCCTCGAGTCCAAACAGAAACCACCTTTATTGATAGCACATCAGAGCGAACACGCGCAACACCCAACAGCGACGTGTCTTTCATTATACCAACCGTCCTTTGAAAAGCAGAACTCGCATAGAGAAGAGGACGACGACACGGTCGACCATTGAATATGACGTAATAAATGCTCGGTGGTAGAGTTGGACTCGGTTTTTCAGTTAGCCCTGGAATTACACGCAGGATCGCATGGCAGGCGTTTAAATCAAACAGATCGCGCGGCTCGACTTACGAGCGTTAATTGCTAGACTATGCGCCTCGTCTACCAAAGGGACTTTATTGCACCGGAAAATCAGGCACGTTACCGTTAGCAGGTATACGCGTCGCGGCCATCTGCGTGGCACGGCAAAGAGCATAAACGTGTAAATGTCTGATAATAATCCGGTCGAAGGGGCGGACAGGGGGATAACTCGCGCGTTTCTCGGCGAATAGTCGCGCGAATCGCAGTTTTACGAGCCTCTGGACCACCTTCCTTCTGAACACCTACAGTGTCTGTCGTGCGAACACAAACAGACATCGTCTGTTGGAGATTCGGTGATCGTGACACTCCATCAGTTTGTATAGAAGCGAGTGGGGGTTTGTCTTGGACTCTTCATATTTTCGCGATTGCTGTACGAAGTATCGTACTTTGATTAAATCGATCATCTCTCTGGAAACTTCTTCGTCGTGATACTTTGATTTCTCAATTAGTTTATTTTGAATAAATTAGTTACTTTTGAATAAATCTTCTTTTAAATTTCTGTACGTTCAGTTCCCTTTAAGTCTGTTGCTGTCCTCCTCCTCCTCCTCCTCCTCCTCTTGTTATCTATACGATCCGAAATGAATATTATATTTCAATGAGTATTAGCAAAACGTAAATAATCTTTAAATATTTTTGCGTATCCCACGTTTCTTACGAATAAAGCATTTCAAGGAAGAGATGTCTGAAGAGATGCGAACGCGAATGGAAAACGAGAACAGCAGGATCGTGCAATTTTTGGGGAATTTTAGTATGTTTAGTTTCTTGTAAATTTATCTGCTAGAAACTGAGCAAATAGAAAAATACTTTGTTGGAGCATAAAACTCACCATTCGTTGTTTCACAGTCTTACAATAAAATCAGAGGAAAATCTGTCAGAGACTCGATATAAAAATCCTTGAAATATCGTCTAATTTCTCTGAATCTTCTAGATTCGCGATCAATCTGATTGAATTGTGATATAGGGATGACATATTAAAAGGTGCGCTGTTTTATAGACAAAGAAATCGCACGGTTAACGTAACACGTAAGAAAAAAGAGAGACCTCGCCGTAATATCCTAGATTGTTGCGTTGCGCGAGTAAACGAAGGTATAAACGGTTTAACAACCGTTCATTCGAGCACCGTTTGGAGATCAAACTAGACGTGGTAATTACGTTTTACGAGGGTACGAAACGAGAACGGGGTTGGGTGTCGTGGCAGTTTAAGTAAACAATACTGAAACGTCGAAAATGTGATGTAAAGGCGGTGATATATAAATAAATATATATAGTATCTTACTATTACAATTAGTTTATTTACAATAAATGGATTAAACAGATGTTGATTAAACGATGGTTCTTCAACGTAGACTAATCACAAGAACGTATTATAATTAAGACAACTAGATAACTAATTTGCAACTCTCGTCACCACGGGTTCATCTCTCTCTCTCCTTCGACAACGCGGTTCGCACTCTCTGGCTTCTCAACTCGCAATGACTGTTAATTCGTTTTTCTCCCTTAGCAACCTCTTGTCTTTTGTCTTAGCCTCGCGTCTTTTGTCTTAGCCCCACCATGCACATACTCAGCAACCGCTTGTTTATAATTCGCACGATACTCCCCAGGCCCCTCGTCCACGATACTACATATATATATATATCGAGGGGGTTATTTAACACATACGACATCATGATTGAAGATAATTGTCGAGGTTATTAGATGTATGTGATGTTAATACAAAGAATAAAGTGTAAGCGTGGATAAAGTGTAAGGTAGAAAATATATTTTAAATATTAAAGTGTAAATACAAGTCGCGATACGATTGAGCTGGTGCAGATCCGCACGCTAGCAGTGTTACCCTATGACTGAAAACCCTGAAGCCATCGTCCCCTGTCTACGATTTACGGTTTGCCTTCGACCCTATCTTTTTTGTTTATGCGCTGTCGATGGCTTCGGTGCTTGACAAAACTAAAAGACCAGACGTAGAGTTTTCTTAGAAGTGGTGACCACTTCGATAATAATAATCAAAAGTAGCAGATATTTGATGGAAGTGTAATTCACGAAGTGATAAACCTCTGAAAATTGTTCACGGAAACTGTTTACAAAAGTATTAGGCGCGCGACAAAGACATATAATTATCGAGATCGTTTGAATGAAAGATCGTTCAAAGTCACGAAATCGCTTGAACGTAGAAGAAGGTCATGTTAAGGTTATTTAAAGATCATTCGAGTAAATCGTTTAAGATTCTAGTGGTTTAAGAGCAGACTAATGACATTGGAAGAACAATCAAGACCATTTAAGTGGAATAGTAAATTGTCTAAACTGGTTTTCTTAAGTAGTTGTGTTGCAAGCTCGTTAATTCCAACTTTGTTGCCAAGGAAATGGAAATTCTAATTCATTGAATCTATCGAGAGTGGTTTGAGTATACTATAGAGAATTCCTCTGTATATCGATTACAGTGTTTGTCGATCGCGCAGATAGAAGCAGCCGCGTTCGCGACATTTCTCGCTAATGTTGCTCGTGGATAACGTTGCAAAGAGAATTTCCTGACCATTAGGAATAACGTATCGATGTTGCAAGCATCAAAGTTCCGCCTCGCAACTATCGTAGATACGGTTCCTTTCTCATCTAATCTTATATTACAATAAAGATCAGACCAACTTGAATTTTCTCAGAGTTTATCTGTGAAATATTATACGTTCTTATCATGCGTGGTCATCGCTACAACGTACGGATTCGCTCAATTTTCAATCATCGGTAATTTGAGTTCTCACCCCCGCGAAATCAACTCTTAACGGTTTCGTTCGTCCTCTTCAGAGGCGAGAGACAAATTTTTTTAACAATTTTTATAGATCCCGAAAAATAGCAGGAATATCGCTACTCGCACCGCTGACAATAGGAAAAAGAGGAAAAAGAAAAGAGGAGGGCATGAAAGGCGAAGGAAGAGAAATACAATTATTAGGAAATAAAGTACAAGCAGAAGAAGAAAGTAGACGAACGAACGTAAAAATGAATAAACGGATGAACGAAGAGCGAATGGGAGTAATGTTTATGTGAAGATAAAGTATTTAGAGACAGAAGGATAACCAAAGAATCGATATATCTTTACGCTATTGTAGATATCTGTATGTCTATCTTTAGTTTCGTTTCACGTTTATCAACTATACAAAACCAAGCTCGAGGCAACTAGGCTGAAAGGAATAAGCACGATACAATAAATTACGATATTTCTAGGGCTGACAGGGCTCGAGTTCCACGATTACACGCTGAAACCGTGTCTCTAACAGCGAGAAGCATTCGAAACGAAGAAACGAAACGATTCAGACGAAAATGCGAGAGGATCGAGTGAGGGAGATGGGAAAAATGGTGGCGTGCACGGTAATTCGAACTAAGAGGTTGTAATTAACATCGCGCCAGCCGGCGGAGAAAGGCAGACGCGAAACGAAAGGGAAGAGGAAAGCCGAGGGTCTACTCGATGGACGTTCGGACAACAGGGAACGGGGCTACGAGAGAAACTCTTGGCCAGAAAGGTCGAAGAGGTTAAATATTCCGGGAAGGGAACCAACGACGATCTGCGAACACGCGAGTAAAAACGTGGAAACGCGTGACCTTTAAATCAATCACAGGTTCGGAGCCGCGCCGGGAGAATCTTCATTCTCACGCTCCCCAGAGAGTTCCATTCGATTCGTTCTATTTCTTTCCTTTCCTCTTTCGTACGTGATGTTCGCGAAGAGGAAGTGCAGGAAGACACAGCCAGGGTTCGCTCGAGTAACTTGCAATTTGGCTCGTCCAGCCTCCGCTTCCCTTCCTCCGGAGCAGCGTGAGTGGCTGACCTTTGCACCGATCGCGATTTCACGAGGACTCGGGTTCACGTTGTAAAAATTGTTGCCAAGTTCTGCGAATTTCACACGTTCCAAGTCGTACATTCGAAAATTTTCTATTTTTTAATTCAACGATCGTGTGTCTGAGGAAAGAAAATTGTTTACGTTCTGTTGGGGAATTTTTACGAAAACGGTGAAATACGATGATGGAAAGTTCGAACGTTGTCTGTAGAAATCGTAATCGAGGGCTATTCAGAGATTTCGATCGTGGCAGAAGTTGAATAAGTTTGCAAATATCAGTTAGCTCCCTTAGATGTTACGTCTATGACGAATCGTTTTGTTTCATCGTTAGAAATTAAAACTTCTGTGAGAATGGAGAAGTACTATGGTAATTAAAAATTCGTTAATGCCTCGCGTGACTTGATGACGTATTCGTAAGAATGATTCGGCGGGATCAAAGGATCTCAATAGCATGCGAGGTGCATAAGTCAGTGGCAACGTCTTCATGTACGTCTCTATGCCGTGACTCGTCGATTCCATTTTCTGCATCTTCAGCTTCGTTATTGTGGGAATGCCGCGGCACGTTGATTCAAAGATCATCGACTAAGCGACTAAAGGTGTACGGTGATGAACGAGCGTTCTATTCTTTTCGTACAAGCAGCCGATTAATGTCGCTTCTCATGATCGTAAACTAGAAACAAAGACCGAAAGCACCATTTACCTGCAAGACCATCCGTAAAAATTGTAACTTGATCGAACAACATAATTCAATTAACCTATCGATCTCGTCAAACTCACGAAGACACGCGTCTCTCGCAAACGGCTGAAAGAATCTCGAATAAGAAAACGTATCACCCCGCTGTAACGTTCCAAGGCTAAAAATCACCAGCTATAAAAGCTCGTACAAGACACGTCCACTAGTTTAACCAAGTAACGAATAATCGCCACAAGATCGCCTGCTACGTAGAAAGTGTACAGGATATTAATACGAATTTCAGATACAAATTTGCTCGATTAATAACGTCTGACGAGGCAAGTTTTAGCGTCCACACACGCTAACCTACTGAATTACTCGTCGCTCGACTAAATCAGCGGCTGCGTCTGTGCGTACCTGAACACGTTCCAGTCAATTTCTACGCCGAGCAACGCCAACCGAAGAGAGCAACCAGTAGCCGAGACTCGTGAAACGCGAATCGGGTGACGAACCACATGGTCCGTACGTTTCACGTTCCAGGGAAATTGATACCGTGCGTCCAAGGTGGACAGATAAGATCGAGGTGGCCGCGAGCGAGACGCTAAACTAATGTCCCGTGCACAGTGGCGCGCGAGATAGATATCTTGAGAATTTCATTAGCATGATCCGAGAAGAAGAAGGAGGTTGCTGTCTGGGCTCGCGCCACCATCACGTTCTCTCCCTTTTTAACTTGTCACCCGGGGCTAGCTCGCGTGTTCCTTCGCGCCATGGACCAGCCTTTCTGTCACTTAAACCGGACCCTCCTTCTTCTCCACCTTGCCCAGACTTATTTCTTTCTCAGGACTTCGACCAGTTGATTAGTCCACCAGGCGAGTAGATTCCTAATTACTCGAGAGTGAAACGCTTCTCTTTCGTCTTGTCTTCACCTTTTTGCGTCCCGTTCGGCGCTTATTGAAATCGAAGTTAACGAGGACACGATCCTGGTTAGTACCGATCCCAGGATCTTCCACAAGGATTTATGGGGCGTGTTGCGCGCCTGCCGTACCTATTGTATCGCGTGAGTTATCTTTGAGCTAAGAGTTCTGTGTCCCTATTCCGATTGGTTTAGAGGTATATTGGATGTTTATTTCAACAGGGAGAGAAAGAGAGATAGAGAAAGAGAGAGAGAGAGATAAGAAAAAGTTCATTATTTCGTACAATTTGATATACAGTTTTCGATCTTTTCGTTCTGTGTAGAGATAAATAGACGCGTCTTTCGGTTCTATTACAGCCGTGTATTTGTTACATGTCCTGAGAAATCGAAGATCTGAACGCTATCGCTTACGAAATGTCTCTTATCAACTTTTTTAATGAACTATTTAATTCAAGGCTAGCGAAACGTTACAAATATACCTTGGTATATCTAGAATTAGAACAAGCGTTTCTCTAATTTTTCCAAAATATTCTAAATTAAAATTCGATTTACCAATCGCCAGTGTTCCGCAGGACCTAGGGGTTGAAACAGAAGACAGCTTAGGATTTCTCTATCTCCGAACACCTTTTAATCGCATAGTCCATAGAGGTGCAAGAAATTATTATTTGACTTTCGCAAAACGTTATACCCGCGCATCTTTTTTTTTTTTTTTGGCTACGTTATCCGAAGCATTCGCGTTATTGAAAATTTGTGGAATGGAATTTATTATCTTGTTCCGGTCGTCCTAAAAAATCGAGTGACGTGGATCGCCGATGACCACTGTTAGCAGTCGGCGTGTTAACCAAGGAAAAAGATATATTTGAAAAAGAAAAAGGAAAAAAAGGAGCGGTGAAAGTAGTTTCGAGGTAATCGGTCGGCCGATCACCGGAAGAATCATCTCGTGGCGCGTAACACAAAGGGCTCGGTATAAATTATAACGGCGTTCCGGGGGCATCAGAATGGCTACTTAGCCGGCCCATTCACCGCGTAAAATCGAAAGCCCGGCCCGGGTGAAACGTCTTCATTTTTCATGGCCACGAGAGTCCCGGGGTTGCAAAGCGCGTTTTTCCCCCGGGGCTAGCCCGCTTCATTACCCCTTCGCAAAAGAGAGAATATAAAATTCCCGACGTATTCGATCAGCCGTGAACAAATTACTATATAATTTTCCCGCCGGCGCGATTATTCACGTTAATGGTGCAATAATTCATAGGAACGCGTTTGCAGCCCGGGTCCAACGGCCACGTGAATGTCTTCGGAGATCGGTCCACGCGAGAGGATGAAACGCTGTTGAAAGATTGCACGGATAGTCGCGAGCCTCGATTCGTTTAATGGAAACGTGCTTGAAGCCGGCAGCCGCGCGATTACACCAGAAGAAAAAAAAGGAGCAGCTTTTTTCTTAATGGAAAATGAACGGGTTGTTCTTTTAGATGAATTTTCGTAATAGAATTAAAGTGGTTTCAGCTATAGGATAATATGAGAAAAGGAGGGTTATTTTCTTGATAGATTGCCAATATGTCGTTCTTTGGAATTTTCGTAATGGTATTATGTAATAGTGAATCGTTTTCGGTTATGAAATAATATGGCAAAAGGTGAATTCTTTTCTTAAGGGGAGACGTGTTCAAAGATTGGCTTAGACACGGTAACGCGAGAAGAGGAGGATTCTTCTCTTAATGTGAAACTCTCAGAAGAATTTTTGTATAATGCAATATCAGTTTCTTATCGTATCGATTCTTACGTTATCAATCTGCAGCTCCAGTTTCGTATCTCTTCGACACGGAGTTTTTCTTTTCGGGAGAGAAAGATAAATATCTATGAACTTTTGATATTCGCGTTATCGATGTGTCTGCGGTAGCGTCGGAAAAAGGTACAGAGGGTTGAAACGATTGGGGTTAGTTCTCTGGTAACAGAAGACAATTGTAGTTGTTCAGAATACACTACGATTAAACGACTATAGTCAACGATCTGTTTAGTCAGCCTTAATTTATCGCTAGCTGGACAAAATAGTTAGAGAAAATTTAATTTTATTTCAATCTCTCGTTAACTTCTAAATTACGTCGATTAATAACGATAAATGATACGATGCATCCTAGTCCTTGCCATAATCACAGAACGTTGTGCTTGTTCCTAGTTTAGAATCTCGCTAAAAGTGTGTTAATCTAACGAAGAAAAATGCTTCTAACCACCGTAACCACAACAGGATTCTTGGGAGACCGCAGTGTCCCTGGAGGCGCGAGTCCTCCACTTCCGGGTCTCATTGTTTCCTATGAAAACGAACGAGACCCAAGAGTTGGAAAGAGGAGGCCGCGGCGTAGAAATTTTACGAGGCGGTCCGTGACGTACGTTCGTAAATTTCATGGTGGCCATGGCTGGTATTTATGCGAGGCGACAGCCGTAAATTTCCACGGTACGGTAAACCACGCCGGGGACAAGCGTGCGTCGACGAATAATTCATTTCCGCCGGAGCCGGTCCGCGGGCTAATTGAACACCTATGAGACGAATTAATAATCCACTTTGTAGAAAGAGCTGCACAGGCGAAAGATTTACCGCGATTCGACTCATCGTGGCACAAGCTCGCGGAAGTGCAATATATATTCTATCTTGAGCAAACGAACCTATGAACGTTGTTGTCGTAAGTAACAGCGACGAGTAATAACGGCTCGTTATTAGCGCGTTTGTCGTTTAATAAATTAGAGAGGCATGCGGGTGTGGGCACGAGATGATCTTATGGGAAATGCTGAACGTGCGATCCGAGTTTTAAGTCGTTGGTTTAACCCTTGGCAGACTGGTCATAGATACGTAGTCTCAGATTACACGACAGATTTTATTTATTAAAAATTATTGCGTTATAGGGATTCAATAAGTATGCATAATACATATAATATGTATGAAAATAAATACGTTTATATGACTGGAAATAATTAGAATATCGTTATTACGAATGCTTTCGTTGCATAATCCACGCGTCGACGAAATCCTATGGCCTCGATAGATTAACGGTATGACTCGTACGATTATTATGGTAAAGATGGAGCATAACAGAAATAACGAGAGAACCGAGTATAAAAATGAAAAGTGACGTGAAAAATAATCCTCCGATTACTTTGTTTGTTCGTTAAAGCGTTCACGGTTGAAGATACGGAAATTGTACAGTTTTAGATCGGATGAATTAGTACCTCCTAACGTGCCGGCTATAAATCTCGTTCAATGAATAACACGTTCATAAACTGGACAAATTTTTCATACGGCAGAAAAATGGAATATTTCAATTGATGCAATCGCGCGAACTACAAATTGCTACAATCAAGTGAACAATTGAGTTGGTTTTGCCAGGGTTGGAAATTACATTAACAACGGCTCTAACGAGCCTCCTATTTCAATTTCTGAATGATCTACGCTTACACTTCGCTTCTAAAACGTCCTTTGATTATTCACGAACCTCAGCCGGTAGTCATTCTATTTATCTCTTGTAAAGGGAAGTGCACTTCTGTAACGCAAACTAGTCTCTTGAATAGCGCTCATTTCCCGTACAGCCACGTCTATTTACATTCGTGTAAGAAGCACACGTGGTGCTCGTTTCGAGCTGGTTATACCAACCAGTTAACACGACGTATTTTCCTCTTACAAAGAGGACAGAAACCGAAAGATACAAATGTTGACGGATGTTAAGAGTTTTTCCCAGACGCGTAAAAGCGAATTAAACGTTCGAATTACAGGAACATGGCTGTTCGGTGCAGACGGTGGACCTGGTGGCGGACTGTCCTTTACAGGTAGTGACACCTTCGTCGAGGTCGCCGTCACCGCCCAGATCGCCGACGCCCGCGACGCCCTCGACGCCCTTCGTACCTCCGAGGAGCATGGGGCAACGGCCAAGCACCCTGTTGCGCCCCAAAATCTCTTTGACATGGGTGCTACGCGGCCAACAGCAACCTGCGTCCAACAACAATCACTCTACCGCCAATGGGAACGCAGGTCCGTGGAATATAAGTGAAAGAAATAGTCTAAATTATGGGAAGCATGGCCGAGCAATGATTTCGTTATAACGGAGTTCGAGCGAAACGTAAAAAAGTTGGATCAATGCTTTAGATACGGGGAATTTGGGACGAACGTAAAGCCTTTTCGGAGTCGAGCAATCGTCCGAATGTGGAAAAATTGCGTCAAATAATAATTCGCACGTGAAGGGAGGAACCGAAGAGATCGAGTAACGGGTCGAGTATGGAGGTTTGGTCAGAATTGGGTCAGGCGATAATCCAAATATAGGAACCTCGCGTATGAAATTCGAGGCGAAGTAAAAACCTAACTGTATGAAAATTAAATAAAATAGCAGTTACGCAATGGAAAAGTTGGATCAGACAATATTCCACGTACAGAAAATCGAGGTCGAGCAATACCAGTTGAGAAACTTAAGTCGTGTATACGTATACTTGATTCCTAAAGAGGAGAAATGACACGGGCTCCATGCAAGAAGAATAAATATCATAAATTACCGGTAATTTTGCTACTTCGCGGAATTCTAAGAAACAATGTTATCTTCGTATAGGTGGGAACGGCGATCGAGAGGGCTTGTCACGAGACAGTAAGGAAAGGTCCTCGAAGAGGAGCGTGAAAAGCGTGAAAGAAAAAGATGGTTGTAAGGAGAATGTCGACACGGAGAAGCGAGAAAAGAAAGTCCTGCATAGAATAGAGAAGATCGAGAGGACGGAGAAGGTGGAAGTTCAAGAAAAGGTTCTCTTCTAATTAACATCTTTCAACGTGGAAAACACAACGCGTTAACAATTTACATTCACGTTTATTATCGTCCTCCTTTCAGCCTATCGGCAAGGAGGCACTGGCCAATGAAAGATCGTTGGACAGTCCTCTGGAGAAGCAGTCAGAAAAGGAATTTTCAGGGCTAAAGGAGGCGAAGGAGAAGGAGAAAGTTAAGAGGGCAGTGTCCGAACCATCTCTCGTATCTCGTGAGTCAACGTCCACGCCTAGTGGCCGAGAGAAGCACAGACATCGAAGAACCAAACGGTCCCACAAGCCCAGACCTCCGAGCAGATTTGGCTACGAAATCGCCGATCTTGATGCGTATCTCACCAAAGTAAGTACTTTTTCAATTATTAACAACGAGACGATATGGCCTCTACAAAGTTACTTTGGAAAATATTCCACATCTTCAGGCTTCTATAGAGAAACCTGCCAATATTCCCGTGGTCCTCTCGTTTCCATCCGTCCTGTACCAGACTCAAGGTGGTACTCAAGACGAGATGGCTCTCCCTCTTGGAACTGTGGTGAATGCTGTATTCAAGAACCAAACCTGGCTATACGTTCAAACTCCACACGGCCAGGAAGGGTACGTGGGATACGCAGCTTGTCTACCATTGGGGATATTACCGCAACCAACCAGAGGACCATGTTGGGAGGACTCGACAGACGTATTTCCTCGTCCCTTAGGTAATTCAAAAATTCGTTTCCAATAGTATCGATTCTAAAATTCATTTTTCATTAGTCTGTTGTTCCTTCCAGGTAACATGACTGATACGGAAAAGCTCAGAGATACGAGATCAGAGTGCGGAGCTCGAGGCAGAAATCCAAGGGTAAAACGAGGTTCTAGGGATGCAGTATCAGCCTGCGGAGAACGCAGTGTCGACAGATTGTACCTCAGGGCCGCGGCGAACGCTAGAACCAAAGGATCTCGGCATACTTTACTCGTCATACGTAGCGATTATGAGAGTCAAGGTGGGAACGCTTTGAGCGTCTCCAAGGGTGACGTTGTTGCACTACTTAGCGATCACGTCAGTGATTGGTTCTGGGTCCGTTCGCGAGACGGCAGAGAGGGCTTTATCCCTGCGGTGATAGCAGGTCATGGCTTCCTATGACTCTTACGTTGCTGTTGTTTGTCTAAAATTAGTTGCTCGTTCAATACCATTCGAAAATAAATTATCATTGTATTATCTACCACCGCATCATTTGTCATTTAACATTTTTCTACGTTCGATTTCTTAATTAAACTTCGCTTTTTTTTCCAAATAAAACGCATAATGCTCCTTACAGTGAGAACTTGCTATTAAGTTTCCAACTAATTTTAGACGGATGTTAACTGTGTTTCTTTATACATATTTCATAAATGATCTATTAGTCGAATCTACCCGAAGTTGAGGATGACCGCGTTACAAGAAATCGCAACTAACAAACAGATACTTGTATATTTGTAAAAAGTTTTATATCATGTTTTATAAAATGCATATTGTATTAATATATTTATTAAAAAAAATATATATATATACATACATACATAATGAGATCACTTTCTTCTGTAAATCAATCGGTAGGTTTTTCCGTTATAATATTTTATTTCTATTAAGCAAACTTTAACATTAACTCGCGATAATTAAAGTTCGTACAGATGTCTATGTTGTTCGAGGAACCGGCTATGCTGAACACTTTTTGTGGATTTTCCTGATATACAATACTATATACGGTATTGCTGGAAGTTGGCACTTTAGCTAACATTTCTCCTTGATAAGTTAGATGGTAAACGTGAGGTGCCGTCCCAGCAGCTATTACACGCTCTTCGTAGATGTTTGCCACGTGGATGCCTTCGTCCGGAAGCTCGAACACAGTAGCTGCTTCCATCGTACGCATATGCCATAAAGATAAACTTGGACCACCACCGCATAGCTAAATAATCATTATGCATCAAGATTTCTTTAATCGTTACATTAAAATAAATATACGATCTGCAGAAATAAAAAAAAAAAAGTATATACCAGCCAATCTTCCGTGAAGTCTATGGCGCCAATCCATTTTCCAAATCTTGGTCTGGCAACTTTGTCTACCAAATGAGGAGTTAATATATTGGTGTTTTCTCTTTTTCGTAAATCCCACAACCTTACCGTTCCATCTTCGCCGCATGAAGCTAATTGATTGCCCCTTTGTAAAAAGTGAAAAACTTTATGTACAAACTACATTATGTATTATTTATTAATAACTATATTATACATACATCAAGGATAGGCAATGAATATAGTCTGTATGTCCTTCTAAGCTTCTTAGTATTCTACCATCTTCTAGAGTAATTACATAAATATTATTATCACCACAACCAGCATACAGAATGTTATTTGATTTTGAATATACTAAATAATTTACATCTGGTTTTTCGTAACTATCCCTAAAAATAAATTGATGTTAAATATCATAGATAGTCGACATCGTTCATCCAAAATTTTACCATGCGATCTTACTTATTAACTGGAAGTTGTATGGTCCATGATACTTTGCTTTTTGGAGCTTTACTCGAAGTAACTATTTTCCAATCCCATCCACATATTTCTCCTGATGTTGCTGTTACTAAGAAATTGTCTGTTGAAACCATACTTTCCACTTGTTGATCGGGATGTGCAGTGAAATGATAATTGGGGCCTTGTAATTCATTTTCTTCGACTTTATGCGGTCCTAGAGCTTTCAATAACCTACAAAAAGAAATTCTTCTAACTAAAGAATAAACTAAATTATAATTTTAACTTTGACATTGCCTAAGATTTTTAAATACTGAACAAAAACTTTTGTCAGCTTTTACTACTTATATTATGTTGTTTATACGCTCTCTGACGTCGACATAACCTGTATTTACATATTATTGATTATTTAAATCAGATATTTACTTACTCAAAAACTGAAATATCTCCGTAAATATTTCCAGCCAATAAATAATTTCCATCCGGGGAGAAAGCTTGTGACAATACAGTGTTATAAAATAATTTTTGATTAATTGTACCCGACATCATTTGTTGATCAACTTTCGTTGCATTCAAAAAGTTTAGGTTAGAAATCCAATTCAATGAAACAATTCATCAAAAGGAGTGAAAAGAGTTTACTAAGTTTTGTAGTCTACCACGTAGTTACGTATCGAATGATTAAAAATTTAGTGGTATAATAAACTGTTTTTATTGAATAGTAATCTATAAATTCAAAACAATTTTTTGTAATATGTGTAGTATGTGTAAATAAACTACATATATGGAGACAATAATCATCTACATATAAAATATTTCAATCGTTAATACATTATAAAATAGTCCACCTTATAAAAAATGAAGGCATGTTTTATCTGCATAACGCAAATTTAGTGAAACGTTAGATTCAATAAAAGTCTTCTTCAGCTACTTTTGTTGATGATGTCTGATTTTTTATCTGCTCTTGACTATTATACATATTTGCAACTTGTTGCGCTGACGTAGCATCCTCATTGTTTTTATCATCGCGAATGCGGACAAAACGTGGAAATCGCAAAGATATTCCTTTCTCTGGATCAATAATACCAATGGCTGCCTTATGAACAGGTGACAAAGAAAGATCTGCACATTTAATTTCCCACACTTGAACTGGTTCGAACCAGTGATCAGGTTCGAGAGACGAGTCATAACGATAGTAGGACTTAGTTTGTGGTATTATATGTTCTTTGAAGAACTCTGTGTGCTTCTGAAGGTCTTCTTCACTGAATCCAGTACCAATCTACATAAGCAAGAAACACGTAAAGGATTAAAGTTATATTTATCCAAACGTTTAAAACATTGCAATGAAGCTAATGACATTTACCTTACAAACACTTTGATATTCCTCATTCTCTTGATCATAACAAGCTAAAAGAAATCCTCCATAGGTTCCTGTCCTTTTTCCTTTCCCTATATAGCCACCAATGACAACCACGTCTAATGTATCACCCACTCCTTCTAAATAATCTTTCTTCAATTTCAACCAATTCCGAGAACGCTTAGCAATCTCATATGTTGCATCCTGTTCTAAGGTCTTCACCATAAGGCCCTCGCAATTGCCTATTAAATATAATTATATATTTTTCTAGAATTATTTATTATTAAATAGAGACTAACCTTTCACTGATTCATCTAAGAAATCTTGCACTTGTTCCATAGTCGAAGTATCTAAACTAGTTGCAAATTTCCATTCTCCAACTACTTCTTTGAAATTCTTTTTCAATAATTCACGACGCTTTATGAAAGGTTGTTGTACCAGTGGTTCTCCATTCAAATACAATAAATCAAACATGAACACACATACTTGAACTTTAATATCTGCCTCGTTCGCATCCTAAGGGGGTCAAAGATATATGTAAAACTTTCAAGGTAATTTTTTATACATTTTGTATTACCTTGCGTTTTCTTGTACTGAGTATTTGAAAAGGTAGGATTTGTTTATTCTCATTATCCCAGGCTACTGCTTCACAATCAAGAATACAACTCTTAACTTCTTCACCTTGGGTATTTTTAAATCTTCCTATAATATCAGGATATTTGCTGGTATTATTTTCTTGATTCCTACTGTAAATACTAATTTTACCATCCTCGGCTAAATGAATCTGCAAAATATTTGTAAAAGTTAAATATGTTCTTTCCTTGTAACATACTACCTCCATTCTGTAATATATATATAATTATGAAAAATAAACCTGTGCTCTTTCTCCATCGTACTTCCATTCACAAGTAAATTTCAATCCATCAAAACGCGTTAATACTTCTTGCACACCTTTAGTAGGATGTGCTAACATTGGCTTCATAGGTATGCCAGGTGTAATTTTACATTTGTTTGGTAATTCTTCAATCCCCTCTTTTAGTAAAACAGGAATTATTTTGTCATAATTTGGACATTCACTGAAAATAAACATTATTATCACACATATAAAAGTTTTCAATTGTGGTATCTAAAATAGAAACAAATTCTTACCAATATGTTGTTTTAAGAGTAAGCGCAGTTTCGTCATACTTTTGTTTAAAGGCATCGCTTGACATTTTCTTACTCACGTCTAAAACTTCCGGTGGATAACTTTGTATTGGTGGTGTCATAGTACACGCTAGTGCCAAAGCCTATAATAAACATATATCTTTTACCAGATTTTCTGTATCATACTGTAGCACTATCTTTAGATTACTTAATGAAAAAATCATTTTGCATAAATATATTAAGTTGTCCGAAAAGTGTCTTTCTTTCGCAAACGTGTTTTTTACAACAGTGCACCTTCATACAAGCGTGAAACCAAGTCTGTGAAATATCGCGATGTTTATCTCAACAGAACAAAATGGATCGTACATAATTATACAAAATAATATAAAACAAGAAACATTGTGCGTCTATTATTTCCTCATAAAATGGAAGAAATTTTTCGGACAACCTAATACTTACTTGTAACACAGATTGTTCTGCTAGACCAATTCGAAGCTTGCCGGCTAGGGACCGAATTAGATATCTGGCTTCAGTAAAACGACACGCTACAAAAAGCGATTGAATTTTATCCAATTTTTTTGTTAAAGACTGTAAGAATAAATTACATAATTACAATAAAAATATTCTGAAATTGTACGATTATAATACTGGTATAAAGTAATTACAATTAACTATAATCAGTGCTGTCCATAAGCGAAATATTTATTTATGTGCCCGTATTGTGGTTACTAGCTTAACGAAATTCGAAGAGAGATAAACGAATCTGATAATTTCATTTTTTCACACACATTTTATTCATCAATTGAAGAACGAGCATTTCACGTCCCGCCAATGTAAATGGAACAGCACTGCTCTAAATTAACAGATGCATACCGCAGAACCAGTCATTTGTGCGATCTCTTTCAGCCTAGTATATACATTCGATACTGTCAGTGGAGCAGGTTGAAACATAGTTCTTTGATTGGAACGACTTCCTTCTGCCACAATGCCCAAATCCCCAACTGTTTGGACGTCTGCTTTAATTTGAGCTAATGTTCTACCAGTACATTGTGCTATAGCTTTCATCAAATTTGTTTCTGCCACCCCTAATTCAATCCCTGAAAAGAAAGTTATCATATTCAAACAAAAGAAAAAAACGATATACGTACATATCTGGCAATGTTTACCTTCATAAGCAGGTGCTAATTGATTGAGACATAAATATATGCTTGGAAGTAAGTCATCTGGGCTTAAAACTATTACAGATCGGAAATAATTTGATAAAATTTCTATTATTTTTAATCGAGCGCTTGTATCTTCGATCAATTCCAACGTACGTGTCAACGCAATATATGGTACCCTAAAAAAATTAAGCAATTGTTTTACCATTGCAGCAAATGATGCACTATTAAAGAATATGAGACCTACTTTTCTCCCTGTTTCCAAAATGCATCATTTATTGGGTCATATTTCGAAACACTAGGTTTATAAGAGTGACTGGAAGACTTTTTCTTATCTTTATCAGTATCATTTGTACTTTCTTTCTCTTTTGGAGCTGAAAGATATAAAGTTTGTCAAGCTAGTTATTCATTTATTTAGTAACATATTGAGAAATTAAATACCAAAAAAATTATGTATCTTCTTTTTTGTAGGCTTCTCTACATTGTCTTCCTTTTTCTTTTCTTCTTCTTCTTCGCTATCCTTTTGATTATCTAGAACATCCTCATCAGGATTTTCTTCTTCGTTAACTGGGTTATTTTCCTCCACATCAAGATTTGCTTTCTTGGGACTCTCTGGCAACTATTAATCAATATATATTAATAATCATACATATGTATATACATATATAAATATATACAAAAAAATATATATATACTAGATTATATTCTTCTTCGTCACTGGAATCGACAGGTGCTATTATCCTTGACCTTTTTTTAGTAGCTTTCTTTTCACTATTTTTAACATTCTTTTTAGTTTTAGATTCCTTAGGCAAAGACTTTGAAGATTCAAATTCATCACTTGTTTCTGTTTTCTTTTCTACAGTTAACTCATTTTCTTTCTGGTCCTCATCACTTGACACATCTTTCAATTTCTTCTTTGCATCGCTCTTCTTAGGGGTACTTTTTACTTCATTGGCTTTTCTTTTCTTTTTAGTAGCAGTAAGTGGAGTTTTACTTTTTCTTTTTTCCTTTTCCTTAGTTGTTGCTGTTGGTGATAGCTTAATTTTTGGTGTTCCTAGAGTATAGGTATAACATCAAGAAAATTGAAAAATCTAGATTACATTTATTTAATTACATATGTAGTTTACCATTTACTTTCTTCAGTGGTGAAGGAGATTTTGAGACTGATTTCTTCCTTGAATTTCCAATAGGTGGACTAAAAAAGAAATAGATTGATAGATGAATATCTTATATTGATACTATACATGAAATTTTAAATACCCTGTATCAATTCTAGTGAACTATTTCCTAACAATTGCTATAATTAAATTTAATTACCTGGCAATTTCACTGCTATCTCCACTATCGTCTCTTTTTCGTTTAGGGTTTCCCGGATTGCTTTGGTCTCCATTCTTTACAATTTTGCTATTAGCGAGTATCCGATTAAGAACATTATTTACAATAGGGAAAAAAGCATTATTCAATTGGAATTGTTTACTTAAGAATATCACAGGTCGCGAATAAATACTATTGAATACAATTGAACTCAAATTGAACGCAATACGAGTATACCACGTACCTTGCATTATTAGGTTCAGTCTTATCTTTCGTACTTGCTTTCGAAAAAAATAACCTGTTAAGTAAGAAGAAATATTATAAATATATTAAAATAGTGAATAAGTTATTTTGTTAAATTACATACGTTATACTACGTTGTGCCATTCTAAGACTTTTTATGGTTATCTTACTGTACTGTTCCCGCGCATATTTCGTGGGTCTAGGGTCATAGTATATTCATCGAAATTTGTATATAGCCTGAAAACGGGTGGCACAACTGACCAGAAATGTGTTTTATCTACAAAAATAAGTCGAAAAAAATAACATAGTCTTTTCGTTTTAGATTTTGTTTTCGAGAAAATCGAGTTTCAAGATTCGTTGAATAAAATTTCTGAGATAAAATTTATATATATTCAGTACTTGGTTGTTACATATTCATTTGTACAGTCAGTGGAACTGATATATTGAGGTCTTAAATTAAAACGTCAAGTAATGACACTCATTGATGTAACCGTACTTATGTCCAACGAAACGAGACTTTGATTTACTGTGGCTGCAACTATTGACTGATACTCGAATGTCATTGTCTTGTCTCGTTGGACAGACTGTAGGACATAAAAATCGTTTGAATCGTAGACTACAAATTTTTCCATTAAATTACATATTCAATTTTTGCTTAATAAAGATTATTATTAGTAAAATCTGAAAGAAACAATTTTCAATTGTCATCATGTCCAGTATCATTTATTTTATATAAATTAGAAACATACAGTGGTCTAAATTTAAATTGGAAAGTTCAGCAAGTACCATATATGGCTCACTCAGTATGACACTCAGTATGTTTTTGCGACGGGAACTTTGAGACTATCTGAAATAATTAAATATTTTCTACATTGCAATATTTATTTATTTACAAATTTTACATTTTAATAAAAAGGAAAACGAAAGCTATTGAATAACGTATGATATATTTGGTAGGTAAATGTTCACTTGCATTTAATATAAAATGAACATGGCATGATCTTATAGATGAACCTAATATATATCATTTAAGATTTGCAAGATTAAAAAATGAAAGCTTAGAATAAGCGAGATCAAAGTTCAATTTATTAAAATTTAAATATTTAATTTTTTCAAATTTTAATTATTCGTTAAGAAGACAGGAGGAAGCATGTATATAAGGGAAAGAAAAACACCGTTTCAAATTTTATTTTCATTACTATATTTCTCATGTTTCTTGAAATCCAAACACATCTATTTATTATCTATTGATAAAATAATACAATAAATATCCGCATTATCCTAAAATTAACAAAATATCTTCCTTTTTTTTTCTTCTCGTATTTCTTGATCTAAAGTGTGCAATTATTTTTTTGAAGCTTCTTTTCAAACATCTGTTCTTACAAATTTAAATGCAATATCCCTTAATAACAACAAACAGCCTTAGCCAATAGTGTATTCGGTGATTAAAAAAAGTAAAGCGGACAAAATGAAAAATCATCAATAACGTATAGATTACATAAAATATTAAAATATCGAGTTCGATAGCAAGCACGTATTAAGAATAATAATGAAAGGAAGGGGAAGCAATTGTGATATTTTTCTTCAATTTCGTGCGCGTCCTTAATTCATGAAAATAATGATAGTAAATAGAAAGTGAAAAGCGATACGACAAAGGCAAGATATATCTGCGTCCGATTCTTTTTATTATGTTTATTTGCGATCTATATTAAATGTGTTAATTATTCGTCTAAGGACCATTAAGTTTATCATCCAGTAATTTACATTTTGATCCTATACATTAAGTTGTAAAGTGTGTGAGTCCCAAAGAAAATTCTTACCATGACAATTCCCTTTATGATCCAATATGGACTAAACTTTTTGCAACCTTCCCATATTCTTCTTCTCTCCCTTCTTTTTTTTTTTTTTTATCATTTTATAAACAGCACAAGATCGTAGATTCTCTTGTACAAATTTTCATCTTCATATACCTCTTTTATCAACAGTTCGAATTACCTTAGAGCTAGATCATCTTCTTTTTCTTTGAAAATATAGTTTATTAAGAAAGACGAGAACTAAGAACAAATTTTACGATTATCATTGAAATTATTTCGGATAAACATAGCAAAAGGTGATGAATGAAAAAGGGAACAAATAGTTCCAGCCCTGAAATCGATATTCAGGAAAAAGGGAGATCATAGTAAGATGAACTCCGTGGATCCCGCGATTCCTTGCTATTATAAATGCTACAAAGCATCGACGATAGAAATGAATCTTTTCCTTTCCTTTTTAAACTTTGAGAACCTTACATAGAGAAAGAGTAATATTCTCTTGTATCGTATTGTAAAATAGAAATTTGTGGAAATTACTACGGCTAAGTCAGTTAAGTAGATATCTCTCGTTATCCTGGTGACATCAACGTATTTCACGGCAAAGTGTAGCGAACATATGGAACTTCCACATCATTGCCATCAACATCGTTGCAGCAGAGTTCAAATACCAACGCACGTATATGGCTTTCCAATTTCTTCTTCGATACCTTCTTCACCACTTCAGACATCAGAAGGCCCATACGTTCTTGGCATTTAGGCTTTGCCATGAAGAACGAGTAAAGCATGCAAATACCTTGAGAGAGCATGGTGACCTCTAGATTGTGATGTTCTTTGAAGTAATCCAAGAACTCTTTCAGTGTCAACTCTCCTTTCACTTCGAATCGATCCCAGAGGGTCCATTCTGAATCATAGTACTTTAGTTTTGGTGCAGCAATTGGCTCTGAGAATCCGAAGAATGGCAGAGCTAAATTGACGAAGCCATTCTTATAAACAGAGAGATCTTTTACGCCACGAGTCAGTTTAATAAGCTCGAGGCAAACTAAACCTGCTACCACTGAAGTTGTAGTAGCAATGGCTGGTATTATTTTACCAGCAATTAGTTTACTCTTGTGTCTATCAGCTGGTGAAATTTTGTAGTTGGTAGCACGGAGATTTGAAGCTGCCACAATGAAGTCTATGTGGAAGTTGGTATCGTCATCCTTCTCGAATTCTTGCGGATATATTACCAAGCCGTTAAGATCTTCAATCCTTGGTAGCTCTTCTTGTAACTGAGTGAGTCTTTCATGATCTATATTTCCGCTACCATTGGACGCTTGTACCTGTGAATCCGTTTCCGCAATTTTCACTCCAGATTTTGGAGTAAATTCCGGCACTTGAACAGTGCTAACAATCCTAGCTATTTCATCTCGGTTTCTGTTAACAGGAATACCATAAACTTTTGCCTTTAAATTAGCAGCAGCTACAATATAGTCTAAATGTAGTGGATCATTAACGTTAAATGTGAGTGGTTTGGGGCATCTTTTTGGTCCAGACCAAAATGGTTGACCACTGGATGTTACTTGATCAGGAGGAAAATTATACAGAAGTTGTCTAATTTGATTGCTGTATTGTTCCTGCCAGTGACAACGAGCCCATGCGATGCAGTCGGCGAATGTTTTTGGTCTTTCATCGACCAAGGCTGTTTTAACGGATTCTAATACTTCTAGTGGTTGAACTCCAGGTAATTTTAGCGTTCTCTCCACAAATTGTGGATCGGATATATGTTGAGCGGCGTTCTCCGCCGCTTGGCGAAATAGACCTTCGAAATTGTCTCTGGCCCATTGCAGAGTGTGTTCTATAGCATAGGGAAAATTCTTTAGCGTGCAGATTGGTACAGTCTTTTCTGGAGGATCTTGAGAGGAGCTGTATGATTCAGTTAAAAATGGAACAACAACCTGAGTATTACCCTTTGTACCTAATGTACCAGATTCCAAGAGGGGCTTCCTATAATATACACAACGACGATCCATATAAATACGGGCGTTAACGTTATCTAACGCATTCGCAACCCCGTCTAAAACCTCGAAAAAGTCGTCGTTATATACTTTCTCTGTTTCAGGGCATACTCTGTTTTCATGAGCAATCACCTTCATGTCAGGATTCATACTTTTTATAACTCTAGCTGCTGTTGATGATTTGGATTGCTGAACATCAGATGGTCTAAATAAGAATTGTCTATTCAAGTTAGATTTTTCTATCAAATCCATGTCAGTGACTATTACACTACCATTTTCAGCACCAACACCTAACATTGCAAAGTTCTTGAGCAATTCACACCCAATGGCTCCAGCTCCTACAACAAAGTATTTCAAGCTTCCAATCTTTGACTGGAATTTGCGGCCGAAAACCGCAACCTGTGAATCATAACGTGATCCAATAGGGCGACAATCTTCTTCTGTAAGCTCAGAACGATCTGCAGGTAGACACTCAATAGCATCAAAATACAACCATTGGAATATAGGATGGAATTTTCCAGAACAGGCTTTCATCACTTCTTGGGCTACAATTCCTCCAATGGTAGCATTCATTGGATTTAAATTTCCAGAGCATATCTTTGCAAATATTTCAAGCAGCTCCTCATTTATTTCCGTTTCACTGCCTACTTCTTCTTTAACAGTTTTAGCGAGATTCAGAAATTTGTCTGCATCCTCTTGATTCCATGGTCTAGGTAATTGTCCATTTTCTTCTACGTATTTATGTAATACAATAAAAGCCAAATGTATCTGTTCTGGATAGTCAAACTTTCCAAAATCAGTTATCTGGAACTTTGGTGTCTTCAAAGCATCTTTCAAAGAAGCGAATTGTACGATCTTTGGCATTTTTACTTGTGTTACTATACCACCCCGAATATATTCAGAGTATTTAGATGTATCCCCAATGCTGAAAGTGTACGGACCAAGAACTTTTATCTTTATTGGATCACAACCATTTAATTCTGTCATCCCCTGTATTTCAGAAAAGGTGACAGAGTCACCATCCTCCATGCCATGACGTGTATCGTCTAAACAAGTAACAACACCTTCGGTATCTTGTGAAATACTGGCAACCATTGCACCTACAGGTGGTTCACCATTGACATCAACTACCGTAAATTTTTCTCCAAAATCACAAAAGACTTGAGAAAATAGGCCTCTGGTATCTGCTATAATAAGTGCTATATCATTTGCATGAGTAATTTCAGAGATACGTAATTGTTCATTCAATGGAGTTTCGGTCAAAACCACAACCTTGAACTTCTTAATAAAGGAATCTGTTAAAGGCCCAGAGTAGTGACATGTAGGGACATAATTGTTCAGCTCAGACAAGCGTTGACAGCAAGCAATAGCACGGTTTTTACCTAAAAAAGAAAGTACAGTAATGTAATTTTACTGTTTAATCATGCCTGTATAGAGTGCTTAACTACATACTTTTTGAGTGAGTCACACAAAAATAAAATTGATCAATAACATGGAGGTTAATTGTTTAGTCTTTTTACTTAATTGTTTTAGTCTTTTTTAAATGATCAATATTTTTTGAATATATCTAATACTATTGAAAATTGTTGTTACCAACAATTTAATTATAACATAATAAGAATTTAATTTATACAGAGACATATACATAGCTACACAATTACAAAAATTTCCATACAATTTCTACCATTTGCATTTGCTTTACACGATCTATTTAAAGAAATTTTTTTACAATAATATCGATGAACAAGAGGATTGGTTATATCGTTATATCATCGCTTCGTAAGATCGCGCAATCTTATTAAAACTGATCAAATGCACATAAATTTTGAGCATCAAAATAACGTTGGAAAATAATAATTTCTGTAGAAGAGCGATTCATGTATTTCGCGGGTCAAGCCGCTCACCTACGTCCGCCTCGGTAAGATAGAACTGTGAGCCGAGGTCTGAAATCTGGCACAATGCGTCATCGTGCAAGGTAACGGACTTGACGCCGCCGAGGATGACGTTCTTGGCGATTTCGACGCCGAGTCCGCCAAGACCGGATATCAAGACATTCGAGGATGCCATGCGACGCATAGCGTCATGGCCGAGGACGTAGAGCTGCCTAGAGTATAGACCCTCGTCAATTTCGGTGGTAGCCCGGGACGTCGAGCCATTTTTCGCCATGTCTGCGGTCGTCGTCGGGTCGTCGTCGCCTCCTCCCGTGGTGGCAGCAACGCGTCGCTTCTTAGCTGGGGGGTCAACGGAACTCTCCACCACCTCAGCACTAGACATCGGACTTCACGGGGCGCCGTATTATGTCCGTCGATTGTTTTTCAACCCGGCCGACTGCACTTTAATAAAGCCCGTAACTGCACCGCACGCACCACACACCGACCTTGCCACACGCGCCCGCTTTCTCTTTCTCTCTCGACGCGCCTCTCTTTGTCCGTCTTTCCTCACTTCCAGTTTACCCTTTCAAAGCTGTATCCGAAGTCTACCACGATACCACTGTTCATCCAACAATGATTCTCGTTCTTTCATCCGCTCTGTTGCTACTCTCGCAGTTGCACCACCAGCAATCGAGATGTCGATGCTACCTTGATAAAGTGGGGATAGGGATTCGATCAGTCGGTAAAACAGAGATATCGCCTTGTTCGTGAAACAAAATCGTCCTCTTTTTTATTGTCTCGAATGCTTCGCTGATTCACGACGATGACATGTGACGGATTAACGAGGCAGGAATACAGATTTATCATTTCCACAACGAAATTTCGCACGTTATTGCTTCTTTACTTTCCTGTTGCGATATCGTGGATTAATATTACATCATGAATTTTGCATTTGAACAGTGTTCGTTGATTGGAGTAAGAAACAAGCGAATGGGAAAGCAGACTGAATGGATAGTCGGAGATGATTGGTTGGTTATGTTATATATTAATTACACTTGAAATGACTTCGACCAATAAATAATTTCGAAGTGAAATTTTTCTGGTTAGACAAGCGCCATCTATATACGCGTTATCATTGGCGACTATCGTGTCTAACCTAGCAATTTTATGTTTTTGCTTATCTGACGTGGCAAGATGCTTATCTAATAAATTATGTACGCATCAGTGGCGTGGCGAGTTATTGTCACGCAATTGTAGAGTTGCATACTTCGTTCGTGTCGATAACAGAGATATTAGGTCACGTGTTTTCCTATAGATATTTTTTATCGGGGAGACAAACATAATTTTCTTAACAATCGTCCTAGTTTTTATTCGCTCACAATGCTCTTTTTTTACTAGACACGTTATTTTTTATCGATATTCAATAGACGAATTATAATTTCTAGAACAATCCAGTTTAAAAAAGAAGTTTACAATTCAATGAAATTGTCCAGTTCTACGAATGGTTAGGTAATAAAGAACAAAATCTGGTAAAACAATCAAATGCTTTATTGTACGTAATTTGGTCAACACCTTTATCATTACAGGAGTTACAGGATATGTCATTTTATATTATTCAGAGGTAGAATTCAGTAATTTATATCAACCTGAGTCATTTTCTCATTATCGCGGAAAAATACTGACTTTTATGTAGATATTCACGTCTAAGTTCACACATAATTATGTACATGTATACTTTTACCACACGTAAATAAAATTTCGACTACGCGTACTACATATTTTCGTCACTTTGAAAACACGATATTTCTGTATCGTTACCAAAACAGATGTTCAGCTTAACTCTTTTTCAAATTTACCAGCATTAATGCATACCTCGTCATTAAACTTTAATTATCGATCCAAAATAATTTTTTCTATCTTCTAGAAAACTCTTTATTATCGACTAATTTTCACGTGCCTAATTCATTTTCTTATCTTTACAGTCGACCCAATGCCTTTAACCAAGTCAAGGTCATCACGATTAAAGTACATCAGACTATCGTGCTTGTTGATTCGAGTGTTCAAAGTGGTTTATCCTCGTCAATAGGAATTGGACTTCCAAAAGCTCTTTCAGTAGTTTCGTCCCCTTTCTCTTTGGATTTTCTTGATGTCCTTATCGAATGGTCTTCGGGTTCCGGAGTGCCGAACGGGGACGAGACGTGCGATACCGCCGGAAATGGCGCTGTTGGCGCCTCTGACTCAGCTGTGTTTGGCGTTGAGTTCGCCATTTCCAGAGGACCGCTGAGTATCGAGTCTGGGGATTCGTTGTACGAATGGTCGGTTGGTTGAACCGGTTCGCCCAGGAGATCGTTCGTCTCCGATGGTCTTCGTTCTTCAGGGACTGTCGAGGTGCGACGCATGCTCGGCTTTTTGTACCTGTTACCATGCGTTCCTTCAATTAGTAGGTAGAATGGTACTGATTATATCAGGCACTATAACACATTGTAGACTAAAGTCTTGTTAAGTTTCTGAGTGAACTCGAGCAAAATTTTGGAAAATTTTATTTTATGTGACTAGAGATTACCACTAGAATCATACCATAAAAATATGATAGGCTTCAGACTTTTTAATTTTTTAATTACTAAAAATATGCAAGTATACGGATATTTATGCAAATTCATATTTTTGCGGATATAATTTAAAAAATGAAACCCAGATATTTTATATATTTTTATGTGCATTTAGTATACTTTTGGCTTTTAAATCCTTTACAGATGCATTCGTAGCTTAGTAATTTCTATTAACAAAATCAATATTGCTTTTTATTGAAATAATTATAGCTATTTAATTTCATTATTTTAATTATAGTTATATGCGTGTAATATATTTTAGTAAATATCACAGGATAATTATTTTATCATTAAAGAGATCAAGTTTGATAGGATATACAGCAAAACTTCCAGTCCACAATGTGTAATTATATCTTGATTTATTTAAAAAAGATATAATTGAAGCGAATTCCAATGTCGATTTGCATTGCAATTGGCTTTGATAGGAGACTAGGGCTTATTGATTTGAATATCATATTGGCTCTAGCATTATGATGATTTATTTAGTGCTACTTACTGATTAATGTCTATCGGTGATATAGCTTGATCCGGACTCATTCTCGTCGTCCCGTTCCCGTTGTCCCATGAATTGTGTCGACGATGATGACTTTTGTCTTTGTATGCTTCTGCTATGTTATTATAACTCCCTACGATTCTACGTTTGTCTAGTTCTTTCTGAATCTTCTCTGGCATACTACTAGCGGATCTGTATAACCCATTCCTGATCATATCCTACAAATTTAAATTTCTGTTATATCTTTTAAACATTACTTTGCTATGTAAAGTACTGAAAAATAATTAACATAATTAAATAGATACAGCGAATACAATAATAGAGAAAGAAAAGTTTAAAAAATTTCCACATACACTCGAAAGAGGTGTAGGTTCGACGTTAGGGTTGGTCCAAACATTGGTAGCGCCAGGTGCGTCCTCGATATTGCTGTCGTTCAACATTTCCGCCGAATAGGTTGGTCTGGCAGGTATAATTGGCGACCGGCAACACACTCTACAGTAATAAAATCTACCGGATTAATTGTATGTCGAGGTCGTCTTAAAATCCTGCTGTACTTACAAGTTAACGTCCTCGAGTTTCTTCAGTAACCTCTCGTTTTCTCTGCATACGAGTTCTTGGTCCCGTATCACTTGCTCCCTCGTAGCATATAATTCTGCATTTTCTCGACGGAGAGCTTCGTTCTCGGTAATATACGCGTGGATAAGTTGACTTAATTCGGGTCGTTCCATTTCGGATAGTTTATTCAAATCCACCACCGGAGGTGTCAATGGCACTCTTCTTTCAGCTATAAAAAGTTATTTAAGGAGAAATTTTATAATTTTGCTTTTCTCGTTTTAATTATATTAAATCGTTGTTACTAAATTTTGAATTAAATCTTTTTATTAAGTTCGCTGATGTACTAAATCTTTCTTATTAATTGAGATTTGATAATTACTTTTGGATTCGCTACGAACTATATTCGATGCATCACCACTTAAATGAAGAGCCGCGCGCAGATGTTCGTTTTCCGTCTGAAGAGCTCCTACTTCTCGTTTTAAACTGAGAATCAGAGCTTCTCGAGCATCCTATGTAAAAGCAAATTATATTTGTATTTCATGTTTTTTATATACTTATAATTCAAAATTAATATACCTCACTCACCATTACCACGATAGGTTTCGTTCGAATCTTCTTCACCCTCGCCGCGTACCTCAACGTATTCAACGTTTCGCTCGCGTTCGATTTAGCTGGCGAAATACAGGCGATCTAAAATTCAATTAGATCATCCAATCAGTTATACCGATCGAGCGTATAATTATTAAGTTGCCCTTGTTAGAGAATAATTTGATTTACCATTAATGTAACGCCATTTCCTGCCAAACTGTCGGCCAGAAGCTTAGTCAGTTTGCTGTCTCGATACGGAATGTGACCACCCTTGCGTTTTCCATCGCTCAAAGAGGCTATGCAGTAACCTTCAAAGTAAAAAGTGTCAATCTCAAAAGAAGTTGGAGAAACTTTTCTGTAACCTAAAGTTGTTTCCATGCAATTCGCGCTATCACGTTCGTCTATCGATCGTCACATAGAAGTCGATGTGAAGTCTGCGCCCTTTTGTTTATCGGAATCAATTTTTACGATCTTTGCGCATAATTGATAACGTAAAGTTTCGTCGTAATATTAAACGTAGTTCGATTAGTTTGGTATTGAACATTCGACAAAGTTCTGCTTCGAAATAGACTTTGAAAGAAGACAACTCGAAGATTGAACCCTTTTAGTACTTCAGTGTTTAATTCGTGTTGTATTTTTTCTTATAACTCTTTGATAATCATACCTAGAACCATGAGACTTTTATTAATATTATTCGCTTCCTCCAGAGTCTTCCCTTCGCTTTGTGTCTTCTTCGTCATCTCACTTCCAGCCAGATCGACGAAGTTAATTTTTCCTTGTCTCGATATAAACACGCTGTTATCCATCTGTTGATAGTAATATTTGTATAAAATTTGTCTTTATCGTACGATAATTTGAACATTCACCTGTTGCTCAGACGTGATGCTGACAGTGAGAATACTGTGACTTCTACTAGAATAGTCGTTCATATTGTGCGAACCAACTTTTCTATTTCTCATCCCTGAAAAATCATATTGCTATAAATACGCTTTTCTAACATTTGGAAAATTTTTTAAAGTAATGTTAGCAAATTAAAATATTTATGGATTTTCTATCTTCTTAAATAAATCTGTAAATTTTACTATATTTTTTAATCGGATTTATCGCGTTTGATATCTTCACAATGAAACACGTGCTGCGTGTAAGGGATGGTAAAGGGGTTTAAAGTCCATCTATCGGGGGTGCAAAGAGCGAAGATCAATAACACGACTACCTTCTTCGAGAACCGCCAGAAGATCATCAAGTTCCTCGCACTCAACAGTGAAAAGGTTCTCAACGAAGAAGCCTCGTGTCTTTTTGCTCCACCGTACCATTAAAGGTTTCCTCGACGTGCCAGGATTTAACAGATCTATTACCTGCGGTTCAAAGATAAACGATGCCTTGTAAATCGGTGACGAAGCTCTTTTCTCTTTCCACAGGATATCCACTGACCTTTTCATTGTAGATCTCCAGAAAGGAAGCTTTTAACACAAAATTACAATCTTGCCGTTCTTGCAACAACTTAAACAGGTAGACGAAAGACCGGAAGACCAGGCCGTGTTGCTCCGAGTAAGGGTTCATCCTTTCGAACTGTTTCAGAGAAAAACATTCATTGATGATTTTTGTAATTTGATAAAAAGCGCTTCTTTGCGTGATTTTACTTTCATCGTAAAATTTAGTTCATTAATAATAACAAAGTCTAGTTAACTATCATTAAATCTTAAAAAAAAAGATTCCATCTCTTAATTCAATTGTCCTATATATTATTATGTATTGTATAGTAGTGTAAAGCGCCACGTTTAATAATTCGAACACTTTTATTGATAATTTGTTTGTTTTTGCGATCACGTATAACATTGTCCGAGCGGTAAACGAGTATCGTTTAGATATACCGTCATTATCTTATCTACGCACGTCGAACAACATTAACCTTTCTGTTACATTCATACACGGCCTTCACTTCAACTCGATCAACTATTTTAATACATTATTCGTAATCGCTTTTTGCTATTCTTACGCTTCTTGGCGAGTGTTTCTGGAAAGTCGGCTTTTCTGACGGAAATTCTAACGGAAAACCGTGCTCGGTTTTCATCGAAAAAACCAACGTGTAAGACCGATGAATTTCTATCTGAAAAGTAGATAAAAAGTTGACAAAGGAATCTTCTTCGCTAACCATTTCTGGAGGCCCTGTGAGGGTATGAGTTTTTCCACTTCCGGTTTGTCCGTAACAAAACGCGGTACAGCTGAATCCTTCTACCGCCATTTCAATAAGCTTTTTCACACCAGAGAATTGCAAGATGTCCTCCTGAGTGGCCGTGGGCTCAAACACCACGTTGTACGAAAATAATTTGCCCTTCTTGTCCCCGCTGCTTGGAAATCCGTCGCACTGTACAAGGTTGAACGATAAAAGTCCATGTGATTCACGATAATTTCGTTTAGGTATTTTTAATTAAACGCGAGGGGGCTAGCAAGAGAAGCGAAAATGATATCGAATCATCGACGAATTATCCGAGCTCGCAACATTTCTTCAAATTAATCAGAAGGCATAATAAACGATATACTTACGTATATCTGTCCATCTCCGGGAAATTGCACGGCCATATCGTCGCCGGCTTTAATTTCCTTGCTATTAAGCGGACGTACTCTATAAAATGATCGATTAACCAGGAAAATTATACAAATTTAATATCACACTTGCAATCATCCCTTGCAAGTTTAATAAACGTTTCTGAGTTAATTAATTAATGAAATAATACTAGGTGTTCTTACCTGACAACGACATTTATGTTGTTCTCTGGAAGCCAATTCTTGGTGGCGATCACTCTCTTATCACCGTCTACTAGTCTCTCGATACTACCAGTCCTGGAATCGAAAAAGGCAGACAAATGATAACGATTTTCAAACGGTGTAGAGAGGCTGTTAGTTTTCTGTAGAAGCGTAAAGTCGTTCTCGATCATGATCGAACGCTTCAACAGGAGTAACCCATCTGGCAATTCGTGATTGACCTGCTATCATGGCGGCTAAATAATTGAGGAAGTTCAATCAATTGGTCTAACTGAAACAGTCAGGAAAAATCGCGTGATTGACCAGGCTCGTTTATGAGTTCGTCTTTTTTCCTTCTGCACCACGGAGCTAATCGTAGTATTGAAAAATCGTTTCGACCTCAGTCAATAATTCACGAGGGCTTGATTACCGAACTCGACAGCCTTGATTGATTGCCTGGATAAACAATACTTTACGATTGTTGCTCATCGTACTTATGTACATGTAATAACGTACGATACCGATGTATCGCTCTTTATTAATCGTAAGTGATTGTTTAAGTAAATCTCCAATGAAAAATTGGTGTAATTTAAATTTTAAATATTATTCGCAAATAATTTTAAATTAAACGACTACCAAGATGGAATTTTTCTTCTACCGAATGGAATTATTGTTATAGTTTTACGATATTGCAGCGTCCAAAGATCATTCAAGCTTTCGAAACAGCAATGTTTTCAAAAATTATCGCAACTTTGAATATTTATAACTTTTGGAGATTATTCAATCGAGCTTCGAAATTTTTAAAGATTACTCTAACTTTCGAAATTTCAATTTGCAAACTTGTTATTCGAGCTTGCAAGATGTTTTCAAAGAATATTCTAAATATTTGCGTTCTAATGTTTTCAACTACAGTACGATATTTTTCCAACAAAACCGATAACATCGGTATGACGACCGTGAAAGCCTAAAATTATTCGTACAGAAACTGCGATTTCGTGTTCGTTTAATTGATGTACGTTGCACAAGACATGCATGACTTGCGAAACTTTTCCATTTCCTTGGTCGGTAGAAAGGGTCATTGACGGTTAATACACTTGTGACAGGAACAACGTGTTTACTATTATTTCACTATAGCATAGTATGTCATAATTCCTCGAGAACTGTAATACGCAGTTCTTATTCCGAGTCTATCGCAACGATGACATTTATTGCGTATTATAGTTCCATATGTGACGTTGAATTCGTTGTCTTGAAGACATAGAAAGAATTACCTTTTAACATACCTTCAATCGAGAATTAGAATTACTTTAAAAGCGTGGAGTGTATATATTGTAACGTGGATCGAGTACTCGAACGTGTGACATTGATGGGCAACGATCGATAAAGCTTTCTCAAATTGCCATCGCTTCAAACGTTTTAACGAACCTCATGAAAAATTGTAATGGACGTTACCAGTAGGTAAGTACTTTCTATTCGTTTCATTTGTTAACGCACTTGCATTATTTAGATATAGATCATGTTTTACGTGCTTTATTTCTTTAATCACGCGAACGATTATTCCCGTAGATGATGTTTATCGATCCAAGTTGTACGAAACAAATCGATTTTTAGGATGCAGAAATATTCGGTTAATTGTTCAGATTCAAAATGAATATTTTTTTTTATTTACGTATAACTTTAATGACGTTGGCGAATTGACGATGGACCTAAAATTTATTTCTAACTTACTCATTTGTAATTCGATTCGCGACCCGAGTTACATCAATTGCTATTTAATATCGTCTGAAAACATTTTATGTGCGTTTTAATTACTTTCGTTGTTATTCTTCCTATTATAATGATTTTCTGTTTGGCGGAAGCTCTTTGCTCGAATAGAAAATACAGAATTAACACCAATTTGAAGATTGAAAGTTAGAAATCGTTCCATTGGGATAATATCAATTCATATATGTAATATGTGTTTCAACGTTTTTAAGATTATATTATATTCAACGCTTTAAAAATTTCATTATCGACTTTCATAAATTAATATACAATTTTAAATAGTAATTTTTAGTTTTAATTAAAGCTAATTCTCCAGAGTTCTTAGAATTAAGGAAACAAACATTACAATCAATCCTTAATAATTCTTACGCAAGAAAAAATAAAAATGTTAGGTACATTCAGTTCTGCATAATTCTTATATAATAGGAAAAGAAAAAAAATAAAATAAAATAAAACTAGTTTTCTCTATTTTATTGGACTTTCCCCTCTGCGTTATTATTCATTTTTCGCCATAAAGTAGTACGAGTCATCCTATCGCAGGAAAAATGCTCGTTTCACGTGTCTGACCGTCGAGATCTCTTTCCATGGGCACACGTTTTGCGATCGTCGTGATATTGACCGTCAGAAAGAGACAGTCGAGCAAGGTCTCCCAATCGATACACGGCGTCGAAATGTGTCGCAATTGCGACGTATGTGTCTATCAATGTTGGTATTCCCGTACGTTATATCTAAGCGATACGATTAAGGTGAATTTACACGAGGATGCAACTTCTCACACGGAAAATTAAATCGGATGATATAGAAAGCTTCGTCAACGTGTCACATCGATCTATCTCTAGCCCGGATCTCGAATACAATTTCTAGGAAACGATTCGACACTCTAATTTCACTGTCAGAATTCTCTTGACAATTTATTTATGGGTTTTTCCTCCGAAGCCGTTAAACTCGTCGTTCGATCAATTCAATTCTAGCTTTCCGCTAGATTGGACGTTAATTCTGTATTCTTATGTCGTCGCGATCGTCGAGCACCGCTCGCCATAATTTCCTATCGGTAGTTTTCCATTAGTCAATATTTTTTCTCCCGTTTCCTTTTTCACTTTTAACAGAATACTCACTTTTCTCTTTACATGGCCTACTATCAATATTTCTTTTCTTATCATTGTTTTTGTTTTGTATTTTACAACTTGAGTAAATTAAGAGAATTTCACGTGTTATCAAGTACCAATTCAATACTTATCATTAAATAATTCCTGGTAGATTGTATCATTTAGGCTCTTATTGTCTGAATGTTATCTTAAAAGTTGATAAAGAAACAAATTCTTTTATTCTACGAATAGACGATATTGTTCTAATGTATATTGCATATGTTCGAGTTATAGAATATTCGTAAATTATTCGATGACAAAACCGTCATCGTGTTAGGAAATATCGACGTAGAACGTATCTTAATGGAAAAAAAAAGAACGAAAATAATTCTCACATCGATTGTTTGATGCGACGCGTCAGTTCCTCGCAGAAATATTCAGCCAGATCGATAGTTTCTACGTAAACGTTTGCTTACAGTATCCACTTACATGAAATTGCTGTAAAAGCGTTAATATTCCATCAGATAGTGTTAACACGAGTTACATGAGATACTTCCATTGGCCGAAGGAGTGAAAATTACGTACTTATCTATTTTTACTCAACAGATCATTTCTAAATGATCTGAACTTAAATGTGTAACAAGAAGAAAAAGCTAAACTATACATTAGAATCATTAATATTTTTCTATGACGATATAATTTGTACAAAGTAATCGACTACAGATGATCTTATAATGATAAAATAATAATGCAATAATATGTGATAATAATAATAATAGATTATCTAAATTTAAATGTGACGAAAAGAAAAAGCTATCTATATATTAAGAACCATTAATTCTTTAACCACATGCTCTTGAAATTGATTAAATCTGGTTTAATAATGATGAAATAATAGTGTAATAATATATAACACAGCGTGATGAGAAGAAAAAGCTAAACTGTTAAAAACATTCGTTATTACGTGATAATCGATTAAAGCTGATCTAATAACGATAACAAATAATGATAAAACAAAAACATCAGATAAAAACGAGGACGAGTACTTACTCGCTTCCACGAGACTGTTGAAGGCTACTTTTCGTAACTACTTTAATTGTAGAATTGCTCTTTCCTGGACTATTTCCTCTGGAAGTAGTGTGATCCGCGGGACTATTGCCGCGTGATACGCGACTCTTCCCTTTATCCTTCTTCGCATTTTCTTTTTGAAGACTGTCGCCTCGGGAAGGCGATGGACTTTTCACAAGCACCATTCGTCAACCTTCAAGAGCGTCATAAACAGCGATTAATGATATACAATCGCATCAAAGTAACATATGACCATCGTCATAATTTGTAATTAACGAGATACAATCCCGCTAATACAACTAATGGAATTAATAAAATGTAATTAATAGAATTAATACAGAGAAAGAGAAATTGATCTGGACGTAAATTCAGGCCAAGTACCTACATACAGCATAATTCAATCTCGTTTAAATTAATTTTAAGTCGTGCGATCGGTGTCGTTCTCACGAGATATCTCGAGTCATCAGGAACAATCGGACCCATTTGAAGATGGATCATCGCAGAAGATCGAGAAGTGAAATGCTTCATTTTCCGGGATTCACAATAGTGAAAGCCTTTTCAAATGAATATAATCCTGCCCGACAAGAGTACGAAAATTTATACAACAACGAACCGGTTAATTACACGTATTCGCTTACATATGCGATGATAATTACATGCGTTGCCGTAATTGAAGCGAAAGTTTCGCCGCTAATTGCGATTCTACCGTAGAAATCCTTCAGTCATCTGTCATCGATAAGCGAATCGTGATTGTGAATTAAACATAAACGTAAGTATATGCTTTTTCGAAATATTTTCTTTTTCACGGCTGTATTCAAATAATTGAAACTGTGACGAAATGAAAGTGTAAAGTACGATCGTATTAATCAACGCTTGTTTTTCTGTTTCTATCGGGTTAAGAAGGCTAGAAAAAATGTTATGTAGATCATGGGACTCGGTTGTTTCGCGACTACGTTCCGCTCGGTTCGTTTTACACCTTTCATTTTGCACCTTTCCTTTTTACAACAATTAACGTAAAGGTAGTGGTTTACTGTGATTTTGAAAGTGAAAGCCAATAAGAGCGACGGTAGAACTGTTCCGCGCGGATCCACGCGATCGATTTGTTTCAAATGTGTCCGAATCTTAAAAGTTTGATGATCGTAAAAATGTAGTAAACGTCCCGAAATAATAACGCCAATGACTCTCCTTTCTTTTAATATCGATTCTTCCTAACTAGCTAGAAATTCATGCGACAATGAAAGAAAGAAGACTATTATAGCAATAGGGAAGAGCGCATTTTACTGCCACATTTATTACGGTGATTTCTTCTACAACTTTTACGTGGTAAGCGTTCAGATTGGACACATTTCCTATAATTTCAAGGAAACAGTTCTAAAAGATATTCATACTTTAGGCATTAACAGCCCAGTGTAGAAATTTCCAAATTCCGAAAGTGAAATTCCTTAATATCAAGAACACGTCATAAACATTGCTATATATATATATATATATATATATATAAATTTCTGCTAACTCCGTATTCAATTCCAAATGACGAAAATCAAATACACTTACATTCGAAATTTCATAGATCGATCAAAACTGTTCCATCACCCAAACTTCTTCATCGATTTCTCCCTCTGCTGTTCAACTTCTGTAAATCTTCTTTTATCACTTTTAATAATCCAATATCCAATTTCTAACTCTATCTCTGAAGATTTTACGCGACAGTGTCCAATTTCTAGCAATCTCTGAAGATTAACACAATAGTGTCTTGATTAACATGAACGTTTTAAGGATAACGGAAACTCGTGCAATAGGAACAACAGACGGCACGCTACTGACACTTAGCAGGGGTGCTTTCGCGGAGGGTGGTAGTTTTCCCTACAGCGGACGTTTCGTGGACACCGATCGAAACTGGTGTCTAACTCATCGTTGTTCAGACGCATGTTCCCCTTTCGTCCCTGGCCACGGTCGTCGTCCACGTGGGCCCCGATGTTATATCAGAGTTAGAATGAGCTTGACATACGTTGCGTGGAGGTAGACATCGTTGATCAATGGGCCAGTAGGCTATCTTGACTTCTGACGCAAGTTGCATCATGGAAATAAACTAACTGTCGAACAGTGACAGCCCTTATGAACGCAAAACGACATAAGTCACACAAATATTTAAGTAACTTGGACTACTGAAAATTTCATATTCAACAGAGACCTTGAGGCCCATAAAATATGAAGAGACTAACATTCCGCGATTTTCGACTGTAATATTAACTACGCCGAAATGTCTCGTTATATTTTGTGTCTCGCATCCCTGACGATGTTACGTATTACATATAGAATTTAACAGGATTGCAAGATATCTGAATTAATATGTACACTACTATTGAAATATGATCATTCATTACTGAAATCTAATTATTTTTTCAACAAAAATTATCTATTTTTATAGGTACGCTTCTCACCGTTTTGTTCACCTGTTTAAATTATTTTGTCGAAATGTACAAAGATTAAAGTACGACGATTATGTTCACAGCGTTTCTTAATTGATTGCATGGGCGTGGTATATACAATAACAGCAATGGTTCTATTTTTAATATCTAACGCTATTATAGATGCAAGATGTGAAATGTTTTATGAAAGAAGTAGGGTATTTGTGGATCCTCGAGTTCTCTAATTGTAAGCATCAGCTTCCTGTCAGTGAAGGCGAGGAAAAAGCAAAAGGGGAATCATGGACGTGCAGAGCTGTTCGACTTGAAAATTACGGGAGGATCTCCGTGGAAATGACCAGCTATAAATACACGAGAGCCGACGGGGCTGCGCTGTAAACTTTATTGCCGCTCGTTTTCCGTAGCGGGCTACCCGCGAAGAAGAAGAAAACGCTCTCGAAAAATTCTCGCGCTTGCAGCAACCCTCGTCTTGCCGTCGGTATTTTTGCACCGGGCATCTTCATCCTTGGCCGCGTAGCTCGAGAGTTTTTTTACCGTGCCGTCGACTCTGAAACGTTGTTCGTTTTCTCGGTTCGTTGCCTCGTTCCTTACAACCGTCAAATAAAAGAAAAGAAAAGAAAAGTCAAAAGAAGATGTGAATATTGTTAAGAGTATTCTTTTACTCTTTTCGTCGAGTGTAATTAATAATTGTGTCAATCATAGTCGTGTTTCAAACACTGGCTAACGGTTACAGAACTAGCATAGCGGTATTTATCGTAAGACCAGATGGAACATACGTGGAATGATAATCGTCTTGTTCCTTGCATTTAGATGCACTGAAACGGGAACCATGATCTTCTTTGAGGCTGTCTGTAGACAAGCATGAGTCATCGGTGTAATACTAATGAATTTTGAGTATGCCACAGGGTCTGGTTCAAATTGTTCTAAAAATATTATTTATAAGTTGTGAGGAAAGTAGAGAAACGCGGATATTGAGTTATTTCGTCTTGTTACGAGATTCCTGTTGGCCACGCTTGTCACGAGATTAATGATGGAAAGCCGGGTATCTGCGAAGTATTTTTTGCCTGCGTACTTTCGGGCTCGAGAGTCACTGACAATTTGAAACGAACAGGAAATAGGGAAATGGATGCCTATAAGTAAGCAACGAGATCATAATATTAGATTCTATATTATGTATATCAGTACTTACAGCTAATAAATTACATAAACAATGATGCAAGCAGTTTTGCAAGTTTATTATGATGGATGCGTATTCAACCATTTCACCAATTATTAACAAGCAAAGTACTGTCGTGACTTGACAGGGCAAACAACATGTTCTTAACATAAACTGACGAGAGAAAGCATTTGCATAACGTTAAAATAATTTCGTGCAAAGGAGATGCATCTCTTTGGAAATAATCAAGAGTAAAGGATACGAGGATTTATCATTCGAAGGTGCGAATTATCATTGCAAAGTAGGGGATACCCGAGAGCTATAGGTTATTCCAGGGCGAAAGTGGCATTTATCGTACTTCGTGCCAACTTGCTTGGCTGACATTAAGCCGAGTGCAGACGATGCTTGCACGCGTGCAGCCTTAATACCGGTTTAGCGTGAGGGGTCGCGACGCCAGTCACATACTCTTCATAAATAAATAATTATTTTAAAATATAATCGTCAACTAACGGAGATTTAATTGACCAATAGTCCTTAATCGATGTTTCCTATAAAAACATTCGAATATAGATCTGTTTCGCGACTATACTTACACGTTCATTTGGCAACGAACTAAGCAAGTACAATTTTCAAAAAATATAGCTAAATTGCCGTATTGCCAAATAAGTTCAATGTTTAACAATGTTCAAATAATTATAGAAAAACTGGCTTTATATTCAAGTACATGTATACAAACGCGAGAGAGTGGACTATAAGTGAATTATAACATGAAAAGGCGATGCACATTTTGGCTTCCTAATAGTTGCAGTTTTCCGGCCGATCACCGCTACAGCAATCATTAAGGGCTTGCAACTTCTGTACCACGCTTGATCTCGTTTAATTTTAATCAGATACCAATTGTGCAGACACATGCGGCTTAAAATAGCACTTTGTAATTGCTTCGATTACGGATGTTTCTCTACTACAACCATTCCGTTGTTGTTTTCCTCTGTTGTTCCCTGCAATTAGAAACAAGTTATTCTTAATAATATTTTTCGTTTACACCTCGTTTTGCCGCGTTTATTTAATTAGCCTCGGCATAAGCAGCAATTTATCTAATATTGAATTTGCTAAGTTCAACGAATTCCCGGAAGCGTAACAAAGTTGAGTACACTTAATTATACAGGAAGTATACTTAGGTCGTTAGGGAGTAACGTTTTATTCGAGACGAAAGGAAATGCGCGCTCGCCTTTCCATTCATTTAGATTACTCCCTGAAACGCTTTCTTTGTGTACTATGCGACGTTTATGTTTCGCTTTTCCTTTTTTCGCCGACCGCTAGATATCGATCGGCGACTTAAACGACGCTTACATAGATAGTAATTTAAATTAATTACAAACATCGTAGAGACCAGCGGATCGAGCAATAACTGTAGATTTTAGAAACTATGCAAATCTTTCTTATAAAACTTGTCTCCTTAATCGTAACCAAAAAATTCATTCGGCTTTTATATTAATTTAAAAATACGAAAAATAAAATTGTATATTTTAATAATAATCTTGACAAACTATTTCGATAAAATTTGATTGCATATGCTTCCATGATTTGGAATAAAATGAGTCATAATGTTCGACACATAAGCTTTCTATATGGATAGATCACAATCGTAGTATGTATTTCCTAAGAGGACCAATAATCGTGATCGTCTATACATAACCTCGAACGTGCGTGGCATACTAGCAATCCCATATAGACTCTTTCGAGACGTTTCTAATTCCATCACGCTTTCGAAACGGACCCAAAAGCAGTGCCCTCTAGTTTAACGCGGGAACTTAATATCTCTGATTTCTTTTTAATATAACAAATTTTCCAAAAAATACATATTTTCTCATACACTAACATTTGTGCATCGTCAGCCGAATGCTCAAACGTTCACACACATACATATACATTCGTACGTATACGCACGTATTGACACACACAAACACGACCACGCGAAACACACGGAGGGAATGGGCTGTTTCTCCTTCTCTGTTGTGCCTTCAAACGTCTTCCTCTTTTCCTCCACCACCTTCTTTCTACGGCACAGAGAGTTCCTTTAAGCCGGCAGTTTCGTGTGTTACACCGTGGCGTGTGCACACAAGATCCACATAAGTTTTATGTTCGAGGTGGGCACAAAAGGCACCCTGAGAGATCGGCGGTGGCTTTCTTCGGAGGAACAAGTTTTCCAGGTGTCATCCAGGTGTACGAACCGATAGTCCAGTCTCGTGTATGGACTCTCGTCCGTGATAAATAAAAGTAAAAGTCCCGTGGAATCGCTTTAAACACATCGAACCGCGCGGATCTACAGTTTCGAAAGAGGACGTCTTTGTTCTGACGTTGGCGCTTCTTGTGATCGTAACTGTGATGTGACAAGTTTCGTGGATGAACTCTGTGTGACATTTGTGACAGGCTGATCAGCTGGAACGTAAGTTTAATTTAACTCTTCGATACTATACGTGGTTCTGTTAACGTTTGGAAACTATATTATAACTTATAACGTATTGGAGAGTTAAATGCGCCTAACCATAAAAGTAACTAACAGTGTTTAGATAGCTGGAGAAAGTAATTTTGTTAAAATGATGACCACAGTAGATCTGGATTTATTAGTAAAGAGCACTTTACTTTTCTATGTTAAAAAGTTAACAGAAAGCATAAATATCAAAAATCAAAAAATCAAAAAATGAGTGGGGAATACAGTTCATATTAAGGTTAACTTTCCTTGCATCTTTTTTATTCGAAAAATGTGCATAGACTGCATCAAAATTCAACTTTTATCCATGTGATAACGTACTTGTATGTGAAAAGTATTTTGCTTTTTGTTTACTTACAAGTTTAGTAACAAATGGATACAAAGTTGCATATGCTGTGATACGATACCTATTCGATTAGTTTTTGTTGAAAATACACACAAAGCGGGAGGCGCGCAAGCTGCGTTTTATGTCATTGACATCTGGAACGTGAGTCACTGAAATGAAATCGCGAACATCTCGTGCTTTTATTAGGTGATGCACGGATTGCAGCAGATGCATCGCGAGGTGGTCTGTCACATTGAGTCGAGGATACTTTTTTCTCATAAATCAAGTACGTGACACGGTTTTCGTGTATAATTTACCTCATAATCCACACTTGCAACATTCGTAAGTTAACCATATCCCAGAACAAAGTAATTTCAGGATAATGTTTTCATCTATTGCTTACAAATTCAAATTGCTGTTTTGAAATTTAAAAAAATTTTAATTTCTATAATATTGATTGATGGATGATTACTACATTTTATTGTTCTACGTATATTCTAGCATATCTATATGCAACAAATGTCTGTTGCATCATATCATGTTCGTTTATCCCTTTTTTCTACTAGAATTTTATTTCAATTTGTGCCATATATAATATTTCAAGTGAAATAAACAACATCGACGCGTGACTTCTTTAACGTTTTCAAAGCCAAAGAGTTTAAATATTGATATATATTTAGAATAGGATTTATAGCGAACTATAATTGACCACGTGCAAGTGGAAGTTGGGTAAAAGGGTCAAGCGAATTTATTAAGGCGACGTTCGAAGAACCCGCTGAATCGTTGCTTGGATCGACGTATAGTTAACGATTTAACTGCTTTGATAAAGATGTCATTGGTCAACCAAGGTTAGTTTTAAACTGTCCTTGTATTAAAAAAAGAATAACAAGAGAAATAAATTATACTTCGTCAAGAAACATGTTTCAACCCGCTATTTTTTAGTTATCTCTTTCCGTCGTTTTAACGAAAATCGCCTTAATAGCGACGACTTACGAGCTTTTTCTATCAGTTCTTATCACTTATCTTTTATCCAAATAAACTGTTTTAGCCATAACGACTGTTTGTCGCAAATATCACGAGTACACAATATCAAACAATTAAAATCATGCACTAGATAAGAAAAACATAGATCGAGGAAAGAAATGAAGATTCGAACTTATAAGATGATCCGCCAATTCTGAATCGGTCGGTATGATCGGGTATCGATAGCGCTCGATATTCGATAGTCTGCCACTTATTCGTTGCAATCGACGGTGACGTCAAACTATTATACCCGTTGAGATAATACTTATCCAGTATCGTCAAGTCGAATTTCTTTGATAAAAGATTATTATCGATGAATCATGATGTCAGTGTCTCCCAACTTATTAATTTGATTCCTAACGTATCTTTTTCTCTGTTGAAAATCCCACTCGTATTAAGCTTGAAGATCGATCCTCAATCATGACATCAATATCTTCCAACGTATAGCTCTGTTCCTTAAATTTTGTGTAACTTTTGAAAATACCATTTGTGTTAAATTTGAGTCATTTTGTTATTGTTACCTAAATACCTAAGCCATAAAGCACACATGTAATCAAATATTAAACTACTTGTTGATTTTCGAATCATGCAGATTGGAAATATTGCACAAACGGCACGTAAAAGATTTTAAGATATCTCCGCGATTTCACAAACGTGCTAGTCAACTATCTTTCTAGGAAACATCGGAGGAAGAAACCGGAGAAAAAAGCGGTGCATTGTTTCTCTGTCGGATCGAGGAACATTCTATAACATGGAGCGAATCTTCCACGTTTTTTAGCTTCGTTTAAGGATATAGGGAACGAAGATTATAGGTTATTGTTTAGACAGACTCTTAACCTCGGAACACGCACGACATCTGGAAAAAGTATAAATAATCGAGAAGAGGAATACCATATCTTTGTTGCTTCTTGTTGCTTCATTAGTCTCTAATAGGCTGATCTCTCAACTAAGGTAAATCCTTGATTTATCGATTGATTTAAGTAGATACGCGACCTCTTGTCACTATGAACCTTGAAATTGAATGTCTTAACTTCCAAATAGATTAACTATTACACGATTTCACATACATAGAACATCATGGAACATGCCGCAAGCAACTTTAACCTCATGATCCATTATGGTTACCATCCTGGAAGGAGACAAACGATTATAGGAGGAAAACTTACCTTGCCCGTTTGTTCTTCAAAATGTTTGTTTATAGTTTGGCCACGGGTCAGAGACAAGATAACACAATTAAATACTATGAGTCACGATAAAGGTTGCGTAGCTATTTTTATGGGGGCAACATGCGCGACTCAGTCAGGTCTATTAGTCATGTCTGGACGTACGTTTTTTCCTCGAACAACTTGTTCGGTGCTTGCAGTATGTTTGACAGTTGCTATGGAACATTTCATATACCGAATAAAGAAAAGTTATTTATGTCCATCGCGATAAAAAAGAAATATATTATGGAAGTTTTTTACCATCACACTATTTCATTAACAAAAAGTTAGATGTTTCTTTAGAGACAACTCATATTAGGTAAAGAATGATTATTCATGTTAGTTGAGATAAAAAGAAAATATCATGGAAATTTATTACCAACACGTTGTTTTGTTAATAGAAACTTAGATGTTTCTTTAAACATAATTATGTTGTGTATTCTATTATTATTATTATCATTAATAGTATTATCCAAAGAAATATAAAAAGAACTGAGACATATCTGAGTTAATTTAATAAGTGCGTTGAATCGAATTCTCCAGCATTATAGTAAACCGATCGACCAAAAATTGTCAATCATGGCGCTGAAGAATCACCGTTTTAGCGCATTCCGATTACCATATTCAGCTTACTCAGCAGCCATTGGATATTTTTTTTTACAAGTCATCAGCAACCGTTCGTACTTATAATTTCCATCTTAGATTAGTCATATAGGTAGATACCTGCACAATTTATCATTTTCTCTAATTCATACTTGTATCTGTTTTTTCACCATCGATATCAAAATTCAACAAATTTCACTCACTGCTATCCATGGAACCTGTAACATACAGCTATTTTGGAATATTATAAATCTGACATTTATCAGTGCAGAAATGACCTCGTCTGAGTCTTGTTATGCGATCGGATAACGAAATGTTTCGTCTAACTCGGCGAACACAGTAATACTTTACGGTTTGTGAATATCCGGTGTTGGGCTGTAAGTTCGGGAACCGAGTTAGAGATAGTGAAGTTACATAACGATGTAGTTCCTTAAAACGATTTTTATCGCGAACGCCACGTAACCGGTGTAACCGTGTGTTCTGTATTTTTCAAACCACTTTTCGTTATCTATCAGCCTCGGTTTTGTTCCTTTTCCCTCGCTTCGACGTAAAACCAGTTCCACGAACTATGCGTTAAAATAAAAGTTTGTGACGTTAGTGGTGAATAGCGATAGAAATTGCTACCGGATTAGTTTTACGTTAATCAAACCTGTGATTAATATCTGTCTGCACTTGTACTCTCAGTCATAAATACTTAATAGGACACATACTATATATATATATATATATATATATATATATATATATATATATATAGAGTTAGATTTATTGGTAAACTCGAACAAATTTTATCTTATTTATTTTTCATATCATAAGACATATATGAGTGAAATAACACATTTATATACAATGATTCAATACAATATAGGTAGATAAAATGAGTTATAATTAAAGGCTAGTATGCAGTATCTTAAGGTTAATACTCCCCTATTTTGCAACCTTAATTGTTGTATACTACTAGAAACTTGAAACGTTTACCGAATATCCGAGGATGTGGAGGATAATTGGTGTTCTGCTTTTCCGGCGCGCTTTCTAAATTCCGCGTAATCCAGTTCGGCTCCTTTATGCAAATACTGAACTCTTAAACTATCTTTTTTTTTTTTTTCGTGACCCGTAAATTACGCAAGCTTTCTTTAAAGTATACAACTATTGTTCCAAACACTCGTGCAATTGTTTCTTGAATAGCGGCAAGAATAATGGGAATGGAATATCAGATTGGAAGTCTAAATTGGATAGAAACGCAGTATACGATTCCGGTAGCCATAAAAAATATATCAAGCAATTGTGATCGGTCGTAAAACTGCAGTGCTCTGTATCACGCAGTGAAAATAACAAATTTATGTTCTAGGCCAGAAAAATTATCACCAGACACCGGATTTATTTGTGTTGATTATTGTTGAGATCCTTGAGCTCTAATAGAAATGACATAAATCGTAAAAAGAAAACGATATTTCTTGTCTAATGCTCGAGCGTTAAAAATATGTTTAATACAATGATTTAGTACGTTCTAACAAAAGAATCAATTTCATAGGCTGCGAATATTTCTGTAAATTTCTATTCTTATGAATACAACAAAAAAAAAAAAAAAGTAGAATCTAGATAGAGATCTGTTTCAATGCTGTATTTTATGTACTTCTGCACAGTGTTCTATGCATGTTGGCATTTTTCAATTTCCCATAACTGATCGTTATAAGTTTCAGACAGGCGAAAATAGAAAGAGATTCGTGACAATTTACACCTTGTTCTATCAATTTTCCAATTTATTCGATTCTATGGCAACTGGAAGAGGTTTCTAGCGATAGATTTATGGGAGGATTTATGTTTCCAGTGTTTTTCCTACGACGCAACGCGTACGAAAGCCGGTACGAAAATAGATCGTCGCTTATTTTCGGTGGATCGACTGCTTGCTTCCCCTCGAATCGTCCTTTTTTCCATTCTTTTTATTGTCTTCGTTTACTCGTCCACCGTTTTACTGGCCGCTTCTGAGCGTCATACAGCCGGAGTTCGGTTTATTATTACACATGGTATTCTCACGTCCCCCGGACGTCATACTTTGTTCCTTCTCTTTCTGCCTTTTCGCCGACGTTTCTGCTCCGTGTCCTCGCGGAGCTTATTAAAGGCTCGCGACAGAGAGAGCACCTTGAAAACCCTGAACTTCAGGCTTGAAGCTGACTGACTCAAGGTCGGTCTGAATCAGAACCGGCCAACCGGTTTTTCGGAGAAGATTCGGAGAAGAAATGTAAGATTACGCCTCCGCGGGCTTCGCTCGTGCAACGCTTTAAATCTACCTCGCCAGACACCACTTCATCGACGTTTGTTGTAAATTAAATTGCCACTTCCACTGGCAAAACGGTCTATATATACACATAATACTGATCGTGCGAGTGAGTTTCAAGATAGTAGAGTTTTAGGTGAATATGATTTAATGGCTCGTGAAAGTATTTGACCAATTACGTGTGTTATACGAAACATTTTGACATTTCATTAACACTAACGAGATACTTGATATTGTTCTAATTGATAAATTTGAAGTGTTAATTATTCGTTATACTAATAATTTAGTGGGCCACACAAGCGCTACTTGTTTCAGACTAATATTCCTCGAACTCTGAGTCAGATATAAGTTCTGATTACTATTTTCTTATTTCTGCCTTTTGTAAACGTTTGTAATGGTCTTATCGAAATTTGTGTCAATCGTCTAAAATTTCTTCGAGTTCTTGTAACGAGTATCGTCTTCTTTCTTTATTTTAATTATTTTGAAATATTATTAGCATCATATGTGTGAATGAAGTTATCGAACAAATATCTTGACTTGATCACAGAATTTCGTGATTCCGTAAAAAAATGATTAAAGTCGAAATATAACGTTTACTATAAGGATACCTTAAGAGAAAAACTTGTTTGAATCACTGTCTAGCGTTAGAGATGAGTAGGTGTATATGTATAGTTGCATAGAGTTGAATGGCAGCGAACTTGTCTACCAAGAGGTTGAGTAGCTGGGAGTTCTGGTTTAATGAGGTTCACATGTTTAAGCCTCTATCGAATAGAGATACGTTTCTCTGGTGCACTCAGGAGAAACTGCAGACTTTCTTTTTTCGTGAAGTACATACCTTAAATGATTCTTAGAACGTGGAACATTTATTAAAATCAATTGTCAACAATGAACTTTTCCCATCAATGGTTGGATGACATGTTTCTTCGTGTCCGGCCTATGCAAGGTGTAGCTAATATTCTTAATGGACACCCAGTGTGTATCGTGCAACGCATGGTTGTCTTGGTAGTTTGTAACTCAAGTCGTCGACTTCCTACCATTCTGTTAAAAGAGTACAAAATCGAAGTCCTTGATTATTCATGGCCACATCGTGTAACACGATACTACATTATTGTATGTAAGTACATCGTTATCCCTGGCTGCTTACGAAAGTTCTTTAAACTTGTGACCTGTGTGACAGAAAAATAACTCTGCAAATATTAATGTTTCGCTTGCAAATTGTATCGTAGTGATTGGTGTAAATTGTCATTGGGCAATCGTGCTATTGTTACCACCTTATTAGAGGTAAAAATATTTGGATCGTTCTTTAGCCCATCGACGATTCATTTTTAATTTGTTCATTAAACGTTCCTATATTATATTATCTTTTCTTCAACCAAATTATTATTCTTCGACAATCTTTCCTCAAGTCTGCAGTTCTCATTCAGGATTTTACTATTTGTAAAGCGCAGAAGTTTAAAAAGAACGACAATTAGTAAAACCACGAAATTATTAAAATAAGAAACAGTCACGATATTTTAGACCCCTTGGCAGACGACTGTGCGTGCCAATTGCAAAGTTAAATGCGATTTTATGCAAAAGAGCAAAACGACCCTGCCAAACAAACCATAAATATCGCGTTAACTCAGCTTTCCACAGTCGATTATTTACGCCTTGGCTTATACAGGCGCCAAATCATCAATTTGCCCGAGGCGCTCGTACGTTTCGGCCGGCCCTGTTCGCGCCGTAAAACCCAGTTATTCATTCCTATAATAAACTGTCATATTCATGCGTCTCCAATGACGTAATGACAATGAAGAACAAGTTTCAGCTGATGCAAGCGTACGTACCCTGAAAGGGGACCCGCGATAATCATTCGCGCCATGTAAATTATGCTAGACCTTATTTAGCTACTTTTTAAATTTCATATCACGTTCCCCTTTTCAGAATAAAAAATTCCTCGAGACTCGATGGAACATCTGCTTTATCTTAATTAATCCTTGAACTAAAGGACGAACAAAAGATCCGGATACGTAAATGATATCTTTTTAATATTTCTTCGGTTCAAATGGAAAAAAAGAATATGTTACGATACTTGCCGAATTCGTCTAAATATCCGTTAAAAAATAGGTGTGGAAATATTACAGGTTTCCTCTCTCTCCTTTTTTTTTTTTTTTTTTTAACTGAAACCTGAAAGTGATCTTGGAAGTTTCGAAAAGAAGATTGACCAGAAATTGACTATAATTATCGAACGTTTTCTTTGAACAATGTTACTGCAGACAGAAAAGTTTTCGATCACCAACATCAGAATAATTTAAGCTGATCACGTTTCATCGTTCACCCTGTATGAGATTAATATTATAGCAATATATTTGCAACAAGTTTAATGCGAGAAAAATGAAAAATTCGTTATGCCGCCATATAAACGAGCCGAAGGGAATTATTCCGACCAAGGGTTGGAAAATTAATTAAAGCTTTTAATTGGATATGTTCTCGCGTGCAATTAAGTGGCTCGCGCGACCCACCAACTTTTACCGTTTCTGATCCCTACCGATTGTTCCTCAAGCGTGAAAGTCTTAAACGATTTCGTTTCGGACTTGCATGCGCGCAGTCGCGTGAAACTTCTCAGGTGTCTCTAACAGTACTCAAGGGGGAAAGGAAAAGGAACAGGGACCGGAAGTGTCGCGCGCGTCGACCACGATGCGGGACTCGTGCCTTCCTTTTATCGCGAGATAAGAGGTACAACGTTTACCATGCGTTGCGGGTACAATAATGGACGCAACCGGAAGTTCGTATGGGCACGATCGAAAACGCGCCACGCGCCAACTCGAATGCAAAATTACATTTGAATATAAAGAGATTCTGTTACACGACCTATCGGAGGTCTGTTTTGCGATTATTAATAGACTGTTGGCCTATTTCGTGTTTTATGGATTAAGTTTTAGAATAATAAGTCTGTCGATGATCTATCGTAAATGGTCTGTTAATAGTTTGATGGCCGACTATGATTATGTCGTCTGTGTTAAATATTAATCTACAATTACTTCACCGTAGATATTCGTGTATCCTATTAATTTAATTTATATAATTAATTTATTTAACTAATATAATTTAATTCGGGGAATTTAAGGCAAAAATGCAGAGAATAAATAAAAGAAGCAAAAACGCTTAAATATCCAGAGACTAAAAGTTGTTGGAATAAATTTTCAATTTAGAAACACTCGAGAGTACTTACATACGAACTTTCTAGTGGAGTTTTTGCCTCTATTTGTGGTAATGGATTTTTATTTTCGATGAAAATTTCATCGAGGTGCAAGGTAAAGAGGCTTCTACGTCAAAGGAAAGTTGTAAATTATCATCGGAGAAGTGAATTTACGAGCGGTGTACGCTACTGTTGGATAGTTTTAGAAAATGGAAAGAAATAGCCAATGATTTCAGGCGATCCAGTGAAAACCCGTATTTCTTCTTTGCCAAACCAGGCAGCCGACAAAAGGCTAACCGGTTTCCGGAAATGGGTAATTTCTTTATTATACCCATCAGTGCGCTCGTGATCTTTTTTGTGCAGGTACAGGTCTTGAGCATGACCCCGCGGGGTATAACTACCGTTTCAGAATAAAGCAAGCGAGGTCAAGAATTTGCATACCCTCTTCTTTACATTCATCGAACTTCCTCCGGAACATCCCATATTTTTTTTTTTTTTTTTTTTTTTAGATAGATACTTGAAATCGTGTGAAAACGTTATGAAAGTTTAAATAATAAGGAAACTAGTAAAGAAAAGATCGAAAGATAGAAAGGAAAGAAAGAAAAGAAAAGAAACGAAGGGCAGAATAAAAACACGCGGTTCATTACTTTCTTTATTTCCTTTTCTTTTATCTATAATCTATTCTACGTTACTTTTTATTATTTGCCCTAAATTTTCAAACTTCATGTAGAAACAACGTAATTCTAGATTCAACAAATCTATCTTACTTTTTCATAACAAGGTCATAAACAAATTTTAAACAACATTATTATTGTGTCAATTGCTTGACGATCCGCTTCGACAAACTAGAGAGTCATTTATCGTGATCTTTATAAGTGGAACAGTCTATGATATATATGGATATATGTAACTAGTGCAACATAGACGTTTAACACGATCAAATCAATCTTTGATTCCATATTAGTCGAAAAAAGCAGAGAATTAAACGAAATACTGTTTATACGGCGAATATTTTCGGTGGATGCGTCAGAAGATGCTAGTCGGCCTCTCGTTAAAACGACGAACAACCTTTCACAACGAATCGCGCGAAGGTGAACGCGGACGAGTACCTCGAGGCCTCGGAAGCCCTTTTTCCTTTGACTCATCGTGGAGGTGATGTGGTTTCCCGGTGAACGAACGCGACCCCGTTTCTCCGGATGAAAAACGCGACAATAAACGGCTCGTTTACAGTGGAACCTGCGTGTCGTACACGTCAGAAGCTGTGACCGATCGAATCGCGTGTCGAAGACGGCGGAAAATTGCCTCCAGCGCGCTCCGAAACCTGCTTTTGCTTTTAATTCTCCACGTGAGCGAAACGCACATTGAAACTGAAACTAGAACGTGAAAGAGTTACATGGTCGTCTTTTAACTTTCAGCTAGAGGAAACAGAAATTGTTTGCCTTAGAAGAACAGGTTTCAACAATTTTGTAATTGGAATCAACAATTGCCTGCGGCAAGATAGACACTCGCTTTCGCTTCTAATTCTCTGTTTACAGAATAATTTCCAAGTTGTAGGAGGATATGCAGTGTCTAATTAAGAAAACGTATATGCGGTTGAAATTTAGAGAAATTGTTATCTACTGACGTAGGTCAGTTTTTATTGGCATACAACAGTCCTGATTTTCCAGCAATTAAAATCCTAAAATTTCTCTGAAGTTTCTCTAAAAATACACGCAATTTATTATTTATCTTCTGTTATTTATCTTCATTACACAACTGCTCAAGAATAATAAATTATGATATATTTTAAATTACAGACTCGAAATTTGTAGTTTGCAAACTGGTTAAATATACAACTGTATTTTTTACAAGTTTACTTAAGATTTTACTATAAAAACTGCTGTATACCAGCATATACTATTATTCGTCACATTGCATTTTTTTCAGTGAACTGACAGATTTAGATGTTTCACAAGTGTAATGCAAAAAGAGTAGAGCAATGCATTAGCTGGAAAGGTCGATAGGTACAGCACGTATTTAGCTACCCGCAGGTGGTATTGCATTTTTTTTTTTTATCACTATGTTGATGTTTGCATAACGAAGCACAAGTTAATTAATCCGATTGTCCCTAACAGTAGAAAGTCGATTTAAATAATTAGTAGGTCTCCTATATACATACATTCGTATTTCGATAGAATTTCGATAGAAACTGATGCAAGGTGTTTAATCGAACGATGTTTAATCGGTCTTTGGAGAGGAAGAGGATATTTTTTTTACGCATAGAAGAGAATAGTCGAGGATGGCTCGTGTTACTCTCTTAAGATTTCTTCAAGTATGACGGCATCGTGCATGACTAGATGGAACAATGGAAACCGCCTTCACAACGCGATTGTTCTTACGCCTGTCAGTCGATCGCACGTATCTGCGGTGATTTAGCATAAGATCAGCCGAGAAATTAGTCATCGGGCTAAAGGTCACGACCGAGACAGTGACTCAGTTCGATTCCCCTTTCGTGGAGAAGCAATTCTTATTGACCGTGATCGAATGTTGCTTCAATCCTATTTTTTTTAATCTTATTAAGTTCGTAAAACACAGATTCTGTGACAACTTCGTCTTAATGTTAAAACTACCGATTTAAATATATTTATTGCATACAGATGATGAAAATTGTAATAATAAAAGCGATAAATAACCTTCGTGATATAATAAAGGATATTTTTCATTAAAAAGGAAAGAAAATAGCGAAGCGACACTGTAATTGAATATCGTGTTTAGAAAATTGTTCTTTGAGAAAATGTAAAAAGAAACAAGTATAGATAAAGCATTCCTGAGATTCGTATTGCGAAAGCTCAGCCCATTCCAGAATAGATATGATCCAGCCATTATGATCTTGTTCTCCACAAAGATCCGGCACGATACAGTCTCTTCTCAGCTACCCCTGGTTTTCAGTCTGCAATCTGTGAAACATAGCAGAACCCACGTCGGAGAGATGTAAAAGAGTGTCGCTATAAATCACAGCTCTCGAAAATAGGTATCACGTTAATCAAGTCACGAGTCGAGACGTCGAACGGTGATTTTTACAACTTGCCCGTCTTGGTGTATTTATATCATTCGTTCGGGCCTTGGCTGCCAACCGACCGAGCTTTTTCAGCGATCCACTCGTACTGGAAGTCGCGTGGGCCTACAGTTTCAACCATTTCGTTCGTAAAGCTTCGTATTTTAAATAACTACATGTTTTTGGAACGTAAATTTTGTTTAAATGTTCGTGGTATGTTTTCCAAGTGGCTTGAAATCTCAATATTTCCATTTTCCCTAGATGGATATATTTTTTTATTATTACACGTTATCAAAAGTAGATCTTTAAGACTCTTGTTCATTTTTTAATATCAAATGATGCCAAAATTTGTATAGTTAAAATTCAAATCTCTGAAAAATACTTTAATTTAAAAAAAAAAATCGATCGAGATGATTTTTTTTTCAATAGAAAAGATTGATCTCGAATAACGTAGAAACATGGAAATATTCGATGGAAACGAAATTTTAATATTTAATGCTTCCTGCTCTAACAATAGAATAATTAAAGTACCACTGTTTTTCCATAATTTACGAGTTATTTATGTATCCTATCTACACTTTCCCATTCATGTGCTCGAAGAAAACATTTCACAAGAAAAGACGAATATCTTCTCAACAAAGAGCGAGTAGAAGTTTCATCAAGATGTTTCTATCCCATTTAAATCATCTCATTTCCGATGCAGCGAAAGAAAACTCACGAATAACCGTGTACTTATATGTACACGACTTCCATCGAATATCAGAAGTGGAAACGACAGCATTATGACTTCCGATTCTCGGAAAGTGTCCCGAGATTTATAGAGTTATTGTGATGGGGCTCAGCACGAGTCGTTGACCGAGCAAAAAAGATTGATTAGATGCGAGCAACGAATCAGCCTCTTTTAACTCACTTTTATCTACGAATTAAGTGTATTTTTATCTATCAATATAAACTTTATTTATTTTAGGCAGAATTTTAGTTAGACAAATACGAAACTTTCGATACGAAAATCGGCTCGAGTGTTAAAAAAGAAGAACGTAATTGATAAGACGCGTTTATTAAATTGATCGGAAAATTCTGCTGGTCTTGTGTTCTTCTAAGGGGAAGAAAACAATTTCTTTAACTGAAACTTCTGTACAATATTACTTCGCTCATATAAAATACACCATGCAGAATACATTCGATCATAAAATAATTTATTATCAATAGCTGATAATTTTTTTCTAGCAATATTATGTCATCTTTTTATACTTGAATAGATACTGTCCTTGTAGATTATAGTTCGATATCAAATACTATTTTGTCTGTTAATTATTTTAGTTATGTTCAATGATGAAATTAATCCTATCAGTTCAACTATCTGTCATTTGTCTTAATCTCTAAACAAGCTTGTAAATTTTATAGAAGCAAGATCTGGCTATCACAACTTTTCCACAAACCAAATATGTATGTAAAATGTATATTATGTTTCTCTCGTTAGTCGTAAAACGCATCGATTGTTCAGAAAGTAACGTTCAATCGGAATATAAGCTTGTTTACGCGAAGAAAAGAATCAGAATTTGCATACCGTAGCCGGAACGGTCATCGATTGACACTTCGTATCGATAACGAGGTCACGAAACGCATTTACCAGAAGCTGCTGTATTCGATCGGTTTTTCTCGAGACTCGTATGTCCTAGTATTCACGCGGCGTTCGTCGCGATTGCTCTTAAATAGCCATTATTATTCCTCCATGGGGATCGATTCTCTTTTTCTTTTTTTTTCCACAGTTACTCCAAAGTTGTTCCAACGTTTCGTCCCACGATACAAATTCGGGAATCATGAAACCATGGTAAAAATTTAACAGAGAATGTTAAATCGAGATTTAATAAAAGAAATTTAATATCACGGATAATAATTCTAGAACCTTTTTAATTTTCTTTTCCGCATTACTTATTATCACCTTGGAAATTCTCTATGACAACACAAAGTCCCTTTAAATTAACACAAACGCAGATTATAGATGGATAAATACGATGTTAACGAGTAGGAAAGAACGATAACATATTTGTGTCATTGCAAATACTGTTACAATTGCACTCATTGTCTACAAAAAATTCGAATAGATTAGATTAGATTATACGCATACTGCTCTCCTGATGTCTATTACAAGTTTTTGGCGTTATACAGAATGTATTTCTTCTTTTCTTTCATTCTTCTTATTCGCGGATTTTCTTCGATTCTCAACACTGTAAAAACAATGTAATTATTATAGGAAGTAATTAAAAATCTGATATTAGTTAATAATAATTTAGTGTTTATTTTATTAAATTTTAGTTAATTTATGATATTAGTTAATAATTTCCTACAATCTTCTATCTTCAATACAATTACTTTATAAAGTAATTCGATTCCAAGAGATAATAGTAAGATATAAAATTTTCCAAAGTTCATAAGCATTTGTACGTAGCAACTGATGAATGCTTTTCGATCTTCTCAAATGTCAATCGATATTTTTATGAATTACCTCCTAAAAGATTTTTTATTAAAAATAGTACTAACATGCAATGGTTTCTTTATATTCAGACGAATTCTTTTACTTCCGATACAATTACTTCATTAAAAAATTCAATACCTGATGACAACTTCAGAATAAGAAATGAGAAACTCGAAACTACTAAATTTCATCTCTAAACGAATCTGCGACTCTTCAAATTCTTTCTCAAATTCAAATGTTAATCGATATTTTTATGCTTCGCTCACTAAATGACTTTCTAAACGCTACACTATATTCAAAAAAGCAGGGAAATTTGATTTAAAATAAGAATTGGACTTGACTGGACTCGAGTGTCCAATGTATTTTTCATTGTATCTCACCTGGATTTATAGGCGTATCAGTAGCGGATGATGTAGCGGTAGAGAGGAGGTAGGAGAAGTTGCGTATAGTCGATGATAAACCGAAGGTGGATACTGTTAAGTCGTTGTTGAGTAGCGACCGTTGGTGAACCGATCCTCCGGCGTGTCTCGATCTTCCCGGTGAACGTGTAAATCGCGGTGAACTCTGTGTGCAAATTGTACGATCGTTTAAAACCAAAAATAACGGAACCAGAAGTGACGAGTTGCTCAAACATCTGATGTCTCGTTGATCTTCTTCAGTGATCGCTCGTGACGATTGTTAGTTCATCGATTCTGACGATTAAACGAGACGGTAGCTTCGATCCTTTCAGAAAATCAACTTCAACAGAGATTTTTTTAAGAAAATATGCCACTAATAGAAAAAATAATAGTGAAATAATAAGTTATCGTTTAACGATTGGTGTATCGAAATTGAAAAAATAAAATCGCGTTAAAGAAATATTTCTTACGAAGATTTTTACAAGAAAAGATCGCTGATAGAAAGAGAGAATTTTCTTTTTTTTATAAATTGTGAATGTTTTAATGATCGGATTTGGATGATACTAAAATTTCAAAAGTTAAATAGAGCGTTTCCGTCGTTACGGGAAAATATCTCTGATTTTTTTAAAGGAAAGATTACGAATCCCGATGGAAATAACAAACTTTGTATAAATTGTGAATCATATGAAATTGAAAAAGTTTCCAAAGCCGAGTTGCGTTATCGCGGTATTTAAAACAAGAACGTTTGGTTCTAAGAGTGGAACGTACCTGTAAAAGTCGATAATACGTAACGTCCAATTAACAATTCATAGCTCGATAAGAACAAAAGAGTGCAGGTGACGTGTTTCAAAAATCGAGGCTACGAGCTTCCAATTCTTTAGACGTTCTTGCATTTTTTCTTCTATTTTTCCCTCGCGAGGAAAATCTCGCGACTAAAAATAATCATGAACGAATGAACGGATCGGATGATGGAGATTCGGTGTCGTGAAGGAAAATTTCATTTTTAATTGATTTTTTTCATGATTCTCCTCTTACGATTGATTTCAGCAATTTTATTATTGCCTTTATTGTGTAACGAAATGCGAAGAAATAATATACGTCGAAAGTTTCTTGGCGTCGAGACAGAAAGAAATATAGATAGAATGCACGAATCACGCGAGTATCATCTTTTTCGATCGAACGTTACGATTTTTCGATAACGGCTAATCTTACGTCGATAAGAAAGCAATTCGCGATAGGGTGTTTGCTAAATAAAATGTGATTGTCCCATAAAACCATCGTCATTTTCGTTTTTATTTCCATTAACTTAATGGAGCTTTCGATATTTCGATCTAGTTTTATATACGATGTTCCATTTCGATTATATATTTATATTATTTATATGCTTTGGGAACAATTTCTAATCGAAGAAAGATATTTTTAATCGCACGATTTTTCTTATGGAAGATTAATCTTCCAGAGATATCATCACTTTTTTATTATTCTTGTAAGAATAAGATTATTATCTAACGATATATTTATTATCTTGAAATTCTTTGTTAATATTATATAATCCAGGCGTGCAAGAAATATCTTTCAACGAAACTTTCTTATTAATGTAGAATTCTTTTCGCTTTATCTTTTTAATATTCTTTTCCAATTCAGATCATAATATTTTAAAGTTATTACAAAAAGACTCGTACTAAGTACATTTTACAAAAAACAGTTCTCCTTTTAACAATGAAACGAACCGCTCCGTATAATTACTTTCTCAATGATCTCTTTTAAAACACTTTTCCATCGTACTCTCTGACGAAAGAATCTGTATTCTGAGAAGCATCCAGAACGGCAATGACCGCGATTTGTAGCTTTCGCGTTTATAGAATGGCAACGAGACGCTGATTAATCGGTGCAGTTTTCGAGCAGATCACGTATGTATAATCGACCTTGAAACTTCTTTCTTCCAATTGCATCGATCGGCTATTTCCTCTTGTACAAATCATCTACTCTTATTTAGTTTCTCTTTTAGGAAGAAAATGTGAAACACGTTCGAAAGAATACGCGTGAAAACGTGTCACGCAGGAATTCGGAGCAATTAGCTTCTCCTTTAGCGTCGTACTTTAATTGGTTCGAGTTAATTGGAACACAAAATCGAAGTTGTGCTTATATAACGTTTCGTTTCATTTGCTTTCATCGCACAATCGATACCAGTCCTCTTCAAAGAATACGTTCAAGCTACAAGCACTGAATCTAATCGAAACGATGTATAAAAATTTTGCGTTGGATTATTTAAGATATCTCGGCTGATGTGTCTTCTTGTCGATGACGCAATTTCGTTGTCTTCGTACAAGGGAGAAAAACTATAGGATAATGATACAAATTCAAATATGAATTATGGTATAATGAAGTTTGTTCATCTACGTGAAGTAAGAGTATTAAGAATAAAAATATCTTTAGAATTGGCCAATTTTTAGATGCTTATAAATAAGGAAGAAAATTGGATATGCTCGACAACCATAATATTAATTATAACACTAGAATATAATGAAATTTGTTCATTCTGAAACATTTGAATTAGAATTGGTCGATCTTTAGATGCGCACGCGAGATAAAAGAAAATTAAATATGATAGTAAGGGATATAATTTATGGCTCAAGAATGTGATACAATCCAGTCATTTCCGTAAAGCAATGTCTTTCGAGAATTAAAATATCTGTGGAATCGGTGGAGTTTTAAATATCGATAACTGTATCATAAACTTTGGATATTATAATTATAAAATTTGGATTAATAATATTTATAACCGATGGTTCGATGCTTCTTTTTTCCAATGAAACAAACAGGAATTAAATGAAAACATCGTAACCGATCGATCGCGGAAGATTATCGAGCGAAATCGAGATCGAATTTCCACGTAGGCCGCGTATCTTATCGCGCGATCTAACGTTAGATTTCACAGGGAAGTACAACGAGCATCAGTTGCGAGAGCACCAGCTTTGGTTCTGTACTTTCTGTCACTACTCACGCGATAACAATAACCCATCGTAACTTAATTCGTTAATCTGTTTCGTCTGTTGGTTGCACAGGGTACAAGAACGCTGACCAAACATGGGGTGAGTCCTGTAAAAATCCATCGTTATTCTTACAGAAGGAGTATATATATATATATATATATATAAATTTTTATCTTAATAGCAAAACTACTATCTCTGATTCTTTATGGTCCATTTTATCCTTTTTTTATACTATGAAAGAGAGAAAGAGAGAGAGAGAGAGATATATATATTATACATTATTGTTATATTGTCACACGTTAGTTTTACATATATATTGTTATATAACAATGATTAGGCTAGAGTTTCGTCTTGGATAAAGGTTTATAAAATTTCTTGTCTCACGTAGGTAGACTTATGAATTACTATAGTGACTGGGCAAAGTTTGCAGAAGGGTAGAACACACCCTATTTTGCACAATGCGAAGCAACGAAGTTTGATTCAAGCCTGAATCGTAAGGGTGGGGTAAAAGTGGCCCATGCTGTTCCTTTGTATCTGATTGTCAGTCTTCTACCTGGATCTTTCGGTAGTCTAGCGTTTTAGTCTGTTACTTGAAGCCAGAAAGTGAAGCGAGAAGATGTTCAACCGTGAGAGACAATAAATTATGTGTATTATCCGTTGATAGTTTATTGATTTTGCGATACACAGTTTCACAAGAAGTTAATGTAAGTACAGTCATAAAATTTGTGACAGTATTATAATCGAAAGACTAATATTTCTTTCTTACATAATCAATTTTAAAGCATCCTCTACTTATATTTAGCGATTCAATTGAAACTGATTTCGTTATAATTTATTCGTTATTATTTATTATTCGTAATAATTTAAATGAAATATCGGAATTACATAGTTTCTTGTGTTACAACTTTTCATCGATCTCTTACCGTCTATCAACACTGGTATCTAATCAGTAACTTTATCACCAATCTGCAATTCTGCTAATGACTATATCGCTATTCATCATAGACAATACATTCTTTATGTGACGTTTCTCCCTTTTTGGAGATTAATGAACAAAGACTTATACACACTTCACTGCACTCATCGTCAAACAAGATCATCTTCAGATGAGAATTTTTCTTTAAATTGAAAGATATATACGTCTAACATATCAAAAATATATTTCCAATTAAACTAGTTGGAAATTAATGAAAAAATTAATATAATTAATGTAATAATTTCAAGGAAAAAAGATCGTCAGTCAATAAGTCGATTTAATTATAATCTTCTTTTTTCTTTGATGTAACAAATATTTCATTACGAAAGTTAGATCCGTTCGTTAGATCACAAAATTTAGATCAACATGCTTTTTACTTTCTTAGCTTTTCTAAGTTGCAAGAAAGTTTGCAAACAGATAAAGAGATCAGACAGAGAGAGAGAGAGAGTGTGTGTGTGTAATAGTAGTAGTAGTAGTAGTAGTAGTAGTAGTAGTAGTAGTAGTAGTAATAGTAGTAGTAATAGTAGTAGTAATAGTAGTAGTAGTAGATAGAGATCAGAAGATTTCGGAAGCATAAGGAGAGAAACGAGATGATCTATCTTGTTTTACTATTTTTCTATGCTGCGTATCCATGTCGATGGTCGATGCGACCACATACAGAAAATCGACACCGATCGCGTGAAGCGCCATCGAAGTTCAGGGTGTTGATTTCCTTTCCGGCGATCGAACAATACTCGCAATCCGCACTTTCTCGCGCTCAGTATCGTGTAACGTCCACGAGAAATCGGCATTCGTCTTGGCCACAATTAATTTCACAAATCTCATCGTCGATCGGTCATAATATGCGAATAAGCAGACAACTATACGAAGATACATAGTCAGATCCTTAAAAAGAGGATGACACTACGGCGCTTTAAGAAATGAAACAATGATGTATAATTTTATATGAAAACTAAATTACTATATAACGCTATATAATTATATAAAATGTGCAACACCTTATACAATTAAATAGAAAATCAACATTAAAAAAATCATAGGATATTCTTATTAGATTTTTTATCGCAAAACTTATTTTTATACCTTACAATCCTTGAATCTAATCTAAGAATATCTTAAGCCAACTATGATCTTTGAATTTTTGTGAATTATTTAGTTATTTCTTTATTTAACTATTTCTTTACATCCTTCTCAAAACTAAAGTAATTTTTTAACGGTAAATAATACAAACGAGTCAAAGGTGATACAAAGAATGGACCAGCTTTGTTATTAAAATTACTGCTTCTTCTTCTCCTTCTATACAAAGTTCTACGGATCTTTCTTTTTAAAATTCCTTCGAACAAACTACTCATTATTATGCATCTCAAAAGTAACTTGCTCCCTGACCTATTATAGCGAGGCGCGTGCGGTATCCGACACTGGAGGTGTTGTGAGAGGTTCCGGCAAGGCACGGGCACCGGAAGTCCCCAGGACTGGCTGCGAGTTACGTAGAAACATGGAACGTGGTCTGCACGAGCGTGACCGCGTCGGTGTCCAGGATTTCGTTCTTCTCGAGGACTTCCAGAGCGAGGATGCATTTATCGATAATTTGCGAAAGCGTTTCAAGGAGAATCTGATCTATGTGAGTAAAAGATCTTTATGAAAGAACTGCTCGAACCAATTACCCGGAAGTCCCGGCGTCGCTTTCTTTCTCTATTGTCTAGTTAAATGTACCTGTAAGCAAAACTTTCAATTAACTTGAATTTTAGACAATTACTTTTCTTAGATTTGTCTATGAAAATATAGAAAACTTAGTTTATCAGTAGAGTTAAATGTAGCACGTAGACTTATGGCAATTTTTCAGCTAACTTGTTCAAATTTAGACAGATACGAGGCAACGTTTAGAAATTTTTAAGTTCTCGCGATAAGTGCTTGAAGTTTCAGTTAGTTTATTGTTCGCATACGTGTTATCAGCTAACACAGGTAACAGTAGCGTATATTTTGGATAAACATTGTTGATTCAAAGAATGTGTTGTAGTATTATAATGAAGTCTTGTTAAAAGGATGTCGAGATTTAAAAATACAAGGTAATATTTATCTAACATTCCGTAGATAAAAAAGGAACTTTTTGTCGGTTTCTAAACCAGTTATACACTTACAGCTACGTTTGCAGAAAATTTACCAATTCAGTTAGCTGTGCCTCAAACACGTATTTGAAGACACTGTGATAATTTCATTAACTAATCGGCCAACCTGTTTCATATTTACTTAGAGTTTTATTTTTTATTGCTCTATTCCAACTTTATGACGAGCTTCTTGCTATTATTCTAGACATATATTGGTCAAGTGCTGATATCAGTGAATCCCTACAAGAAATTACCAATTTATAGCTCGGAAACCATTCAATACTACCATGGAAGAAATTTCTTCGAAGCTCCACCACACATGTAAGAAATTGAACCACAGTACAAAGTGTTCTATTTTTTAAATAACCGATAATTTAGAATTTTTTCTTTCCTTTCAGCTTCGCGCTTGCCGATACTGCTTATCAATCTTTGTTGAAGGAGAATCTGGATCAATGTATTCTCATTTCCGGTAAGAAACATACTTACAAATTTAGTCATTCTTCTAATAATTAAATAAAGTTTGTTGATTATTTTAAGAAAATTCTATTTCTGCGGCAATGTAATAAGTTTTGCTAGAGATAGACTTAATGTGTTTGGAACTAATGTGATTTAGGCGAATCCGGTTCAGGGAAAACCGAAGCTTCGAAGAAGGTGCTAGAGTTTATCGCAGCTGCCACCGGGCACAAGAAACAAGTGGAAGAAGTAAATGACAAATTGATCGGTAGCAATCCGGTGCTCGAAGCTTTCGGGAACGCGAAAACTAATCGCAATGATAACTCGTCCCGTTTCGGCAAGTACATGGATATCCAATTTAATTTCCAGGTACAAATGAATGAACTGTCTCATTGTCTTTATCGTCTATTAATATTAATTTCGAATGTTTAAATAATTTTAAGTGTATCATATATAGCTATTAATACCTACTTATTCGCGTGATAAGAATGTATTATGAATGAATGAAATCTAATATCCTTCCAGGGAGATCCAATCGGTGGAAACATCTTGAATTACCTACTCGAGAAATCACGAGTAGTGCATCAATTTTCGGGAGAGCGTAATTTCCATATATTTTATCAATTATTAGCCGGAGCGAGCGAGGAGACTTTGCGGAAGTTATATCTGAAGAGAAATTTAGATACGTACTATTATCTTACTAATGGGGTAAGCTATTATTTTTGCTTTCTAATCAACCGACTGTTTTTTAACGTACATTGTGAGACAGGTTCCATATTATTTTTAGACGAAAGGCACCGTAGACAGTATCGACGATGCGACTCAGTATAATGAAGTAATAAAGGCGATGAAGACTATGGAAATGACTCAGCAGGAACAGGATGACTTATTCGCAATAGTTGCATCGGTATTGCATATGGGAAATGTTGGCTTTACCGAGGAAGATGGTGTCGCGCAAATCTTAAAACCAGCTTCTGTCGAGGCAGTTGCCGCTGTAAGTGTCTAAGGCATCCATACCACACATAAATAGTAAAGTAAATAATAAAGTATCTTTCAGTCATTTACGATTTGTTTGATGGAAATTTGTTGGCCAATTATTTTCAATTTTTATATTCATTCATTCACAGTTATTGGGTTGCGACATAAAGCAATTGGCCGGGGCCTTTACAAATCGCACCATAGACGCCCACGGTGACGTGGTCGTTTCCCCGTTGAACAGAGAATTTGCGATTTATGCACGGGATGCGTTGGCGAAAGCTGTATATGACAGACTGTTCACATGGCTCGTGACCAGATTAAATAAATCCTTGCAGCCGATTAACAATCCACGTAAGAAAATGGTTATAGGAATCCTGGATATTTATGGTTTCGAAATCTTTCAGAAGAACAGGTACATGATCCCTAAGGTTAAATAATGTTTATTTAATAATCGTCTTTTTTTCATTACACGATTCATGAAAGATATCGTTCAATAGCTTCGAACAGTTTTGTATAAATTACTGCAATGAGAAGTTGCAGCAACTTTTTATCCAATTGACATTGAAATCGGAACAAGAGGAGTATTTGAGAGAGGGAATAACGTGGGAAAATGTTCAATATTTTAATAATAAAGTCATTTGCGATTTAATCGAAGAAAAATATAAAGGTATTAATTCAAAATTTACATTAGTAAATTAATGATGAATGAAAATTAGTAAATATATTATTTTATGTATATCTGTTTCAGGTATAATATCCTTAATGGATGAAGAATGCCTCCGTCCCGGAGAACCAACGGATTTGAGCTTCCTGGAAAAATTGAATGTAAATTTGAATAATCATCCTCATTACATAAGCCATATGAAAGCGGATCTACAAACACAGAAAGTTATGGGACGTGATGTAAGACTTAAGCCTCACAATTTATTATATAATCTTCTAATATAATTTTCCCTAACATAATTGTGTATTTCAGGAGTTTAGATTGGTGCATTACGCTGGCGAAGTAACGTACAACGTCCGTGGATTCCTTGAGAAGAATAATGATTTATTATATAGGGATTTGCGTGAAGTAATGTCGCACACAACGAATTCGATTATTAAGGTACTTTTACTAATTGATATCGAAACATTATTTTCCCAGTTCTTCGTATTAAAATTTATGATTTTGTAGAACGTGTTTGATGTAAAAGATTTGACCAGCAAGAAACGACCAGATACCGCTATTACGCAATTTAAAAACAGTTTAAATAATTTGGTGGAGATTCTTATGGGCAAAGAACCTTCTTATATTCGTTGTATTAAGCCCAACGACTATAAAATGCCTAGTAAGTTTCAGTAATTCCTATTTTATTACATTCGAAAAATATTTCATATATTTCAAAGTATTTGTAATATCATTTTAGATAAATTCAACGAGAAAATTATATTGCATCAAGTAAAGTATTTAGGCCTTATGGAAAATTTAAGAGTAAGGCGAGCTGGTTTTGCCTACAGAAGGCCGTATGAACAATTCTTACAACGTTATAAATCTCTGTGTCCACAAACATGGCCTAACTATCGTGGTCCCGCTAAAGAAGGTGTACAGGTACTCGTGTGTCATCTTGGTTTCGAAGAAGATGAATACAGGATGGGCAAGTAAGAACTGTTAACACAAATAAAAAGTTAAATTACATCATCGCGATCATTTTATTTCATCATTATAAATAATTTTTATTTATTGAAAAATGCATCTAACTGGATAAAATTTATTATACAGTACAAAATTATTCATTCGATTCCCTAAGACATTATTCGATACGGAAGACGCCTTCCAGATGAAGAAGCATGAGATAGCTGCTACTATTCAAAGTAAATGGAAATGTATATTAATAAGACGAAGGTATTTAAACATGAAAAAGGCAGCGATAGTTTTTCAAAAGTATATTCGAAGATGGTTGGCGAAACAGGAAGCTGAAAGAAGACGGAAAGCAGTTATTATTATTCGACGGTATTATGAATCAATTTTCCTGATTAAATATTTTTTACACATTTTAGACATATACAATAAATTAAAATAATTCTATGTAGATTTATTGAAGGATTTATTACACGAAATGGGCCACCAACAGAGCTTAACATCGCTTTTATCGAGCTGGCAAAATCTCAGTGGTTAATCAAGCTCTCTAAGTCACTTCCAGTTGGTGTGTTAAATAATTATTGGCCACCATGTCCATATTCTTGTCGAGAAGTAAGATAAACGATTGTCTAATTCTATGTATGTATGTGTCTTTTTATAAAGTAATAATGATGTTTTGATTTAGGCCTCGGAGCATTTGCGTATCATATACAAAAAATGGAAAGCTCGGAATTATAGATTGGCTTTGTCAAAAGAGGATAAGCAGCAATTCGAATTAAAAATTTTAGCTGAATCTCTCTTCAAAGACAAAAAGAAATCGTATGCAAAGAGTTTTGGACCAAAGTTCAAGAATGATCGGCTTGGTCCTGAATACAATGCCTTGAGACAAAGTTTCATTAATAATCATCTTTCTAAAAATGAAACTATAAAAGTAAACAATTTTCTATATTTAAAATGTATAGTTTTTAAATTTTAGTTCTAATAATATTTTTTATTTATCTCTTCTTTAGTATGCGACTCCTGTTATTAAATATGATCGACATGGTTATAAGCCCCGTGAAAGGGTATTAATTTTAACAGAGCATGCTGTGTATATTTTAGATACCTTAAAAACGTTCAAACTTAAACATCGATTACCTTATAAATCAATTGAAGAGTTGGTGGTTACTGGAGAATCGGATAATTTATTGATCGTTAGGATACCACCCGAATTAAAAAAGGATAAGGTTTGCCATTATTATACTATTAAAAAAGTGTAAATAAATTACTAATATTTCTTAATTGTCATTACTTATGTTTTGTTTAGGGTGATTTAATTTTGGAGGTACCACATATCATAGAAGCATTAACAAAAGCAATTGATATCACTAATAACCCAAATATTCTTAAAATTGTTCATACGGAATCGTAAGTACAAATAAAAATAGTTAATTCTAATTAAAGAAATGAACCCTGATTAAAAACAAACAAATATGCTTATGCTGATTGCTTAACTAATATTATGTTTCAGAGTGTCACATAAACTAGTCAGCGGTAAAGAAGGTGTGATTGAATTCAGAACTGGTACAACTCCAGCTATTAGTAAAAACAGACAAAGTGGACATTTATTAGTGGTAAATATAATTCTCGCTTTGTATTTAGTTCAGTTTTACTCCAGTTAATGTTCGCGGAGTCCTTCCCACCAATTCCTGGAATTGGTATTATAGAGTGAGCGTGTAATTCGCTCTGAAGAATCTCAGTCTCGATCTTGATGCAGTCTGAGATGAAAATACCGAAAAGGAATAAACTCGTGTAACTTCTGAGAATAAACCTTCTAGAATAGTTTTCATTGCACAGGTTCAAACCAGCGAACATTAAACGGGGACTACTATAGAACGTTTGGTAGATTCAAAATAAGATATGCTGCTCAACTTGTATTTGTGTTTAACATTATAGGTGGCTTCTCCATAAAGTTCAAATAATATTTTGAACGAACTTGTACTTAGAAAGAAGCGTTCAGCCTACAAAATACGATACGTAACGCAGCCTTAATCGATGTGATCTAGAGTGGAAGTTTATTAAGAAGAGATAATATATTAAAATTTAGTACATTTATCAAATGGAACTCACAATTTTGTACCTTGTTATATGAGTTATGTAAAATATCTTGTGAAATAATGTTTATTTTTGTAATTAGCGCATTATCAGCGAAATGAAAACCTTTCGCCGTCGATATGAATCAATTAAAAACGAAATCCTTGTGCCTTCTAGGAAACTATTGTCGGATAATCGCACAAAAAAGTAATTTATTGCGGGATGTTTTGCAGGTGCACTGAAAATTATTATTTTCTTTTTATATTTATATCCTATAAGTCACTGTGCCATTGATTTCATGTTCAGAATTATCCTATGAAATAACAATACAAATTAAAATAATGATCTTAAATCTTAACAGATGAATGATTTTATACTATTTTCCCATTATTTACATCCCTCTGTTAGCAATAAATTTTACATATATATATTGAAATGGTTTGCTTATTTATTTTTATTCTTTGTATTGTATAAAACTCTTTATAGCATAGTTCATTTTACAATACAAATCTTTATTTATATTACATTTATTATTTCAGTAAAATAAAGTATAGTCTTTTTTAGTATCAATCTTAACATAATACCATAAATTATTTCTTTTTCAAGGTAACTGCTTCCTTTCTAGAAAGTGATCTTCTTCCTTCCAAAGCTTTTTCTCTCAATTCATCTTCCATTGCTTTGTTAACTGTTTTTGTAATCATTTGTTTTAACTTATGTGTTTCTTCAAATTTCTTCTTTTTAGGTTGGATAGGTGCATCTATAAATAAAAAGATTCAAACAATTTTTGTAAATAAATTTACATATAATTTAATTTTTTTACTTACAATTTACAACGCTTTATTTTATGATAGAAGTTTATAAAAAGATACTCACTATTTCGTCTTTGAATACCAGAACTCTTTTTGTTCTTATTGTTTCCTTTTACTGTCGATGGCACTTTAGCTTTCACTTTTAATTTTCCTTGGGCCATGTCCTAAATATTTGATGAAAACTTTATTAATATTTGATATACAGTTACAGTACACAATACATATGTACATACAGTGTATATACACTGATACTACCACACAAAACTTAACCTCGACATTACTAAAAAGAATATATACGCATATTAATATAAGTTAAATACATGTTTTATAATCATGGAAAAGATATTACAAAAAATTACGATTATTCATTTTTTATAAAGTATATTTGTTTTTAAGTATCTTACGTCACTATCGACTTATGTACTATGTACTATGACCAATTTTGCAATCTGTCAAATTATGATATTATATTCATTATTTTAAGCTTATTTATTTTATTGTTATACAATTTCAGATAATACGATAAATTAATAATACTTTTAGTTTTAGTTTGATCGCGCTATATGCTAATAGCTTGCCAGATTAACGGAACTTGTATGTGTTGCATTTAACTGTTTGTAGTGTTCACTACAATTTGCTACTGTTTGTTATCAGATCGTTCGTTCCATACTTCGATAAAATAGCACATTTAACTCTCACTTCCTTTTTATCATTCATTTGATATAGAGAAATAGAACAATCAGAATGGCTCTTTCTAAGCCTAAAGATTTAATATTTCAACTTACTTCTGCTTATTTCGAACGTCTTTATACGAGTCCACTGAAAACCAAAGCGATCACTAGGTACGTCATAGCGAATACAAATTGCGTTCCACTTTTAAAATATATTTTAAAAGGAATGTTATCTGTTCTTTTAGTTGTGTTATCGCAGCTCTTGGAAATTTTATCTCGCAAAAAATATCTGGTGCAAAGCGTTTCAATGAAGACAGTTTTCTCGCATTTGCTCTCTTTGGGTAAGTTTCAATAAATTATGGACTAAATCAAGTACTTAAGTACAGTTAGTATAATTGTAATTTTTCATCAAAGAATTATTTGTTCTCTCAAAGTATTACTTTTTTTGTAGGCTATTCTTTGGAGGCCCACTTCCACATTATTTTTATACATATATAAATCCATTTGTGAAAAATCCTTTAATACTTTTGTTAATAGAAAGATGTTTATATACGCCGTGTTATCAGGCATTAGCATTATACATGTTGTCTATGTTTGAGGTATGATCTATTTATGCATGTCAATTTGTTTCCATTACTTATCGTCTCTTCCAGCTATCCAAATTCCTTTTTGTTGTAGGGTAGTTCACATGATGATGCTTTGAAACAAATGAAAAAGTTATATTTGCCAGTACTTACTGCAAATTTAAAATATTTAACATTACTTCAATTTATTAACTTAAAATATGTTCCACCAATTGTAAGTTCACTTGAATATTTAATAACCTAAATTAAACTATTAACTGACATGATTTCAAAATTAATACATTTTTAACAATCCTTTTCAGTTACGTGTTCTTGTGGTAAATCTTATTGGTTTCTGTTGGGCTATATATCTCGCACAACAGCGTTCTAAACAGACAAAAGCTACAAAATAACATCAGTGGAGCAAGATACTAACATATTCATATAATAGAGATTTAATTTTTATATTACTAAATATTAAAAGGATATGCTGCTTATGGGGTACATATTTGTCAAGCGCTGCATACTTTATACATAAATTATGTAAATAATTTCTCATTCCAATGTTACATATTTTAATCTGTGTATAATTGTACTACTGTGTATTATATATATAATTTTAAACTGAACACTATCCTTACTAGTACCTAAACTGTGGTATAAGAATGGTTATATATATAAATGAATTTTGTATGTTTTGTAAAAGACGAAGAAAATATTTTAAGCTTTTTAATTTAATCACACAACAACAATACAGAGTATATTACAGATATAATCAGAATTTCTTTCATTTCAACGATGGTAACATTTGATGGCTGTAAATTATGAATAATAAATATTAATGTCAAGAGCCATGGTGTGCAAAGATAACAATGTTTTTCCTTCCTATATTCATATAAATAACTTCCACTTCATACTTCGTCAGAGTTTTGTAATATTGTAAAACGCATTAATCAAATGATAGAATGAATTTTCCAGACCTTACATATATTCTAAAATCAAGTCTTTCATGTGATAAGTACCTACATATTTATGTTTCAGCTTCGTTTCACAGATATGCATCAAGGGTGAATTAATGTTGCAACACTATAGCAATTGACATTTTTTTCAATAAAACTGAGTCAGTCATTATGCAAGAACTAATTCTACACAGTTTTTCCTCCTAATCATAAACAATGTAGACTTTTCAAATATGATTTTTTAACCCTATACATACATTTTCAAGACTTAACTTTGAATAATCAAGACTAGTCTAATTATGTCTTTTGGTACGCTGCCTGGCCTTACAGCCAAATGAAAACTTTCTGACTAGCATTCAGATAAATTGAGTATTGCCAGTAAACGAAACTCTAATAGTTTAACATCACTTTTATACATTTTTCTCGTCTTCAATTGACAAATGACTAGCTATTCATGATATAAATAAATAAATATATATATATATATATATATAAGTCAGAAAATAAATAAATTAATATAGCAAACGATCATGGTGCTGAGTCTATACACAATAATATATATGTATATACAAAAGGAACAAGTGTAAAACATTGCACTAAAATATGAATTACTTCCTTGAAAAATTAATAGATCAATTTGAATAATGTTTCAGTACGTTAATTACTAATGGAATGTCTAAAATTTGACTAGCTGGTGTTTGTATAACAAACAATTATATGATTAGAAAATCACTCGGACGTTGTACTACTAGAGTAGTTTTAAATTAACCTTCAAATAATAGAATTGCTATTGAATAATGATGTGAGATCTTAAGAAGCTGCAATCAACATACTTCATGATGCTTATAATCATCATTGTCTTCTTATTGCTTAAGTACGTAGATGTACATAAGTCTACGAAAAACATTATTTTATGAAGACATAAAATTCACAAAATCGTAAGACAGTATAATCGAGGAAGATAATGTACTTCCAAAAATGATGATGTTATAAAATTTTGCTATAAATTAGTCATATATCCTATTATTAAAATATCTTATCTCTGGTTACTCTTGCACATCTAGCTTTTAAATCTTGTTTCAATTCACAAAATTGAAAGATGAATGATAGACAAACTTAAATCTTTCATTTTTTTAGTAATATGTTTGTCCTAGTAATGATATAAATATCATACTGTAAGTACGTTAAAATCATTCTTACCTAATATCCAACTAAAATAATAATGGAGCAATAGAAATAACGTTAGTGTTACTAATACTGAAGCTGATGGTATTACTGTGAACCATCATCGATGAGTATTATTAAGTTACGAGTTACGAGATCAAACATGTAAATGCATATTAAGAATTTACAAAGATTTAAAGATGATGCACCAAACTCAGAATGGTGTATTATCTTTGTACCTTCCTGATACGAAAAAATACGGTGAAACCTTTCTTTACAATCGTGTCAATTTCCAACATTATAAACATGATTTAACATGACGTAAGACATGATGTTAGAAAAAAGCATCAAAGGACCTTTATGATCCGCACCATTCTAAATCTGATACATGAAAGGAACGTCTAGTCTTTAGGGATTCGCTCAATCGCTTCAACGCGTGTATGATGGACTTCGACTCGGGGAACAACTTGATCGATGGCTTGGACTTGACCAATTACTATGTCTGCTGCTATCTGAACTACTCGGTGACGAAGGTGGTGTCGGAGTAGGTCGATGATATGGAATTGGTCGTTTCCTGGCGCTAAAATTAACGACTTTTAATATTATGATAATCACACAGTTACATACAATAAAAAACGTTTGTTAAAAACTAGATAAAGATATGTTAATTGTAAACAACTCTTACATAAATTAAATAATTTAAGTAGATATAATACATATTATCGTTAATAATAGATATTGAAAAAAAAAGAACGTGCAAAATAAACCATGCAATGCAACAAAAGAAACCATGCAAAAATAAAAACGTGTTACTTACCTTGCTGTAATTTTAATAAAGGAAGGCAGTGGATTGAAAATGATTCACAGAACACAACGAACAAAAATGTATATCAAGAACTAAAGAAAACAGCTTGCTTTTATAGCGGTAAATACATTTTATTTGTGACTGACAAAATAAAAGAGAATCTCTACTGTAAATATGTCATTTACAATAATTTATAAGGAAGATACACGCATGCTACGTCTACTCATATTTAGATCATTTTATAAGCAATTAGATACAAATGAAAAAAGGGGGAAGAAAAAATCATACAAACATAAGTATACTTGACTGACTTGAAACTAAATTCATATAGAAGTTGTGACAGAGTATACTTTCATTTTACATAACGCGGGTAATTAGATGCGGGGAGTTCGCTAATTAGACGCATTGCATAGTAAGTGTATATGAGTGTCGAAAGTAATTCCTTAGAAAATTATTGAATTGATACTGATAAACTTTTAATGTGCCATAATATGCACGAATAATTATAATTAAACTACACCATTCTTTATGCTTATTCATTAATAATCATTAAACTAGTCTTCACGGTTGTAGCTAAAATTGCTTTGTTTCTCTTTCTTTTTTCATTTACTTATTAAAAATGAAATTCGGTATGCATCACATGTTTACTACTACATCATAATTATAGGAAAGTAATAGAAACATCTGTGCGAAGCCGTAACTTTATCTTCTATGCCTGTCCCTCGATCTGTCTCTGTAGGACACAACACAAAATAGCATTAATAAAAGAACGTCCAAGCGTGAATTCATCATAAACTTATCGATATCGTCGCTTTGCAAATTGCTTATTATTAATCGGAACTTTTTAAACAAGTGAGCGTTACAATCGTGAGATGGATACATCGATGATGAATATATAAAATAAAAAAACGAAAATAAAAAATAAAAGTCGAAAGAAGATAAACGTTTCTACGTTTGATACAACAATGTGAGCTTACAAGATTTGGCGTGGTGCGCTGTAAAACCTGATGCTACGATATCGAAACTACCGTTGTATAGATACCTACCTTGTAATACGACGTCTATCTAGAAAACTAGGTGAGCCATGACGTCGAGGTATCGACGGAGACCGAGACCTACTAGAAGCTGAACTGCTGGACGTTGAACGAGAAGACCTACTAGAAACGCTGCTTGATGACCGCGATGAACTAGAGAAACTTCTACGACTATGCCTTGAACTGGACACAACATAGAAATACATTAAACAATTTCTTATAAGAATAGAATAAAAGAAATACATGCAAAAAAGACTAATTATTCACCTTAAAGAAGAACGTGAACTACTCCTACTATGACTTCTCTTCTCTTTATCTCGCGACAGCCTGGACAATGACCGCGAACGGCTTCTTGACTTCTTCGATAGCGACCGACTTCTAGATTTCTTCGACAGTGATCGACTACGCGATTTCTTTGACAAAGATCTGCTTCTAGACTTCTTCGATAGAGATCGGCTCCTGGATCCTTTCGATAACGACCTGGTCCTACTCCTGGACCTTGACTTTTCCGGGGAATGAGACGGAGATTTTTTTGAACGTGACGGAGATCTAGATACAGATCGTTTTGATTCCGAAGAAGACCTTGATCTGCTCAATCTCTTTGACCTTGCTGGAGATTTAGACGATTTCTTCGATCTTGATGGCGATGTTGGAGACCTGTGTCTAGGAGATGCCGATTTCTTACTTCTCGATACAGAACGCGATTTCTTGTCTCTGGAGACGGACCTTGAACGATGCCGAGGCGATCTGGAAGACCTTTTCTCCAGTGACACAGATCTCGTGTACGACCTGGAAGGTGACCTGGAGTAAGACTTATTCCTGGGAGAATGCTTTCTAGAAACAGGAGAACTCTTTTTTGAGATGACTGGTGATGCAGATCTTTGCTTAGATTTGTTACTAGGAATCGGAGGCGGGGATTCACTTGGAGAACGTAATTTTATAGTAGTGTCTTTAAGGGAAATAGATACGGGCGGTGAGTGTGAGGACGATTTGCTCTGTGACGAGTGTTTCCTTGAGGCAACTGGCGAATTCTTCTTGGTGACACTAGGAGATTTCGAACGATGATTTGTCTTAGCTGTCATGCTCGGTGACCTTAAGTCAACCTTATTTAAGACTGGTGGCAATGGAGGAGGCGATTCACTCGGAGATCGTATTTTTATCGCAGCCTCTTCTCTAGTCAATGGCAAAGCTGGTGAGGGTGATCTGCTAGACACTGGAGACTGAATAGCAGGTAAATGAGATATAGGAGATTTTGACTTAGATTTCTCTTGCACAAGACCAATAGTGTTTTGTACCATTTTGGGCGGGTCATTTGGTAAAGCTATATCCAACACGCTATCTTCTTTCTTCTCAACTTTAATCTTTACTGGACTTATTACCTTCTTACCAAGAGTCTCTCTGGCTTTCGCGGCTAATCCACTCTGTAATCGCTTCAATGTATGCATTTCTTTCATTTTTTCTTCGTCCTCTGCTTTTGGTTCATCGTCTGCTATATCTGTTTCATCCTCGCTCGAGGAACGTAACCTAACTCTTGGTGTAATTGTTCGCATTTTTCTCGCTTTCGAAGTTGACCTAGACTTTCGTTTGTTATCGTGATTCTTCTTTTGATCTCGTTTCTTCTTCTCTTCTAATATGTGTTTGTACCGTTCCGGATTTTTTCGTACGGGAGAATAACTCAAAGTAGATCTTCTAGATCTACTTCTTGTTCTACTACGACTCCTACGACGATCTCTAGATCTTTCTCGTCTATCCCTCTGTCTTCTGGGAGACCTGGATCTTCTTCGAGAATCGGATCTCCTGCGTCTAGGAAGTGGTGACAATCGACGTCGTGATCCATAACGATCGTACCTCGATCGACTTCTGCTTCTGGATATGGAGTATCTGTTGTATCTTCTTGGTGATCTTGAAATCCTTCTTCTTCTTGGTGAAGGGCTGATTCGTCGTGACCTTGAATATCTTCTGGGAGACCTTCCTCTATCAGCTTTACTTCTTGATGGTGATCTATGTCGCCTTGGTGGAGGACTCTTATGTACAGCCGGTGATTTATCCTTTTTCTCTGGCGCAGGTTTTTTAACAGGGGAATCTTTCCTCTTGGGAGGAGGAGTTTCGTTTCGACCTTTTTCTTGCTTCTTTGGTGAGCGATTCGATCGAGGCTCTTTCGTTGTGTTCTCCGTCTCATCATTCTTAGCTTTCTCTACAATTTTGTCATGTTTCATAGACTTTTTCGGCCTCTCCGGAGAACTGAAAATTCATCAAACTTATATATAATATAAAACTATGTACTATTAAAAAAATGATTTCTATTTGGTATTATTCAATTACCCTACTTGAAAAATTTATTTGGAAAACTTTAAATTTGAAATTTACCTATCTGACGAGCTCTCGGATGACTGATGCTTCTTCTTGACGGGTATTTTTTTCTTCTAGAAGAAGAACAGTATGGATTACTATGTTAGACAGTATTATCTAGCGAACATCAATCATGCATATGTACTTGTCAGTAGGATAAAAAAAGAAATCGTAATTGTTCAAAGATTCTCTGGAGTCTGCTCATTCGCTCTAGTACAAATTCAGAAGATAAAAATGTACGAAGTGTTTCAGTTGAAGAGATGTGTCCGCGAAAGAAACATAATTGAGAAAATAAAATAATCAGAAAAGTTGATAATGTAAACATTATATACTATTTTAATATTAATCTGTTTGCATTGCACCTAGGCCAGAGAACAAGCAGTCTCCTATTCGTTTATTCTCTCGTAAACGTGATGGTGCTTGACACAAAACGAGTGAAAAGGCAACAACAATCGCAAAAATTCGTACGAATAGAAAAATTACAAAATTATTATTACATTGAGTAGCGGCATATCTGGTACTCACTCAGGGAATATATCCTGTCAAATGGCGCTGATAATTACAAACAATACTGAGATTTACACTTTTGAAATAATGACTGTTAACTTGAAATCAGATAAAAATCTTTACAGAAACAAGCAATGAATCATGCTTATTCAAAGTTAGGCGGCAACACAAAATATCTTATAAAATCCAATGTTCGATTAACAACTAATAGGAGAAAAATGAACGTAAAAGTAAATGTCACATGCTCCTGTTTCACGTGCTAAGATATATATATATATATATATATATATATATAAGGCATATATATATATGGATATAATATAGTTATAAATATGTATATGTATAGAAAGAGAGAGGAAGATAGAAATTTCGTATCTGTTTCCTTAGCATCATTTTTCCTACCTCATGCTTTTCTTTTGCCTCTGCCTTTGACTTCTTCTTCTTTTTTTTCTTTTTCTTCTTTGACTCAGTTTCGGAAGAACTAAAAAGTCAATTATATTAATAATTGAGTATGTATATTAAATATAAAAAGATACAAATTTTAGAGGTTTGATTACCTGCTATCATCTGAAGCTTCACTAGAATCACTGTCAGAGGAACTAGCCTCAGTTTTTTTGTGTTTCTTTTCCTTCTTCTTCTTCTTGGATTTTTCTTTCTTCTTGCTACCCTTCGGAGATTCCGACCTAGGAAATTCGTTCGTAGTTATTCTAAAAGTTTCAATATAAATAAATTTAATTTTTTTTTTTTTTTGGTTAATAATATTTAATTTTTTTAATTCTTGCAGTGGGCGTCTTCCTGTCGACAAGTGCATACCTTGTGCTGACAATAAAGAAAGCTGTAGTACAATGTATCCGTGTGTGAAACAAATACTTTATTCTAATGATACAAGCTACCTGCTGTATTCGATTAAAAAGTAAGAAACTCGGAAAAAGTAGCAGTTGAGAACGCGTAATTCCGGGCGAAATTTTTACACTGATCTATCTCAGCATCTGGATAAGGTATTCAATTTAAAAAATGGATACTAACTTATATACTGATATATATGTATATGTATAGGAAATGCAGTGTGTGAATATTTTATTAAGTATCGATGTAGAAAAAAAAACGAAAAATTATATATATATATATATATAAACATATTTTTCCCAATCTTTCACTGCAATCCCAAGTGAATTAAGTAATAAAAAATATAAGTACAACGATACATATATAAGGTGAAAATCACAATATCGGGCTATAGCTAACAAACCGACTACATAATCACTCATTTGAAAGATTTGGTTTTTCATACGTTCTACGAAACTTTCCTTTTTTTTCTAACTAATCACCGGACATTGTGCGTTATGTAAAACCAAATCTTTCAAAAGTTACAAAAGACGAGTATACAAAATATGAGGAGTATTGATATAATATGGGATTAGCATTACCTTGATAACCATCGATAGGGACGGACTTGTCAGAAAAAAATAGAGAGATGACATTAACAACAAGCTTTATCGATAACAACAACAAAGATAGAAATGCATGATTTACGCGTCAGATTACGTACAACGTTATTTGTTAAAAAAACCCGTGTATACTTTGTATAATATCAAAGTAAATGTTTGCCCACTGTTTTCTTACATCATTACAATGTATCTGACAAAAAATCTTGCTGATTACTAATTTTTGATGTTACAGGAATTCCAGCAATACAGCAAACATTTACCCTCTAATTATGCCTATTTAGACAAATACCTAAATATATTAGACTCGACTATTTTTCTTTCTTTCTTTTCTTAATACATATATTTTATATCGTTTTTTATTTTTTCTAGTGTATCTTTTATTTTCTTTTATTACTTTTTTTAATTTTTTAAACTTTTTTTTGGAAAGTAGACGCGACGACCACACTTACCTACTGAGCCTACTGGGTAGGCACTCAGTCCTCCTCAGTTCTGTTTGAAACAGAGAAAGGTGTATGGGACATGAAATAGTAGGTGAGTCATGAGTCAGTATCTGACAAGAGGTGTGTAGTAAGCAAATGAACGAGTGTGGAACTTGCGATAAATGAATAATTAACCGGGGGTTAGGAGAGGAGCTACTACGGGGGATGGTCCGTTCGGTCTTGGAGCCTGGATTCGTGTACATTTTCTCTCACATGGGACATCGATACGAATTTTTTGTTTAAACAATTCAAGTCACACATAATATATATCATTACATTGCACTATAATATAACAAACAATATTATACACTATTTTATTACTACTATACTATAGTATGCTGTAGTATACCGTTATAGTACTACCGCTACGCTATAGTATACAGTATATTCAATTTTTTAATATACAGCAGTACAATGTAGTAATATAATTACTACAATTTCCTTCATCTGCACTTACATTATCTTATTCGTCTTTATTTTGGCGGATTAATTAAAACATCGAATCCAGCCTCCATTGACCCGTGCACCATTACGTTGTCTTTTACCTTTCCTTCTTATGCTTCTTCCCCTTTTTCTTTTTAATTGCACTACCGGACCGTTTGCGTTTCTTCTTCTCCGGGACAGATGTGGTGTCCGGAGCTGGACTCGGGGTCCGTACTAATTCATACACTTTGCTTGCCGCCGCTCTTGCCTCAGCCTCGCGCGCGTGCCTTTCCGGATCTAGGCTACTTCCCTCCACGAAGAACTCCGATATTCCGAACGCCTCGCGTAGCTTTGCATTTTTCTCTTGCTGCGCCTCGGCGATCTGATGTGTTTCTCTTACACTGCAAGAAAAAGTTGTATTGTCACTTTCCATCAAGCATAAATCTCTTTTGTACGAATGATACAGTAAATCAATAACAAAGTAACCTCGCATCACGTAAATTATTTGAATCCAAACGATTAATACAATAAATTAATAATAAAAATTTGTAAATTAAAATCTTTTAATCCGGAAAGAAATCTTAGATTTTAATGATCACTGCCGTGTGATATAGTCACTTAAAGGCACTGGAAACTTTACTCAGTAAATCATATGAGAACACATTGACCCCGTGCACCGAACGTATACCAAGTTCGCACATAAACCTAGAAACACGTGGCCACCAGATCTACTCTTCCAGAAACAGTATAAAAAATATCTGTGATCCAAAGAATATTTTCTTTCCAACAAGATATTTTTTTCCACACAAGATAAGAAAAATCCGATGAAGTAACTGTGCTATGAATAAAAATAAACACATGTCGTAGAGGAAGGGACGAAAACAGGTAACATGACCTATTTTGATATTCTAATCGAATTTAATGACGCGACGAGGAAGCAACAAGACACGGGGGTGAAACGAGGAAAATTCGTACCGCGTTGAAATTTTCACCGTCATCGTCGCGCGAAACCGGACACACTTGGTGGGCCGTTTTAATTCTGTGAAATTTCGCGACGATCCATAAAGCGTGTAAAGAGATTGACGATGAAGGAGGTTGACGGCGTGTCCCTCGGTGTAGCCTTGGCGAACGTCGATGAAACCGTCCGGACAATGCGGCAAGGCAGTGACATAACACCGAACAGAGAGACTATACCGAAGAGAAATCGAGGTGGCCCCTCTTCTACCCCGCGAGTGAAAAGCAGCAAGCGAGGCCGGGATCGGCCGAGCTACCCCTACGCCAACGCTCGAGCGCGGATCAATACAATCCAGCTGTTCTCTTTTCTGCTATCCCTTTCGCGCCACTACTCCTCGCCGCTGCACGCTCGAATTCAGCAGCCAACCACTTGCGAAGTATCGCTAAACGGAGATCAAACAGCCAAATAATTTTTATTTTTTCTTGTGCTTTTTTATTTTTCTCTTGTCACCCTTTAACAGGCTTATTTAATTTAAAGAGTTTGATGGTTCATTTCATTCGAAATGATGTGAATTTTCTGATAATTGTTCTTTTGAAAGATGAGATACTTTATATTTTAATATATAATTTGTTTTCTTCTAAATTTTCTTCTTTTTTCTTTATGTAAGGTAGAGTTAAATAATGCGAGTCTCTGGTAGTCATTTTTTAAGGAAATAGGTATTTTGTATACTTTTTCCTTTCTCTTATCTTTCTGTTTTCCTAAGATGGAGTTGAATTTGTTTTCGAATTATTATATTTAGAATAATTGAACGAAGTATATAGTATCGTAAAGGTAGTTACTTTTGATTATTATGGCGTGTTAAAGGGTAACAGTTGTTTACAGGGAAATGTTTCCCTTTCGCGTGGGATTGGGGGTCAACAGTGTGAATCATCCCCAAATAGAACTCAAAGAGAGCGTTTGCCTTTTTAATCCCCCCAGTTTATCACATCTCCTTTTTGCTGATATTTTTAGTTTTTAAATTTCTGTCGAGAACTTTTTAAGTTATTAACTTCCTAGTTAAAAACTGTAAAATAAACAAATATATTTATAGCAATGTTTGAATAGGAAAGAAATATGTAGCGATACTTTCCTACATTCTATCAGCTCTGGCCATTAGAGGTATCAAATAACCATGTACAATAAGTGGAGGCGATAATCTGTGGTCAGAAGAACCCAATTCCTTCAGTTAGTCTTTCTATCTTCCCACGGACTTCTCGAGAAAGTTAATTCAAATTTAAAAATACAATCATTCTAAGTCTTTACAATAATGATTATGTAGAAAAAGAATTTTCTTAAAACCTAGAAAAATTAGAACGTACAAATTATAATTTTTACCTTCGATAACTTTTGAAAGATTTTTATATAATGTAAAAAGATTTTATCTCAAAACAATAAATTTTCACAGGTGAAAGGTAGACGGCAAAAAATCTTAAAAATGCATTAATCGATACAAAATATTAAAAAAAAAAAAAAAAAAGAATGAAGATTTACCATCTTTATAGTAATGAAAAGTAAAAAGTTCTGAACAAGATAAGTTCCCACAAATAAAAAGCAGGCCATAAAAACGTATTATTCAACGTAAGAAAAAATTATACACTTAACAAGTGTTCGTGACAAATTCACCTAACGACGGAGCGCATGTTGCTTCGCCGTCCGGCGAGGAGGTGGAGTTGTATGCGCTGACAACAGCAACAATGCTGTCGCATCTGCAACTGTGCACGCTTCTTTCCGTTCGCCGCTTGCAACTTTCGTTTTCGCGATCGTTTCATCACCTTCTGTCTATCCAAGAAGAAATTTCCTCTCCAGAGTGTCTCAAAAAATGCTCGGCCATCAGCTGGACCTCGTCCACGAGCTGGTTTCAAAGGAGCTACTGTCACAGACATAATCATTCCTCGATTCAAAACTCTCGATAGAAAAAACTCCTCCCCTTCCTTGGTTTTATTCAATTAACAATATATATAAATTAATCGAAATTTCGATCTTGTTGCAAATTCTCTCTTCTATTTGTAATCAATATTTTTCTTGATCCCTTCATTGAAACATACATTTTGGTAATTCTTTCAAGTTTCCTTCATATCCTTTACATAAACGTTTTCAAATTATGAGATGTAACATATTATAAGATTTTTTTTTTTAATTATAAGATTTCTGAGAAGATTTCTAATAATGTATTCGGTATTTTCCCGATATAGTTACCAATAAATTTTATCTCATTTAGCCAGCAACTTGCTTGGTCAGCCACTGGCAACTCTAGAGGACAAACTATGGGCTTGAATAATTAACGGCCGGGTAATTAGATGAGCATTAAGCACGATCGGCCGCTAATTTACGTTAAGGAGCTCTACCGGTCGGGCGACGGGTATGCGAGTAGTTCCGATGCAGCTTAATCCCCTTCTCGAGGCAGGCTTTGACAGTTTAGGCAGCCGGAAGGGGGTTGAGGGTTGGAGGCGCAGGTAATGGCTTCCTCCCCCGATTACACCAGCTCCTTATTCAGAACCTCTGCTATCCTACCGAGAACAATCATCCGGCAGCGATGATGAAAACGTCGCTTTTCGTCTCTGATCCCTTTCTTCTCTTTTTCCCTTTTTCTCTCTTTTCCTATCTTCTCTTGTTCACCGAGGAAAATTCCTCGTTGCTTGATCGATTATTTCTCCCAACAGCAATCGTCGTTGAAACCAATCTCTTCTTAAAATAACCAACTTTTTGTTTGGAATTATTTGAGAAATTTTTTTTCCTGTTAATTTCTCTTAAATTTTTTTAAGTATTTTTTATTCAATCTTGTTCGTGTTTTTGTTCTTAGATTTTTAAGAGTTTTATATAATTAGTAATACATGTATATTGTATAGAGATATATATCTTAGTGACTCGTGCAAGAATATAGGAATATATCGTAATTTCATTGTGGCTTACATGCTAAGGAAGACTTCGTATCAGGCACACTATAGTCGCCGCACCTCGACCCGTACACGCCGGGTGCACAGAGAAGCAAGACGTCTTAATTAATTATCGTCGATTCATCGACCTGGAGACACATGGATTTTTATCATAGAAAAATTTCGGATCCCATTCAAATCTTTCGATTTCTCTTCTCTCGTAATCAATTCGAAACACGTGGGAATTATGCTCTTTTGTTAAATCTTCTCGCTCTCCCTCTGCGTTAGAATTAGCAGTTTCTTTTTACTAATACGTTCTTAATCTTTTTCTAATACGTTCCTTGATCTAACAAATTTTATAATAGATGTGCGTATCCGTACGGAACATGTGCGTAAATTTAAATCGGAATTAAGATTGGATTAATACACGAGTACGAATGATTTCTCTTCCTCCTCCAAATTCAACCTACGTACCTTGAATTACACTTAACACGCCAACTTATCACTTACGATTAATTAAAACATGTAATATATATATATATATATATGTATGTATGTATATATATATAATAATCTATACGCTAATGGAAGACTTTTGTGATTTGTTTGTTTGCGAGTGTATCACGAAACCGTTACATGTTCCCTCCTGTTTTTGGTCTCTTTTTTTTTTCTTTTTTGATTTTTTTTCTTCTGACTATTGGCCGACGATTCGTATACTCGACGAGAGTCGACGACGCGTAGCGTCGTAACGCCGGTCCATCCTCGCACTGAGGCGGAAAGAGTCGAGTATGAGAGATGCTGGAACAGAACTCTCCCTCTCTCTGGCTCGACCCTTTGCGTATCTCTGTTTCTCTTTCTGTGCATCTCCGTATCTCCCCCTGTTCGTGGGTGGCGCCGGCGCTATGGGGTACGTCGATATCGGCCGCGTAATATCCCTGAAAGCCGACTCGGAAGAGAGAACGCGACTATGTCTCCACCCTCCAATAATATTGGGTTTAGCGGGAACCTGAGCTACCGATCAGAAGCTGCTGCAGCTCCGACATTACATTTACACGAGTTCTAGCCATCGTAGCTATTAGATCTTTGTCTCGAAATCTCTTAAAACTTACGTTTTCAAAATTTTCGATATGCGCGTTTTGGAACGACATAAATGAATGGATTTAGAACGAATAGTTACGTAAAGGTTTAAATTTTCATTGAATTTGTGGTTTTTAATTTCTTTCTTTTTTATAAATAAAGGGGATCTTAATATAGTCTTAAAATAGAAACAAACTAATATTGCTCATCATTTACATACCATGCAATACTATTTGCATGCAATTTTATATTATGAAATTACTTGTAGCATGTTTAAAAATGCAGCTTATTTACTTCGTTTATTTATTTTGTTCGATCATATTTTATATAATATAATCATATAGAAATGTAAATAATAAGGAGGAAAATATACTTACTTTACACGACCAAATTCATCTCTAGATATTGCTGGTTTGGTGTCAGTTCCCATTAACATGGACCTGTATGATTCTACTTTCTTTGTTACCTCTTCGGATGTAAATCTATAAAGCACGAAGAAAGCCAATAAAGAAGAATTCTAGCATTTGTTTAATTATAGTTAGCAGTTTAGTGAAGAAATACACTGCATAGGAAGAATATATTGAAGCCAAAGATAAGCCAAATCCAATTGAAGTTCGGAATCTCATTTACTATTGGGTTCAAAGGATCGATGAAGCTCTATATTTCTTTTGTACATAATCTATATCTAATTTTTAAATTTACTTTCAAGAAATATTTATTTTTTGAGTAATTATGATGTTACAACAATATAATCAGATTTATATATGGTATTATTATAAAAATAAAGATATGTACTTACCCTTGTTCCTCTAAAATATCTGCTAATTCTGCACATTTGACTTCAACTTTCCTTTTTCTAACATGATCAAGAATATCTTTGTTAGGTTGCTTATTTAGCTGATCTAATTTTCCTTCATCTGTTTTGTAAGTGACTTTGTCTTTAGTCTTGCGTACAATTGCCCAATTTCTTTGGACATGACCATTTGTTCCAGAACCTCGTGGTGTTTGTAATCCAATTCCATTGTACATCTTGTATTATACCTAGAATCATAAAATATAAAAGGATTCTAAAGAATAATTTATTAATATCCATGAATATTAAAAAAACAAACACATATTTAGTAAAAATGAATATATATATATAAATAAATTCTTACAAATATTATTTAAATGATATACTGATTGAATTTAGGTAATTAAATAAGTCCATTCATGTTTATTATGTCAGAATAGAAATTTTCAAGGATAAACTGTACAAGAAAATATATTTCAAAGAATGATATTATATATATATATATTTTTGTTGACTAAGAATCACGGGAACATTTCTGTACATAATATAGATTAACGAGTATCTTAACAATGAATGACAGTAAGTGCACAATAGGCATACTGGTTAGGCATTTAGAAACCTGACTAAAGATCATCTTTATTGGGGTCGCGGAGTATATTAATAGAATTCTTCCAAGTGTTCAAAGTGAAATCTTAACTAAATCGCGACGAATCGATCGACAACGTGACATGATTGAACTAATAACTTTGGAAGGAACGGGCAGGTAGGTTAGAATAGAACACACGTAAATCAATTATCGATCCGGTGAACGTTGCGCAAATTTCACAAGTATACACTTTGCGTCGTCGAAAAGCATTACCTTTACATTAGTGACACCACTGATAATCTTGTTGTGTCATGCACGAAACTGTCGATTTTCAAACCCGACTTAAAACGAAACCAATTAACGAAAAAACACAACCAGTACCGCGATTCCTGTGGCGTTACCGTTTTCACGCGGCAGCTTTGCAACGTACCGTGTGGTGGCATCACTGTCACACATAAGCGTAAGACCAAGAAAATTGCATTGTATTTCGCAATCGCTTCAACAATATTTTTCCACAATATTCAAATTCATAGTTGAATTATATTAAGTCTAATAACCCTATTTCAAGAAATAAAATGACATTTATTTTCTATACCAGTACATTCGTGATATCGATAACAATTCTTGTATAATTGATTCCATCAATTTATATAAATTACATTGCGCAGCCGCTTTTTCTTTTGGATCTGTTTCGAACAAACGCGCGAGTTTAGGAGAAAACATTAAGTTTATCACGAAGCACGTTGTACAACAAAGTATAATCAAACATTATTATCTGTAATTTTGTATGTTTATAATCATATCAGTGAGAAGTAATACATTTGTTTATGGATAATTTTATTGATGATCACTCAGTAATAAAAGATATGAGTAAATGATATGTTTATAACCTAATAATAATTTATATTATAACGTAAAAACGAAGATCACTTACTTCTAAGGGACAATGGAAGTCAGTGTAGGGGACGTAGTAATGCCTGGTGATACTATAAAAGATATTACTGCAAATACCAAAAAAGAAACAATCATTTTAGGACCTGGACTTCGTCGTGAAGCTGATACAGTATTTGCATATAAAGCAGGTGTACTAAAGAAAACAGAACCAGCTGTATATTATGTAGATAGTTATCAAAAGCGGTAATCAAATTCTATTTTAAAGGAACATTTCAGCACTTTTTTTAAAAGATTTCCATATATTGCATTTTCTTTTTATAGTTATATACCAAACCGTGGAGAAAATGTAGTTGGTATAGTAACACAGAGAAGTAGTGATATTTTCAAGGTAGATATAGGTGCCAGTGAACAAGCATCTCTTTCATATCTGGCATTTGAGGGAGCTACAAAGAAAAATCGTCCTGACATTCAGGTCGGAGACCTTGTGTTTGCGAAGCTTTTAGTTGCCAGTAAAGATATGGAACCAGAACTTGTATGTGTAGATTCTCATGGTAAAGAAAAGAAATTGGGTGCTTTAAGCTCTGAAGGCATGCTCTTCACTTGTTCTTTGAGTCTTGTCAGAAAGATATTAAATCGCAATTCCCTATTGTTTAATACACTTGCACGTAGTCAAGCATTTGAAGTTGCAGTTGGTATGAATGGTAGAGTTTGGGTCAAAGCAAGGACTATTCAAGAAACAATAGCAGTAGCAACTGCTATTTTGGCAGCAGAATATGCTCCACCTAATGGTATTAAAAAATTATGCTTAGACATTGAAAAGATTTTACTTTTAACTCAGTGTGGTGATGTAGATTAATTGTAATAAAGGAAGAAACAAATATTATGAATGATTTTATTTATTGTATCAATATTTTTAATGAGTTTTATAAATAAATCTGTATGATTTCTTATGTGAAATATGATGATTATGATGACAACCATTATGACAACCATTTTGATAAAAATGTAGAATTAGAGCTATATGTAGTACATACATTATTAAGTATGCTGGTCATGTATACTGCTATATTAATACAATGAAAATGCATAAAATAGTACAATTAATGAATACTGTTAAAAGAAATGTACATAAATTTTCATGTTATTTGCTCATTCTGATTGCAATTTAATAATGTACATTCATTCAATGAATAAATCATATCCTGGTAAAATAGTAAGATGAGGAAATCAGATTATTTTCATGAAATTAATGTTATGATATACATTCTCATATTTTTGTAAAAAATTTTTAAAGCTGTTATAAAAATGAATATAATATAGCAGCTAGTATAGTTTATATCTGATGATTGCAATCAGTATTCTAAGTGAAAAGTGACTAAACTAATTGCTATGTCTTCTCTGATATGTAACTAATATTTGTCTCCTGATTGTAGTATGAAAGCTAAATACTAATTAATGATAGTATCAGCCGTTCAAGCACAACCTTGATTTTCTTTATTTTTTCCACAAAAATACTTAAACAATTTTTAACCCAAGCATGTTACATTTTCGTATTTTTCTCTTTTAATGTAGGATTTGTACGTGATGGAATGTGCATTGTTCGTAGTTTATAAAATGAACCATGAACATGTCGGTATTAGGAAAACATTTTTCTACACATTATAACCGCGTATAATGTCAATGAAATGGATTCATACAACATATTAGAATTAAAATAACGCTGATTCAACGCGAACAATTTTATATGAATATGGAGTACTATTAGATTTTTTAATCTGACACAATATATTTAACATAAATAAAGTAAGTTAATATAATCAAGCGTGCATATTTAACAATTTATACAAAATATAGAAACAAAACAATAATGTGTATACTATATACAAATTTTGGTTCTAACATATGTTTTTGCGCTTTTCATTTTTTTTTTACAAAATAAATAATTATGTAAAGAAATCACCAAAAGCTAATACATAATTTCAGTTAATGTATAACTAAATAACTTATCGCAGAAGTAATATCGAGACTAATACTTATCCGCTATAACATTATTTATGGAGATATCATTATAAATCTCTTTTACCATCACTTAATGTAAGGATGTTAAACTAATATTATTAATCTAATAGATAATGACACGACAGATATGTAGTTTTTACAAAAAGTAAAGGATTTAGAAATGATTGTATGATATTTACAAATATTTGTAAATACGTGTTATATGTAAAATATCATATAGCAAAATCAGCTTTTTATGAAAAAAGCAGAATCAATTTGAAGCTTTTTGTAAAAACCACATTAAATTTCTTTTTCTTCTGGTATGTCATAGGCAAGCAATATGTATGTTAGGGACGATTTATGGTGCCACCAGCAACCATTATACTATTCTATGGTATTGTGCTTTACTTAATATATATTTCACATGAGTGTGTTATGTGAAGTAAATATATTAATGCAATACATTTAACTACAAAGGTATAATGACAAATGCTATGCACGTGCTGTGCTTAATAGCTTTTGAATTTCAAAGATGTATGATTATCAATGCAAAAGAGAATTAAATGAAAGAAATCACTAGATAAAACAGAAAGCAGTCTTAATCAGAAATAGATTAAGATTTTTTTGTTGATTTTATGTAATTTATAGTATGAACACAAAATATCTGCCATTATCATTGTAGTCATAGATTTAAGTTTATAACGCTGTGATCTACCTCATAAAAATATATCTATTTTACACCATTATAGTATTTGAAAATTTTTTGGTATAGAATGATAAAGACATGTCTTGTAATTAAAGTTAGCAATTAATTTTTGTGTTCATTAGTACTGTAACTAATTTGAAATATTTAGTTTAAAAAAAGCATGTGTCTATCTTATTGGAAAAAGAAAGAATCATGATTATCTTACTATTTACTTTCAATTCTAATGATATTATTTTACTGATTGTATTTCTAATGTAATTAAAGTTATTTTATGATCATCCTACATTGCATAGGTAGATATGCAGATCTTCTAATGGTATGCAATGGCAGAATTCTAAACCCAGAGGACTAAATTTTATTGTTAGTTTCTATAGCAGCTGGTAGTTATAAGAATAATTTTTCATTTTATATATCAAGTAACATTTATACTCCTTTTTTTATCAGGCTTCACCACATTAATGCCGCTAAATGCAAAACCTATGCCTTCACCAGACAGCTTTGATAGAGACAGTTAAATATTTAAATTACAGTACACCTATTGTTATATATTTCAGCAGAAACAAGTGATTATAATTCTATTTGAATGTGCATGATATATAAAGAGTCGTGTTCTAAAGTAATATATATGACATATTATTGCTGGATTATTTAAAGCAGGAAAAGTTATCTTTATAGAAAAAGAGTGCAATTGTTATAATGTATTATTCGTCGTTTTTAAAAGTATTGCATTGATTTGTAAAAATGAAGGATGTTTTATACAATCCTTGAGAAAGTGAAAAAACACGACTCTTCTAAATGGAAAGAGGAACATGATATTCTACATGAAATACTCTTAATGAGCATATCTACTAGATCACTCTTGAAGCTCGATATCATAGCACAAAATTATCTATATGAATATGTAGATAAATATTCATCATTGCATTTCAGCATTATTATTATTTATATAAAAAATTGTCTTTGCTTATAGCTAAAATATCATGATGCCTTGGCTATATAAATATATATATTTATATTGTTATCATTATTGTTATTATCATATTATTTTTTCATTAGCGCGTATATATACCATTCACAACACAGAGTGCATAGTACGAAGCCGAATTGAATCTGTTCACCCCTATAAGATTATACTGCAGGGAAGAACAGATCATAAAGCTTCAATGTAACAACGCACAACCAATATTTATACAACCTGCGTGCACCAAATTGCTTTTTGTCAGATTTTTATATTGACAAAAGCAATATTTAACTTATGTAATTGTTTTAAGTAGAATCATTAAGGTATTATGTTTCTTATATTATGAGCTTTACTATTAACACATGAAAGACTAATACACACAAGAATCAATTTCCACAACCATTTCCATATTCATCACTTATGGTATTTTAATTGAAATTAATCAATAAAACGCAATAAAAGTAAATAAATTTATCTTGGTTCTTTTCTTGAGAAAAGCTTCATCTAAAAAATTCTAAGCTAACAATAAGTTAAAAATAAACCTCTTTTGTTTTTATTTTTTACTAAGAAAAGTCTCAACATCCACTACCATAATCTTAATAACGTATTTCACATAATGATAAATTCTGATATGGTACTACATGTAAATTGTGGAAAATAACTATGTATGTATCTGTTTGTACAGGAAGAACTTTTATCAAAATCATCAACCTTCATTGATTGACTAAGTTAAATTTTGTATGCAATTCGAGACGATACTTCTCATAAAAAATGAATATTTGTGGAAAAGATCTGTTTTAACGATCAATTACAAACTTGATTCTATCAAAGGTGATATCCAAAATATTTTAAACTATTCTACTTTTGCCCTATATTTACCACTAATCTGAACCGAATGTATGATGATCATGAATAATTCTTATTTGTTGAATATTATGAAGATTTATTGAATGTTCTTTTTTTTTCATTTTCCTAAAAAGTTTATGTACCGAAACTTATTTTTCATGGATTTGTGCTATTTTGTATTTGTTAAGATTTGGTTTTGATGAAATTTGATTTCATAGCTTTTTATAATTCAATAGCAGTGGATATTGCATTTGTTATTAAGGTAGTGCAAAAGCATGTTAAAGCATTAGACATATTTGAATAGTTACATGCAAAGTTAAAAATATGAAGAATATAATATTACTAGAAATAACATTAACATAATAGAATTATTTTTATAATTAGAGTACTATGATTTTTACACTGTACACTCTCTGATTCACAGGATTTTTCCAGAAAGAGCATATGGTGCATTGACTTCTGTTATATTAACTTTTTTGGAAGAAAGCATTATCAAAATATTTTCTAAAAAACAAATGCATTCGTATAACAATAAATAAAAAAACAATAACTTTTATAAAGACACAAAAAAAGGAACTTTTTTACCAACGACTTCTGCACACCTTAAAACGGCAGTAAGCAAGCCTTTAATCATACCTCGTGTTTGACAAAATTTTTTTAATCGGATGATGTGTATTATTGGCAAAAATCTTACTCCCTGCATGATATTGTCCATTAAAATCTCATTTGTGTTCGGTGATAATGGTTAAAAATAATTGCGTAAAAAACATGAATTCATGCAGAACGTAAGACAAAAATTTGCCGCTTAATATTAATGTCGTATGATTTCAGTTTCTTCAAAAATTTGCCTTTTGTTCTTAGAATTACAGTCTTACTAAGAATATTCCTTTTTTTCGCTTACAGGAGTTCTTGACTTTAAGCTCGATAAATGAGCAACGATATCGAATTTTAATGTTAGAACATCCTGGTAAACACTCTCAAAAATGTGCTACTCCATTTCACAAAACCTAGCAGAGTCTTACATATGCTTTGAACACTTTACATTATATTGTAAGTGAAAAATTTATTTCCTTAGAATACTCGGAATGTATGATGCGTCTCTCAATTTTCTGACTATAAACATAAATTTCCACTTTCGCAATAATTATCATCTTCATCGCTTATCTGATTCTACGCATTGTGATACTTGGCGGATTCGAGGCCTCTTGTAATTCCAGTTACTTACGTTTAAGGTGACACATAAATTGTGCTCAAGCCACTTGTTAATAAAAATTAGCCACAGAAATCTAAATATTTAGTCGCTAAAGTCGCATAGGTTGCACAACGCTATTATTGTTTAAGCGTGTAGTGGTTTGGTTATTGAAATTTTCATCTTGAGGAATGTGTTCTGTTCTTTCGTCGAAAAATCCTGGATTCAGAATGATATTGGGTACGAGTTCAATCACTTCCTGCTCCTCCAGCTGCGCTGCAATTCGGGAACGGAGATTAATTTTCATTGGTCTAGGCCATGAGTTATATTAGCTTCTACCCTCTCCCTTTACCAGTGTTTGCTGGGCCATGGATATTCAAGAACAACTTATGTTATATTAACAATCGAATAATCCTACGTTCAATTTAAAATCTATATATATATATGTATATATATATATATACAATATATATACAACAATAAATCAATGAAAACACATTGAAAAATCTTTCATATATATAAATATATTGCTTACCCAGCAAATATATTTGTGCTACCTTTGACCTAAGTTTTATACAGTCAAAGATTTACTAATAGCACACAATGTTATCTAGGCCATAATGCTCTATATTACTATTATTATAATATTTTCTATTCATGACACTAATCATTCTGCATAACAAATTTTATACAAACCACCAAAGCTTCTTAATTTAAAATATAACAGTTAGTAAAAGAGTAAGATAAAAATTCTTTATATAGACAGAGCAAGTTTGGTGGTTGATAACGTCCATTCATAAGTTATAGGTTTCATTCCTATGAGGAGTAAGAAAGGTGCTACTGACAGGCAAACTGTATAGAAAGATATAAATATGTTACAGATTATTTTAGTGCCTTATGTTGTAAAGTGTTTTGTGCAAAAGTTATAAAAGTGTTATTGTTAAATCGGTATTGGTAAGAAAATTTATTAAACGCTAGTAAATTTTAAAAGTTGAACGCTAGAAAATTCATTAAATGCTAATTTGCAGAGCGCTTGCAGTAGGGAAATATTAGTGAAAGATAATTGGCACTGTATTAGAATAGCACTAAATTGATTGAAAGGAGAATAGCTGATGTAAAGAAAGCTAGAGATCAGGGCCATAGATAAGTTAAGTGGTTAGTGATGCTATCGTTTCTGCTGCAGATTTCGTCCTCTAGATAATCATGTTATATTTTTCAAACTTAGATAATCTAGCATATTCTACTTTAATTTATTTGCATAGAAGGAAATAAGTTTCATCAGCAGAAATAAATAGCATGGAAGAGAAAGAGTAGAAGCAAAAGCTTTTAGATAAAGTTACCAGGAAATGCTTACAGGGTACTTTGCACTCACGATAGAGGAGGTAACAAGTACCTATACCAAGAATCATAAGTGTACCCATAACTATCCCTACTGCTGCCACCCAGACACGAGTGTCAAAATTTTCTACACCTGCTAAGAGATGTCTTGCAAGTTCTGAAATAATTGTCAATTATAATTAGTAAGCAATAGTATTTATTTTATATAAATACTAATTTGTTTACATGCAGGATCATGTAAAGTCATCACGTTTAAATTATGTACCTAATTCTTCACTACTGTGTTGAGTATGACCTTCAACCTCAACAATTTCTCCTCTCCCCAGCTGATTTGTTGCCCAGACTCGAAACGAATAAGTAGTGTTTGGCACCAAGTGATACACATCAATTTGCCTCTAGAAAATTATCAGTTTTAATAACGACAGTCGGTGATATAGATGATTTCATTAAAAGAAAAATTGTTTACAGAATTTGGAGGAATGTGCGTTGGAACAATAGGCTTCCAGTCTTCTGGTTCTTCACCCACATTCGGTTTAAGACGATATTCGGCAGTGAAATCTATGATAGGATAACCACCTGTGCCAGCTACTTCCCAAAGAATATTTGCCAATATTGTTGATGGTTTAACCCATACATTGTGTAAAGCTGGTGGAGGAGCTAAAATGGAGTAAAAAATACAATATAAACCTGCAATTACTTTAGAATTACATTTAAATTTAAGTAACTTACTTCTAACTTGTACGTTGATTCTAGTTTTGACAGCATCATGATCGTCATCTAGAGTGCATGAATAGTTTCCAGCATCATCTGCACTAACATTAATAAGTTGCAAAGCTCCGTTAGGCTCAACCTTTAGTCTTTCAATTTGTCCATCTTCCCGTCCCTCCCTTATCCACATCACTCCAACAGATTCTCCTGACTGTGGCAATGCATCTTCTTCTGCACATGCTAATGTCAAGTTCTGACCTATATCTACAGCCACAGATCTTATTGGCACTAAAGTTGCTGCTTCGTGCCATGCTAAAAACATTGTAAAACATAATTATTAAATTACGAACTTAACGGTATTTGTATAACTATCTTATGTAGAATTACATATTTTTTGAATGGCATTCTAATACTTTTTATAGGGTAAACATTTATAGATAAAAAAATATAAATTACGAATTACAATTATGAATTAATTTAAATTATTATTTAAAATATTTATAATAAAAAATATAAATAAAATTCACTGAGACATTAAAAAAAAATACGTTTTTATTAATACAATTTACAAAATGAACACGTATAAAAATTAATTGATGTACCTAATATTAGGATCCACAATTCTTCTTTTTCTAATAGAAAAAATATTTATAATGATCTAAGCATCTGAACATCGAATTTGAATTATAGCTTATTATATTCACTGGATGTACTTAATGCTTTGTATAACTGTATCTAAATAAAATATAGTTTTTACGAAAACTTATATATATTTTTTAAGCTTTAATATTACTAATAAGAATTACAAAAGCAATACGATAGAAAAATACAAACTGATGCGTCGTTGTGCTATCGATTTTGATTAAACATTTAAAGGATGTAGGAACAAAAAAAAATCACATAATCCGTTCGGGAAGTTGAGATATACTGCAAAATTTGCATAACTCGACCCTGAATCGTAACGATCGTGTACTTAGCCCGATTTATACGCTGCACGTATATAAGCGCACGAACACCGAACGTATGTATAGTATCACATTGATCCGCAGGTGCACTTACGCCTGAACGAATATTATGTACTTACCTGCCAGAAAGAGTATCAGCGTGATAATTCTATGACCAACCATTCTCCCATATTAGACGATCTCCCATGGATGCATACGGAAACGTGTTAAGGATTTTTTCTTAGTCACATCTCTCGATCGATTTTTTATACTTTTTAAACAACATTCAGTACGCGGGAGCTGTCAAACTCATCACGCATCGCGGAACACCGCCCGTCCGGCGCTCTTTGGATTTTATTGAGTTGCAGTTGGCGCACTCTCGCGGTGGTGTTGCGAACCTTATCAGAACACAGGGCTGCAACTGCATCAAAACTGAAGGTAGCCAGCTGCCGTCTTGTTTAAATATGTGAAAAGATCTCGCAACGTAAAGTTAAATGTATCGATTAGAATGATACGAATCGAAAGGATCAAATGGTTTTTCATTAATACTCATTTTATGTGTCGTTGTTATTTTAGATCGTGACATCGTTTCAAACAATTGAAAAGGTCTAGAAATGACTAGTTACCTTATTAAATTGAATCGCTGTTACGCGGGAAGAAGTGCATCGATACTCGTATCAGAACTGGTTGAATCTGCTTTACTGATTGAGGAAGAGCTGCTCCATATTTTCCTCTATCTTTGTCGCGATTAACCAGACAAAAACGATAGACACCTCGCAATGGGATAATCGCGGTAGTTGCCTATGATTGCTCTCATTTGTATGTGTGCATATATGAACGCTATTGTATAAGTGAACCGAGGAAACAAGAGGACTGGTTGAAATCTCTCGGTGAATTGGTATGTATGTACAGTGCATGCTACACGCGATACACCGTAACCATGATCGATTAGTTTTTCAAAGAATTTAACTGTCAGATCTATTGCCAACTACGTATTTTCGCTTATACAAAAACGCTGTTGGCGATGCAACGATTATCTGTAGGATGTATCAAACACTATGATTTCACATAACAATGAAAAGTAGATTGTACTTTATCGGTAGTAAAATCGTGTTGTTATGACAGTTTTGTAAGGAAACGCAAAATGTGTTAGACGTGAACCAACTGTTTGTTAGTTCCATTGTTTATAATATACACTATCTTGTTTTATTTTAAAGAATAGTTTCCCAATTTTAACAAATACTGATTCTTATTTAGTTATTTATTGCATGTTTCGGGGAGAATGTAATTGAAATGGGACTACACAAAGTCACTTTCATAAGCATGATCTGAAACCTATTCGAACATTGATCTTTCTTAAATTTAGCGCTATTCATCAATAACAGGCTAATAACATGCTTCGATTGATATATCCCTATATAATTAGTGCAAATTTAATAAAATTAATTATAACTTTTATGACGGAGATACATTGTGCAAGATATTATTATCATAAACATATTGTAAGATTTGTAAACATATTTTAAAAACTTTCCTAATTCTATGCAATTTAATGAAACACATAATTTAATCTCTATTAAAGAATGCAATAGGATTTATATATATTTTATTTCCATCTGCTATATGCCATATCGTATATGTATATAAATTTCTAAATTTCTATAGGGTTAGAAAGCATCGCTACGTCATTGAAATTGTATCAGACGTTTTCCATCCTCGTTTATGTGACGTAACCAGTGACGTCAACAAATTGAGAGATCGATCGAATTCAAACTTACTCTTTCAGAAACATTTTAAAACATATGAATTTTCTAGCAGTTTAATTAATGATGTAGAGTGCAGGATGATTTTTATACCTATACGTGCAATAATATTTCAACGGTTAAAAATTTTAAATGAAAAATTTCAAATTTTTTGTAAGAACTTTGTGTATTTCATTCTTTTGGACCATTGGAGTAGCTACGTTTCATTTCTCATTCAAGAATTAATTGCGAATGTTACACATTACGTGTTCATATTAACATCGCGTCAGTGTAGTACATCATTCCTAATTATCGTGGATTGTAATTAGCGACGTGGACACGTGGTTTGCGGCGGTGGCATTCATTTACACCGGAGGGCGAAATTAATTACGTTGATCAACATACGAATTCCAAGAGGTATTAAGATCATTGGTATTTTTGTGGATTGTTATCATTCTAATCATTTCTCAAACAATCTTTTATTAATCACTAATATAATAATCAACAACTTCCGTAACATTTACGAATCTATTCCAATATATCTTCGCTCCTATTCTACTATCTTACCTCTCTATAATTCCGTATGCAATCCTTATTTCATATAAGCATTCTCATAAAACGCTAATGCATGTTTAATATGCGTTAATTCGATTCGTTGTCATAGGTAACCGTTCTCATTAATTTCATATGAAGTGCATCACGCAAAGATAGTCGGTAAATGCACCTCAATGTCAGCATAATACACTTGACTGATAATGAACCGTGAAGGGAAGTTAATGGAAAACAGTCTAACGCTATGGCACATAACAAGGATAATGTAATCCTCTTACGGAATTTCTGCCTAGAAGCTGATGTGTCTGGAGAGTACAATGAACTCTTACGGTTTTTATACTCACATCGAAGAAAAAGATTTATGCCTGAAAATAATTCCTCGATATCACTGGCTCGTCTCGGTGCAGAAGGGAATAGGGTGGTTAATCACATTCCAACGAAGATTCGAGCAATTGTCTGTGGACCGTGGTTGACTATATCGTTACGATTGCCCTCTCGTCTCTCGTTATATTGAAATTGAATTGTTTCAGTTTCCAAGCAACCTTTTAGAATTACCCTTTAGAGGAGATTCTGTTTCCTCCCCCTGCGCATTAATCGCAAATGGAAGCGAACAGGCAGGGTTCACCTCGTGGTTGACATTTGATAGATGCAGTCTAGCGTTTTTACGCTGTACAGGTGCAATTTACATAACAATCTAAGTTGCTGCATTAATTAAGCTCTTCGAGATTTGGCCTTTTGTATACATCGATTAGATTTTAGAGACTAAACTGTTACTTTGATATGTCGTCGTGGAAATAATCGTACGTACCTTCTTTTATATAGATATTTGCATCTGCTGTTTCATCTGTTATGAGGCATTTAAGTAGATTTTATCGCCCGAGAAGTATTTCATAAGTCTACCTTAATATTCATCTTCGCATTCTCCTGATATTAAAAAATTTTATGGGCGTCTACGGTGGTACTATCGTATCGTGATAAAATACCAAGTTATAAATGGCAAGAATTCCTGAGTTGGATGGTTCATAGGACTACATTGTTCAAGTAAATGAATTTGTTCGTCTAATTTAACAATTTGATAAGGAGATGAGAGTATGCTTAATTGTGCCTTTCGATAGATTAAGTACTGCGTAGTCAGACAATATAAAGTTTCAAGTTAATTACCTTTTATTGAACTAAATTTAATTTCTTGGGCATTTTTTTCTCGGCTAGTCAGATAACTATAACCGTGAAGTACGATGCAGCATATGACACGTCCATTACTTTCCAAGAAAAAATAAGGTCAAAGGAGGTTCCATTATTATTCTCAGGCGCGAAAGTCGCGTTGTGGTCTCACAATTGCGGTCGTATCAAGAACCGGATCAAATCTCATTTACAATCTATGGAAACTTCATGGTGCATCGTCTTGAATTAAAAACTGGGCGTTACATCGATGATACTCGAAATAATTCCATGATCATCCTGGGTGTTCATCACGCAATTACGTATAAGTTGGAACGTTCGTTAAAAAGGAGTACAGAAAAGGGGAAAAAGCAGCAGGAAAAAGGAATTTTATCGACCTAGTTTCGCTTTCGTCTCGGTTTGCTTTCATTATGCCCTTCACTGCAAATCGAAAGGATTTCCGCGTAACTTTCCAATTACGATTCACTAGCTGAATGAAAAAATGCTCGGTCGTTCGTGTTTCCTAACGCGCAATACGCTTTAATTATCAGGTTTCTCTCTCTTTTTTGTAAGCATCTTAACCACCTTCTTCGCCTCGCCATGTACACACACGTTTACACGACCGGATGTCGGGTTGACGAAAAGCGGGCTGTACCTAGGCCAGGAGGGTGGAAATACTTCGACCCGTCCTCTTGAAAATGTCAAAGGTTGCCGCGCAAGGCGCATCGACGTATCCCTGTTTTCCAGGAGCTAGCAGTCGAACGCGATTCTATTGTTCCTGCTCTATCGTCGAGCAGTAATTATCATCATTTCCATTTTGCGCCATTTCATGATTGCACTCCTTTGAACACGCTAGACGAAATATATATGTATATCTACAGATCTATGTCTCGAAAATCGAAGACGTAAACGTATGATTTGTTTCAAAAGAAATAGATTTAACGTACAACCATTATATTATTAATGGTACAAAAGTAGTATGATAGCAGTAGTACAAAAACTTAAATGTATTAATGAGAAAGGAAATTATTATAGATAAGAATTTTTAGATGAAATGTAACGTAATTAATGAAATTTTCTGATTGATTTTGTTCACATGATCTTAATCAAGATTTTGGGTTAATCGATTTTTGGAATAGAAGAAGAGTCATTTTAGTTCGCTTTATCGACCGCACTTCCGATCTCAATTTTCTTCGTAATTTCACTCCTCGCATTTTCGTTTATTTTCATTGGAATTATTTCTGCCACGAAAATACTGTTCCAGTTTATTTCTTACGTATATCTGGTACAGTTACCGAAATAATTTCATAAATATTTGGAGTTCATCTTCAAATTCTTATACAAAATCTTATTAAAATGACGACAATAACTGAAAATAATGTTTCTTCTTTTTAAAGTAGCTGATTCCAAAGGGAGAGCTGAACATCGCAGTGATATCATCGTGTAATATTGATTGCGACAAAGTCCTTGTGGGAAGATTAATTATTTCATTTTCATTTAACTTCGCGACGAGCAATTGAATTTTCCCCAGGCAAACCCTTTGCTGATAATTACCACCGACTCTGCATTTCCAATGTACAGATAACGAAAACGCAAAGTTACGTTGCTCCACTCGTTTTTCGTGTCATCAACGGATTAATTATAATAATCCACGATTCTCTTAATTATTTCCTCTCCCGTGGTTTTACGACGGTAGCGGAAATATCCTCCTACCCATCGCAATGATATTTTCTTCTTTAAACTATCGTACTTTCAGTTTACAACTCAGAGTCGTAAAAATTGTAGAGGCTTCGTTGGAAATTACTCGGTTAATGTCAAAGGTTCGAAGTTCCATCAAGAAGTTGGAACGTTTCTGCGAAGCTTTCCGTGAAAACGGATTTATTGAAAGAAATAGATCTCGGGAGTCTTTCGTGTGTTCGACATTAAATTATTGTTATCTGTTCTTCTGTGTCACCGCTCCCTTGCATTCTGTTTCCAACTTTCGACACTCGCCACACCACGATAATATTTCAAATCCTTACTAAAATTCAGCGAAAATGTTTTTCGTTTCGTTTTCCTTTTGTTTTCGAGATTAAAACGTCGGAGATTAATGTCGGAACATATCCGGTAATTGTTGTTTCATTTTAATGGAGAAAGTTCCGGAAATTTATTGCGTATGGAAATCTCGAGCGTGTTCCTTATCGAGATTCACACAGAAGGAAAAACTAATTACAAAATAATGTTGCGGGTGTTGTAACGCTAGCATAAACCGTGATATATGGACCACTACGTATTTATCGCTTTCTACTGACCTCAGACATTCTGGCGCTTCGATAAACTACATTTCGAGTGCTGATTCATTTATTCTACTGCGTATTTATCCGTACGAGGTGTCTTACTTTTATTAATGTAATTAAGTGGAGATATTTCTCAAACATACGTTGATTTGTCATAACAATAATTCGCGAAAGTATTTGGACATTCGCTATAGAAAATCTTTATGAATATATTGCCTATATTACAGAAAGCTTTTGAAGAATGAAATACCATTATCATAACTATAGCGATAAAATCTGAAACTAATCTGGAAATGTATGTAAAAGTTGCGAGAGATTTATTGCGAATGTACGTTTATAAAAAACTAGCACATAGTATAAAAAACTAGTACATAGTATAAAAAATTATCGTTTTAAACATATAATTAATTAGTGATTGCAACGAATATTGAGACTTATATTTGCGATAAGCATGCTGTATCGTCTTCGTACATTTTCGAATTTATTTCAAACTTTTGATCGTGACAGTCGCATTATGTGGCACGTCCTAGAAAATCTTTCGCATAATACGATTCAGAAAATGTTTCCATGTATTTTCAAATACTTTCGAAAGCCACTTTATTTCGAAGCAATCAAAGGCAGACTGTAAGAGTACAATAAATATCACTATGGAACAGTATTATTTAAACGTCTATATTTGACAAGCAGAAATATTTATGTAAAAACGAATTATTTGCCCGATGATGTTACGCAGTTTAAAACTGCACGTCTGTCGATGAAAAATATCGCGTTTTTAAATAAGATATTGTTTGCAATATGATTCGATATGTAAAATGTTTGTACATGTCGCACGTACCTGATTGGAACGTGCGTGTTGATCGGCGAAGTTGTGCCGCGAATTTCCACGAAACAGAGATTGAAACTTCACAGTGAGTACAGAGAGAAGAGCGGAAGGACTGCTATAAATACGGTCGATTTGCAAACGTCACAGGAGTTGTATACTCGTATGCCGGATGTGCGATGTTTGTCATGAAACGAAGATAAGCACCGAGGATATGTCTGTTCTATTCCATTCTAGAAAAGGAAATGCTTGATCTAGATACTGTGAGAACTACCTCGCTTATTAACTTAAGAGACGTAATATAAAAAATCATGTCAATGATCTTCGTTCAGTACTTACCTTGTACTTCAAAATTTCTTCTAATATCGAATAGAAATTCGTACGAGAAGAAAATTCCTACCAAGCTTTCCGATACTAATTGAAGGAATTTGTCATAGAAATATCAGATGTATCGAATTCTTTAAATACTGACACACGTGAAAATACGCTCGAAGAAACAAAAGAGAATGAGTTCATATGACAAAAGAGCATGCTGTATACGCAATTGAGACTAAAATTTTACGTTTTCGTATGGCCGGGCATACGCATTTTTTTCCTGAAAAATGTTTGCAAATCGTGATCTCTTATTCAAAAAGCACGGATAGATCATAAAACAGCAATAAGGCACGGTATCGCGATGTTCTCACTTTTGCGTAGGTTAAAGATCCTGTCATTGGCGTCTGTCAACGGAACAACGGGTTCTACGTTAATCAAATCGGATATTGAAATGGTATTTTCAACGAGCGTAAATGTAACCGGTTTCTTGGACGAGAAAGAAAGAAATTGGAGCACAGGGTATCGTTGGTACAGCAGTAAAGGTTGGCTCAATGATATTTCAAGATACGAATCGTCGAACGGAAAATTGCTCGCGATAAATGGAGGTATAAAATTCTCTTTTTTTCACGAGATATAAGCGACTCGTTATGAGAGAAACATTACAATAGAACGATCGTGCTATCGACATGGCAACGATACGTGATATTTAATTTCCTTTTAAAGACTCTAATAAAAGAGTCTCTGGGCGTATTTCGTTTGAACTTTGTCATTATCGGTTTGTAACATGTGAGATGCCTGCTGGCAAATGATCTTGTCTAAAGCTGCGGTATTCTGTGCAACAACTACTATTCATGTTCCATTCAGAGAACTAAATGTTCTGTACGACAAAAAGGATTTCGTATAATTTCTGTCATGAAAATGCAACACGTTCACCGTTTGAATAATTGTCTACACAAGAAATTATCTCTTTCTCGAGGAAGTTACCAAAACTGTCTGTTTAAAATTCATACATAGCAAGACCGCAAAAAGTTCTACGGTTCTGACTGTGTTGCAGGATTTCGTGTGATTCATTAGCATAAATAGCAAGGTTTCTATTTTAACGTAACAGAAGTCGACATTTTGCATATTGCAACCGTTCTCGGAGACCGAAAATATTCACGGTTTTCGTATGAAAGAGAAGTTTTATATTTCCGACGTTCTCCAGTTAAAGTTCGTTTCAGAAAGAAACAGGTATATGAGCAGTCGTGAATATCGCTGTGAAATGAAGACGTACATTGAGAGAAGAGGTTTCTTGCTCGACAGTGGATCGTCGATCTTTTCGCAGTTCCCTTTGGCGCCAATCTACCACTCTTGGAAGTTCTCCAAGGAATTTTGTCCTTCGGCGGAATACCATAGTTCATCCATGCAGAAGTTGTCGAATTCGATGTTAAAGTTTCATTCTTTCACGGAAAATCCATTTTACAAGAAGTCTGCATGTAAAAATTTATGGAGATCGAGAGGTCTATCCGAAGCGATATTTTGTTCCATGAGCTTCCGTAACTATTCCTCCTCCAAAGAAAGTCCTTGCGATAAAACATTGAAATCGAATGATTGCGATGGGACAACAATCAAAGATGTTTCTAAGGATTGCTATTCAAAGTTTGACGTAGATGCGGAAGAATGTCCAAAATTTTCGAGAAAATGTCAACTACCAGTTGAGGATGATTGCGGAGAGCATTCGCCATTCCCTTGTCCGGACGTAAAAGATTACTGTCCTACAGGTAAAGTTTTAAACTCCTAGAAACAAAATTTTTTACTTACAGTTGGAGGAAAGAAAGAAAAATGATTGAGAAATAGGAAATTGACAGTGAATTCAAAATATTTTCAGATTGTCATTGTTTTATAGGTCAAAAAGATAAAGATACCGAGAATAATGCGTCGTATATTATCGTTTTTAATCAACGATTAAGTTAATTCCGAATATTAGCTGTGATGTCATTCTTGAAACAACAACTTTTTTTTTTATCTATTTCACGATGCACATATTGCGTAACATCTGTATTATGATGTTATTTTAAAGTATATACGTATATAAAAATTATGAAAAGTTGACTTACTTTAGCTAGCAGCTGAATTTTCATTTTTGCTGTTTAGCGATGCGCGAAAAACTTTATCAGCTTCGTTGTATGTACGTTACTTAACGATATAACTTGTGGCTTTACAAGTACAGTGGCCTATGATGAGAAACTTTTGCAACTGGTGACTGCCATCAGTGCGATCGTGTTAATAGGTGTATCGTGTTACATTTACACCAAGGTGGAAGAATCGAATAAACAACCGAGGCCTGCGTTCATTGATGTTCCATATATGAGGCGAATAACTAAGGTACCTGTTTCTTACATATGAATTTTATGCCTTTTTCACGATTGTCATATTCTTTTAGATAAAGAATTGAAATACTTTAACTTTAAGTTAAAGATCATACAAATTCGATCTTAATATTTTCATTAATCGATAATGCACGCGTACTTTTGCGTAACATCTAAGCTTTATACTGATTCTTCGGTCTAACGAAGCTCTCTGCTTCGTACATCTTTGTAAGGTAATCCATTTGTGCGATATTCTCCGTAATCGATTAATGAAGTCTTACGAATCGTTTGCCTTCACCACGGAAATTTGATACTTTTCCCTTCATTACCTTTTCTTCTTTCTTGCCTCGAGGATTTGATAATTTTACATCGTGACCGATTTCGCAAGCCGAGACCTTTCAAGCCTTATCCCTGTAAGTGACTTATAAATATTTCCCTTCTATATAGCCTTTTCCATGGGGCGACGGGAAACACAGCTTGTTCCATAATCCCGTGAGAAATCCAATATCTCCGCATGGTTACGAGGTAGAAGATCCAAACGCTGTGATGCCAAGCCAAACCGCAGGGTTAAGGAAACGATAAACGAAGAGGGATGAAAATAAGATTGTCTCATTCTCGTGTTGAAAATATTTAAATATTCCGTAATGCATTATAAGGATTAAGGAAAGCCTTGAGAATTACATTACAATTTTTCAAATGAGTCATACATGTAATTACATTTTTTTATATGTTTCTTTTTAAGAGTTACTCGGTATGGTATTCCTGACCGCATGCGGTATTCAAGGGCCGGATGCGCTTTATCCGGTGAACCAATGAAAATAATACAGCGATTATTATATATGACTGACTGCATTCGATCCTCGTAGCTTTGTTTCCCAGTTTAATATCATGTACCGCTGCCGTTCTAAAAATTAAAGATATTACATTCCACAATAATTAGAACCTTCTGAAAATTTTATTTCAGTCAATTGCATCGAGCATTATAGGCTATTCTCTATAAACTTCTCAAGAGCAAACAAAAAAAGTCCGAAACTCGATTGGACCACTTCAGTGTGCTAAGAACATAACAACGCCACGTACTTGCCCGTTTTCTAACACCGCTTCTCGTTCCTTTAATGACGGTCTCAAGAAGAGTTGCAGATGTTTGTACTGTATAAAACAGCCGCAAAGTCGCGTTTCTTTCCTAGCCACCGAGTGGAACACGTGGATCTTTGGACGGAAGGTCAACATTGGACGGACGAGTCTCTTTAAACATATTCTTCCCCTCCTTCCATTGCTCGGAGGAATCTTTTACTTACGTCACAGTATACATGTGCATATCATTCTAACAGATTCGTTCAACATGTTTTGACGTCACTCGGTGTGTATCCTGATCATCTGTGACTGGAACACGGATACTATGTACTCTGCTCCATTTATAATCTAACTTACAAAGAACAACGTTAAACTGGCAGAAATTTTAATGCTTCGTTTACTTAACTTGATGCCTAGTATTTTCTTCAAATAAACCGCAAATTTTAAAGGAAATATCTTCAGAAGAATTTAAATATATCTCCTAAGGAAAGCTCCAAATCTGTCACGTAAACTTTTAAACGAAGGAATAAAAGCGTCCTCTTTTAATTTGTGGATACGTGTGCCGACCGAGGAGAAGGTTAAAATAAGTCGGAGGAGTCGTTAAAATTTCATGGAAAAAAGCGGAGGCCAGACTATCAAGGACGCGTCAAGGTCAACTTTGATTCGATTTTTTAGCAGAATTTTACACGAAAGATGCATATTCATAACTAAATTCTGCGTTGTATCTAGATTCTTCGGATGATCTTTCAAAAGAAAGTTAAATAATATAGTCTTTATCCTGACTGGACCGCCTGATCTATTGAAACGTTTTAGACATTGCGATGAACACCGATCTGAACAGATTTTTTCGCTCGGCATTTAAAACTTGCAGAAGAATTAAATCGTGCTTGCCTATTCATAAAACGTCTCTTATATGCATATCGCCTGCTGTACAAAAGAAATGGTTTTTACCGTCCATCGAGCGATCCGCCTTGCTTTTATGCCAGCTCACAGGGAAAGCGCGTCACTAACCTTCCATAATCTCTGTTCTCTTGACAGGCGAATTTTATTCTTTTCCTTTCATCTTTTATAAATGGACCGAATTCGTCGGCATAACGCGCGTTCACCCGATAACATTGTTGATTTGCAGTAAGGTACATCAGGGAATCGTTTTATTCGGCTAGTTCTCGGCTAATGTCAAAGGTCAGTTTCCTTTATCAGTCACGCTCAAGAACGGTCAACGGACGGCGCATCTCTAGTTAATCTCCATGAATTTCAATGTAAATACATATATAATATTTCTATTGAGTATTGAAACTTGTTTGGCATATTGATACAATCCCACGTTAATTATCGTAAATTTTTAGATAGCATAGACTACTCTAATCAACATTCTACGTTGATATTTAATCTTGTTCTGTTCTTCTTTGTCTGCTACTTTTTATTCTTTTTATCAGTGTACTTTATTCACGGACAAACTAATCTACTTCGATTAACTACAATTATCTGTTACTCGTTTACTTTTTAATACCGACAGATGATTATTATCGGCAATCTCTAATCAGCATTTACTTGTTATTTTTAATCTGCTCCCTGGCAGCAATGTTCTTCGTTAACGAGCTCCCTTTCTTCGCTCTATAAAAAGCATAGTTCTCGGAAAAGGGCATTTGTAAGAGGTGTCGCACAAGAATAAACAAGCCCTGTCTGGTTCACCTTTTCGTTGAATAGAGGCGGCTTTTGACTTCAACTATTTACAGAGCGAAAGAAAAAAGAAAGATTCTTATCCCGACAAGTGACACGTTCCCTCTCTGTGAGGATCTCCGTTGTATTACGTCGTTTCTGAAAACAAGTGCTGACAGGGGATCGGGGTATGGTGCCCGATGATTCGATTCTAGACGACACGCGTGCGATCCTGTCGACGAACGTATCGGTATCGCTTTCATGGGAGCCTGCTGGTGTTATGGCGCATCTGGTTTTGCGTTTCCTTGCTCGCTCGGGGGTCGATCAATAGGCTAGGGAGGTGGCGGAGGCGGCTAACGGCGGCTGTCCTGCCAGTGACGGATTCAGAAATTTGCATTTCAAATCAGCTATTATTAAAATCTTCTACCGATTGAATCGAACCATTTTTTGTATATTCCGTTTATCATCAACCTGAAAAGAAGTGGCTCGATTGGTTCCATATCTCTCCATCTCTTCTTCTTGCATATAAATGCAAAGACATTACTATTCTTTTTAGATACTTACTTTATTTTATTAAATTCTTACATAAAATTGTATAGATATACATGTGTAGAATAAATAGGATATTAAATTGACAGTTACTTGAATAATTTTCAGGATGAATTATCAAGTAGTTTTACGTGGACTCAAGGAAAAGTGGCTGGTACGCGCCTTTATTTTACAGCACTGCGTCCGGATCACCGGGTCACGGAGGCGGTAAAAGGCACTCTGATTGGCCGAGCTCGATTTCGCGGGTTCGAGAAGTCGCGCGTGCCATTGGGGCCCGCCAATCGGAGCGACCTCCTCTCCGTCAGTCAGTAGCCGCGCGTTGCCCACATAACATCGTCACAGTCTCGGCTCGCGTCTATCCTATACGATCCTTGGATAATCTCAATCTCCTTAATCTTTTTTCAGTGTATGTACTTAACGATTTTGCTAAAACAAATCTATCTACCTCCTGTATTCGTTTCGTGAAATGTACGCCTTCTATGTTACTTGTTAGGGGAAACAAGTGCTCATTTGCACGCGTGTATTATGTACCATGCCTCTCGTGTCTCTTAGGTGAGCTTCGTCTGGAATTTAAATTATGTGACAGTGAACTGTCCGAACGAAAATGAATTCGTAAATATATATTTTATAAGGGAGGTGGACATACGTTTTATCCGGGTGGAATTTTAACATTGAATAACACTGAATAACAATATCATTCGGGACAAGTATCTGCTGGATTAGTAGCGTTATCGACTCAGTCGGTTGCCGGTCTTCAGTCGATCAAGCTGTATCGTGACACGTATATCGCAGCTTTCCGCGATTTATCATCTGGTCCGGAAGGTGTGGCGCGAAAAGTATGTACCTACATGCCGTGCACTAGTAAGAGGGAGCGGGTCCAGCGATATCATTTCGTTTCGCTTACATATTTGCCCTATTTCCACGTTATTCAAGGTTAAGGAAATCTTTTGCCCGTAAGTACGGTAATGTTTCGTTAACTGGCCAGAACTCTGTCTTATTAACTGACTGTCGCTACTCTAATTTATTTCAAGTATCCTTCCTCAAACTGTGAAATTTGTATGTATATAGAAAAAGACTACCGTCTTCAGAATTTGTTGATATCTTACTTTCTATTTTTATATTCATTTTATATTCAGAGAAAATTGTTTCTTTGTAGTTAGACAAATTATCAACTTGGTTTCGACTTATGGTCTGTTAGCAAGGCACTTTACTGTACGTCGATGCAACATCATACATACGTGTTTACGCGCTTCCTCAAGCCGTTGAGTACTGTCAACTGTTAAGGATCTGTCAGCTGAATCCGTTAAAAACGATTGGTCGTAACTGACAGGTTATCGCGTCCAATCATGGTCGCAAGATCGCGGGTATTACAACGAACTATCGAGAATGAAACTATACTCAAACCACGCTACTAAGATACTAATTGCATTAGATTGTATTCCGAATGAGATATTAATCAAACGAAGCAACGTTCTGTGTTAGCGGTAAAATTAGAAATAAGTAGGTATTTATAATCCTATTATTGGCACTTTATCCGATATGCTTGCAACTTTAGAGATTCAACGCTGTATATTACGCTTTATTTTTCAAGTAAAGAAATTTCACTCTTTGATTTATCACGTTTAACTTATGACTTGTATGTGTTGTTTCAACGTTTGTATATAATTATGTAATGTATTAAATATAGACGAAGGATCATTTCTTATCAGTACGATTTTCACAGAATGGTAGTATGATTTTTTCCCGCTAAAAAGTTTAATTTAGGGTGCGTTTGAGTACTACAGTACAGGTGAGTATAAATAAACGTTTTACGCAACATTTTGTTTATTGTCCCTCCATTGTCTCAAAATATACGTACCTTTTCAGAGAATCAGAATTATCCGTACACTATTCATAAATCGTCTACAATTGCGTGTGAAACGTAACGTAAGCCATTAAAGTCAAAGATCACTATATTATATCTAATTTTTGTTCTATCTTACAAATAAACGCCGAATAAATTACTATAGTCGCTATAATTTTCACTCTAGTGAAAAGTTATATCTACACTCATTGCAACCAGTTAGCAGTTTTTGACGAGTATACTCGTCATGAAGGAATGGTAATATATTGTGTTATTTTTAAAAAATAAAACAATCATTTCATCGCAACTTAATTCTACATTGTAACAGCCGTACATGCTCTGTGTTCGACGAGTATACTCGTCGTCGCTTAGCTTTTGCGACATATTTTAGGTACACACTTTCCAAAGAGGTCGCAATAGCTAACCATTTAAGGAGGTACAAACAGTATCGATATCGGTGACGCATATTTATAACGTTCGGTAATTATTATTAATATGCCAATTTCTATGCAGTTATGGAAAATTTAAAGCTGCAAAATAGTATTGAGTACGCAGAAATATACAAATAAACATAGAATATAGTACTCAATATAGTATTTCATAAGTAAGATAATTATTTACTTGGATTTCATATTTTAATTGTATTTATAAATATATGAACTTGCATAAATATCCGCGGTCTAATGATTATTAATCACTATTAAATACTCTGTGACCTAGAGCAGATTTACGTGAAAACGCGGCATGCAAACACAACGATTCAGCATTTGACGTGCTTCAATTATAGACCGAGAGAAACAGGCAGTCGATGTTCGCGAAGGTCTCTATTTCTAATGCTCCACGGAATATACGATTGAATTTACGCGTTTCACTTATGTTGCTCGTTTTTCGGCCAGGTATAACTGATAGATCGATGACGACAGATAAAAAGTAGCACGAGTTTATCACGATACCCGAACCGTTTACGTTGATAAAAATTGATCTGTTGGACCTGCTGGAAGGCGTATCGAGAAATATTGATCGCCGCTCTCAAGGGATATCTCGATTACGATGAACTTCTTCTTTTTGCAACGTCCAGAACGAAAATAGAACACAACGTTAAAACAACGTTCGATATAACGCTTAACGTTTCCTTTCTTTATTTCTTTTCTTTTTAAGATTTGCGCCGATGATATCATGAGAGATAAAGAGGAAGCAACAGCCTTCGAACAATATCTGTCTTTCGTGAGAGTGGATCGAGGATAAACAAAAGTGGCAAGATGTTGATAAAAGAATATCGAATACCGCTGCCTCTCACCGTCGAGGAGTATAGAATTGCTCAGCTTTACATGATAGCGGTAATTTAACATTACATTGCAATATGTTGCGTTACAATTAACCTTCGTTGCTTCTTACTTCCCATAACTCCTGTAGATTCTTACAGGAACTGGAGGCAATTAAAGAGTGAACAATAAACGTTGAGTTTATTTTTGCAATGTATTTCTTATAGAAAAAATCTAGAGAAGAAAGTCAAGGAGCAGGCAGCGGTGTAGAGATTATAGAGAACGAGCCTTATAGCGATGGCCCAGGTGGAAACGGACAATATACCCATAAGATTTACCACGTGGGTAGTCATCTTCCAGAATGGTTCAAAAGTTTGCTGCCCAGATCCGCGTTGATCGCCAAAGAAGAAGCATGGAATGCTTACCCCTATACGAAGACCCGTTACACCTGCCCCTTTGTTGAAAAGTTTTCTATCGAAATAGAAACGTACTATTTTCCCGACAATGGTTACCAAGAAAATGTCTTCAAGCTAAGTGGTAGCGATTTGAGAAATAGAATCGTAGGTATGTGTTTATTTTTATGAAGTTTCAAGAAGGCAGGACGAGTTCAGACATTTTCCATTAAGATATCGAGATCCATCGATTACATAATTCAATTTCAGACGTAATTGATATCGTAAAAGATCAATACACGGGTGATTACGTGAAAGACGAGGACCCTAAATTATATGTATCCCAAAAGACCGGTCGAGGACCTCTCACGGAATCATGGCTAGAGGAATACTGGGCTGACGTAAAAGTACAGATCTATCTTCCCGTATCTGTTTCTATTCACTAATTTTTGCTTAAAGCGATCAATACTGATGAATTAAAACTGTCTTGTCGTTTAGGGGAAACAACAACCGACTCCATCCGGAAAATCTTTAATGTGCGCGTACAAGTTATGCCGTGTAGAGTTTCGATATTGGGGTGTGCAAACAAAATTAGAAAAGTTCATACATGATGTAGGTCAGTATCGTATATGAGCAGAACCGTTCCCTGTTTATTTCTTAATGCCCAACTTCTGAAATTCTATATACCGTGAAATGTGACAATGAAACGGTTTCAGCCTTGAGAAAAACGATGGTTAGAGCTCACAGACAAGCCTGGGCCTGGCAAGACGAATGGAATGGTTTGACCATGGAAGATATTCGGAAAATTGAACGACAAACGCAATTGGCGTTGCAGAAGAGAATGGCTAATGCAGAAGGCGATGGGGAAGCAATAAACGACAATCAAGACAGGACTGTTTCGAACACGACAATGACTCCTCAAGAATCGAACGTCGCTACGACGTTGGCTGCCACTCTTGGGAGTATCGAAAAAAACGAAGATCCTCAAAGTCCCCCAAGTGCCAGAAAATCGACCGATATACCTAACACAGCTGGTAGTTCAGAGGGTGACGTTAGCCCCGAAGATTCACCGACCGAAGTACCCGACCTTAGGTAAAAATAGAAGTAAAATCAGGAATTAGTTTATTTATATGTACAACTTTCCTCCTTTCGTTTACAGTTTATTTAATACGATGAAATTTGTTCCAGAAATGCTCCTACTGAAGAGAAAGCAGATGTTAAAAAGGGATGGAAAAAGAACAAGATGAGTTCGCCGTGTTCGAACAAAAGTTTCGATATGCAGATAGCAAATTGGCGCATGGAAAGTATCGTAAGAGAATCCGAATCTGGTAGCGAAGATGAGTTTTTTGACTGTCAAGGTAAAAGATCGACTTTTTTTCATACAGCATGTAAATAATCTTTCTAAAAATTTACATATTCATAATACTATCATTTGGCTAATAACTAAACCATGAAACATACGCCTTGGCGAATTTCTTTAGACACTGTTTTTGTATGTTTTCTTTTGTTAAAAACAGATTAAATAAACAAATAAGAAATTTGTTAAAAATAAATAGGATTGTGTCTGGTAGAAATTCGCATTTTGCAAAGTAGAAAATACAGCATGATGATTGGTAATAACATTTTCTGTTTTTTTATATGTGTACCCTCTCTGTTCTTTTATGTCGCATTCCACACTGCAGCTGGGTTCATTATACCTATTATACGCGAAGGTAGGACACGTAGATAATGTTGAATTCTTAAAACTACAAACATTTGAGTATGTTTTTTCGGAAACGTAATAAATGATCGGATAAAAGATCGCAACATTGATACTAGTGTTGGTACTCTCGACATAAGTTTAGGAACATTGCGTAATTGCATTCATGCCTTTGTAGACCGAAACAAGATGTACTTGTTGCTTACGGAGATTTACACTTACAAGAAACTCTGACTAATTACATAACATACAGATCGTCATACATAACATCGAGCATGGAGGTTCTCAAGAAGCAGTTTATCACAGCATGAAACAGCATGGCCATGTAGATTACAAAATAAATGCTTTTTCTATTGTTAAACTTTTTCAAATGTTAACGATAAATATCATTGTGAAATGATTGTATTAAATAAAATAAATAGTAATACCTTCATATTTCTAATATATTTCTACTACCACTTTGTACCTTGTGACGCTTAATCCGCAAAAGGGAAACGCCTCTGATTCATAATATTCTATTCCTGCCTTAAGACGAGTCAGAGATGCTTAAAAAGGCACGATGCATAAGCAATGTTAAAATTTCTGATTATACAGAGGGCTTTGGAGATAGCACTTCATTATCTAAATGGAGTTCTTTGGATCTTCTAGCAGAAGAGGAGGACAATACGTTCACTTCGCCTACCATGGTAAACAAAGAAGGTAAATAATGATTGATAACAAAAGATAATTCAAATGCTTATCCTTTCCCTGGTTATTCCTGAAATTTATTTCAATATTTATTTATAGACGACACGATATTTTCACCTTCGTACCTGCAACGTATGGCTAGTGAACGTAGCAGTAAAAGGTTACAAATCTCTACGTCAGCCAGCATCGATGCCTCGTATCCGGCTTCACCTCAACATTCGCCAACTCATCAACCATGCAAAACTACTGTCCTTCTTATTGTGATGCATGCTGGCAGTGTACTAGGTAAATTCCATAAATAATCGCTTAAATTCATCACTAATTCATAAAAGCGAACCACTAATTGTGAATCACTGGTAACAAAACAATATCTTCTAGATGCCAACGTTGATTTGACTGCGAAAAAATCGGACATTACAACTTTCAAAGGAGCCTTTGAGTCAGTCATGAGACAACACTATCCCAGTATGGTCGGACACGTGGCTATTAAGTTTGTTTCTTGTCCATCTATTTGTACCGAAGGTCTTGGTATTTTATCGAGGTAAAAGCGACGTGAATAGATTAGAAATTTACTTTTATCTATGCCTTATCACTATCTTTATCTCTCTGTAAAATCTCAATCTATTCGACACATGTTATTTCAGCCTAAGTCCTTATAGTTTTGATGTGTCACCCTCGTCTATGGATGCTCCTCAAGTGACACACGATACTATCCCCATCGGTGCTATACCTTTGCTCGCTAGTTCAACTCCTGAATATCAGGACACCGTATCACGAGTTATAGCTGGAGCAAATCAAGTTTATCATGACTTTATCAGAAGTGACGAGGGTCGAGGTTTCACGGGGCAAATTTGCTTCATTGGAGATTCAGTAGGAGCGATTTTAACATATGACGCTTTGTGTAGATCAGCTCACTCTAGACATAATAGCGAGAACAATATTTTGGATAATCAGCGCATTGAAAATAGCACGAATGCCGAAGATGGCAAACACCTGACTGCGCCTTCTCCTAGAAGGAAATCTTCTAGTATAAGGTGAAGAATTATAGCTCAATTCGTATCCACATACGTGTACATACATATGTTGTGATATTGGGAAATTAACATATGTTATTTTTTTAGTGATACCCCCTCACATTGTAAATTGGATTTCGAAGTTGGAGAATTTTTCATGTTTGGTAGTCCACTTGCTCTGGTATTGGCGTATAGAAAAATTTCCTCGGATAAAAATAGTGATATAAGAAGACCGTTGGTGAATCAGGTGTATAATTTATTCCATCCTACTGAACCTGTAGCCGCTAGATTAGAACCACTGATTTCTGCAAGGTTTTCTCTTCTTCCACCCGTGAACGTGGCACGATATCAAAAGTATCCATTAGGAAACGGACAGCCTTATCATTTGTGTATGTATTATACGTCTTAGATGTAATTTTGTGTAGCTTATAATTATTACGAATCGTTGAATATTTCCAGTGGAAGCTATCCAGACGAATCCACAATTGTTTACGGATGGATTGAATATCCCAAATATGTCAATGTCCCATTTAAGACGGCTGTCCGATATATCAATTCATAGTACGATGTCTGGTGTGGTTGAAAATGTTCCTTTAAAAGTAGTATCTAATCGTAAGTAAAGAATTAATCGTATTAATCGATAATAAAGAATATTGACATATTATGCTTACTTGCGACAACTTGTTACAGTAACACAAAAATGGTGGGGTACCAAGAGATTAGATTATGCTCTCTACTGCCCAGAGGGTTTAGCAAACTTTCCCACGAACTCTTTACCTCAAATTTTTCACGCTAGCTATTGGGAGTCACTTGATGTTATCGCATTTATCCTGCGACAGTTAGGCAGATTTGATTTGTCATTACTCACAAACGAAGAGAAAGAGTTATCTTGTTTCCGTCCAGGTCAACCTAGAGAAAAGTGGAATAAGAAACGTACTTCCGTTAAACTTAAGGTAATTTAAGATAACGAAGGAATTGTTAACACGAATGTTTGATTTTTCATTTGCTGCTTCAGAATGTCGCTGCCAATCATAGAGCAAATGACGTAATTGTTAAAGAAGGAGCACCACAAATTCTGATTGCTAGATTTATGTACGGTCCAATTGACGTTATTGCTTTAACAGGTATGTCAAATATAATATGCATACGTGCTAGTAATACATACATGTTTTTCAAGTGATTTCAACTAATATGATTAATCCTCATAGGCGAGAAAGTGGACATTCACATTATGAAAGATGCTCCAGCAGGGGAATGGACGCATTTATCAACTGAAGTAACTGATAAAAATGGTAGAGTAACATATAAAATACCCGATGATAAAGCATTGGAACATGGACTTTACCCAATTAAAATGATTGTTAGGTAATATTTGTTAACCATAATTTAAAAAAGTTTTATCAGAATATATCTAAAATATAATTTTTGGCTCTCAGGGGTGATCATACATCCGTAGATTTTTTCTTGGCTGTGATTCCACCAAAAACAGAGTGCGTGGTATTTAGTATAGATGGTTCGTTTACTGCGAGTATGTCCGTTAGCGGGAAAGATCCGAAAGTTAGAGCTGGAGCTGTTGATGTCGTCAGGTATATTTTAAGCTATACATATTTGCTTGTACGTCTAATTCTTGACCCGATGGTTAATATGATCATGGTTCTGATTAGGCATTGGCAAGAACTGGGATATTTAATTATATATATTACTGCAAGACCTGATATGCAACAGCAGAAAGTTGTTTCCTGGTTGTCTCAACACAACTTCCCTCATGGTCTTGTGTCCTTTGCAGATGGTCTTTCGACAGATCCACTTGGTCATAAAGCTGCGTACTTACATAAACTCATACAGGTGATTAGCTACTTGAAATCGATATTGGAATCATTCGATATTGTTCGCAACGATATTAAAACGATACTCTTTTCTATTCAGGAACATGGTGTAATAATTCATTACGCATACGGCAGTAGTAAGGATATCAGTGTTTACACTGCGATTAATCTTAAACAAAATCAAATATTCATCATTGGGAAAGTATCGAAGAAGTACCACTCCTTGGCAACGATCCTTCATGATGGTTATGCTGCTCATTTGAGTATGCTACAGGCGCACGGAGGCTCGAGACCTGCTCAGGGTAATGCACGTATGGTGATCCCAAGAGGTCAGTTCGGTTTACCCGGACAAAATGCTTCTCTACGGCGAAGAAGGTAAGCTATCTATTCCGTGATGGAAATAATTTGATGCGAATACTGTGTTCGATTGCTTACACTTCGCCGTGATGTGGGAATTTTTAAGGTAATAATTCTTACAACCCTTGCTATCCTCGACGTTCAGATGTTTTGGTTGCTGCAGAATGGTGGAAGTGTATAAATGTTGTCCCTTAGAGAGAAGAACGCAGAATGGGCGTAAGGCATTTCGGAGAATAATAAGAACTCTATCGTCTGTATATAGATAATGCTGTATTTTTATAGCTCTACATACTGTGATCAGTATGAAATTTTAAGCAAAGGTAGTTGTTTCAGAGGCGATCAATGACGCGTGCGATCTTCGTTTTTAAATCGCACACATCAATGTTTACTAAAATCCCAATTTATATCGAGAGATTTCCCTATAAAACAATCGTAACTACGAAAACAAGGTACATACATAGAATAACCTTAATAGTATTGATACGGCATAATCCATGAGAGTTTCAACAAACGATATAGACCAAAAAACAGTTTTAAAAGTTTCACTTTTGTTCATCATCGGTAACATTAGGAATTCATTAGTCTATATCGTATGTTTGTGTACAGGAATCATCATAAATACTCTGCTTTGCATATATGCGATTTGCTCTCAACTTAATTTCAGCACAAAAGATATTTTTCTAGTTCACATTAATAATTTAATCGTTCTTGCACTTCTGTACAGTACTTCGTCACTAATATCTATCACTTTTAATTTTCCTTTTACTTGTATTTCTTCTCCTTCTTGTACTATATTGATCTTGGATTTGCAAAGGGAAAGATTATATCTTTTAATGAATTTTATTCCAACTTTAAATCATTAATAATGGTACTTGGTACTTATTGGAGCAACGATAATTCTTGTTTCTTAACGTTGGAGCAACGGACAATTCGTCCCTATAACTCTTAATACATCTACAAGATTTCTGTTTTAGCTGCTAGTTAAAAGGTTTGAACGGTGTCTAAAGCTTATCAGTTTCTTAATTACAGGTACCTGTTATGAAGATATGTTACGCGGCGTAGTTGATATCTCGTACTCACGGCAAGAGCCGCCACCATTCTACGCTCAAACTTAATGTTTTATCTATCAACCATACACATGTCCAGAATTTGTGGTTAATCAACTATGAGTGTCTAGATGTACACAGAATTAAAAAGTTTTTTCGTTAACTCCCGAAAATGGTCTGATCTCACTTTAGCGACTAAGGTAAACTAGAGCCCCTTACCGCTTGAAATTTGTTAGGTGAATGTCTGTGTTACAATGAACATCAAGCTAGATCCACCACAGATGACGCACGAATTATGATATTAATTATGCAGATACTCTATATTTATGAAAATTTATATTTAATTTTAATCGCTAGCAGAATTACTTTCAACTAATCCTTTATTTTTGTAGATTCCTTATCCACTATTTAAAATTTGGAAAATTGTTTTACAGTTAAACCACTTGTTTAACTTAGCAAATTATACGAATAATTTCAAATTTAGCGCATTATCTTTGGTAGCATTTATATTTTTGATGCTATACTTCTAGAATGTATCGTGTGTTCCCATTTGCTGGTTGATCAGGCTATAATCTTGCTTGTACAAGAGATGAACAGCACGATTGAACATGTGATAGAACTAAAGCTCTAACACGATGCACGACTATTATATGTGAATGCCGTCTTAAAAAAAAAAAAAATACCACAACTCACGGACATACGGTGTATTACTAAATAGAGAGTCACGCGTTTTACAAATGTTTCTTAAATATGCTTTATGACATGATATATTCAATTCTCATTTTTAGCTGTGTATTTAACCCTCGCAAATGGAGCGGATATGCAGAACCTGCAACGATTAATACCACTTTTTACGTGCTCGAAGCCAGTCGGTTTTAATCCTGCTAATCCCCTTAGAAGATTAAACTGAACTGACTCTTTCTACTTCGTAATCTTTTTTGTTGTACCATCTCTGTATTAAAGTAACTACCATTGTGGAATATTTATTCGAGGATATTTCTAACGGCTTGTAATAATTTATTATATTACGATATGATTAACATTAGTGATAATACACCGTTACAACTGAAACAAAGTATCATGTCCACAATGGATGATGCGTTTAGACACGTGTATTTATTTGTTCATTTAAGGAATGAGCGATTAATCCACTATCTGCATCGTTGTCATTGCAGACGGGATAGCTGTTCGTCCTCATCGTCATTCGATCACTCACTAATGCTTCTTGTTCATGGAACTGTTACATTTATATCACGCTTTCAGTATGAATATCTAAACACACCGCTAACTCTACTACGCTGCTAATCCATGTCCTCATCTGCTTCCATGATCGACGATCTTGACTAATCGGTGCAGTATGTTTCTTGCGATTATGCTGCGGTTCAAGAGATTCCTCATCATGACTTTTATATACGTACATTTAGTCTTTAGTCTCTTAGACGGTAGCGAATCCAGCTATACGTATAAATAGTAACGTTTAATAAGAACAGAAGAGAATATAAGTATGTAGAATCGATGAGAAGAATGTTAAATAGACGCATCATATTATAGAACTTGAATTAACATCGAACGTTCGATCGTGACTTAACACGATTCGTTGTTGAGGAACTTTTATAAGTCAAAAATAACTGTTGACTCTTTAGGCATGACTCATGAACCCTGCAACTTATAGCGAACTAAACTCGTTTGACGCTTATTCCGTTTATAACTTATGGTGTTTTTATCTCTCTTTAATATCGTGAGGTATTGAAGGAATCACGCTGATCAAAATAATTTTCCTCTTACGTACCTAATTTTCTTCTCTTTTTTGACAAATTTTTCAATCTTTTATTCTCAAAATTTGATCAGTGTACCAAATAAACGCCTCAAATTAATTAACCCTAGGCATATTATTGCCTATATAGATCTTACATTTGTTTTACGACATTTTATCATGTACCATTTACTAATCAGTAACAAATGATATAGCTCTTTTAGGTTGGCGAAGCGTGCAGTATCGCAACCAACTCCAGGTAAAGGGATACATCCATTGGAACGATCAACGAGCGTTGGGCCTTCAATTTCATCGCAGGCTGCGTCAACCAGATGTACGGCACCAGAGAAACTCTGACGATTCGCACGCTGCCGGTCGTTCTTCGAAACCCGGCATTAGTTCTACATGTGTATATCTACATTTAACTGTCAAACTGTACGAGGATAGTTCGGAGAGGAAGTCCTCGTATATTTCGACCGACACGTGCTCAACAATCTAAAGAAGATAATTCTACTTTGTTACTCCGCCTTTTTATATCCTCTCTGTATACCTATTGTAAATTTTGAAAACGCTACTCAATACGATGAATCTATGTTGTATAAATCGCGATACAAACTGTATAGACTTCCTCACATCCTGTAAGTACGAAGGAGGAACTTTTTAATCGAGAAAAAATATGGTTTGAAGGTACGAGGACTTTGTCTTTTTGTCCCTTTTAATCGTTACTGTATCATCTATCATTCTCAAACGCGATGCGATTGATTTTTTTACCGGTTTACTATTAGAGCTTTTTTCTAGCAATCTTTCCATGTGAAACTGACACCAGCATCTTCTGCAAAATGCGATCGAGCACGATCAAAATTTTTGATAACGTAGTTCGAAGAGACACGAATCGAGTCTAGTTCCTAAAAGAATGTAGATCCTCACCTCGGAGGGAAGAGGTTTCCTAGAGAAAAAAAGCGCTGTCTTCTTTCAACGTTTTTTTCCACCGTTTTATTTTAAGCTGTTCCGCGAATCTTATTCGTTGGTCTTCGATCGAGTCTCAGAAATGTATCCGTGAGTTATATGTATATACAATCATGTTTTACCTAGTTGAAACTAATATCATTGCTCTAATCGTAGCTCGTAAGGTATAAAATGAAAAAAAAAAAAAAAAAGCAGAAGACAGATCAAGATTGGTTGAAATTGTTACTTGAATCTTCTTCGTTGTTATCGAAAGAAAACTGACATTGATCGTATCTCTAACCGTTAGGAGTAAATTAGCTTGTAAGATTACCCTGTTACTATAGAAACTTTAATCATTGCCAAGAGTTGACAGATATAGTAATACACGCGTAATGTTGCGCCCAAGTTCCTTCGGTGCTATATTATTTTCAACTATTCATATCGATTTGTAAGAACAGAGGGGAAGAAAATATATTAAAAAAGCAAACATGAAAAACATGAAAAAATAAAAAAACACAAACACGTTTTGTATGTTGTCTATGGAAAAGTATCGAGGGTGCGAATAGAGTATGTCCTCCGATAAACGTTGGTACAAAGACACTTCCCTCTTAATTGCTATAGTTCCATGTCGTTGTAGACAGCGATATATGTAAATACATCAAAGTGTATATAAGTAAGTATCGCTGTAAAATGTTCATGGATAAAAATGTTTAGGCTGTACGCAAATATTGATTTATCAAATAGCGCTACGTGCTTCGTCAACGAAAGTATCGTCCCCAGATAATAATAAAAGTATAATAGTTTCTTCGACGAGAATGATATAGCTCGATGACGAAGAACGTAGACGTCAGTTACCGAATATGTTCTCGAATATTGTGCGCTTAAATATTTGTAATTAGATGATTAATTATCGTGTCCGGTTTCAGTCGAAGAAATGTATTTAATTTTGTAATCGATAACTAGTCCAAATATTACATTGCTTAATCTACTGTTGCAATTAATTACTACGATAGGTAATCTGCGTTGGAGGAAAAAATCAGTGGATCGATACAAGCAATGATATTTAAAACGAAAGTGATACAAGTCGATTCGTTGAATCTCATATTAAATAATGAATCCTACTTTTTTAAAATTTTCTTTAAACGAATGGTTTGATATCTGAAAATATTAGATCAATAGAAGAATAATTAATGAAACTCATTGTTGTGCCATCATTGTTCCTTGATTGTCTCAGTAATATTAGTATGTAATTGATCGAAGATCTGCCATTGATCTATTCCTGACATTAATAAGAAATTCACGTATATTATTCAGTGCTCTGTTCATCGCAACTGGAGAAAATCAATTAATATTTCAACCGAAGTATCAGCTGTTTACATTATTGTAAGGAGATATGAATATGGTTCTGTATACGGATATACCGTATAGGTGTACAAGTGTGCATCTGTGACAGAGTGATCGTGTATATGTATATATACGTATGTACATATAACTGTGTATATGTATATATAGGGTGTTTCAGAAATATATAACTTTCTAGGTCGTCGACGAGTTGTTAGAAGATGTAACAGAAAGGTGTTATAAAGATAAATTTATTGTAGGTTCGTAGATCTCGATCGTTTTTTGTATTGTTACTTCAATACGGACACAATTTTAGAGATTGTTTTACGAATGTTGAGGATGTTATTTATTTTCAGAGACAGAATATAAGTCGTGTCAGACTAACTTGTAAAGTTACTCGCGAAATACCCTTTATATGTATGTATACGATGCATAAATGTTTAAGATATACATAAATATATATATATATATATACACATACACATATATATATATATATTTATTCTTAGGCATAAGGATTGCGAAATGATATTTTACTTATATGGGTGAATTATTGTCACTGGTAACAAGAATTATATTTTTTTTAGCATAACTTAAATGACACATTGTAATAACTAATCGAGAGTCATTGTTTTATATTATGCGACCTTACTCTAATTGGAATAATTATTTCATATACTGTTGGCTCATGATTTTTTAAATCAATCTCAGCGGAAAATAACTTCAATTTCGGATAGAATGCCTGGTTGGTAAAACTGTATTCCACTTTCGTCATTGGATATTACAATAAATTATCAATCATTGTCGTTTAAAAATTGTCTACCTTCATTTCCTCTGTAATATAATTTTCGCATTAACTTAACGTTTACATATACATAAATACGTTATAAACATTTAATCGCAAGGGCTATACAGGGTGAAAAAAAGAGTTTATGGCTTTTAGGATAGATAGTACTTACCAAATTATGGGAAAAAATCCTAATAAACATGGATCATGGAAAATTAATAGTTTCCAAGCTATGAAGAATTTTTTGTTTTGGTTGAAACGAGTAATTCTCGTTTTGGCAGCTATGAAAACATTTTAACCCTTTTTTGTTTTATCCTGATAATAATTAATTCTGCAATCCAAATTTATATTTAAATAGAATTTGCGTCTGCGCATGCGTAGTACTCGAATGAACCTTTTATCATACTTCGATCAGAGTAGTAGCGATATTTGTAAACGTCAGTCTGCTCTGTGTTATTTCGTATTACCTGTTTTCGTATAATTTCAATATAAAATAGTATTTTATTATAAAAGAAAGACATGGAGAATCGAAGTCCAACCATGAGTATAAAATTAAAAAGTAGGAACAGTGCTAATAAACTTAGACACAGTTCTCCGAAATTGCAAGAGGTCTTGCGAGAGGTTAGACATCTGATATTCTCGGATTTGTAATTCTGTAAATTTAAGATTAATAAAATTCATATGTAATCCAATATAATGCTTTGTCAATTATGTTGTATTCCAACAAAAATTTACCAATGCAATAAAATTTAATTTTAGAGATGTCGAGAAAGAATGAGAGAGAAACGTGGACAATTATTTAATAAACGTAGATTTGGTTTGGAAAGTAATTCGAGAGATGTACAAGATACGTTAACTGAAATCGTACGTAAAGAATTTAATAATCTCGTAACTAGAGATTTTGGTCCAGCTTTATTTGACAATACGTCATTTCTTAATGAATTGCTTAATCAAGAAGAAGAATTAGAAAATGAAATACTCAGTGAAGAAGGTGAAATTAATAGTTTTAATTGTTATTCTATATAGCGAATTGTAATGTTTATCTGTTATTTATAGAACAGTGGATATTACAAGAATATGAAAAAATGACACAAGAAGAAATTGAAATATTAGCTCATACTGCAGATGAACAAGACAAAGAAGTTATTTGTCCTATATGTCAGAGATCTAATTTAATACAAAAACAAAATAATGTAACTTGTATATCTTGTGATTTTACATTGAATAATTGTATCAGTGTGAAGGAAGTAGGATATCGTATTAATAACTGTGTGAATAACCATTCTGCACAATGTAGAAAAATACCTAGCTTTTTCCCCCTATCTGAGAACAATAAGATATCCTTGTATCTAGTTTGTGACGATTGTTCTACGTGGGCATCAATAATATAAGTTTTGATTGCTCCTTTAATTATTAAAAGATTTCAAGAATAATACAATCATCGAAAAGAACTATATTTTTTATATATATATATAATCAATGTCCAATTTAAGTTTTTAATAATAATCCCTTAATACATAATACACTTGATGGACATTTAAATGAAACTTAATGCTGGGTATCAGACTAATATCCAGAAAAGAATTTAGATAATAAAATCCTTCTTTTTAAATAAAATGTTAGAAATAAAAAAAAACATGAATAAAAAATTAATAATATTTAATGTTAAGCTCATAGGAGAGAGAAAAAGTAAAATTTAATTTCTTTTAAAGTAATCATCAGAATAACAATACATGGATTTTTATAAGATTATATGATACATATTGTACAAAAAACATCCCCCTTTGTTGATTTCTTTATATTATTTATCACTTATACATACACAATGTAAAGTTAAATAAAATACAACTGCATATTGTAAAAATTAATTGAACAGGTATTTGCAAAATGTAAAATTTATACTTTTACAATCGTTAAAGCAACTTTAGAAGTTCTTAAAGATTGTTCACCGCTTACAACATTTTGCTATATACAATTGATATTAAAGCTAACGATATTACAATATGCAGAAGTCTTTTATAGCTTAAGCTCTAATGGTTGAATTCTTTTATAAATGATTTGTACATTATCACATGAAATTTCGTATTAAAAACTTCATATTTAATAACATTAATAGTATATAATAAACTTGCAATTTGTGAGCAACCCATTTTTTTTTTTTTTTTACTTCATATGCGTTTAATTATCTGCAATATAAACTTTTTATCCTTTCAATGCTATTACTATGCAAGTATCAACAGCTGTATTATTCATCATAGAATACACGATCGAACTTGAAAATATTTAGCTTTAAACTGCAGTTTTCACGCTAAAAGATTAATCAGATATTTTCAACAATTTATGTTTCTTACTCCAGTCTCTTGTTATAATTTCATGGCACCGATTTCATCTAGGTATAGTGAAGTATATATTTTCAAGTAACATAAAAAAATGTAATCAATTACTTGACGTTAATTATAAATGATTCTTTATTCGTCGATCTTAACAAAAGACTTTCTAAAAGTAAACGATTTTTTGACGAAAGTTATTTATATTTCAACTATTATAAAAATATACCAACAGTGTAACATATAATTAAGTCCGCAATATAGTTTTACGAATATATTTATCTTAAAAATAGTAAGAAACGATATCTAAAAAGAAGGAGAATAATTTCCAAAGATAATGATTTCCTTTTCTTTATCATTGTCATAAACGACGTATTTAGATAAAAACAAGCATAGTAAAAATATAATGGAATGGTTTGCTCTACACATTTTTCCTTCCTTTTTTTTTTCTTTTTTTTTTTTAATGTATGTATGATCAAGTATCACAATGAATTTAGTGAAGCATCGAGAAGAAAAAAGAAAGGAATTTATCGCAAAAGTTTGTTATCGCAATTTATGAAAATGTAAAGTTATATATAATTCTTTTCTTAATGCTGAGCGAACATAAACGTAACGCATATAATATAATTACCTAATAAATACGAACGTTCTTTCTCATTTTTTATAATATTTTATGCGAGCATATGAACAATTGCGATAACCGCTATAAAAAAAAAAAGGATGTTCAAATCTCAACGTGTTCCAAATTTGTAACAGTCTGTATATCATAATATATATTTTGTTTTGCGAGTAAATTCATGTACATCTTTATATACTCTTTTAACAGTTAATTATCAAATTTTATGGTCACAATTTTGAGAAGGATAGGGAAAAATTGCACTTTAAGTTCTTTCCATTCTCAACCGCAATCGTTGCAAAAGGAAATCTGAAGGTCTACTACTGTAAAAAAGGATCGTCTTAAGAATTTTCACGTAAGTTTCTCTCCTAAATTGGCTTACTGCTACGGTAACTGCTTTTCTTTCGCACGTTCTTTCGAAGGTCTAAGCAAATCACGTTTCGCAACTTATTTGCATATTATAATTGGTCACTGAGTTGATCGTCGCCGTTCCGTGCGATTAACTGCTGCGAGTGCTTCTTCGGGCAGGCGACCAGGATCTGATAGAATATCAGTGGCAGTACACAGATATCTTAGGGAGTTCAGAACGGCTACAGTTGAAGACAAGGAATGATTAATAATTAAAAATGATTAATGACTAATAATTCCGTGTACTTATAAATGTAACTTATTAATATTAATACTTTATTATGCACACTGTCAATGTTTTGTTGTAAAAGATACGAACCTGGTCTGAGATCAACGAGTGAGCAATGTTGCTCGACCCACAATATTGTACTTCTATATAGATCTTCAATACTCGCGGTGGATACCGAGGTATTGAAAGAAATCATTAGAGGCTCAAGCAATACACTGAACTAATCATTTTCTAAGGAAATGTATAACATATGTTCACGTACGAGAACAGAGAAGAAAATCATAAAACGTGTTTTAAGAAGGATACGATCCAAAATTTCCAATTCTCCCGTGTACGCGTGCGTACATACTCATCGAACATCTCTTTCATTTTACTAGTTCTGTGTCTAGAAATTGGAGCACCCGTTGCAGGAAGCATGGATTGACAATTACTGTAACAATATACAAGTGTTCAATATACAAGTCTTATATAACAATTTAAAAGAAATAATATTAATTGTTGTCTTTTTTCATTTCCTTATTACCTAATAGACGTATTAAGGCACTCGATTTGATGTCTTAAAGTATCCATCTCCTCCTTCAACTGATTCCTCTCCGCCCTTAACTGCCTGATATAATCTGCTCCTTTTTGCAGCATAGCGGCTTTGCTCATCTTCGTGTTCGGATTTTGATTAAGCTGCGGTATCAAACTGTGCAGCATGTCAAATCCATTTTTAATATTATATCTACGTTTTTGTTCCGCATGAATGTGCCCGACTCGTCTTTGTTCTTTGTATTGTCCCCGTTCTGATTCACCTTTTATGTAACCTCTGCTCGGTGACAATGGGCTTCCTATACTCATCGGACTGTGCAAAGGACTGAGGTTTAATCCTTGAGGACTGTGCGCGTTAGAACTATCCTTTGGTGACCCGGGACTATTTTGTGACTGATGCGCTTGGGTGTTTGTATTTAATAGCATTTGTTGGCTGCAAGTAGTCTGTTGCATTGCCTAATACGCAACATACAGTTGAACACGTCATATAATATTATACAAGCTGAAGATTTATTATCGTCGGTATTAATGTTACGTAATATAATATCTTTATGTGACTTATTATTTAAGTCCTCGTGGTTGAAACTAAAGGGTTTCGTCTACTACGTATGCTATTATATCGTAAAAATGTTGAGTCAATTTTATGAATATTAGAGAGTACCCTCTTCTTGAATGACACTGATTTAAATAAGTTTTGATTTCGAAATAAGATGCAATAAAAAATATACCTGTTGTTGCGGTTGCACTTGCATCGTAGATGTTTGCATAGTTTGGACAGTAACCGGCGTGGTAATATGGTGAGTGGTTGTTACCTGCGTAGGCGAAGCTGAAGGTGGAAACATAGGTAAGATGTGTTTCATAGTAGTAGTTGTTTGGGTCACTGTCGGCATTACATTATCAGCCGTCATATTCATTGTGTGTACACCAGATGTGTCTATGTAACGATATTGAAGCTCTCATAATATTCTTTATCGACAAAATATATAATACCGTGTGATCGATTTCTCAATAATTTGTGCGTCATGTCGCCATTAAATGATTTATAAAATATAGAGAAAAGCCGTACAAAGATTACGTTTCTTAAAATACATACTATTCGTGAGTAACTGTGCGAGCAAAACATTGTTATTTAGATTTAGAGCGGGATCGCTCGCCGCTGATACTAATGGTGGCGGATGGATTCTTGATGCGGTTAAAGACGAACTACTTCGAGACCTATTCCTTGCTTTCATCTGATACTGAAACAGAAAACATTTTCGTGATTTCATTATAAATTTGTTCGACTTCCTACGCTTCATATGAATCATAAAGGAAATGGAAAATATTGATTTATATTTCATATGGTATTATCGTAGCTTATATATGAACCTTGGGTACGGCAAAAACTTCCTCTTTCTCCGAATTGGACGCGGCAGGTTGCGGTAACAATTTCGTAGGTTGTACGGTCGGCGTGGTGAGATCCAAACCGGAGGGTCTGCACTGTAACAGTATCGGTGATTGCGACGGTTGCTCCGTGGAAACCGATACGACTTGTGGTGGGTGTGTCTGAAAAATATCGCGATAATCTGTTTCTATTGCTAATCATAGTCTCCCGCCTCGTTAATGCATTATTCAAATCGAACACCACGTTTCAATGAAACAAGACATATCGCGTCGTGTCTGTGAAATAAATACCTTGAAATTATTGGTGTTGAATTTGCATTGCTGCGCATTAAAGTTTTGCGGAAGTGTGGGAAACTTATAACACTGTTGCGGTTGAACGACTTTGTACGGTTTTGATGAGATCGGTGCGACCGGTGGTAGAGGCCTGATGCTCCTGTGTTGCGTCGACACTGTAGAATTTGTTTGTCCAAAAGTTTGCTGTACCGTTACCAGATTTTGAACATGAGCAGCGATAGGCGGGATTTGATTCGCACGAGCAGACTGATCGTTCAACGCCGGCATCTGCACTTGATTTTGTACCGGTGTTAGTTGAACGGATTGGATCTCCATGGCGTAAGGTTGTTGCTGCGAAGCTTGTTGTTGTTGGTACGCTGAATTTTGTTGTTGCGTTGCTCGTTGATACGTTGATGTCCGTTGTTGCTGAGGTTGCTGAATCACTCGACTATTCCTCGAAGAAACTCTACTTGGTCGACTTTTTTCTCTGACAGGTTGACTGGTTGCAGCGGGTTCATAACTTTGTTGTATGGTACTATAATTCTCACTCAGAGTTCTATAACGTGTATGTAAAAGTTAAAATAGAATTTCATTGTAAAACATTCTAATGAACGATCGATGCTCACATATTATTCCTGAACGCATTCGTTGGCTCTGGCTGAGGTTGAGTATATATTTTTGCGGTGTATTGCAGATTCTGTATAGTACCTCCTTGTTCGTTCTGTGCTAGCGCTGCCTGCTGTGAAGCTTGCTCGTTCTTTGCTGCTGATTCTTGGCTCAGCTCGTTTATCTGATTCATAGGCGTCATTAAGTCGAGATCAGGATAGTTCGTGTTCAAGGTACTATTTCGAAACATGTCGTCCTCCTCCGGAACAGGGGGCAACTTCGAATTTAAAAACTCTAAAAGATTACGATTTACGAATATTATTGATTCATTATCGTGCATACCTATAGCATAGTGAATTTCATGATAATACCTTGCAACGGTTCAAGAGTGTCCATAAAATCATCTAAATTTGGCTGGAGCGGTCCCAAGCTGGGTTGTATAAAATCCGCCAGACTAGCTCCACGCGCTACAATTATAAGCAACCGTATAAAATAAAGTTTATCGTGTCATCCGTTTCGATACATGTACATTAACTAGACTGTTCGCGTTGTTTCTTTCAACTTTCGTCGTTCCTGCTTTCTATTACGAAGCTCTAATTATCGAATTACCAATTTCTCTCGGATCGGGAAAGTATATCGGTTGATTCGAACTGATTGTCGAAAATAACGTATCAGTCATGAGCTCCATGTAATCTTCATCAACCATCATACTCTCTCCTCCTGGAGTTCCACTGGTCCCACCGTGTGTGCTGCCTGTACCTGTTCCATAGTTGCCCGAGATCCCCAATCCGTTGCCCCAATCTAACACGTCCATCGATTCCATCTGAAACGATACCGTCATTTTCTACTATGAATAAGAAATACCAGTGGTTCTTAGAAATTTTGTAAAATTCAAATGTATTTAACGTTTTCATCTTTGGAAGCTAACGTTTATCTCACGATAAGGAAACTAAGGGAAATTACGTTCTGTAACTCCACCTAATTGAAAAATACATTTGTTTGAAATTTGAAAAATTAATCGAGGCAAAGTGCAATAACAGCAATACGTCTATATTTAATTCACAGTTTCATGCAAATTTAATCGTAGAAAATTTGTGACTCGTAGTTTAACGAATACCATCTCGGTGCCATCCTTGTTCGTCCAGCCAAGGATTTTGTTCCGGTAGAACATACGCCATTTCTTGTACTCCGCAGTAACCGCAGCAAGTTTTCGCTTCCAGTATTTGCCCTCTAAGACTACCGCCTGATAAGAAACACATCTTTTAAATTTATGTACGTCGTTATCGAGTTGCAAAACTTTACAACTGCTATCGATCGAGTTCTTTCGTTACAAAATACAGGGTGTCTCAAAATTAATTTCGCATAAATTAAAGAACGTGAGAAAGCAATTGGCATTTTTACAGCGCGCGCTCGAACGTTTCTTCCTCTCTCTCTCTCTCTATCGATCTTCCAACGTCGTTCAGTTCGTATTTTTAAGGCAATTACAAAAATAATTCTCTGTAACCAGGAAGTTTAACAGACGTCGTTTAAACGATCCATTACCCTACATTTACAAAGCACTTTTCGAATATACCGCTGATTCCTAGACTCAATTGCGATCTATTTTAAGTGGATTGTTTGACAGTCTCTACTTTTAAACAGAGGAGAGCTACTGTTTGGTTTGCAGGACACGCTCGTTTTTGCGCGCGTAATACGACCATCGTCGTCAACGTCTAACTTCAAAGAAGATAACGACGGTTCTTTTTTCTTCTTTCAAGTAGTCGAGATAATAAACAAAAATTGTTCGATTCCACTTTGAGACACTCTGCGCAAGATCGCCGTAAGAAAAATGCTCGACAAGCATCGAACTCTTATCATTTAAGTGATAATTAAACGTACCTCGGGTTTATTATGAGTATCAACATCCAATGGAGACGCGAACTGGCACACCAGCGTGTTCTGCTTCAATATAACTGAAATGATACAAAGATAACTGAAACTCGTACTATAACACGCGTCTATCACCGATCCTCTTCCCAAAAAAAGAAAAAAAAAAAAAAAAGAAAAAAAAATCGGGAAAATAAAATTTCTTAATTTTCTTATTTCACGATACAAATTTACCTTATCTTACGTCATCTGCTAATTCTTCCCTCTTTAAGAGAAAAAAACGTGAGAAGATATCCTTCTTCATGATATAAATTTGCTTTATTCTACGACGAATTTAACAAGCTCTTGTAGAAACAATAGAAAAATACATTACATTATGAAAAATGATCTAAAGGAAGCAGTAATATCTGTTTCACCGGATTAAAAAAAGGACAAAAATTGCAATCTCTAGCGATTGGATTCGCGTACATCGATTCAACGGAACCACGACTGAACGAATGCGCTTCTAAGAGTAGCAGAATGATTTTGTAGCTAGCGAAAGATCGATTTTTCCAAGAGAAGAACGTCGCGTCTTTTTATTTGAAAAGAAAAAGTTCATATACGAACCACGATGCGTGCTCCTTGGACGAACTTAATTGAGTCGACCACGCGAACGTTTGAAATGATTAGTTAGCTGCCCTTCGACCTACGGCCATGCTCGATATGCTCGTTGCATCGAAGAAGAGACGCAAGCGTCCCGATGCCGACTTTGCGGCGACGCATTTTGTAGCGCACTCGCGAAATAATTCTCGTAATCACTAACGACAGCAGGTACAAAGTCCTGCGATGCTGTCTCGATTGCGAACTAAAGTCGATGTCCCTCCGTTTCACGCCTCCAACTCGATCAAGTTTCCGTTTTCACTTTGCTCGTCGTGCTGCACACCTTTCCTATCCTTTTCCCTTGATGCACAAATTTCGTCCCGTTAATTGTATGAAACGAGCGAAAAGTTGAAACGATGTCGCGTTAAGAGAAGTATGTTCGATCGACTTACGGTGACGATACAAAATACAGAAGAGCGTAAAATTTGTAAAAAAAAAAAAAAGAAAAGAAAAAGAGAAGGATGAAGAGAAAAATTAGAGCGATTCGGAGAAATGGAGTTAGCGTCTTGGAAGAAATTTGCAAGAGTTTGCGGAATATTCTTACGAATAATAAAATCGTAGATATCGGCTTCGAATGGAAAACAAAGATATGCAACAAACAAATTGTTATCGATCTCGATTGCGTATCGGGTCGAACGGAAAATATCACGTTTATTTATTTTCACTCGGCCATCGAACACGAATTGTACGTAAAATCTGCGAACGTTACGCTACGCGATTCTCAGCGCGAGCGAAGCGTCAACGAACGAGGAACCACTGGAATTTCTTTTCTTTTACGTCAATTCGTCCAAAGCTAAGCTACGTAGAACGATCACACGATTTCCCGTGTCTCTCGATCTTACCACCGACCTCGTTCACTTTTAAATTTTGGCATTATCACGACGTGACGCAGCTTCATTTCTTTCTCGTTATTACGTCTAACTGTAATTCTTTGCTCGATCGGTTGCTATTTTATTCGTTAATCGACGAGAAACAAGTAAATGAATATTTGTAAGGCTGACGAGTGGACAATCGGGAACGCGGAGGCGGTGGATTTAAAAATAGCACTCGCGGCGATCGAAATGTCAGTGAACGAGATACGGTTTTGCGCTCGCTCGTGTCTCTTGCACAATTCAAGCGGATCGTTTATTTAAAAGTACATCTTCTCGTCTATGCGATCTCAACACCTATCGATGTATCGTCCTTTCTTCGTTAAAATTAACTCGTCGACTAGTTTTAAATCTTAGTAACAAATGGTACAGATCTTTGTTTCTCTTAAAAAAAAAAAGAAGAAAAAAAAAAGAAATTAAAAATAAGAATAATTCCTTGTTCGTTCGATAACGTAGCCACTAGCTCTATTTTACGTCACCGATCCAAAAATCTTAACTTGGATTTCTTTTTCAATCACCTGCTCCGCTGAACTTTACCTCGGTCGATTCCTCCGATGCTTCGATTCCCAACAAACTTACTTTCTAACTTGGAACTTGTTTCGAAACTAACCCGAAATATTTAGGTCGACTATTATCGGAATCGGTCTCCTCGTATAATGTGAAAAGCCGTTTCGATTTCCCTAAAAAATTGTAAGTTGAAAGGCGAACGGATGGAAGAAACGACGCAATTTCGCCGCGACTAAGAATTTCGAATTTCCTGGTATGACGGTATTCACGAAACTGAAGTTTGCTCGAAAGTTTCGCGGCAACTTGCGAAGAAACCACGCGCTGTAGCCGCTGGCGGGGATTCTTTGTCACTGGCGTGTCACGTGCAAGATATTTCTTTATTTTGTACGCCACCACGGCCTATCGTCTTATTTTCGCGACTGAATATCTTGAATCAATTTAATTTGGCTTTAGATTATGTTTTATCTCGCCCCAGTCTTGTTTTTCGATCGCAATTGAAAAATCGTCACTGTCTTCCAAATTCTTTGCGGAATAAATTCCTGAATTTTTTTTTTTCAATCGTGCGATCCTCCAACCGACGAAAGATGATCTGCCTCAGATGTACCCGGTATATCTTTGCAAGCGAAACATTTAACAAGGTAAAAGCAAGTTGAAGTATCCGGTAGCGTATTTAGCGATATAGAAAGTAGCGAGTTATCGTTCTTAGCGATTACGAATAAAATTTGTATTTAACAGCGACCGACGAGAAGAAAGTATTAGGTTGCCAACTAAGTGATTTACAGCTGGCAAGCCAATAGCAAAGTTATCGTTTGCAGCGATGTCTTGTAAATGAAATCGCGGAACGATGATGTTAAAAGTAAATTCGCACCAGGTGAAATTTCATCGTCGAGGGATAAACGGCGCGATCGAACAGAGAAGATAGGTACATCGAGACGGTAGTCTAAATTTCGAAAGAATTTTCCGCGTTAGCAAGAGAGTAGTAGGATACCGGTATCGATATCGAGACTTTCGCAATTTGAAATTTATCATGCCGCGGACGAGCAACTTTTTCATTTAAAATAGAAAACGACGATTTCGAAGTGAACGAATAAAGGAGAGGTAACTCGAAGCGAAATAATCTTCGAGCGATTCGAAAGGTTTACGAGTTTCGACTAGTGGTGCGAAAATTGTAATGGCTCAAAATAATTTCAAATACGATAGGATTCCGATCGATAGGTTTTCGTAGTTGGTAGACCGGTACGATTTAAGACGAAACTTAACAGTTTATTTGAACGGATGGAAAACACGAGGAACGTAAAATTCTAATTTCGTTGTAAAGACGGAAGAATACAGAAGGTAAATAGACGTGGAACGTTTAAATTTTCGAAAACGCCTTTCTTCTTTCCGCCCGGTTCATTCTCCGCCGAACGCTGTGACCCTCGAATCGTAATCGTTGACCATGACGAGTTGGCCGAGGGGAAGAAAGTTGTCGTTACGAGAAAAATAAAACTAACGATCGTCGTTATCACGGCGGCCTCGGGTTATCACGCGAAACGATTGTTAAAGGCCTAAAGGTTAAGACAAAATTTAAACTTGTTTCGAGGTGTAAACGCGTGTCTGGATTCGCCTATTGTTTCCGGTTATATGTACTTCGGTCTGTACGTTTCTCGAAACGATCGAAGAATCCGTGTCTTGTATAAAATTGGCATCAAATATCCGCGCAACATCCTGATCGCTTAATTTCTGATCGTTTCGACGATCTTACTCGTATTAAACATACGTTATTTTGATATTTATAGTGCATCGACGGTCGTGGTTCTGCGTTCTGTTCACACGTGCGTTTCCTTACATTGCATGTGCCAGCACCTCCATATCACGTTGTTCAGTCTAATCTTGTCCTTCCATCTCAGCCTGATCCCTTTGAACCGATTCCACTTGGGCGATGTCAATTTCTGTCTGGAACAAATTCAAATGCCCATACGTCATACCACTGTAAACCGAAATTCCGAGCGTTTGATCGACGAATCGCGTGCATTTTATACGAGTTGGTCGTTTCGTTGTACGAACGGTATTATAGACAAGAAATGAAATATTCGTTGGGCGAAGGTGGGAGATAAATTTCAATCGCTGAAAGTGAAAATTTGCTAATCGATCGTAAAATGACTCAACCTAAAAGTTATTTACTCAAATCACCGTAAAAACAAGATATACCCGAAGAAACATCTTGAAACGAACGAATGTAAATCGTCGGCAAACAGCTTGAAAACTTAAGACAAGACACGAAACGCAAACACAGAGTTTATCTGCTTTTGCGGAGTATAGTTGGAGCAAGTTGCCGTAGTAAAGTACTCGGCAGCTAATCGACGGAGCTTTGGAACATCCAGATAAGATTTCCAGGTCTAAGAAACACTAATCAATCCTTATCGAGACGTTTCCTCGTGGTTTAACGTCGCTTTCGCCACCATGTAACGTTTCCAGCGAATCCAATGATTTAACGTTAATTTACCAAATGCAAAAAATCATTTCCTACATAGACGATTTACATAGACGTTGCGGTGATCTAAAAGTTTCCTGGATTACGCTATCTTTACGATACGATATTCTAACGACGTTCGATTCGCTAGCGGATTTATCGTCGAGGAAGCTACGTGTGTTTGTTCGAGCACGGTACACACTTTTCCATACTTATCCCAAGAAGGAGAAGCGGACTAAATATAAGCGAGACAGAACGAGATAGAAGGAACCGAGATACTGTGACTTTGGGTTTGGTGGATTGGAAACAACGATGACTCGTTCGTTGAAATATCCATGAGCGAGCGAGCGAAGGAAATTGTTATTTTCACTAATGGAAAAACTGCTTACACGATCCAATTTGTGTTATCGGCGAAATCCTATGAAGCGTAAAAGTTACACAAGGCACGTTTTCTCATTTTACGACACAAATCTCGTTGCATTTGCATTTTAACGATCACGTCTCGATCCTTTGTTTTCCCTTTCTTTTCCGAGACAACGTGTATACGATCGCCATGCTGTACGGAACAAGAATCCAACGATCTACGTAAAAATCAACTGTCGAAACGAAAGTTTTTCGTTATCAAAGTTCGCGGCCATGTAACATCGTCGAAAAGTCAACAGCTGGAAATGGTAGGAAGATTTCCACTAACAAGCGTTCGCGCTACTACGAGTGTCGCAGATATTCTTCCTTTCTTAGCATGGCACTCTGATCACCCGAGTCCACTGTCAGCATTTCATTTTTACGTAGATTAAATCGATTAGATAAGAGGAAAAATAAGGGCAGAGGCGACACACAGGCTACACCGAATCTTCGCAACTTATTACGTTTATGCAATTTATTTATGTATTTCAGTTACGATATATCAAAGTTTCCAACAACGAATTTATCAAATAGATAACATTTTTTCAAATATAATGTATATTATATGCGTGCTTGTTAAACGTTTGGATTTCTTCCGAGATCGTGATCGAATTATGCGAGAAAAATATCATAATCGTAATAATAATCAGAATTGTATAATACCTCTGAGAAAGATAAAATAATGTTTGTAGAAGAGTCGGAGGTGATTAGAAAATCGTCTTGGCTCGCTTCGTCTTTAGAAAAGTTATCTGCCTGATCTCGATAAAGAGGTAAGATCGACGATATTAAATTAAGAAAATTTCGCAAGGACGATTCTCTATACGATAAAAATCGAATTAATTGAATGATCGAATAAAGAAAAAATTCATCGTGCGTGATCCGTCCATTTTGTCCTTTTATCAAGAATACAAAATTTAGATTCGAATCTAAGTCGATTCCTTATCGATCGGACATTTGCTACGTGGAATTATCAAATTTGATTAGTCGGATTTTTCAAAATCTCATCGACATAAATCTCTAGCTTCTTGGAAAATGATATTTCCAATTGAACAACTCGACGTCAAAGTCTTTCTAAACGTTAAATAATTTTCCTAAAAATTGAATAAATTCTATCGTACGAGTGCAACATTGATAGAACGTCTGGATTTCTCTAGACTCTCAGCATCCGATGTAGCGGAATCTCATCATCTTCTATTAATACAACAATTAAATGGTTATCGCGTATCGGATGAGTGCACAGAATGAATCCTCGAAAGCGTACAATAGCGAAATAACATCGAGGAATCAAGCCACTCGAACGCAAAGTCGTTTGTCGTCAAATCCACCTGTTTCTCTTTCTAAGCGTGATGAATACCATCGCGATTAATTAGCCGTGAGCATCTCGTTATCAGATAACGATTTATTTGTTCGTCGTACAGCCGATGACTCGATCTATCCGACGAAGAGGAGCAAAGTCGATTATCGTTCGTCGTTTTGTCATGAAATTTCCCTATTTCTTCTTTAGATTTACCATCGAACGCTTCGAGCTTCGGCTCTTTTACAAAGTTGCGTAATGTCGAATACGCTGTCGTCCAGTATTTTTTTTCCTTTTCTTTTTTTTTTCATTTTTTGACATACGCTGACAATATTTGAAATTTCCTGTGCCTTTTATCTTTTAGGCAAAATTGTACGACACAGACTATCGTGTAATAATGACTAGGCATGTTCGATCGAACGAAGAAAAATAAAGCGATACAAGAAAAGTAACAGATAAAATTTTAGATTTCTCGGATATTTGAAAGCGATAGATAAGGTAAACTTGAAAGTTGCGTGTTTTTCTTTTTTGTTTTTTACAGATATTCTTCGCAGCAACATTTTTATTTTCATCGATGAACATACAGTCATCGCATTACCCATCGTAACCCTAGACTTCGTCGTTGGGAAACGATATTCGTTTTATAAATTTAAATGATCGATACTCGAATGCGGTATAAAGAAGAAGAATGAAAATTCTACCGCACGTTTGTAACAATTTTCTTATTAAATCTTGTTGCTTTACCAATTGAAAGATTATCATATCGAATACGACGCAATCGGTAAGAATAGAAAGAATTGGTGTACGAAGAATACCAGAAATATCGGGAAAGTCGTTGAAGAAGAATTCAGGAAGAGTTACAATGACTTAAAGATGCTCTGTTGTAATCCGTTTAAATAATTTCTCAATGCGTTTTATTTTAAGAATGTACAGTAGCAGCAGAATTTTTCAATTCTACGTACAACTGATAGTTCTCAGTATCAAAACGACTCGAGAGATCTTTCAAGTTTCATCGATATTTTCCTAATAATATCAACGTCGTGCGAGTTGCGCGTTCGAGATTTTTTGAATAAAATTTGAATATCTAAGTGGTTTATAACTGGCAGCGATTGTAAGACGCGGGAACATTTCGACTCGGAAATGAATTCGATACGAGAACGTGTAATCTTCGTCGTAAATAATCACGTGTTTCTAACGTAACCGTGTTCCATTTGATGATGCGTGTTCACGCATTGAAGCAAAATTCCGAATTGCTCGAGTCGAGAAATTTATGCTCCCCCAATTACGTCATTGTTATAACGAGACGCACCATTATCTATGATACAAAAATACAAAGGAGCGAAGATTTGCTAAAAATGCCATCATCTTCGGTGACTTGTATCGCTGTAGATTTAGTACGGATCACGAAAGTTTGTCACATGTTCATATATATCGAATTACACGAATCATCAGGTTCATTCACGTGACTGTTCGGTAAGATGCGTTGTTAAGCTTCGCTCAACGGAATGTGCAATCATATACATGTACACATGTATACATACATATAGGCAGAAATTGATAAAAACTCTGACGATAATTGCAAATCGAGCATAGAAAGCGAAATCGAAAGAAACGTTTCACTGAAACAAAAGAGACGCGTAGCAAGTAGTAGGCAAATGCAACAAAGAAGAAGAAGAAGAAGAAGAAGAAGAAGAAGAAGAGGAAGAAGATAGGAAAAATCGACAAAAGCTTCAAAACGACGAAACGTCGAGGAACGGAATCGAAAGACGCTTCGACGATCGAAACGAAAGAGTCAGATGAAAGGTGACAGACGATTACCAAGACACGAGAATAAGGAACGGGAAGAGAAAGAGACGGACAGAAAGTGATAAACGAATACGAAGACCAACGACAGGAAGAATGAAAAAGAAGTGGAAACGCGAATAAAAGCTTCGAAGCGATGGAAAATGAAAATTAAAAGAAACGAGATATGGTAAAATCAAAGGGTAGAGAAAAGAAGAATGCGAGGGTAGAAGAGAATCGTTGATAAAAAGGAGAAAAACAGGGTCTCGTGCGATGGAAAAGCGAGCGTGTTCGCGCCTATATTCGCGGGGAACACTGAGCGCACGCGAGCGGTGCCTCTGTGCTCGATGACGCAGTGGCCTTGCACGATAAAAGACACGTTGTGACACACAGGCCTTTACGGTAATTTAGCTCGATTTACTTTTTCGAGTTACGCGTGTCGCGAGAGAACGGCTGCCGTGCAACCAGAGACCTGGCATGCTCCACGCAATCCCTTGCACGAGACCGTTTAGAAGTTCTCTACCTTCCTCCCTCTGTTCTCCGCCTCTCGCTCTCTCGCTCGCTTCCTTTCTCTCTCTTATCTATCTCTTTCGTTCGCGGAAGTTTTACCGCAGCTTTACGAACAAATTGAGCTATTTAGCCTAGTTCCTCAAACGCGTTGAAATCTATATTTTTGAATGCCGAGTTTGTGAATTTGAAAACTTTGAAACGGACGTATCTTAACTTAGAGCTCTGCTTTAAGAAAATGATGAAACTTTTTGAACGAAACTGTGCAATGATCCTGTGATTCTCGAATGACTGAAACAAAATTCGTTTGAAAATAATTCCTATTTACGGTGAAAAACCAGCCGCTTAAAGTACCGATCGATCTTTAAAAAAAAAAAAAAAAAAAATCGATCAAACCTAATTGTATAAAGTACCTCCTGTCCAACCTACATCGAACAATATGTGAAAAAAGCGCTATTGATTTCCGTCCATTCAAGCGTCCATTCAACGTCGAATAGAAACGATCGCGATACCTGCTTGAATAACGCAAACACGTGGTTTACTATCGAGCAAAGAGTCGAACGGTATCAAGCAGGATCGTCAATGAACGTGTCACATATCTTATCCACATACGGTATTTTACGGTATTTTACGGCATTTTACGGCTAGTGAATTAGGTTCGTGTCCAAGATAAGGCACGACCGCCGTAGGAAAGCGTCGAGGACGAAGAAAAATCGAGTTAACCAGTATCAAAGGCTAAAATACAGTTACCTATCGAAACTATGCAACGCTCGTTATCGACGGAACACACTGTTTAAACACATTCGGATACTTGCTTATTATTAGTCACAGTACTAGATATTATCACAGTTGGAACATTTATTATTACAAAGTGTGCGCAAGGTTATGAATAATAATATATGTTCATTAGTGAGGTCAATTAGCATAGGGTAATTGCTATGTAAACATAATCGTGATTAAATCGTTCGTCTTATTTTTTAATGGTACAAGCAATTAAGGAGCCGTTAAATTGCGCTATAATGGAAAAATGGTGAGATCTAATCTTCGTTTAGACGATTTCCATGGAATGCGATTTTAACGAGGTATAGAATTGCCAGTGCATTTCGGCATATTATCGCGAATAGTCGTCTCGAAAGACGTAACGTAGACGAGGTCGCAACACGCGAAACTCTCTCGAAATAATGTTGCTCGTAGGTTGTAGTGACAACAATGACGTCATTGCGGGCAGAACCGTAAATAACGTAACGCATTGGTCGAAGTCTAAGGGCTTCGTGAGATAAGCATTTCGACTCGACATTGTTCTTTCGATTTCTGATTCCGCGTTTTTTCTCGAGTTCCTTATTTACATACACGATGATGTTTCAAAGCTTTGTTCTTTTATTTTACTAGCAGAGTAAGAAAACATGTGAATGACTTTCAAATCTCACGTTGTTTTTCCTCCTATTGACGTAAAACCATGCTAGCGAGCTAAATGTGTAGATTACATGTATTAGGTTAAGTAATAGTCGATTCACGATTTCTTAAGCTAGAGGAACACGTAATAAGAGTATTATTATTACTTTCGTGCAAAATCTATCCAATCAAAAAGTATATCATTTATTTATCTCGCTCCTCTATACTTTTATATCTTTCGCGAGAAAAATATCACATATACATATTTTGACGATCTTTCTCACGTTTCTCGAAAATCACGCACCAGCGAGAAACGAACCAATTTATTACCTAAACCTGATTTTCAAATTTTAGAATAAATTCCGACAGATCTTTCTTACTTCGCGAAAAGTAAGAAACTTCGCCCAAAAATTTTGGATATTTTTAGATCAAATAAGAGAGATTTTCAGGCGTATCAGAGATACTTCACAATGCCGAGCAGATTATTGGTCGAGTACATCGATAAGATACAATACAATTTATCAGTCATTCTTAGACACTTACACAACGGAAGGACAAGAGGCGTGTCAGAATTATTCCACCGATATATCTGATACGACTGCCGTCCCAGAAGTCTATCTCGCTTTCGATAAAATAACCTTTGGACTTAAACGAAGAAAGAAAAAATAGACGAAAAAAATAATATATATATATCTTACTAAGCCGCTAAAGATTGAAGAAAACGGCGTTGCTTTTCTTCTCTTTTCCTTTTATTTTATTCTCATTCTTTGACACGGTGAACGTGTACACGTAATTTACGAGCGTGTTGTTCAGGACGAACGTTTACGTTGCGTCATTATGACAATAATATCACCGTTCTTCCACTGATAAAGATTATATACGTCTTTTCACTTCGCGCGTCCAATTGCAGTTCCGACGTAAATCATCATCAATCGATTAACCCTTTCATCGGGAAGACGGAACAATAACAATGGAACGCTATCGTCGGAATTACGATATCAGGTTCATTTATTATCCAATCGCCAGGACGGGCTAAAATAACGATTGACCGGCTGAATAAAGTAATGCGTTTACTCTGCGTATGGTTGAACTACATCGTACACACACCGTTAATTGTACCAAGTTCATTTTAACGTGTTTTATTGCATTCTGTTTTCTCTTCTCTCTGTTTTTTTCTATTTTTTTCTCTCTCTCTCTTTTTTTCTTTTTTTTTTTTTTTTGTAACACAATAAAAACGATCTCTATCCGCGATAATAATTTACTATGCTTAATTTCCATTCGATACGTTTCAACATTTATACTCGATATATTGCATAATTACGTAATATATTTCATATAATCGTTGAAAGTAGGCAGGTCCATGACTTTATGATTTAATCGCATATAATTCTTCTGTATTCCATATGATTACAGATACGCTTATAAATAAAGATTTACGAATGTTTATGCAAATTCGAATTTTGATGAAACGAAACAGAGTAAAGAGTACTAAGTAAAGAAGAAGAAAGAACTTAATAAGCCGAAATGATTGCTTTGCTCATGATATTAGATATTATTACTAGTACGTGTGTACGTACTTTATTTTAGATATTTTGTACTTTCGTGTTAAAATACTTCGATTAAACGACGAATAGACGAAGGAATGCGGCTTTGATTATTGATTGGTTTATTTCTGATAGACCCGACACAATCATAAAGATAAGCACGCAATTGGTCGAAAGTGACCATGTACATAGCAACGCGTTACAATGAGCAACGTAGAGCAATACGGATAGCCATGATCGTTATATGCATTCTGTATATTTTTACACGACGATAAATTGCGATATAGATCATGTTTTATAGAATCTGACTTCTGACAATTAGAATCAGGTTATTAAGAAAATATGCTTTACGTTCTACATTTTCTCATTTAGATACGAATTTTTCCCGTGCAAATAATTGCCCGTAATTAACAAATTTCTTGCGCTTTAATCGCAGGAATATAATTATAACGAAATCGTCGCAACAGCCGCAGAGATAAAAGATCAAGAACGATAACAAGATAGTACAATGTAACTAGCAGCAACTTCCTGTGCGTTGTTGCGAGTAATTTATAGAAACCTTCGCGTTAATTCAACGTAACATTTTTTATTTTCGTCAATGCGTACTCGTCTTTCTCGAATCCGTTTTCGTCTCCGTAATTGCTATTTATTAAATATCGTTCGCTCGAAATTATCGATTACATAAAGAGCGTCGATATGGAATTTTTCGAACGTACCTCGTTTCGGGGCAAAGGTTGTTTCCGATCGGCTAAATCGCTATAAATCATCACGCATCATGCACAAAATCTGATAATCTCTATAGTATCTACCTACTTAGATTGATCGCGTTAAAATTAATTTTAATATCGTCGTAAATTTAGGCGAGAATTTCACGATTATCCTGCGATCAAATTCGTGTATCCAAAACAAACATACGCGTTCTTTCCTTTTCTCCTTTTCCTCGCCGACTTTCGCAAGAGTAAGATACAACGAGATTGCATAAAAATTGAATTACGGATAAAACCGTCCGACCAAAATATTTATTTATATCCACGGGGCAGAAGTGTCTTGGCCATCTGGCCGATTCGACGTTAAAAATACTTCAAACAACGAGTCTTGTTCTCGATTACACTGCACTCGGATTACAGGACCTCGATATCGACTGTTTTCAGATAAGAACAACTTATAATCGATACTCCCAAATGGCAAAATGACAAGAAAGACGCAAAATCTAGATAAGCCTCTTTCCTTGTTCGATCTCGATATAATGTTAGTCAAGCCGATCTAATGCTAATCCTTAGCTAACGCTAAGAGTTAATCCTCCATAATCGATCGATAGCTCATCAAACTTTCGATCGACTGATTAATCGATACACATTAACTGGCCATTAAAACATAAAAGATCAAATTAATCCATTTTTCTGGTGTTAAATGGTGGCCGATTAGATACAAAAGTAAAATCGAAAAAATTCGATGATAAAGCGATAAATAATTTACTCGAGAAAATAGTTCGAATCGGTAGAATTCGCACGAATTCCAAAACAACGCAATTTTTTAATCAATTTATCGAAAGAACGATGTAAAACAAGAGAGAAATGTTTATTAATCTTAATGGCGGTATCAGAGTTTATCAGCTTGTTCGCAACATTCTCGCATTAAATTTCCAAAATATGGACAATGATTCATCGATTACGAGTACTTCTTTATTCATGCCTTCGATCGTTACATTTGCAAACGGCGAGTTAGCTCGTCTTCGTTGATTGAGAGATCGAAAGGATCCGAAGGAAGTCTTCACGACGGGGTTCGAACGGTTCCGTATAGGGGAAACGGAAATTGTCGCGGAGGCAGACTGTCGGCTTCGTCGAGGCCGAGTTTAATTGCGGTGTTGTCGTTTGGTTCTACGGCCTCTTCTTCATTAATTCAATTGTCCGTTATCAGACGGAATGCCGGCGGCACGGCATTTGTCCGGTTGCCGAGCTCGAAATACAGTTCCATCGAATCTGCGCTGTCCCAGTAATCTCCCGAGGGAACCGATTGCGAGAGGAAATGCCACGCATTCGCTTACGAGTTCTTGCAAAACGTCTGAACACTTTGAAATCACGAGACTGTTACAAGACGAATACGCGACGCTTCTTTCCGCTCTATTCAATGACACCACGGTATAAACTCCGATTTCCCTTCCTATTGCTGAAACGCGATTTCTCAAAACTTTGACGATTCCATGATCGATGGAAAGACAGATACTACACCGTATGTTAAGATCCATTTGTAATTTATATATGCGTTACCACTCATAACTATTCGAACGACTTGGATGGATGGACATTTCTTGAATTATTTAGATACAATTTCTAGTTGCAACACAGTATAATCGATATTCGTTGCTTGGACAAAGAATCGTATGCGTTTATACAATAGCGGGTTGGATATATTGGCTTGGCAACTAAGTGATTGCGGATTTTGTCAATACTACCCAATGCCAAAATCCGCAATCACTTAGTTGCCAAGCCAATAATAAAAGCGAAAGAAAGCGTAGAATTTAATAAAAATGATGAACGATACTTGCTGATAACCTAGGAAAACAGGCGAAAGAAAAACCGAGGGAAAAGAGAAACTCACCTGTATGCGAGCGACATGCACTGGAACAACTTGTTCAAGGACGTTTCGATGCTGAGTTGCTGAGAAGTTTTGTCGTTCGAAGAGCTACTAGCAAATTTCTCTTGTAAAAATCCTGTGGAAGCGATAATCGCGATCTTGGCAGCTTCCTCGTCAGGCACTGGGACAGCAAGTTCATCTTCGTCGTCCTGGGCCTCCGCCTCGAAGTCAGAGACCATAAAGTGACCAGAGTGTATAGTCTCGCGAGAGTCTTTACCGCTGTTCTCTTTCCTCCCTGTCCCAGGACGATGAAAACTCTGGCTGGACGTTGTGGTCATCATTGTTAACGGCTTTCTGTACACCAGTTCGGCCTGCATCCCTCTTCAGCGCCACTCTGCGGATCACAGTCGCGTCGATACGCATTTTCACGCACATTTTCCATTTTTTAAATTTTCATTCTTTTCTCTAATTTCGTTGTTACTCTTTTTTTTTTTTCTTTTTTAATACGAATCGCGTGTTTCTCGTTAGCTTCAGATTTGTTCTCGGTCATCAATTTTTTACGATGAATATTATTGAAGATCGATAGGATTGCATCGATACAAAATTTCATGGTTTCGCGGTAATATCGAAAGCGAGAGAACGATACAGTTTCTGTAAAAATTCCGTAAAACGTTATTCAAAAAATTCCAGAAGTTTCTTACTTCGAATATTAACCGATTATAAATTGTGGTATGTTTGGTAAGTTGATCTGATTTCGAATTGGCTTGCGTTGATTTATTCAAATTACTGTAACCTAAGGCTAAGTACTATAGCATCTTTTAATATTTACTAAGAGTAAGTGAAACAATTTCATTTTCTAATAAAAACATAAATTTGCATAAATATCCGCAATCTAGCCACGACATGGCATTCTTAACACGGGAACAACACAGCCTCAAAAAGAGAAGACTTAGAAGGAAAAAAGTATGAGTGGGTGATAAAGAAATATAAAGAAATCTAGAACGAGGTCGTTAACGTAGAATTTAGTGGTGTTAGCCGACCTCATTTCACAAAATCTCTCTAGCTTACAAAGTCTACATGTTCAATCTCGATAGGATGAATCCTTCGTGCCAGACACAACAAATTTATCGGCCCGCTGATAAGTCTATGATTCTCTATTCGACGCTTGTCTATCTTTTTCGTTCATTAGTAAACTTTGCTTCCGCTCTTATTTTTTCGTCTTCACTTCCGTTAATCTTGCGTCTTATTACATGCAAGAAGCTTCTCGTTAAAAAAATTTTTTAAGTATTTTTTTTTTTACAAAGCTATTGTTACGATTTTTACGAAGCATTTTAAGTGTAATGAAAGAGAACGTTTCCCATTGGAACACATCCTTTGCTAACGTGCGAATTCAGAGCATGTAAACAACCTTTATGCCTGGTTGAACGACCGAGAATCGTTAAAGTCGCCGTTTCGGTCGCTTATTTCCATGAAAACGTGACCGCGCGCCAGAATTTTCGATGGTCAGTGACTTCTTCGACAGAACCGCAGATATCCCCTGTCTAAAATTAAACACCACACATATTTGCAGATCAACTGTCATTTACGAGCAAATAAAAACAATTTTCTTTGTATTCAAAATCTTAACTTCCTGACCACAACATTGTTTACCGCCTTGACCATTAAACTTTTTTGTTCTTGTGAAAAAATAAAAATTTCGATATAAAACATATTTTGGTATAATTCGTATTAATTTTTTTATTCTTATTGATTGTATCGTACTTGATATAATTTGTTTTGCAGTTTATAAATTAACAAGATTTAATAAGAAAACGATCATAAATGTAGCGTTATAACGATACCACAACTTTATGATAAGATACCTAGAATAAAACGCAACGATATTAAATTGGACAGACGTTTATTTTAGTAAACTTAATTTATTTTTTCTACTATAACTCACAAGTAGAAATAGTGCTCGAATTTTCTCTTTACGCATGGTAAATATAATATAATTTATCCTTAATAAAAGGACACGTAAACAGATAAAAGATCCCTAAATAAAGAAATTGAGTCCGAAAGGTTGGTAATCTGAGCGATGAGTTAACTCGTCTTAATAGGTTAAGGATCGTATGGAAAAATGTCACATCAACTCGCGCGTCTTTTCGTAGCGTTGCTTCGTCTCTAAAGCACATTAACTTTTTTACTTATTGCATGTTAGCTTTTCTTACAAGCAAAATCCAATGAATATTAGAAAGTTGAGGTTTGATTACAATGACAGAATTAATTAACATGCTGAGCCATAACGTAGAAAACCAATACATGTAGATACACGTGTTGCAGAAGAACTAGGTAAGCCTAATATTTATTCATATAAGCGTGTTATTATAATGCACATTTCTCTTATTTGTACTGCTTTGTTTAAACTACATGAAGTTACATATATTTGAATAGGATGACAAAATTTAAAATTACTTGAAAATCCGCAACTTGGTTACCGACTGGCCCCGATCGTAATTCTGTAAAGTGTAAAGAATCGTGCTAGTTGTAACAGAGTTAGCTTGAACGTATGTTCAACGGTTCGTCGATTTTAACATGCATTACGTGTTAGATACCTCTAATAAAGGTGCATGGAAACCTTCACCGAGATACATGTTACGAAAACGTCTAACGGAAATCGAAGTCCATTTCTAATAGGCATCGAACAGTGCACACACGATATCACAAATTATGGGTTGATCCGTTATAACCGGTTTCGGGAATAGATCTTTTTCCATTTATCGACTAGGTATTAACAGCTGACGATATATCTTTATAAACGCATTGGAATTTACCAACATTATCCACAGGATAGATGAAATTCGTGCAATTGTAATTTCAATCGCATGAACGTAAAATGTACTTACTACTTTTCGAACAGACGAATAAAATAGCATTTAGCCGTCGATAAAAAGTTCCAAAATCATATTTGACAATGATCATGATTTTACTAATATTATTTACGTTACCGCGTATTTCTTTTTCTTTCCTTCTTTTTTTTTTTTTTATTTTTTGCAATATTACGCAAGCAAGTTTATCAGGGCGGATTTCCTTTGCAATAATTCTATTTAATAAATGGCCTTAATATTCCACTACATTATTATCTTAAAAGTGTTAATGCCCTTTCACCCCGGAGTCACTTGGTATCGGTAAGGTTAACCGCTTTATCCGTTCGTATACGAAGGTTTTTTCCTTCCCCCGTGTGGTTTTAAAAATTCTGTTATATTTATAGAAAACAAAATATAGTAAGTATCGCTAATATAGCTACTGAAATTTTCTTATCGTAGAAAGCTTGTTCTATGACTGTAGACTCTATCGATAATCTATCTCTATCGATAAATTAGAAGAGTAGAAAATGCGCGATCGTACACGAGGATAACAAGCAATACTTTCTGACGTAATCGCGAAATACATACCATGCGTACTGTATCAAATGTTCCATTGTGATTCTATTTTGTTTAAACACTTGTCATCCCATCTTATGTATGGAAAGGCAATATTAGTATAACTGCGCGTTTCTGTTTCTGTAATCTGTATCGTTTCGCGAGACTGGCTGTATATCGAAGATAGAAACGAGCTTAGAGTTTTTATAAGACACCTTTTCAAATGGGCACACCTCGATCTCTTATGTCTTATGTCTTATGCAACCATAGGTCATATTTAGGAACTCGTCGCGGCGCAAACAAAAACATTCTGATTCGCCCACACGTGCGCGTGGCCACGGGAAACGTGTTTTTTAGTTGGGAAAAACATGGCCGTCCTGATTACACGATAACAACGGCATATATTTAAATAGTTTGTCAGAATAACAGTATTATAAAAACTTCTACAAAACACGATAAGAATATTACTAATCATTGTAAAAGATAAACATGTTACACGCTTCATTGCAAATATACGCATTAAGCAATAAAACGTAACGATCGTATGATACTTTAGATGAGAATCACGTTGAAGAACAATACTAATTTTTGATATTTCGTTTCTATGAAAATATACACAGAACGATATAGTATTTTGAAGAGTGAAGATAGATTTGGCAATGATACACGCATGGCACCTGTCACTATGTAGTATGGTTGTGAATCGAACGAGCAAAGTATGTACTGCGCGTACATTTTACTCCTTTCCTTTCATCGTGTTTGTCTATCATGGTTTAAAAATCGCTTAGAAATTCGCTTTGAATCGTCGTCTTTATCTTACTACCCTGTGGTAGAAATTGTATCGCGCGCTTCTTATGCTTTGTAACAACTAAGTAAAATCTTCTTGCATAAAAACATCGATGCAATCAAAAGATCTGCATAATGCAGATTCGTCATTCGCGTAGAAAAAAAATTAGTCGATGATCGAAAACATACCCGAAGCGTATGCATGATGAGGATACGTTTATTTCGTGAATAATGAACACGTATGCGTAACACAGCACTTCTTGTAAAGAATCACCAGAATTCTTTATTGTCGACCTTTCTTTCTCTATCTGGCAACTCACCTCTCTTTTTCACTGCGTGTCACCACTCGTCGTTGATACGTACACACTGTTGCAACTTGACGACGAAATTTAACGATCTCTTTGTATTAATTTTCCCTCGATCTCGACCAATATCGTCGCACTCACGCTCGCCGTCAGGCTGGGCCGCGCGGCGCCGCGCCCGGACGAGGCCCGTACGCGTTATTAGACGGCATACGCTCGCTCATACTGCCAGTGACGCCATTTGCACGAATCCGCGTCTACGACGGACGACTAGCGACTCTGTGTCACACAGCTGACATGGGCGCGCTTACTCTGACCAATCATCAACCACCGTCTAGAGTAGAGCCGCTTTCTCAGATTCAAACAAATACATACTTCAATGTTTCCTTTTCTACTTCTGCTCTTTTTTTCAAGTCTCGCGGCACTTTCCGTCCTGTTCCTGCAAGTACAACATGTTTAATGGATTAAGATAAGAGCATTGATAAAGCAAAATATGGATCTAGAATAAAATGGAATCAACTATTTAATATCCATTATAATTTATAACATTATTCGTTTGGTAATCATTTAAATAAATCATCGAGTGGAGTTCTTCTCCATGGTTAGATCTGATAATTGATATCACTTTCCAAATCGATTATTTTTTCGAAATTAGTACAAGCTAAGAACTATAGTTAAGATACATATTTTTATGTGTTAGCGTTAATGTAGAAATTAAAAGACAAATTGAATGCAGTGCATGAATGCTATATCTGTAACATTGACGATGTAATAGAACATCGTCGTCAATGTACGTAAACTTTTTAAAACAGTCTTAAACAATTTTGTGAGTAGGTAATATATAGCCGAACATATCGTCAGTGTTAACATTATATGAATGTATATATTATTGCATATTGTTACAATAAATGAATAGATATTAAAGCCTAAATTTTAGTTATTAAAGTCTAAATTTATGTTTTCAGAATTCCTTAATTTCTGTTTCCTTAAAAAATAGATATCTATTTTATTCGTTAAGATTAATTGCAATCTTTACATAGACAAAATCATTTGGATTAAGTATTACAATTATTGTTATTTATCAAACTAATAAAAAATTACAAAGATATGCATAAGCATGCAACATGTGTAACTGTCAATCGATAATATTGAGTGCTACATTGAAATGATAAGAATCTTTGCGAATACATATTCAAATACAACTGTTACATCTATATACTATGTTATTTATGGTATATTGTGACCAAATTCATATTATCAGATATTATTCTATATAATGTATGGTTTCCATGTGTTTGGTCAAAGTTTAGGAGCATAGAGGTTAAAGTTACTTCGCTATAGGATGCGCATCTTTATAGAATGTACGGTTTATAACGTAATACATAAACTATCATCTTAATTTTGTATGTTTCAAATTCTAACACCGCTTATTGAAAGCTCCTGATTTTTTCGTAATTATATACAAATATTTGAAATCATGAAAAAAACATTAAAAGGTTGGCATCTTATATGGTGGTTATTTACGTTGCTTGGATTTCCAATTACTATCCCATGGTTGATGTATCATTTCTTTGATATAATGCTACAAAAAAGAAGAAAAAGTATGTTAAATGGGAAGGTAGATTATATTTCATTTGAATCTGTATTTTGTAAATTTTAGAAGTAATCACCTGCTATATTTCAACTAACATTTTAGGTTGTGATAATAACTGGAGCCAGTTCTGGATTAGGGGAGGCATTAGCGCATGTTTTCTATGACTGTGGCTGTAAGCTTATTTTAATTTCTAGAAGAAAGGAGGAATTGCAAAGAGTGAAAAATGACTTAATGAATATTCATGTTGTATGTATCCATTGACATTTTTGACATTGACATTGACAACAAAATTTTTCTTAAAATTCATTGTAAACGATTTGACTTTGTTTTAGACAATACCAACTCATCCTCCAGTAATTGTACCATTAGATCTAACTAATATCGATTCTCTACAAACTGAAGTTTCAAAAATTATAGATATCCATGGAAAGATTAATATTTTGATTAATAATGCCGGTGTTTCTTATAGAGGTGAAGTTGTTAATACAAATATGGATGTAGATATGAAAGTAATGCTTACAAATTACTTTGCTCAAATTGCTTTGACAAAAGGTAATTATTTAATCCTAATCCAATGAAATTTGTTGATTCTTTATCAAAAAGTCTACTGTCTCCCACAGCTGTCCTCCCATATATGATCCAGCAAAAATCAGGTCACATAATATGTGTTAGTAGCATACAGGGAAAAATTTCAATACCATACAGGTTAGGATATTTTATATTTAAATTTGAAAGCAATCCCTAGAAAATTTTAATTACTATTTTTAATATGACAGGTCCGCATATGCAGCTTCTAAATACGCATTACAAGCCTGGTGTGATTGTTGTAGAGCAGAAATGTATGACCAAAATATAAAAGTTACAACTGTTAGTCCTGGTTATGTAAAAACCTCTCTTTCACAGAATGCATTAACAGGAAATGGGCAAATTTATGGAGGTTTGTAAACTAGAAACTTAATTAATCTTAGTAAAATGTAATTGTGTATAAACATCAATGCAATTACAGTAATGGATAAAAACACACAAGAGGGATATTCTCCAGAATATGTAGCAGATTGTATTTTAAAAGCAGTATTGAAAGAAGAAAAAGATGTGTTTATTGCACCATTTATTCCAAAATGTGCAGTATATTTACGTACTTTATGTCCATCATTGTATTTCTGGATAATGCAAAAACGAGCTAGAAAGGCAAAAGAGTCATAATACTTAATATATGATTATAATAAAGGGGCAATTATTTGTTTTTTGTTATTTATAAAAACATTCTACTAAAAATTATCTTTTGTTATTATGTTATAATTAAAATGAAATATACGTTATAATAAATTTAATTTTATGCCAAGTTGATGGCAATCTTGAAAAGAGAATAATTTTATGAAATGCATTGGACAAAATTATATCCAAATTATATTTTATTATAATGCCAGTCATTGGTGGAATATGTTTACATTATATACATTGTAATACTACAAACGTGTTAATGGAATTTAGACTGAAGCACATTAAAATATATGTCATTTAAAACTTGAAAAGTCATGGAATATATAAAGATAAGTAATTATATTTTATAAATATAAAAGCTGTAAAATATAGACATATACAGAAAGTAAAGATACTTGCATAAATTTCACATAGAAAAATAAATGCTTGAAAATGCAGAGAAATAGAGACCTTTTAAGCTATAAATTACAGAACAATAAATTTACCTAACATTTAATACACCATTCGTCAAATGTATCTTTATCCATAGTAGATATTTTATTGCATATTCTTTCGTATGTTACAACTATAAAATATTATAAGTTGTATCATAACAAATATTTGGCTAATAACTGAGACATTTAAAGTATGATATATAATGTACGCTAATTGGTACAAATTTTGTTGTCATGGTAGGATTATCAACACTTATTTAAGTTTTTGTTATATATCATCAGTGATTTTTTGTAAATTTTAAGTTACATAAAAAGATTCTAATTGACGTTAACTTAATTGTAAAAAAAATACGAACACATACTTTTTCACATTAACATAATGAAGCATTATATGTTTGTATTGTGCATAAAATGCAAGCCACATGTAATAACTATATTTTATTTTGGATTTATTGGTAAAAGATATTATGCAAAGATAGTTAAACTCTTAAATTCTACATAAAATATATTGGCCTGCTATTTTTATTTTCTTTTTTTTTTTTTTAATTTTTATCTCATACTATAGATTTTTTTAAATATTAAAACAATGTAGATGAATATTAGAAAGCATACACTGATTGAAATAAACTTTACATTTTGTTTATATTTACAAGTAATTTGCAAGAATTATTTTACACATTACTCAACTTAAAATGTATCTAAAAATTTCTTATATTACGTGATGTAATATTTATTATTATCATTCACTTACAGAAATGTTTGCGATGTTTAATTTGATATCCCATGTGTTTGTATATAGCATGATAAGAGTCTTATGTAATTAATAAAAGTTTTGTGTATTATGCTGACTAAGATGTTTGCCAAATAATGCTAGGACAAATTTTTTTTAGATATTTTCAAGAATAGCTTTTCCGAATATTAATATCTTTTGCATAGTGGACTTTATCATTGGGTGAGAAAATCTAGGCAACATTCTCTTTAATATATCATATGCAGTGTATTCTATCTACTTTATTTACACTCTAAAAATATATAGTTCGAGTTCAACCTTTCAGGCGTACGTTTGCAATTTTGCATAAATCTAAGAACACTTATATTAGTAGTTATATCACATAAGTGATTGCATGAATATGATTGTGTCTTTTTTGTGTTAATATTAACTGCGATATAATCAACAAGATGGAGATCATAGAGTAACAATGTGGAGCCTTAAGAAATATCATGTTTTAGATTCAAAGTGGTTTTAGAACAGGCTTCTTTTAGTCTGTTTTATTAGATATTTTCCCTTTTATTGTAAAATCAGCATCCACCTGTGAGGTAGTGTCAAAACATAAAAGAAATATAAACATCAAACAAAAATAGATTTGTGTGACTCAACAATCCCCACTAATTTACATGAAATTGTAATTCACAGATTTCTATGCTAGGCCTTATTACGATCTTTTACAATATATCGCACGGCCTACCTTACTGTTTTTAAAATTCAGATTTTTTCTTTCTTGGCAGAAGAACATTTCATTTAAATGCCTGATAAACTCTCCAAGCACTGATGCTGAGAGCTACCAATGTAATAGTCGTGTGAAGAATTCTTCTTCTTGTATCATCTTTTCTTACGAGAAATGTTGGAGACGATGGTCCTAGAACCGCTAACAATTCTACATGTGGTAATTTGCTTGTGTCAGTCTCTACTTGATATTGGCAGCAGGGATCAAACTGCCAAGAAACAGTGTAAAGTCCACAGGATATTACAGATATAAAACCTAATGGGCCACAAATATAGGGCTGGTCACCCCAAATCAAACCTGTGGAATATATAATAACATACTCTGTATAAAGAATAATATTTCAACATAAATATATACATATATAATATGAAACGTAAGTTTTAAAAACCTGTAGTTATGGCAGCAAGACCAGACAATGCTGCAGTCTTATGAAGACAATTTCCTACTGCTATCCACCTGGAGGTTTCATCACCTAATTTAGATGGCTCAATAACAATTAAACTGCATTCAGATTCTAATGCTCTTTCTAGTTCATATTCAAATGTCTCATGTGCATTTTCGTTATCGTATACCTCTTTGATGATGGCAACATTTGAGGAATCATCCCTGTAAGAAATCCCTACCTAATTGTCAAATAAACACTTTACATAAATTATATAAATTGCAATTACATTTAGATATAAATATAATTCCATTATTTTATATCTATCTTATATTATAATTTATTATATTATATTATATTTTATATCTATATTATGATTTATACATACATAATAAAACATATAAATTGTACTCATTCTTATAAAGTCAAAAATGTATTTTTATATATCAATTGTGTAATTTAAATCAAATACTATGATCCTTCTTATAAATTAATTCTTTTGTGTGTTATGTAAGATGTTGTTTGGAGGTGATCAACGCTTTATTTGTTTGAATACAAACACATTTATAACAGAAACAATAACATTATCCTTAATGTTATATGTCTAAATAACATTTTATTGGATTCTAGCAATATTTGTCAAATTAATATACATTTTAATGATTCAAAAATGTTACTAAGACTGACAGGAGACAAAAAAAAAGTGTAGGGAAAAAAATGAACATAGTACATAAAAATAATGAATCTTTATAATGAAATCATTTTTAATTTTGTCTTGAAATGGAAATTTACGGGTTAGTAAAACATTCACGGACATGTAGCAGAGATTATGAAAGATTAAACTCCTGAATTCCAGGGAGTAGATTCGAGGTTAATTTCATTTCAAAATTAATTATTACGTTATTATATTATATTACGGTATGTATATTAGTGTTAGTTAGAAGTATCAAGTTTTGTATAAAAAGCCGAAAATAATTTAGCCTACAAACCTGTCACCAGCTTCATCTACCATCTTTACAATCAGGCTTCCAAACACTGGAACGTTGGTCTGGATGAACCGGAAAAGAAATCTCGAACATTGAACCGGATGTAAAAATCAGCTGATTCAATTTAAGCATTCGCATGAGTCAAGTCGTAGTTTGCAACTTGAGTTTGTTCAAACGTGTTTCTTTGTGAAGTCATATTTCTTCATTTACTTCAATATTTGATTACGTTTGGAAAGTAAGGGAGATATCATCCGCTAGGAAGATACTTATAATTATTAGATCATTCCTAGCAAAATCACATTTCACGAAATATATATCATTCGGATAGTATGTGATATTTTGTGAAATGTGACTTTGCTAGGAGTATGTCCAATTATAAAATAAAATTGCAGATATATCTTTCATCTTATCACTCTATATTTATATGTGTACATTATATACAAATAATATATTTGAGTACAAATTTTGATAGATCATATCAGGGATACATACGTATATTTTTTAAAGCCAAGTCTTATGAAATTCTTTATAGCTAAGATATACAAATCTTAGCCTTAAATTTAGTACGATTTCAATTGTTACATTAATTCAATTGTTGAATCTATTATTTATACCTTAATGTGTTTGATAATATACATTGTTTAATTTCTTGCAAGCGATATCAATTGTCAATGAATTATATTTAATGTTGATGTTTTTATAATATTTATCGTTTATTTTAAATCTTACAAATTCACAAGTTGCAAATTATAAGTATTAGTAAATTCTCTTGCATAACAATAACAGCTTTAATAAATGACGCAAATGAAATTTTGTAATCAAATTTTACAAGTTACAAATTATTTGAGTATCCTATTCGATGCAATAAAGAGAAGTATATAATTTATAATCTGTAACTTGACAATTTATTAATATTATTAATTGGTGAATTATTATGTAAGAGGGTCGTGGTCAAGAAAATTCGAAGAAAATAGAATAAAAGAATAACGGCGAGATGATTAGTTGAAATTCTTACGCCGTGGCGCTATGTTCCAGAGGACGAATGGGGGACTAGTTTGGCGCTGGCGTAGCCTCGTACCCAAGAGGGCGTGCTACGGTCGATCGAGCGAGAGTGAGCGCTACGGACGGCATAGAGGCCGAGTTAAACGAGCCAGATCGCAGATGGACGTCCGCGGGAGCGTTCTGTCATGGAGAGCACAACGCGACGTGTCGTAAGTGTGCTCGAGTGTCGTCGTCGTCGTGGTCGTTGCCGTAGTGGTCGGGTGTGTAGTATTTTGGGTCATATCACGGGATTATCACTGTGACAGTCGATATAGTATAAGCGTACATAAGGATCGTGGTGCTCGTGGTGCTACTATTGGTATATCGTGAACTGTGGCAAACGAATAATCACATCTTAGCCACGTCTCTACACAATCCAAGGCGAGTTTCGAGCAGCCAAAAAAGCAAGTGACCTTTCGTTCGACCGAATAGTCGCGCATTATCATGTGCGATTAACAGTTCGATTGGTCGAACGATCGATAGATCGGTGCTGTGACATGTTAACAGCGGTGCATGCTATTGTGTCTAATAATAGATTCGTGTGATTCGGAGTGCTGCGTATAATCCACGTGCTCGCATCGAACAGCGTACAGTATTCGAGGGGAACATTATCAACAAGTCGATTGGGACGCGAGGGTGAATCGGATCGATCGAGTCATCTCGCTGTATATTGTATATTTTCGACCAGATTCGTTTATCCGAATCATGTAAATATCGCAATATCGACGGTAACCGGTGCTTGTCACCTAAACGCGTGTGACATATAAACACACTGTAAACACACAAGCACGAGACAAGCGCGCTCATTTGTATATGTTACGAAATTCGAACGGAGCCGAGCACGTATATCATTGGCCGAAGCGTATGTAAACATCGGGCGAAGAAGCGTATCGGAGTCTCTTCCGGTTACGAAGTCAACCATTACGAGAAAACGTAATACGTTACTATTCCTATTCATTGGCGCCGATTTCAGCACATTTCGCTCTCCTCGATTAAGCGAGCGTCGCTTCGATGTACGGTCGATCCTCGATCGTGTCACGAATCTGACTGCACGCGAGATACAAACGAAATCGACGAAACATATCGAGAACATATTGTTGCCGGTCGATAGCTCGATAAATGACGATCCTCGCGCGAAACGAGAATACGAAATCCTGTTAACTCGATCCGTTAACGTAACGGACACGCGGAGAGTGGCCGCTGGGGACTGACTCGTTGCCGGTGGTGGCGCGCGTCTGTGTAAAAGCCAAAATTATACAGAATTCGTACAAATTTAAATTAAATGAAATTAATATTCTAAACGAATAAAATCACTATTCGATAAAACTGTATCATCATCGTGTCATCGTGTGCAGAAAGAACAACTTTGGGAAATCGCGTTTTGGAGTTTCACGTTCGAGTAATCGATATCAGTCGATTTTTGTCGTGCGAAATCGGTACGCATTTGGTTTATGCGCGTTTGGTTTGTGCGCACTTGGTCGGCGCGCATTTATTCGGTGCGTATTTCGTCGGTACGTATTTAGCCAGCGCGTTTTTAGCCGGCGTACATTTAATCGCTGCGTATTTGCTCGGTGCGTTTTCGGTGCTTGTGAACGGAGGTGAACCGGAGGGTGAGGAATAAAGAAAAAGGGGGCGAGAGACGAACGATGGTGCTGTCCGGTCGTCGCGGTTAATTCGCACGTGTCGCGATGTCGGGCGGCACGGCGGGCGTCCGTGGCACCGGCGCCGAGTGCAGGAAGTTCGCGCCGAACATATTCAACAAGAGCAAGTGCAGCAGCTGCTTCAAGCAGAAGGAGGAGCACAGCGCGGAGGCTCTGGAATGCAACAGGGTGAGTTTTGCTTGATGGACTCTCTGTCTCCCTTCCTTTCTCTCTCTTTCTTCTTCCCTGCGTGCGCCTTTTCTTCTCTCTTGCTCGCTATCTATCCTTCTCTGTCTGTATTCTTCGTCTCACTCTAACGTATAGTTGCGTGTGTATCTCTGTCTCATTTTTACTCACGCGTGCGTACTCGGTCCATTGCGAGCCGGCATTTTCTCTTTCTTGCTCGCCCTCGAATTCCTTGCCGTGATCGGGACCAGCCAGAAGGACGAAGGTCCTGACGTTCGAGATGTCGATGTTATGTAAGATGAGCGTGCGCGGTGAACACGATTAGTCCACGGAACGAACCAACGGTTTTCAACTCAGACACCCGTGTAGCTTCTCTTTTCAGGCTTTTGTCGCGCCGATGTAGCGGTTCGTTCGTCATGATTAGACCGTCGATGTTTTTGCGTTTCGGAGATATTTCAACATGCAAAAATATACAGAAGATATATAATGTAATATATCGATGTGCAAATTAAAGTACAATGAGTAAAGTATAATATGCAGGGGTGTGTTGCGTTTTGTAAGAAATCGCGCGTTATGTGAATCGTATAGGTTATACCAGTTTCGGTATAAGGTAATATTTGTAGATATTCTATAATTATCAGTGTATAATTATTTACGAAGATTAGCTAGATTTTTAAAAGGATCGGTAAATGTTTTATAATTATTATTGAACATTGATGTATACAAAAATATAGATTTTTAGATGATTCACAATTACTTATCTATTCATATTTTATTTATATTTCTCAAGTATCATATCGCGTACGTGTAACTGTATATTTTCCATTATCGTTGTACCACCGTTTTATCAGCAAGCAGTCCATTTATATCACGTGTATTCATTAATTCCTGTACGGTTCGTCCATTGAAGTGATAAATCGCAGGAACAATGAAAAATAGGGTTATACAGGGTTATAGAGATTATAAAGCTTTATAGAGAGTCCATTTTACTCGTTATAATATTAAATGAGCGAAATAAATGTCTTCTCTTATGTTCATAAAAATATTGATTTGCATAAATATCCAGCCATGAAACCATATATATATATATATTGGTTTATTGCAATTCCACGCGCGTCGTCCCGCAATTATAATCTGTATTTGGTATTAGAATATAGCCAGAGTGTGAGAATACTGGAGTTCGACTTATTATCGTTATAATCGAAATCCATTTCTGGTAAATGGAAAAACGCACAGTAAGTTTGATTCGCCGTAGAGTTAAAAAGAAAGAAAAAAAAAAAAAGAGTGAAATATAAGTGGAATTCAAGGTTGACGCAGATAGATGGAAGAAATTGCTATTGGCGGAGGCGTTGAGGGCTTTTCAAGGCTAATCTCGATCAATCCGATCAAGTCGTTCAAAATGTATCTTTTAAATAGACCGAAGGTCTCGAGAATATCAACGTTCTTGTATCTTCCTCTAAAAAATGAAGTTTTTCGGATCCTCGAAATTGTCCCCTCCTCCAATCTCTTTTCCATCCGTTTTTCTAATAAAATTTTTCGAATCCTCGAGATTATCTTCCTCCTCGTTCTTTTTCTCTTTATTTTCCGAAGTCGTGGCTGTTTCGATTGAATCGTAATAGTAATTTACAAACGAATGCGCGAAAAAGTAGCATCGCCACGGGTTGCGGGACATAAATACGTGGCACGCGGTACAAGTTAGGAGACGTTAAAAGAAGAAGAACAGGAATCTTTATAGTACGGTTTTCTTCCTTCTGCCTGTGGTTTTTATTTACAACGGGGCCGGGTACGGTCGTCGATGAGCAAAATTGCCTCGTAAAAGCGGGGCCTCGAGGAGGGTGGGGGTGGGCCGCAGAATAAAAGCGTTAAAAATCAATTCACGCTGTGGATCGTACGGTACCGTACTGTAAACGCCAGCACAGGAACACCGTTCAAGTTTTAGGACACCTACAGGTTTCGCACGAAACGCAACAATTAACCTAAAGCATAACGAAACGATTAATCGATCAGAATTTTGTATTCGCGCAAGGCTACGTATGCAGGCAAGCGTGAAAGTACAATATTTGAACACTTGTAGACTTTTAAGAAACATGGAGAAGTTTATACAAAGTCTGAATCTGTATCGTAAAATCATTTATCATATGCGTGAAATTAATTAAGAGTAAATACTTACGATAGAAATGTCGTAAATTGACGAACACAGCGATGAAAACGACAAGAACGGAATTTACTTCGTTACATCGAATTAAAGAGATGATTGTTACAAGAGCGTTACAAGTTATGTTCGACGTTCCAAACGAGATGACAATTCCTAAAGGATTTGATAATTTTCTAATCATTTTTCGCATATTTATTTAAGTTTTTGTAAAAGTACAAATACGTATGAACGTGTAATATGTTAAGAACAGTCGTCTGTTTAAAATCTGTTCGATAAGACGACGTTTATTGTCCTTTTTTTTTTTTTGTTTCGTTTCTGGTTCTCTCGATTCTCCGGAGTTTCTTCCATTCTCCACGATTATTCGTTTTTCTGTTGCTCTCGAGTATCTCTCTGGTTGGTTTTTACGCAGCAATCGATTCCAGAAGAGAAAAGGGGACTTTGAATAGGTATAAACGCTTTTTGCGGTATACAGTATAGAGAAACGTATCCATAGCCGATACGATGAATGACGAGCGGCGTTTCTGGTTTCCGCTAATGACGCCAGGAAAATTGCACGCCGCATGAAACGCGCTGGATAATATATTGATTTTACCTACGGATGTTTCCATTGGGAAATGTTTGCGAAACTTTGCATCGATGTCAGAGCTGTGTAATTTATTTCGTTTATGTCGCGTGACGCGCGTGCATATTAATTTTCAATATGCGTACGAACATTGAAATATAGGAAATTGAAAATATAGGAAATTGAAAATATAGGAAATTGAAAATATAGGATATTTAGTTCTGAAATTTAACTGCTTGCCCCTCTATCGTATCTCGAGAATCATTTGCATATTTTGTGTTTACAAGAGAGACTTTTTACAATTCGTGCAATATCATCTTCTCGCTACTTCCTTCGCATAGATTCTACGATTACACGAAACGTAGAGGTATTTGCGAGGTATTCAGGTATTTACACTGATAAACTTTGGTCGTTAACGATTTAATTAATGGATTATCGTACAAAGAGAGCCGAGTCTCGCTATATCGCACGGCCAAAAATCCGAACGAGTAGAATAAAATGTAAAGAAGAGGTGGGTGTGGTCGTGAAATTTGTACGGAATCTTGCGACGAAATTCTTGAAAAGCTGTTCTTCTTTTTCCAAGAAAGAAAATAGAATTGGAAGAAGAGCGAGGGGGTGGTCGTGAAATTCTCGCGAATCTATGAGCTTCTTGAAGAGAAAGGGAAAGGTCACGAATCTATTCCCTTTTTATGCATTTTTCGGCCAGAGGCCAGGACAATTTCGTACAGGTACAATGGGACACGTTCCCCGTGCCGAGGCCGTTGCAAATTTCGGAATGTCGGCAGCCTTGCGACCTGTTCTCGGTGCATTCCAGCCGTCTTCTCGCGGCACCCCAACAGCACAGGCCTTTTCGAGAGTTGTTGGCTTGTCGGCTTTCGCCTGGATGCGGTATCTCTGTATCGGTTTATTCTCCACCTCTTCGCCTCTCTGTCTCGCCGATCTGCACAGGTTTCTTGACTTCTTTCTTTCTTCCTCTGTCTCTCTACTTCTCGCTGTTGTCCCCCATATAAACCGCAAATAACGAATGCATACGCAATCCAACCTTTCTTTGCCCCTCGGTCGCACGGTTCTTCGTCTCGCGGCTCGTAATTTGACGAGGAGAGTCTCGAATCGAAGGAATTTGACCTTTTACAACGTTTCTCGCGGCGGCCCTCTCCCGGATCGTTTCTACGAGTTACGACTATCGCGGAAGTGCAAGCTGATTGCGTGAATACCTGTAAAACGCGTGTTCCACACCGATTCCACGTAGGTCTTAAAGGCTGGAGGATCGGGCAGGGTTCGAATATCGGGCAATCGTTGGCGAATGAATTTTTATCGATCCTATCTTCTAGTTAAATTATGGCAGTTTCTATACTTTTTTTTACACGGTGTATAAGACATCGATGGAAGGTTGTTGCTGTTTGTGCGAATTTAGATTTTTACGAATGCAATTAACGAGGATTCGTTTCGTCTATTAGATACTACAAGAAGTACTTTGCGTTAGATACGTTGTATCAGGTTGTCCGAAAAGTGTCTTTCTTTCGCAAACAGTGGTTTTTACGACAGTGCATCTTTGTACAAACGTAAAACCAAGTCTGTGAAGTCGCGGTGTTTATCTCGACAGAACAAAATGCATCGTACGTAATTGGATAAAATAATATAAAACAAAAAACGTTGCGCGTTTATTATTTCCTCATAAAACGAAAGAAACCGTTTTCCGATTACCTAATATGTTCGTGTACGCTTTTACTCTCTTAAGTTTTCTATAAATGCACAATATTCGTTATCGAATCGTCGTTGTTTCCTCCACAGCGTGGATCAGACGTTCAACGACTGGAAATAGAAAAATGTGACTCTTCGTTAACTACTTTGAACTATGTGATCCGTTCTGTTTAATTGGATCCTTGATGTTATGTTCTCATTGTCAATTTCAATTCATTAAGTTCGACCGTGTTGTCCTTACGGTGACGTTGTAACTTTGACGATGCTCGAAGTCATCCTGTCGACAAGGAAATGTTCCGATGCTCGTCATCGATTCCCTTTCACGTTTAATTATATCATAACGATGAACACGCAACAAAAGATCCTTTCGATAATCAATCCCATAGACCTAAATAATTTCCACTGCGAATCTCGTTGGCTCTTCAAAAGTGAAGCAAGAAAATCTCATGGAATTTCCACGAATTTCCCTAAACGCTGCACCGCGCTGTTACACCACTTGGAACGTTCACTTACGAGGGAAATACAAAGGAATCTGTCACGATTTCTCCAAATATTCGGTCGATAGATAACAACCTTATGCTCAAATATCGACTCTAAAACGTGCAAATATCTCTGGAAACCTGGTCTCGCGATCGTACGATCCCGAAAAGCTAAAAGAACTCGAATTCGACTCGAAATCATCGAATCGCCTAACGGAGATCGCGGTTTAACCGCGTTTAATTATGATTTTTCGCGCGGTTCGTGGCTCGATACGCGGTTTAATTCCTGTAATCAGCGGCTTCCCGTTCGACCGAGGATTCTGGGTTCGCGAACGTGAGAAAGTGATGAAAAGTAGCCGGGTGCTCGGTATCGAACGAGAAGAGAGCCAGGCTACGAGATCGACGAAGAATTCTTCGAGTTGCGTACGAAGTCCGTTGTTGTTTCTGGACAAGAAAAAGATAGAAAGAGAGAAAGGCTGAGAGATGGATAAGGAGCCCGGGGGCCGCGTTGTTCACGACCAACCATTATCGGTCCGTGGCTCCGTATTTTCTGTCCGATTACTTCTTCGTGAGCGCCTCGGTAAGTGGCCTTCGAGAAATAATTTCCTCTGGGGTTTCGTGGCCATTCTTGAGTCCCTGAAATTTTGATCCGGTGAAACGATTTCGAGATGCCTTACGGTACCATTCCCTCGTCTCTTTCTCTCTTTCATCGTCCGTTGTTGTTGCTGTTGCACGCGTTATCCACGCGAGCCTGCAGATGCGTGCATATATTCCTGTTTTCGCTATCGATTATGTTAAACTCACGCGAACACGCGTCCACGATTCACCGTCGAACCTTTCTTTTCCTACGTCTTAATTTCGAAATATTTTTATACCTTAGGCGACGGATAATCGTGGATTTCGCTTTTAAAATTCTTCCGTCGAAGGAGAAAACACTCTACAGCGATATAATTTGGGAATTTTTCGCCAGTAGTTTGAGTTTTCTTGCGTCCAGTCTGCGTAAGACGATCTTTCGCCAATGTCATCTTCCTTCTCGAGTATTTTTATCCTAAGAGAAGCAAGGACCAGCGAATTTCTCTTTTAAATTCTTCTATAGAAAAAGATGTTTCGAGGGAAATTTTGCACTTGGTATAAACTCTTTCTTAGCAGAGAAAGTTGCTTGGTGCAAGTTTAATCTGAAATGTACTTGACAAATCACGTACTTGTTATTGTATGTATACTTGAGGAAGCGCAAGCGCGAGGTAGTTGAAGCAACGAAAGCATCTTGTTATCGGAAGTTTATCCGCGTATCGATACATCGTATTCTTATCGATTCGAAACGAAGCCAGGCAAGTTTGGGATCGGAAAGATATACCGTTCTGCCGTTGGCTACTTTGATACGTACGTTGTTTCATTTGTTTCCAATGCGTATCACTGTGCTGTGGTATTCATCGAATCAACGGTGTTCATGATTAGCGAGTAATTTCTGATTTTTCGATTCGCTGGCAATTAACGTGCGTTATTGCGCAACTATCTGTAACAATTTTCTTCCCGGTGAAATCAGCCCGTTTTGATAACGGGACACGAGTGTATGTAGCGATCGAATTCGATACGGACTCGTTAACATTACAAAATTGCGAATTTTTCCTACAATTCGTTTCTTCTCACATCTTTATCGAACAACGAGTCAACTTTCGTACAACGATTCTACCAACGATTTGTAGAAAAAGTAGCTTCTCGGTTTCTTTTCCCATATAAATGTTCGTGTGCCAGTATGTTTAAAAAAGTGTGCATGTTTAAAAAAGATAAAACATTTTAAAGGTTAAATACATTTTCCTATGTTTCAGCACATTAACGTTTAGAGCTTTATAATAGAGCTTTTTGAGTCACGAAGAACTCTAGTATGAGAGACTATAGTAAAAGTAAATTACGATAATATCGATGAATAATCCATGTGGTAGACTCTAGCGAACTCTTTAATTAAGGTGAAGTTTTATCGATAAAAATTAACAGATTTGCAGGGGAAATTGCAGAATTTCACAAGCATTTTCTCAAACGTCCCTTCGCTCACGATCTCCAATTTAAAGCCAAACGAAAGAAGATCTAATCTGCTCATTAGCAAAAGTTCAGCTTCACTTCCACTGTGCTGTATCTTCCCTCGATACAATTTATAATTCGATGATTATCTGCAGGTACTAGCGCGTATACAGCGGTGCGCGATGTCGATAACGTTCGCGATCTCTGCGTGCCAACCTGGCATAAATTTCATCGCTTTAAAAAGGGCTGTCGTTTTCGCCCAAGTCACGACAAATTATTGATGATCTTATGGACAGGCAATAGAGATCGTTATCGAGAGCTCGTTTCACAGAAAGGTCGTGTCGTGCAACACGACATCGCAAAAACCTTCAAATACCTGTTCGCGTTGTGTTCACCGGGAAGAAATGGCCACGGTTTTCAAGCGGACACGGCCCTCGCGGGGAACATAGAACGGTCCTGGTCTCTTCTTGCGTTCGCCGCTCTTCGACACACGTTCAATCCCTCCATCGTTGTATATCAAAACCATACGCCGTGGATAAAAAACTACACAGGCTCACGAAATTACTCGAGTATTCGTAGACACGTTTTGACGAATTACGCTAACAATTATTTTACGAATCTCATTGGTACCGTTACGACGGACTCGATTATCACGATTACATTGATCAATCTTGAAGTCAAACTGAAAATACGTATAGAAATTACAAGATAGTTACACGCGCATTTTGTCGAAGGTACGAAATTTGTTCAACAACCTTGCACGTACAATGTTGCGGGTATAATTGAAAATTAAGCAAAGATACAAAGTACGTAGAGATGTAAGTTAATAACGAGAAACAGAGGTAAATCGATACTGTACGTAGCTTATTTTTGTAAGGCGTTTGCTAACTTTGGACTCTCGCTGTATCATCTATACGCGATAGATTGAAATATCGAAAACACCAGCCGAAGAACTCGCAAAACCTTAGTAATCGAACCTTCCCGATAATCCATTTCAGCTTTAAAATACCGATAGAAAAGCTTGAAACACGCAAGCATCGACAGCATCACGCAAGGATCGTGTTAAGAGAAAAGTTGGCGCAAGGATGCGAAACTCGTACGATGCTCGTAGCGATATGGCGATGCTTTAAAGGGCATCAGTATGCAGAAGGTCGTCGTGGCAAGAATTTTGGGCTCGCCATCGCGTCGACGTACAAGTTTTGTCTCAGCCGCGTTATTCTTGTGTCGCACGATCGTGGGACAAAATTTCTACGGACCGGTCGAGCGTAACCTGTCCATTGTTAGCCGCATATATTTACTTTGCTTACGACGCCGGCCATAAGCGAAGTACTGTTATGTCCGGTGGTGCTCGTATGACGTATCGCCCAACCGATCTTAATATTTCTTTCTCGCCTTACGAAACGACGATCTCGCGGCACTTTCGGCGATGTTATTCATCCCCGTTAAATTGCCACTTAACCAACACCACGGTTTTCGACCACGATCGTTTCCCCATTAAACGAAATACAACGTGACACGCGAAATACCGTTGCTACCGTCTCGCAAGTTTCAAGTAGCTGAACTTCAAGGGTCAAGGGACGTACCTGGATACGCTTGATTGTAGATATTTCGCGGATGTTTGCGTAGTTTCATATTTTTTCAAGTCGTGATAGATTGGAATATCAACCGCTTCGTAAGATCTAATTTTTGCAAAATATTAGATCTTTTCTGCCAGTCGTTCGCCTAAATCGTTCGCATCGCTGAAAGCTTCTCAGTCCGTGAAATTAATAAATGTGATAAACACGCACGGTGGATTTTTAGATTAAATTTAGGCAAATTTAGTTATTGTTATGAACTGTTATAAACTGTTGGATCGTGTGAAAAAATGATAAAATCGAGCGATTAAGAAGCTTTAGAACAACGATTAGTCGAGGTTTATTCGTACTACGATGCAGAGACTGTAAATGTAAGTTAGCCTTTCCATTTTATATTTTCTGGCGAGTAAACGGTGCTGGATTCTTCGGTCTCTTCAGATTTCACGCTTAGTTTATAAGTTATCATTTTTGTGATCTTACCTAATGAACACGCTAAATGACTCACTTGTCAATTTACAAAAAGTACTTAATGTGCTGCCTATAACAGCATCAGGCATAAGAAGAAGTCTTCGTTCGTTGTATCATAGTATATCGTTTAGTATCATTTTCTTTCCTGAATCTCGGTATCATCTTCCTATCATCTTCTTCGCGTAACTCCATCACAAAGTAGATCTCTACTACTTCTTTCTTCCCCATGCACATCAGTGTTTCTTGCGTCGTCGAAATGCTTCTTCCTTCATCTTCATTACGATCGCCATCTTCGCAAAACATATGTAAACATTAAGCTTCGTAAGGGTTGCATTTTTATGATTCGACCGTTACCAAGCTCAATCTATAACTATATGTAGCTATAAGGGACAATTTATCGATTTGAACGCGTGAAAACCCGAGTAAGTTAACGCGTATTCGTGCAGTTTTTCCGGAACCACGAGTCGAAGAGAGACGGAGCAACGGATCGTTATGAATCGAGCGTGTCGCGATCGTTGATCTCGATCCGCTGGCGACAAAAAGATCGCCGCAGAAAATCGTAAAGACACGGGGGCATCCAGTTGTAACGGTATACCGTACGCAACAGCCAGGTCTCGGAGAAAGAGAAAGAGGAAAAGAGGAGATCGCTGGGGCAGGCAGACGTGGCGACGACGCTCAAACGAAAGCTCTGCTCTTCTCGTGGCTACCGTCGTTCCTAGTGAATGGAGAGGCACCGTCGGTGGCCTCCCTTGCGGCGCATTCATCCTGGATCGATAGCCCCGCGGCGATTAATCGAATCTGGGAAGCCGGAGAGGCCACTCTCCTCCTTTCCTTCGAATCAAACGCGGTTTTTCCTCGCGCAACCTCCGCTCGTTCTACCTCGCCATAGAAGCCGTCGCACGCACGCTCCTTGCCTTTATAAGGACTTCATTGAAAACGCGCCTGTCGCTCGCCTCCAGTCCGGCCAACCTTCGACTGCCGGGTTGTTGTCGTACCCTTCTTGGTTTGTGTCGTTAGTCAATTGGAGTAGCTGAGTGGAAACGAGGATTCGCTGGACAACGATGTTTGGGACGTCGGGTGTTTTAATTGGCAGATGCGCACGGATCTTCGGTGGATCGAAGTTTGCTTATGGTTTTAGATTGACGTAATCTTAAGTATTTCTTAATGGTAGAGTCGCGTCTCGAATATCTCGTTCGAAAAGAGAAATTTATTCACGCGAATTATATAATTTCTCGGTGAATTTTACTTAACGTTGTTTAATTAGCCTGCGTGGGAGATTTTGTACAATTTATTAGTTGTCCTTCCTTGTCGTATAATTTATATACGTTTTAGCATGCATGGAAGAGTCGAAGAAGGCACTAACGTGTAACACCATAGGCACCGATTTCATTTGCTTCCGCGAAATCCTGCGACATTGCTCGAAGGATCGAGCAACATATCGCTGAGCGTTAATTTCTTCTTAATTCCATTCTTCTTTCGCGAGATACGCGTATTTCTTGTTCTTCTGGCGCAGAAAAAAGGGTTCGATAATTAACTTCGTCTATTCCCTGGCGCGCATTTTTGCCTGTTCGTTGACGAACTAACGAGGATAATTATCCTGTCAATGGGAATTTTTGCATACGTCTAAACGATCGATTCTTAATGGAAAAATAAAACGTTTCAATGAACGAGCCGTTCGAAACGACTCGCGTTGTTCCCAGAAAAATCCAGATAGATCCACGTCAATGAACGATCTGTACCGGTCGGCTTTACATTTACGGAGTTCCTTCTTAACGAGAACTCCACGTTCCTGGTAACGCGATTTCCGCGTAGTTACGAAGCGGAGCAACTTACCTGCCCGTCCCTGCGACTCGTCTTTTTTCTTTCTCCGCCCGATAAACCTCCCGTTTATAATTTCTCTTCCAATTCCTCTCGACTACTTGGCCGTGATTTCGGATTTTTATCCATTCGATCCTGCCGTTAATAATCGGTCGCGTGACTTGTAGTATTCTCGGATTACGTTTCATCGTCGGCAAAGAAATTTTTCCCCGTTGAAAAATCTATCAATGGTATTCTCGTCTTTTTATCTCTTTATATCTTGAAAATATATGTTCTGTTCGTAGAACTATTAGATGGAAACCTTCGACCAACGATCTTTCGGCTATTATATTTAAAGTTATATTACGTTTAAAGAAACGAAACATCGAGTACGAGGATTCGAGGAAACTCGAACGATCGTTTCGAGATCATATTCTACGCGCGAATGATAACTCCTCTATAATAATGTAGGCAATTGTTTCGAAGGATTAATTAAATCCGATGGAAAGCGTATCGAAGATCGATGCAATCTCTCCAATTTCCGTGACAAAGTCTCCAAGACGATCCTCTCAGGCTTTTTCGCATCGCACCCCGCAAAAAGTCCTCCGAGATCCTTTACCGAGGAGGAACTAGAGTTAAAAACTCAACAAGTCGAGTCATCCATCTTTTCTATCCGCGCTCGCGGCTTATAAGCGAGCGGAGCGTCAGCGTTGGCTCTCGAGCAAGCCACGGGATCCAACCTTCGGGACGTCCTTTCGGAGGACCCTCGATGATGGATGGTGAAACGGCGAAGAAAATAAAGCACCGAACCCCTCGCCTCCGGTTCCGGCGACATCCTTCTCCACCTTCCACTTCTATCGCAGGGGGAATCAGCGTGATATTTCGCCTTCTTCTTGTGCGTCGTCACCACCATCGTCGCTATTTATCCTCCGCCGGCGTTCGTCCTCCCGCTGACCACCGGCAATTAGCTTCACGGTCACGACAAGGACATCCACTTCGTGATAGGCTAAACACAGGTCGGCTACTCTATGAGATATTGCTCGATGATCGAAGGGAGGAGGAGCGGGGACATTCATGGTACAGGATGGATAATTTGTGATCTTGCGATCGCGCCGCTGGCCCGACGTCTTTGTAACTTTCCTTCTCGTCCTCAGAAACTCCATTATCATCCGGGCCCTTGATTGAGTTCTACTTATTGATTAATGTTCCCGGTGAATCTGTCCGAACAACGACAATTCATTACGCCGCGCGCTTCTTTGCTTTTGTCTTCTTGCTTTTCCATCCTCCTCGCTGGCAAAACGTTAGAACGTTAAGAAAGCGTTAGAACGTGGATGGCCTCTTGGAACTTGATTGATTAATTCCACGTTTTAGCGGTTCTTTAATTTCGTTACGCAAGTACACGATCGACGGTCGATTCGTTGACGTTTAACGTTTGAGAAACAAATTACTTAATTGCGTAAGTTCGTTCGTCGCGAGAACATGACGCGAATAACGATAAATCCTGACGTATGATATATTTATAAGAAAGAAAGGTGGCGTTTGTAAGGTCGTTCTTAGACTGCGAACGTTTATTCGATATCAGCGTAGCAGCTAATAGCAGCATATTTTCAGCGTTTTATTTATTTTTGCGTATTATGTGTATTTTTGCATCTGAAAAATTTCCCATGAACATTCGCAGTCTAATCATCGCTTTACCCCGTACCTTTCGATTTATGCAGCTGACTAATACGACTTCTGAACAACTCATATATACATATGCTAAGGTTGGTTTGGGTTTAGAGACACGAAGAACGAAGGGAAACGGCGGAGGGTGACGGCGTTAAGAATAAACCTGCACCAGATGTGACCGCAGACGACCGGGCAACGTAAACTAAGGCGGAATTTTGAGCTTTATCGGGAAAGTAAGAATTTTAGATTTTCCGTTGGTTTAGAAGGTTTACGAGTTGTTACAGTTTAAGGCTTCCGGTTGTAAGCCGTGTCTAATGGAAATTAGCGTCTGCTTAAACGCGGATAACCAAAGATTCATCCAATAATAATAAATCCAATAACGTAATAGGAGTCATTTTAAACGAAGATGTAATTCTTTTAATATCGTTATCGTATCAAATAGATTTTAGAAAGAAGCAGAGAAAGATCGACGCCTGACAACCAACGATACCGATTCATTCGATTAACGTCCTTCGTTCGATCGATAGAGATCTCTTAAATAATTCTGTAACACGCGCATAAACGTTCTGCAACGCTGTTCATTCGTATAATTATTCGCATAAAAAGTTACGCGTGCGATATCATTCTGAGAATATTTAACACAGTTGTCGCATAAAAATGTTGTTTGTAACGTGACGTTATAATAACATACCTTAATTGTATAATTCTAAAATTAACGAATTTATTCACCGCTAAAGCTTTACGAGAGATAGAAGATGTAGAGAGTGAGACATATCAGTGGTAATGCAGATTATATACATTCTCGTCGAACTTACATTAAATCCTAACTGCATCCATGTATCTACCTCGTCACGAGCTTTCAAAAATCCCCGTAGAGACATAGAAACGGAGAAATCGTGCAAGATAACCATTGTCGATAGGAGATATCTGCAATAGCCGGCGATTAACGCGTTCCTGGCGAACGGAATTTCATACATCCACGGAACACGTACACCGCAGAAGAATAATCGTACGTTTACGCCTAGCGCGATTGGATATCTCATCAGGTAGAGATGGTTGGCTACCATCCATAGGCGCTTCCACGTGTCGATTTATAGGTCGATGAAGTTGGATCGGTGTTGAGCATCGATTACTTGTAATCGAACAGACATAACGTACTGCTACGTATCGTTTTCCTCGGCACCAGTGTACTTTCTACCTCGTGCTTCTCTTTCATCAGCTTCGTTTACGCTTTTCTCTCGAGTCTGCGCTTGTAAACGTCCGGTGTTTATGCTACGCCGTAAGAGCCTGTATACCTCTCTGCTCAGTCCGCTTCTCTTTCATCGCGTCATGAAGTTTTACGTTTTCCGAAACCGTCTGCGCGGTTGATTTTAATTTCCAGCACATTCACGGCCATCGTTCTTTCCCTTTTTCGGCGTACAAACGGGGTTCTAGGAAGTGTGAGAGGCTTCAGACGAGACGGCAAGCTTTGCTTTCTTTGACGTCTCTTGCGTTTGTTAGTGAATCGGATGTTTCGGGATCGATCGGTTGCCTTGAACTTGCAACAGCTCCGACGAACTTTTAGAAATGTCGAGGTATTTCGAGAGCCACCGAGTCGGCAGCTCTCTTCTCGCGTATTCTGAGAATCTCTGCGAAAACCAGACAAATCGTCGAAAAGAATTTCGTAGAATAGATCGATGTTCTGGGATAAACATCGAGAAACGTAGAAACGTTGGCGTTCAGCCGTCGAAAGCGGAAGATTTGAAGTAAAGTACATTCGCGATATCGTAATAGTCATTTTCCTTTCGAGTTTTGAACGTTTGTAGTAACACGCTCGAACGTTCTTTCGCAAAGAAGCGGCAGATTTAAAAATGTCGAAATGTTTCAGTCTCAGCGCTTTAAATCACCAAAGCAGAAATAATAAAATAGAAAATTGAAAGTACGACGTTACAAACGGGGCATTTAAAGGTTCTTCGAGATTCCGAGGGTAGAACACCTCTTAGCTTCCTGTCGCCAGGGACTACACGTTCTGGTATCGGTTGACCGGTTTAAAGGGAGTACGGACGTAACATCTGAATGAATCACGTCCGACCAAAACGAATACGGGCAATCGCGTGTATGTCCCTTCCCTCGTCGGTCCCGTGTTCACTCCGGTACACCTTCTTTTTGCCCGTTGACGCTCCTTGCACGGCCCAGTTCGCGCAGGACTACTCGGCCCCGTACGCGCGTACGTATAAATAAACGCACATACATTATTTATAAATCGCTTATGCACCGATCGCAAGGTCGAACAAGATCCAAGACCCACGGAAAACAGAAATACAGATCGTCGTTCTCTCGCCATACTCTGGCTCGATTCTCGAGAATCTATAGTTGAACAGTTTCGGCAACAAAGTTATCTTTGGCAAATTATGCTACTGCTACAAATGTATTTCTTATACTTACTCTTATTATAACACATGTTATAGCTTCTATGGTGGGAAAAGTTGGCTTGGAAATTTTACGATCTTGACAATTCCTGATAGTTGATAACGTCCTGAATTATCTTACGGAGAAAGCAAAAGGTTTGGAAATTTTCAATCAAACTTTCTCTACCGTAAGAATTGTAATATTGCGTTGGCAACCAAGTGATCGCGTGTTTTGTCATTATGTGGTATTGACAAAATCCGCAATCACTCAGATGCCGACCCAATATTTATCAGAGAAATATATCGAATTGAAAACGCGAGGAAGTTATTGGTTTAGAATTCTGTTACCTTGGAAGAATAGTTCGCAATAGGCGATCTATCAAAGTAAAGGCGGTCGAAGAGTTGCAACGATATTTATTCGACTGTTCTTAGCTGTCGATCAAACGATATCTTTCTTGCGAGATGTTAGGTTCTGTGGTCGAGTGGAATTTTCTTTGTTAATAGTTCTTGCAAAACGTTTCGACGAAGGAAAGTGCAGCCGGTGGAAGCTCTCTGTTTCATTTTTGCCCTGGAGGAATGGTACGAGCCACGATGGACAGAAGAACGTAGAAGGCTCTCTCGGTAGCAGGACGGGAAGTAAAAGGAAAACTTGTCTTGCCAATCGCGCGCGCTTTCCAGCGAAAGAAACGAACTTGTCATAACTCGTCGAACGTGCAACACTTCAGGAAATTTGTCGTTCGTTCGTGGAATAGGCTATAAAGCTACCGTACGAAGAAAGTTGCCGCCGAATCAAGTACATTTGCCTCTCGTTTTCTCGAATCAACGATTTAACCATCTCGATTACTTCGTTCTTGCTTCTTATTTTATCTTATTATATGTTATTCCATTTTTATCCTAGGTAGGCTAGATACATAGATTTTACTTTAGATTCTAAATACTTGGAGACTTGGTTCGTATAACATTTTACTACGTGTAAATACTTTTTACGATCAGTATGTTGTAAATACACACGTAAAACTTCAAACTTCCATGACCATGGAAGAACACGAAAGCGATAATGATTTTTAATTTTATAAATCGAAACGAAAATTGAAATTCAAACAGAGATTCGTTAGTAAGATCCAGAATCAGGTTCTTTTTCCTATTACACATTTTATATTTAGTTCGCTACAGTTCGTTACGAGGATGATTTAATGTGGTTTAAGTAGCTTAATTTTAGCACGCAAAGGGAACAAATTTTATCTCTGTGAGAATGTCTACCAAAAATAGTCGCATAAAAATTAATCGAAGCAGCGAAGAAATCAGATTATGCTTACAAGTCTGACCACGGGGTCCGCGAGTTCGATCGTATTCGCATTTCCAATGGTCAATCGTCCAAGACGGGGGGCAATTTTTACGCGCAAAAACGTTCACGGTCCGATGTGCCGGAGCAAGACGTCTTCCCAGCTTTGCAAGCGGTTTTTCGCGTCATTTGCGGTTCGATATAAGCTACTACTGCTTCAACGTAATGACTCATCCGGCTGGCGAAAAGTCGATTCTCGTCTGCGTGTCGAGTACCTATCCGGACGACAATCCGGCTCTTCTGGTACCGTAATGCACGCAAGAAAGGAACAGGCTTGATTTTGCCTGGACTTGTAGTATACGACGTTTGGACCCGACCAAAATCATCAATGAGTGTCTCTGGGATCGCGTTGACCTGGCGCAGGATGGTCGTTCCGCGATCACAAAGTCACCAAAGTAAAGGAGACGTCGTGTCGAACACGGCTGTCCGATCGCAAAAAGGTTACGCTATAAGACGCTATGCCGAGTGACGTATTTTTTACCTTTATACGTAGAAGCATTTCGTTACGAGGCACGACAGATAATTACTCGAATGATTTCTGTTTCACATGATACCTCGTAGATGATAAATTTTGATCGTTTCGTGGTTTTATTTATTTGTACCTTGAACTCGTTGAACAGGATACACGTGGAATCATGTTGCTGGCTCCTACCTGAACTCCACGGCCTCACCGGTTAGAACTTCATCTCGTAATTCGCGAAGCATAATAATGAAAGTCATTAGGCCGGCGTGACGAAAGCTCAAAGTTCGATCGATGGTGGCGATAGGCCGCGTGATTGATAATCCAATTAAAGTCCAGTCATCGACGATACAATATAAATTCTCAAATATAATTCGAACACGTACAGAAACCCGTAGGTACGAGACACGTAGGCGACGCGTAAAAACGCTGATTGCATCCTTCACCGGCGTGGAACGAAGTAAAGATGCTTTTTTTTTTCCCCGATGGCGGTTGTTGCGTGAAGCGAAAGCAAGAAGATAATGCCGTAACTGGTTCCCCTCGCGAGTCTTTCGTACACCGGGAGGTTCTCGGTTATTTTTCTGACAACGGTCTCGACCCAGTTTCGTCGCTGCCTCTCGATCATTCTCACGTCCCTGTTCTCTCGACTACGTTCCAATGCCCGCGGGATGGAACCAACGTATTCCCAATTCTAATCCTCCGGATCGGTAAATGCTTGTCGTCCCTGCCCCGTGTGTCTGAACGTGGTCAAACACGGATAGTCGCGTGGGAGCCGAGGAGAACTTTCCACCTGTCCTCGATCTTATCTCTCCAGGTCGGTGAAGTCTGAGCGGCACACGCGGACCCAGCTCTCCGTGCACGTGCATTACTATGAATGGCCAGATGCATGGCTGAAAGTGCAACGACGTTGATACGCGTGGTCTTATTCAGTGAATCGATCTGAGTCATGGTGAAATTGAGACGAATTGGCGTACAGGGAACTTTTGCCCGAGATTCGGAGCTAGGAGACAGATTTTTTACCCAATCTTTCATCGTAGTTTATTCTTCAACGATCAGATTTCGTCTCGACACGCGAGACAAGCATTTTCCTATTCTTTCATCATTGGAAATGTTCCTTAACGCTTGTAAAGAACGAGATCCTTTCTCAGACATGGACAATTTCGTTTACTAATTATTAACAACAGAAATGCATCTCTTCTAACGAATTTTAGAAGAAAGACACGAGACATTGGAATTCCAAATAAATAAAGACGTTTCCATATAACAATCTCTACGTAATCTGAATCGATACATTCGAAAAGAATAAATATGTCTTTTTACCAGAGATTCGGTCATTTAAAATATAGGTTTCCCTTTTGAAGTATTAATATTTCTATGAATCTGATAAAATAACAAGACCGAGTATAGTTTCGATGAATGAAACAAGATTTGATCAACGTCGACACGATAATGCATCTCGATGGAATCTCCGAATGTAAATCAACCGACAAATCAAGGTATCTACCGTTATTAAAGATGTCGCAGCCTCGGAAATGAAAATTCTTCGATCCAATTTTGAGATCACCGTTCGTAATTTTTATACATAGTACCAATATCTGGAGAAACAAATCCTGCGGATCGCCGTGACGGGTCGTAAGCGTGGAGTACGGATTTCCACGATGACAAATTATCGTCGCCCATGGTCGTCCTTCGGCGTTCAGGGTTGCGGTTCAACAGGTTCGAAGTCTGTGGGGTGGGAACGTACTACGACGCGGCAGCGTGCTGAACCACGAGACGTTCCACCTGCTCTGGATCTTATCTCGAACGATGAAACGCGAGAGAGTGATGCATAAATGCACGTGTACGCAGTGCTCCTGATGTACACCCCCGTCAATAATTATTAGGACGCTTACTAGTAGTTTGTACGACACGCAATAGGAAGCAATCAATTAAAAGATGGTAGTTCTTTGTATTCGTGGGACGAGAAGTACGTGGCAGAAAGTGATGAAAATTATATTTTAATATTTATATAATATTTTATATGTTGATATGATAATATTTTAATGTTAGGGCAAACTGTTACGGATGGTAGAAAAATACACGTTCAATGTCCCAAAAGTATGAAGACTTTTTGGTAACACGGCGTTAATTAGCAACGTATTGAATTTCAAAAATTGAGTCTCTGTGAAAATGGAAATGCGACTTAACGTGCTCTTCTACCGCGTATATTATGATATAAGAAATATGATAGAATGGTATAATACAAAGCGTGTATACATCGCCATAATATATAACGATAAGAATTCTTGAACTAACTAATTCTCGAAGCTTTTAAAATTAATTAGGATTGGTCAGGCTTGTCTTATTTTGTTCTAATTGTTCTGGTGTCGTACTTATGAACGGGGGTTTACATCCTGCGGCGTGAATGAAGGGCGAGTATGTACGCGTGTATCGCCGCGGAAGATTAATTAATATCGCAATATCGTTGCCCATACGCCAATGACAAATTGGAGAAAGTGAGCGGCCCTCGCTCGCGGTGGCCGTGGCTCCTCCGGCTAGGCACGTCACCGTGATAAAGGAACCATAAAGGGATTGTGCATCGAGGAAACCTTGAGTCGTCTCTCTTACACCGGTGGGAACCTTCTCCTTCTCCTGTAAGATCGGCCTGATGCTACATTACTTGGAAAAGCTATCTCGCAGGCGGATCGTTTTCTACGATATAGCTTCGAGGTTTTCACGGCTGCTGTGGTTATCAAAGTTTCCTATGGTGCGGTTATGTAGAAAGTTTTAACTTGCTTATCGAAGTACGAGAGTGGTTTTTCCTTCCTTTACCAGTCGTAGTGGTAGTAGCTTTTCTTCGGAAAGCTCGTTTGATTCTTCTCTTTGCTTCGAGAGTTTCGTGAACGTAACTCGAAGATTACGCACGACGCTTAAAGATCATTTAAAAGATGACGAAGTAAGAGATAACTTTAAAGAAATTATCCTTTTAATTACGTATCGACGTAACGACCGTAAGATTCTTCAATAACGTCATCGCATTCGCGAGTTAAAGTCTTTCGTAAAGTAGGTGCATCGTCGTGTTCTCGACTGCACTTTTAACAGGAAGCAATTGCGTTACGTACACGAGCTTGAACAGGTCTGGAAGTCATTAGGTTGCATCGTAAACAAGACGTAGCGACAACTTACGGAATCTAGGCAACGATCTTGGTATAGTCAGGGTTATTACGGAATTTCATAATAGTATCGTAACGAAAGTGGTCGGGAAGGGAAGAGACCGTGCGATTCCTCTGGCAGGCTGCTATCGGTTTAGACGAGTTCCTGCGTTCTCGTCCTTTTGCTATGGGAGCCACTCTCGATCCTCGCCTACGATACGCGTTCCCACGTGTGATTTGACGCACACGCGTACACACGCACGTTGCGTAACGCGAACCAGAGCGCTACTTGATTGTTGGTCGTGCGTGTACAACGTGAACGTACGATATCCGAAGAGGAATATTATTATAATTCGTGGACGATGGCCGTTATTTTTTTCTGCGTTTCGAATGATTCGTAAATTGTTTTCTACGGGATCCTAGGCAGGGTCTGAGTGTAGAATTTTCGATAGAAAAGGAAGGAAAGCGATTAGAAGCAGCGATTTATATCGTCATTCATAAGTCGCGTTGGAATATTTTAAGAGGATTACGAGCACATAATTAAAATATAAATATGATCTTTATTAACCGCTCGTCGTGCATACTAAATTGTACTATAAGAACGTTTTAAATTCCAAGTAATCGCGCCAATTAATTGGAGCAATTATTAATTAATGCTGCAATTAGTCTTTCTACAAATATCTTTCTGCTAACTAACTAACGCTAGAGAATAGAATCTTGGCACTGTTTTATCGATTTATAATTTCATAATCAAATTACATCTTGTCGAAAATCAGTATGTACGTGTATCGGTATCGAAAAAGGAACGATTGCATCGTATCTGTATCTTTATTTTTTCATTAACGAATGGATATAATACACGATGATTTTGAAATATAGGTAATTATTATCGATTAGATATCGACGAGCGTGAAAGTTCGATACGTAAATGAGTTTGAAGCAACGACGACTTGTTTCACGTGATACGTTCGATAGACGCGAAGGTACTGTTAGCTGTTAAGTCGCAATATAGTAAAGCGTATGAGTCATTAAGCGTAATATGTTTAGCATCTGCCTGGACATCGTTGGCTATTCAGCCTCTAGATTTACCGGGGTTCGCCTATTGAAACGGCCGGACGATGATTCGTTGAAAACCATAGCAAATATTCGATAATAGAGCCTGGCTATTCTACAATAGCTGCTAGTTCCTTATACACCTTTGTTACGTAATGTAATCACGCTACGGAATGCCAACACCCGGTGGATATTCAAAATCATCGTCAGAATGGATTTTGTACAGGTAATTTCTATCCGGCAACTTCAATTATAATTTTCATGTTTAAATCCTTTTTATCTCGAACTGTATAAAACATCGACTCGTTAGGTGTTTAACTGTTTATATACAAATAACTCGATTACATGTTGAAAACATAGTAAATGAAATAACGAGAGAGTATCCTCGATAGAGCGCTAAAATTTCTATTATAATTAATTAACTTCCTAAAATACGATATTCCATGGAATATATAAAAGGGTCGGAGAAATTGTACGCATAAATGGAGGAATAAAGAAAAGGTAAGTGAAATAAATGACACGAGTCAATAAGAATATACATTTCTCGCGTGTTTCCCTTCTTCCACTAGATTTGCATTTCGAAAGCCTGTTAATGCTTAAGGCTACGCTTCAACAACAACAAATAAGTTTATTTACATTTTTAATCTGAAGAGATCCACGTTTAAAATTTACAACACTGTTAACTCGCGGAGTAGCTGGAAAACGATAAGAATCGGGACTTTGATAGGATTTGCCGGGGCGCAGAGAAAATTATTCGCAGTCCCAGGCAGGAAACTGTTGGGCAAAACGGTTCTCAGGCTCTCCGGTGAGACACTTCCTGCTCCACTTCATCGGCCGGCAACACTCTCTTAAACGGAGACAAGAGAAAGGCGTGGAGATTTCTTTGGAAATTATTAAGACCGGAATACTCGATCGAATATGACGTGTATTTAGCCATTCACGATCGCAGATAACGTTCCACTTGCCGATCCTAACACTAGCCGTTCCAAAAATATTACCTATATAATCCTCGATTTTTAGATTCCTCCGTAATACCGAACAAATGCCTAGTGAATTAGCACGTATCTTTTTACTCGGGACTGTACGTGCCCTAAAACGAAGCAAAATTTCGCTAATCTTAGTCGTCTAAGATATAGGCCATTAAACAAGCATACACAACCATAATCGACTATATCGATCGAAAGTGAACGTGACTTGCTTTAGCTTGTAATAGGTTTTAAAGATTCAGGAAAATCTTAATTGCTTGATCATCCTTCCAACCGAAGCGTCGAATCTCTAACGAAAAACCGTTGCGTCTAATTAATGCGTCAATTTAGGACCTTGTTTCATCACGTACGCTATTACACCGGAGGCCCTTAATTAGTCAGTGCCAAGTTAGAAAGTATATCTCGGATTCCCCGTAGGCGCACGCTATTTCCATCGTGTTTTATTGATCTCTCCGGCACCTGTCGCCAATAAATTCCCGTAACGACCTGTTCGATGATTATCATCCAGTGTTTCCGTTATAGAGTTTGTCGGAAATATCTGGTGTCGTGAGCAATCGCGAGAGTCTTTCCCTTCGTCTCGTCCTTTTCCCTCCTGAGAAAGGACAACCGTTCGTGGACCGTTTACGAGTCGCTTTACGATGGTCGTGCACCGGTGTAACACGCCTACGTTTTGCTTCCTCTTTGGCGTGATTGCGTCGAGGATTGCGCAATCGTCGCTGTTTCGACGAAGTGGCGAATTAGCCTCGCGTCGAAACGACCGCGTAAATTAACGACTCGCTGACTTTTATTGAATCCCGTTCTCTGTTCTCGCCATGTCTCACGCTGGATTAGGGATTATCACGTTTCCAGGAATCTCTTGGAATTAATCGACGAACACGATTCGCGTGAAATACTCCGGTTAGTTTGGAATTCCGCTGATGAGGCTCGAGATGTTAATCTTTATCTGATGTTCTTGTGTCGTGAGCGGTTGTAACGATTGGGACTGCATTTGCTTCTCTGGGATAATTAGTTGTCGATTTCAGAGTAGTTCCTCAAGGTATTTTCATGGTAACCGCTAATTGTTAGGATCCATCCATCGCTAATTTTAGGCTATTTAATTCGAACTCGTCGAATGATCGTTGATTTTTAATTGTTTAACTACCGTATTTTTAGGATATGTATACATATATTTAGATTGCTTTTCTATAGTATTTACTAGCGTTCGTTTCGAATTGCAATCTCCACTTACATATCCTATACTCTGTGGTTTCTACCCTTTATCACGCAAGCTAAAATCAACGAATTCAATCAAAATTCTATTATGGACCAGTCAAACGACGAATACCAGTCAAAGTTTAAACGGCGAATATCTGCGAAGACGTATGAAGCGGCAAAGTTCAAGGTTTGGTAAATCCTCGGAAGATCGCACAAAGGGAACACGTATGAGAGTTCGGTAAACCGTTTTCATATTCCCCCATTAACCGCAATAACCATTAAAAAAAAAAAAAAAAAAATACAGTAACACGAGTATACGATAGGCAGTTTTGTTCTTGAAGGCGAATTTCAGGCTCCCCCCGTGTCTCTTCTCCACTCGGAGAATAATAACGCAACGTCCACCGTGAACAACCCGTTGAAAATTACCGACGGAATAAAATCACGGCTATTACACCTCGGTGTTCCAGATCGGGCACTGTTTTCTCTCCCGGGGCGGTTTGTACGTCGCGACACCGTGTCCCTGTTTGGACAGTAGCCTAATTGTAGTTTACCATAATTGCGGCCAGAAGCACGGTTCTCTACACTTCCGCGCAACCGTTCCAATGAGCCTGATAATTCAGCCAGAACCAATCACGAGATCGACCAGTGTTTTACAAGCTCGTGGCTCGGTTTCCACTCTCCTTCCGCTCTACTACAACTTTTCTGCTCCGGCAGTTTTATCGTCTACTTTGAAAACATCTTTGTATCAACATTTTTTCTCCACATACGGAAATATTTGGACATTTATCATAGAGAATTCTTACGAATATCTCTCTTACGAAAATTATTACGAAATTCTTACGTTTGTGTATAGATTTCGAAGCATCATGGAATCGTCGATCGATGGAGAAAATCTTCTGCAAACCTTTCAAACTTGAAAAATCGATTACCGTCCGTGAAATGGTTGTTTCCAAAACATCGCTCGTTCTATTTACTAAGATTCCGTTTCGAGGGAAATTATAAGAACGTAGCACGTTTTTATCGTAGTTGTTACACGTTACTGGTCACTATCATCAGCGCTACTATTATTATCGGCCAGCGTATATATAATGCGTGTACTTTCCGTCTCGTTTTGAAGTATGTGTCGCCTCTGGTGAAAATTAATGATCATTTTGTCATTTTCTGGCGCTCGCGCTCTCGCGATCGGCACGCGTTTGATCTTGCCCTCTCTGTGGATCGCGCCTTTCCTTCCACACTGTCCACGGTCATATTTCCTCGGAGAGGCCTAGCGATGACAGCGGACGGATCGTTCTTGGTACGGTGACGTAGAGACCTCGATCAATTCACGTTGCTCCCTCGTCCACTCTCGTTGTTCCAGAGACCTCGATCGATCGTGTTCTCCGGCGCACGGACGTTGGTCGACGTGTTTCTCTCACGCGGTATCAGCAGGTTGTTCACGGTGGTGGCTTGCTCTTCGGTTGCAAGTACAGTGGCTACAAAAAGTTTTTTATCTACCGCACTTATTATCGCACAGTAATCGATTGGATTCGATCGTATTAGACTTCGCGTCGTTTAGTAGTACTTTTGTACGATCGCAACAATTTCATGCTATGGAAATGAAACGTAGAATACGATAAGAAAAAACGCTCTGTCGGAGAAGAAGGATACGCGTAAATATTTTTTCTGACCATCACGGATGGCGAGTATGTACAGTTGTTGAAGAAAATATTCGGACACTCGTACACGTCCTTTGTGAACATATCATGCGTGCTGTACGAAATTTCGTCGGCTCATTTAAGACATTTACTGCGAGTATTTCTTCTTTCATCTAGATCCTACGATATTACGAAGTTGAAGAAATACGACAGTTAAATTAGGTCATTTTATTTGCTGCAATATACTGCAAGATAAACGAATTCTTTATTGAGATTCCAGTCGCTTGGCCGATGAAACAGAAAATACGGGTATTATCCGCGAGTGATTTCAATGGAAACGTTCGAGGAATGACGCGAACGACGCGAACGACGCGAGGGTTCCCTCGTTCGTTACGATGCTCTCGTCACACGCTCGTTTTAAGGTCTTTCGACTGCCATCTTGCCAGCGGAAAACGTATTTATAGCACACGAAGATTCTGTATTCCGTCGACGCCGATTGTCGACGATACGCTCCCAAGTCACGACTCGAAAATTCTACCCCGAACATTCCGATCCCCTCGAAGTCAACGACTGAATCATCCGATAAATACTCCACGATCCGTGCAGTTTCATCGTCGTCGAATCGCATTATTGACCGGTGACAATCGATTCTTCGAAGAACCGATCGAAAATAACCAGATGAGGATGATCGTCCTTACGTATTTAGTTCGTTCGTGAGAATAGAAAAGCTTCAGATCTTCTGTCCACTTGAAATAGCACGCAGAGAGGAGGATCGCGAGCAGAAATTCGGTATGACCAAAGTGCCTTTTACGAGAACACCTTGTACAGATAAATAGATAAGCAATCAAGGTGTGACGATGTTACGGGGAATTCGAGACAACGCAAGTAAATCGGTATCGCAATCGATGATAAGACAGATGCAATTTCAATCGAATATTTCTATTTGTTTTTCACTTTTGCGATTGCGAAAATTTCACGTACGCCATGTTTATTGTCCTTTTCATTTAATAAAAATGTGTCGTATACCTGGGACCTTCTTGTCAATTGGAAAATTTAATATTTCATTTTTTGCAATTTACTGGGTTGATAACACGATCTCCGTCGCTTGTGATTATCGGAGTTCGTGTCTTTGAATCATTCTACTGCGTCATTTGTTCATGATCTCCATAAAGGAAACGTATTCAGATCACGAACGTACTTTATAGCTCGAAACACTTCCTCGATGTTATTGTACAAAACGTAGAAAACGATCTGGCAGAGTTAAAGCGTCTATAATTTTATCTCTGAGATATCTTCAAAATCTTCTTTGGAAGATTCTTCAGGACGTAAGGGATGAGAGGAATCTTGTAAAAGCTCGTTACAACGTGTGATAAAAAACACGCCGAGTAGACGATTCTGTATCCCAGAAGGATAAAGGATTAAGAGTGCGTGAAAAATCTTCCTCTCCTGCCGCGGCATTTTAATTGAATTTTTCCAAGTGGAAAACGGTTCCAGCGTACCTATTTCAACCTCTTTCATAATCCCTTGGAGCAACGCACTTAAACGTAAATAAACGCACGGCTTCTCGTTTCACATTCGACTCGTGGCTCGTTTTTGCCAGTGAAAACCGCATTTACGGAACTCGCTTAAGTACTATTACTATTCCGACTGTCCTGTCCATAAAACCGGCATCTACCATCGCCGTTACACGGGAAAGTAAAGACGAAAAGTCTCTGCTGATATGGCGGAGAAAGAAAAGGAACGAGCGTCGAGGAGATTCTTAAACGATCGGTTGGTTTACCATCGGGCGCATCGAGTCGTATATTGCTTGTAACTGATGAAATCCACCGCACCATTAACGTCGAATCGAACAGCGTTTGAAAAGCGCGCCAATAGCCGCGTTTGGGCGCATGGTCAATTCCATTGCGATCTAAGCGGATGTTAACAAATGTTGTAGTTGCTTTTTTATTGCTAGGGTGTTATTGCTTATAAGATGATTCAGTTATGAAAAATGTATATGATTCTTTATTTAGAATTTACCTATCGGACGATATACGTACGATAGTGTGCGGTTAGGAAATCGAATAAACTTATTGGAAAAGTTATTTTATTTTTGTCCGAAAGATATTTCTACTATAGATGATGGTGTTCCTCGAATTTGTCGAAGCATTTTCGTCGATCAGATTGACAAACGCGCAACGTTCGTGTATGGGCAATGTGCGTGGCGCGACAACCAGTTTTAAACAGCGTGTTCTTTATGAGTTAATCCCCGCGCGATGTTGTTCGTCCACTGGTAATACAATATTGACATAGATAGGAGATCTGATCGGTAATCGATAGCTCTGGCCTGGCCCCGTGTGCGTCTACCGGTGACTGCATTTTAGTCGAACACGATTGCGTTTCTCGGCTCTTTAAAGCCTCACGATTTGTATCTACACACTCCGACATCGTTGTACGAATTATGCCTATCTCACCGTGATTATCGTCTAATAATTGCAAACATTGCTTCTAAATCTCATGTTTGGCGAAAAGAATCAATTACGGAAATAATCAGTTTGTAGTAGATGACTTGTAATCCTCAGTCGTTCTCGTTTGGTGTTTCGAGCGACCTTTTTGGAGTATCAAGTTTTCTGAAATTTGAATGTAAACTTCGTTTAGAGCTTGATAATTGCTCTCTCTCTCTCCCTCTAGACTACCATGTTGAGAACCTTTGGTTTTATGGCTCGATCATCATCCGAGGTATTAGTTATAACATGGATCATGGTACTAGAGATGAAAATATGCTTCGAAAGAAAGAAATCGACAGGAATATAAATTAGCAGATACGATTCTAGAACCTAGACAAATTGAAAATTCATGTCTGTATTATAATTCCTCTCGCTCGTTTCTCAATTTTCTTAGAAATAACAATTAATACCCGTAATTCCTTGGTGAAATACCCTCAACCATAAATAATCATATCGTCGCAAACAACCCTAAAATAATAGGATGCATCATACGTCTTCAAGAACTTAACCCCTAGACATAGACCAGTTGCACTTCACGTGACATTCATACCACACACGGGACTCGCATATCTTCGATACCACGAAACTTTCAAATCTCCTAGGAACAACGACGACGACAACGACGAAATCAAGCTGAATCCTGGGAAGAAATGGTCAGGTGGTTCGTGATCTCGAGACATCCTTGCCAGCTTTCAGTTCCTTGCTCCCTTGGTGAATCGATGGGAATGAAGGAAGAGGGGCAGAGCGGTTGGGAGAAATAACCTTTGAGTAACACGAGGTAGCAGGCTGCTGCGACGTGTCTGCGTGGTCTGTATAGGGTGGGACGAGTTGCAACAGGGGAGAGAGAAAGAAGTAGAAGGGTGCCGGAGAAAAGAAGTGGAAGAGAGCGAAGAAGGTGGATCATAGAAGGTGAGGAGGAGCCAGTGAGATAGAAGGCGTCCTTGATAGACAGGATGCCCCTGCCTGCTGCTTCATACCGTATAATCTTCTCTCTCATCTCATTCGGCCCCTTGTACGGGGTGTCGGGCAACGATTTGCACCCATACCGCGTCGGGGGCAGCGCGTCGTGTTACCCGAACCCCTCTTTGCAGAGAGACATCAAACGATTCGCGTTTCGATCGTTTCGTCGCCGTGTCATTCGCGAGATCCTCGAAACATGCAGCGGATTAGTCCGCCAACAGGACGGTTTGGCGACGCGTGGATGACGCGTTATAAGGTTTAAGGAGTCGTAAATTCACGCGTTGAGCTTCTGACAGGGTTAAGTCGAGTCGACGACGCTGTAACGGTGGACAAATTGAAAGATGTACACGCCGTTTGTAAGCGTCTTGACATTTTGAACAAGAATTGGGTTAACCTGGTTAATTGTTAAAAAGTTTTAAGAAAGATTGCCCGAGTTGAAATTTTATACTATAAAGTACTCGTATATTTGATATCCTGATAATTTCGTCAATTTCATAGAACTAGAAATTGAATTTCTGTTTCGTCCAGGTTTGTCGTTTGTCGATACCCGTGAAGAGATAAATATAATAATTGTATAAATTAGATTCCATAATTCATTCGAAGGTTTTTCAACGATGCTTGGGTAGAATTACGGAACTCTAATGTAGGATTTTACAGAATTAGTCTTCGTTTTCTAAACATAGTGGCAACATACGAAAGAAAATTTAAAATTGATACTCGCGTGTATGCATATAAATAACCATTAGCCGTTAGACAATTTTTACACTTTTACACTTTAACAGCCTTCCACTTTGAAAATTATATCATATTCATAGTCTTCGCAAATTATAATCCGGTTTCGTGAAATTACCGTGCTTTTCCTAGCGATTACATCTGAAAGTTTCTTTTGTCCGCCACCGTATTCCGACTTCAAGTTTTGTAAGTTTTATAAGCGTGCAAAGTAGTTCAGCTTTATAAGAGCTATCATCAAGTAGAAATTATGGGTTTTTGTCGAGGCTGTAGATTCATAGAAGCGGTTTCCATCTGTAGAACGAAGTCAAATAGAAAACGCAACGAATCTACGACACTTTCGTTTGAATGAAGAGCTGGCAGAAGTTTGTGGTTTCTTCGTGACGAATCTCTGCTCTTCGTTTACTCGTCTTCGGAGTTGTTTCTCCCCCTTTTCTGGTACAGCTTGTTTTTCTAGGGAAACAGGAATTGGTTACGACGTTGCTACCGTTATTAATGTTATCGACGAGTCACGTTACGAGAAATTCCACTTGCAGATCGCGGGCGAAAACCTGCTCTTGCCTCGTATCGTAGAATAATGAAGCCTTATCAGCCACGCCCACGATTCGGATCCACATCGATCGATCCTCGATACCTACACTACCGTCCATAAGGAGGCAGGTACTTTGATTTGAATTTTATCAGAGCGCAAGAATTAAATGGAAATTAAATATTAAAAGCTGAATTTACTATTATCTTATGGAATCTGTATACATTTATGTTACTTGCTAAAACACACAAAAATAATACGTTCTTCTATTTATCACTTCCATTGGATATATTTGTTACGTGCATCTACTACAATACGTAAGTCAGTTAAGGGATGAAAATCGTATTTAGATTGCGTCTCTTGTTATAATCATAAAGATATATGAAATTCAAATATTTAAAAAATACACAAGATACATACGCGTAATATAAAGAATATCCAAAATATTCAAACTAATGCATTGTAATATTTAAAGGATTAGAGGAATTCCTATTTAGGTTGCGTCTCTAATTTGTGCAATACTAAATTTGCATAAATTTTCGTATTCTGCTAATAATAGCCGATTTCGTTAAATCCGCACATAATCGTAGATAAGCGACGATATCTTCGCTATGCATCGATCCAAGAAATCTATTAATTTATTTCTCTTAAGAATTAATTGTCAGAAATATGAATAGAGTCGGAGTAGTAAGGCGCGTAACACGGAAACACGTTCCCCATATCGCTTCCTTCTTGTTAAGTATTTCCGACTCGGGTACACTCGTGTTATCCGACTGATATCGTTAGCAGCGATTAAATAAGACAACCGCAACAAGGTGCACAGTTAGACGTTAATTACTGGTACAGTAATACGATTCTTTTTTTATTGCACGTTTGAAGTCAGGAAGCGTTTACTGAATATACGGACTTCGGTAATTACCGATGTTTTTTCATTGATAAGTATGCGGAATGTTAAAGCTTAGGGAGCATGCAAGATAAGATGCATGTAATTCTATTTTTTATGAGTCTATATACCTAGATAATTTAATCGCACAGCTAGTTGCACTTTGATATTTCATCGGTATACCATTAGAACAGGGAGACTATTAGAACAGTTATCTATGTATATATAAATATTATAAATATTTTATCAACACATGCTGACTATATAGTGACCAGTAAGTATTAATAAACGATACAAGAAGATATCATTAAGCTAGATACGAACGTTATCCAGAAAATGTTGAATGACGTACGAGTAGATAAAATTCAAAAATGAAAAATACGCTATCGACAATTAATAATTATCGCCACATAATATTTAATTAATTAGAACGAATAGTACAGTGTACTATATGGAAAAAAGTATTTCAATTTATCATCCGATCGACTGTATCTCGCATAAATCTTTCAATTCCGTCCCTGACTCTCCGAAAATAACTGCATTACTCGCACAAGTACGTACATTCGCGTTAAATAAATGTCAAAAAATACTCGCATTTCTCTGTTTTCCACTTTCGATCGTCGAATATACTTTCCAAATCGTTCGTCCGATAATCGAACCACGCTACGAACTCCATCTCGCCCTCGACCCATTCATAAGTCACTCGCGACAAATATCTAATCCACGGAGCTACAAGCTCCGAAGAATCCTCGACGACGTCGAGCAATTCGACGTTCGTTTGCCGAAAATACTAAACCGGAGAATTCCAAACGAAATTCCAAAAGTTCCGTGGTTGGTCTATCGACGGTGGTGATCGATGACCGTGGAGAAAGGACTCGTGGTCTCGCGGCTTCCAGGCATAGTTGGTGGCAAGCTAGAACTACGTCTGTTGGACGCGGCGCGACGGTTCGGTGGATCTGAGTCCTCAGTCCGGGCCGGTTGATTATAATCTCCTCGAGCCGCTATGGCGGCATGCAATCTGAAACTTGGCGGAGAAGCATGTCACTCTGCTGTTCGCAGCTGCCAAGGCCTATGGTTATCCCGTCGTTGGACATTCTGGTCGTTTTGCTTGGCCGCGGATCCGCGGAATCCCGATCTCGTGGATCGTCAACCACCCTGGCTTCTGGCCACGTAGATCGCGCCGATCGATAGACGTTCACCACCCAACCCCCCCTTTCGAGTTTGCGCTCGGTAGCACAGATCACTGTAATATCGAACCCTCGAAGAAACCGCGGCGTCGCGAAGGGTGGCTGGAAATTGGAGCTGGAATCGGAAGGAGCCCCTCGGGCAGTCCAAGATCCGATCCCTTTGATCGTTCGATCGATCGTTCCCTCGCTATACCGCTGGATATCGCGTCATTGGTCGGGGTATTTGATTTCTCGTGATCGATATAGGTATTCCGAGCCTTTTTCTCTTTTCGTTTTGTTTTTTGTTTGTCTTTTTCTTTTTTTTTTTTTAGAAACGAGTAATGGAAATCGGTTATCGGTTGGGATTACTCCGGAGAAATAGAGTCCGGTTTTTGTGCAAGCGCAGCTGCGGCTTTTTGTCTTTTTTTTTGGTATTTCAAAGTTAGGTTGGCATGACTGTGATACGAGCGAGGAGGAGGTGTTGAGCATTGTGTACTTTGTTTTAGTAAATATCTAAGCGTTATGTTTGACGAATGAAATACCGTGAACGATAAGGATCTATGTATTTGATACGTTGTGGCGTAATCGTCGGAACGTTTTAGTCGTTCAGAAAATGTAGCCTCTGTAGCCGTAACGTGAAAGATCTTCCAAGGAAAGAGAACATTAAAAATGACCCGAATAACGCAGAGAGTTTCAAGCTTCTCTGGGCCCGAGATAAATTTAAAGATCATTTTCTGCAGAACCATGCGCCAGTCTTATTTGCAGAAAGCAGAGAGCCAGGGTCTATTATCGTATAAATGTACACGGAATGTTCCGCGTTTAATGCCTGACCTATAAAACGCTCCATTTTGAGATGTTTACCCTCGATGATTTTCGCATGAGCAGCAGAGGCTGGAAGCGTTTTTGCGTGACTGAATTGGCAATAAACGGTGGCAAGAAGCCAAGCAAGCATTCGAGGGAAGAACAAAGGCGCCACACGGGTCTCCGCCTGTTTCTCGGTTCGTGAAAGGGTGATATGTATTGTCGCGAGCGTTTTAAGCCGTGAGCGTGCGTTATCGTGCTCGTGCATCGCGCCACATACCTCGTGACGTCGTTTTCAAGAGGATTAAGAGGAAAAGGGGTTTGTTAGAATGTTCTAAACGAGATCAGCGCGCTGTAGAGTCTCTTGAGCACCTGTGCTCTTGTCGAGTGCACTGGATCGATCAAAGAGACTTATATCGAGCGACACAACTTGACCTGGACCCCTATGGTTCACGGATCGATCTCGATGTGAATCCGTGAACCTAAGTCGATGTTAGTTCAAAAGTTTCGCTTTATACGACTGAATTGTTACGCGTAAGTAGATTTTATACGTAGTTACGAGGAATCTAAAGATGTACGATGCACAAAATTCACGTAATCTGCAGAGACGTATAAAATTAAGGAAAGTAAGAGGCTGTAACATTTAAACAGCGAATAAAATCGACGTAAATTCCTGTCTATCTCGAAGATATTCTTTTTTATATCCGAGGCGCTCGTGGCATATTTTAATTTTCTCGATGAACTTCAAACTTATCCGCGATATACTTGATCCTATCTCTACTCACGTTTGTCACGATAATCGTTGCTCTCGTTTGTCCTTCGAAACCTGGCAATTATCGAATGTTCGATAAAACATAGAAAATTGATAGGTTCCGTCTAATACTGGTGCACGTCAGGCTCGTTTTCCTAATCGAGTTACAGCGTTTCAGCTATGAAATACGAGGGACTATCGCGGTTCTTGGTGATTTTCACGTGAAAAGAAGGCTTTTGTGCAATCGAAAAAGTAGTCACGGAGCGACGTGTACTGTTCGCTTGGATAAAAACATCGTGGGCTCCGGTTTGGAACGCGTAACAGAGTCGTTGCGGAACATTTCGTGAGGTTTTCCAATCGCGGTCGCAGTCGCGTTCCACGTTGCTTTAATCTTGCCATCAATCGCAATCAGTCGAGCCCATGAGGCGAAAGCAAAAGTCCCCGAGCCCTTACTCTGGGTTCCCTTTCACGACCGTCGCCATTCGTCGCTAAATCTTTTGTTCGTCATCGAATGGGTCATACAGGATCCTTGTAACAATCGCATAAATATTTTGCAACGGTAATTGTACCGTAAGCGTAATAAAAAATCGTACGTTGTCTCAAAATTTTGCTGATAAAGCTATTTTTATCGATTCCACGTTCTTATAATTCTAAATTAATACGTTCAGACGTCGCAACCTATACCATCTCAACTTCCATTTTTCATGGTTGCATTCTCGTCGCACGTGTTCGCCGTATGGTAACGAGTCCACGATCGTTAAAACCTTAGATCTCGACATCAAGTCTCCTATCACAGAAACAACAATACGAAAGCTGGTTAAAAGTATGCCGCGGCTTGCTATCGTCCGGTAAAAGCAGATCTGCCCGCGTGACCCCGACATTGTCGAGCCTATAGCTTACCAATATAAGTGCAGTTATCCTATGGTACAGTTTTAATAGTCAGTTCCATGTCGCTTCTACAATCTGTAATAAAAGGCTCTATCCACGTCTAGCTCTTTCTTCCTCTTCGCCTCGTTCTTCCAACTGCTTTGAAATGCGCACATTAGGAGGAAGGAGCTCGCACGGGTACACGCTGCTGCTGGTATGTTACGATATAGGGTGTCACAAAATATGCGGCGATATTTATGCCTACGTCCGCCGATTTGAGATATCAAAAGGATGGAAAATGTTTCGTATAGAGAAACGTCGTTTCAGCCTTATTTTCCAACTTGCAAGTAATAATATCTTTCCCCTATCTCACTAAAATTTCACTTTTCTCGCTCTAAGATCCACAAACTGAAATAAATGGATAGATCGCGCGCTAGATGGATCTCGACCATTTCGTCAGAGTGAAAAACACGAAGCGGTTCGTCGGTCGATTCGTCGATACCGATACGCTACTAGCGTAAAATACCATCGTCTACAGCTTGAAAAGTAAGTTCCAAGCGACATTTTTGTGCACGAACTATTTTCATCTTTCGATATTTACAGTTGACCCGTTAAATATCCCACGCATATGCCGTGACACCCTGTATAGCAGAGCAACACGTTAGCGTGGCGAGTCGTTTACACTGGTATTAGAGGCGGATAAGATAGGCGCGGCGAGAGAAACCTTCATTTATACCGGTCCTCCGTGCAATACGGTGCACGACGATTTTCATGCCGCGCTGATTGTTACCGTCGATATCTAATCTCGAGCTCCGCGAAGTGTCAGCCTGACGGTACACACTACACACACTTGCGGTTGTCCTTCGAGGCTGTCAAGTGCTGTTTGATCATACGTCCTGTTCGCCACAGCGTCCCGAGCAAATCGTTTCACCTCGACAGTAACGAACAGTTCGCGAAGACAGCCAGCCTTCGCTAACAGTCCTTTGGATAAGAGGATATGCAGCGGATAAGAAAGAGGAATAAAAAGGCTGCGGACTAAATGAAAATTTTGCCGAGCATTGTATCGCGGATCTCTCGTGAAAATTTTGAAAGGTTTTCGCCATTTAGGAAATTCGTTAAACAAATGAAATCGAACCTTTACGTTTCAGCGAAATTTCGTCCATTTGGAAGATTTATTAAGAAATTACGTAAGAAACAAAAAAAAAACGACGTTAAGATTCGCTTTGTCGTGTAAGCTATATGTTTTTATATCGTAGACTTTTAGGAAACTTATATATAAGAATCTAACGAGAATTTAAGAATTTTATACTAGAAAAATGTCAGGAATTCGAAACGCTCTGGTATGAAGTTCATCCATCGGTGGATAGAGGCGAACGAGAAGGCGCGATAAGACGCTGTTGATTTGTTAGTTTGTCCATGGCGACATAGCGGACACGCAATCGGGGGACAACGTTGTAGTCGGTTCGAAGAGAGAAGCGTGGTCGCGCGTGTAGATGGTACGACGACGACGAAGCGGTGCAACGTCTAAGCCGATGGCCAAGCCTGCTATTCCTGTACCATCTATACTAGACGGCGTAGCATAGGGCAATGACACTCGCTCGTCCCTAGCTCGACTGGCTTCTTCGCGCTCGCAGGTGCGCCTCTGCGTCTCGCGTGCATAGGGCGACGCTAATTTAATCAATCCCCGAACGAACCCGATGCGAGAGGGCAGACGTGGCCTCGCTGGAGGGACGCGTGGATATGTGCAACCCTGCGGGACGTTGATGACCCACGCATGCCGTCTAGGCGCAAGTTGCCGTGGATTATCGAGATTTTTCTAGGTTCGGTTTTCATACGTTCAACGTTTCACGTAGTAGAGAACGCCGATCTTATTATTCCAATCGATAGAGAAGACTCGGATTCGACGATCTAATCGAATTATTTTAACGGATTAATTCAATTCTTCCCCTCTGCTTAAAATAATTATTTACGACCTCGTATGTAAAGTGGTGGTACAATAATATTTGTTTTTCGTCACCGTTATCGTCGTTTCTGATTATCTCCGCGATTATTATATCAACAAGTCCACTATCGGTATCAATACCAACGCTATCATTGGTATTTATTGCTACTCGAAATTTCGTTATCTATAATTCCTAATCATTGACTATGATCAGTTCTAACGAACTGTTCACCATTTTCATCAATTTTCAGTCAGAATTTTGAATTCGAACACCACCGAAAACTCGATGATGCATCGAATCGATAGCGTAGCATCTATTTTATTATCGTCTAAGAGAAACAATTTTACCTATTCCGAAGAAGCAGATTCGCATATCTCGTGGTTAATATTCCTCGCATTTGCTCGCTTACAAATACGTAAGGGATTAGTCCCATTTGATCTATCGTTCGGATATATCGTCCGATTTTTCCTAAATAGTCATGATTCCCAGGACTCGTTGATTATCAACTGTCGATAAAAATTCCCGCGAAACAATAATAGGAAGAAATCAGCAAAGCTCTCTTCAACTGAAAAAGATATGCGTTGATAGTCTATCGTAGTAGCGAAGGGGAAACAGAACACCGCTTTCTCGTTCCAAGAAAGAACTTGGGAACAAACATATTCGTCATTCGTTCCAAATATCTTCGCAGTTATTCACGTTGGAAATCAGCACGAACTTCTCGAAAAAATCCTCTTCGTCCCGATGTACCCGAAATGCCAGGCTTCCTACGAACATAAATATTGCAATTTCGCTTAAATCGGTCGGTTATCGTTTTCTAAACCAGATCTCGAAGCTGCTCGCGAAGAAAGTTCGTTAACCCTGAATGGCGTGGAAGAAAAGCAATTAAGCGCAATTAACGCGTCACGAAAGCCGATAAAAACGTGGCTGATGGTCGCGAGGGATCACGTGCTCGGCCGGCACGCAGCGTTTCCGTTTCTAATTTCACGCGTTTGCCCGTGCGTGTTCTCCAGCCGGAGAGCCGGTTCGATTTTTGCGTCACATCGTGGTTCAACGTGTCGCGTCAACGTGACAAATCTCTAATTAATGCCGTCGACCGACTCGATGTTATTAAATTTCCGCTCGTGCGCGGTTTTCGTCTCGAAAGCGACGTCTGTCTTCGGCCGCGACAGCTGGAGAAACATCTTTTGGAGCGTATCCAATTCCTCCGGTTCTTTCACGCTCAGGTTTGGAACTGATCGAGTCGGTGAATCAACGATCGTTAACACGCTCGATATTTCCAGAGACAACGTGCCACTTGGCGGATTTATAAATTCCTTTTACCCTTCCTCCGCTTGTCTTTGCGAAATTTCCAGGAAGCGTAGCATCCTGACTCGAGGGCGCAAGACGATCGAAGATCCTCGATACACGCGTACGCTCTTTTACTTGGTAGGCTTGGAATTTTGTCTTCGCTATGTCAGAAATCAGAGCGTTCCTCGCTCAAAGCGACGTACATCTCCGAAAGGAATTACGGCATTACGAATACTTGGCTATTTTTGGTTTTTCGAAGCGTACGACACCGGAGCAGGAAATGGCTTTATTCGATAGATTTTTGGAGATTTATGTGGAACGAAGAGATCCTTCGTCGAAAGCGATACAAATTCCAAGAGAAAACGTGTCACTCACGAATGAATCTACGAATTCCTGCTTCCTTTCTCGACTTATTTCTCCAAGCGTTTGGTTTTTGGGAACACGGATCGACCGGTAAACGAGCCTGTATTAATTCCGCCACAGGTTCGTGGAATCGGTCCGGATTTCTTTTTCTCCGGCTTGTAGTCCAAGAATACGTGAACGGGGAGGCGCTCATCGGGGAAAACCAACGTGTCAACCTCCCTTCTGGTCGCGCACGTGGGCGTTTCTTTGCGTTTATACTTAGTTTCGTCATTTGGGTCGTGGCAAATTGCAACGGTGGCGGCGCGCACGGTTCGCCACGAAAACTGCCGGTGCAATAAACTTTGCATTCTTACGTCATCGCGTGCCGCAGGCTTCGTAATCGTTGCTAGTTTACCCCCTTAACGACGATGGGGTCCCCTGCGAACAGTACCAGAGGTATACACGTCGCTTGTTCGCTGGTATTTCCACCTCCGGGATATTCCACCGCCTGCAACTATAGTGACCTCTCGAGAACGTCGTTTTGCGCGTCATTAGGCTTGGATAACACGTTACAAAATGGCAGGGTGCTAAGCTGAATGCAATTAAACAGAGACACGTTGCCTAACGTTTGTTATTCGAGATTGCGTGTGATCGCATGATAATTTATTTCTTTTTTTTTTCTTTGTTTTTTTTTTTTTTTTGAGAGGGAGAAAATGGTTTCCCATCCGGTGTACAATGTTCGTACATACAACACGAGCGGATCGAGTCTCGAAGGAATTTTAGAATGGTTAGAAAAATAGTGAATTAGTTGGAAAAATGATACGCATCTCTCCTAAGCTTGTAGAAATTGTGGTTATGTGTTTACATCAGCTAGAACTTTGCAATTACTTTGCCAATTGCGGTACGAGCAGGTTAAATCTTCGAGCGATTTCTCTTATAAAAATAATAAACTTTTTACATGGATATTAACGTACGATCGGCGTGTAGAAGGTTTGTTCCACGCGGTAAACGTTACAATGTGTACTTTATATATTTTATCGTAGACGTAAATGGATAAATATCCTCGATCTATCTATAATCCGCCAGCGAAATTAATTCTGTCTACATCGCATTCCGGAAACTATTCAAAGCCTCTCAAAGACCAAAAATGCTCGAACATCGTTCGATCCACGTTCCAAATACCGACAAACCATAGCCATACGATGGCTACCGGAAATTACTTTTTTCGTCTAACAACGCAAGATAAGAAGAGCATCGGTGCGTGTATTATCAGAACGAAATCAGAAAACGTGCGAAACTGGTAGCAAATTGAAGGCTAGTGGATCTTCACGTTCGGCGATGCATCGTGGCAGCCTGCTATTTCTTCGTCACGCTGCGTGATTATCGATCTCTTTTGTTGTCTCGTTTGTATCGTAAAAGGCAAGATGAACGTGTCGATGCAACCTTTTACGATTGTACACGATCACGTTGGTATCTCTGGCTTCTTCAAATTTGATTCGAGCGTACGGTCAATAAACAACGGTGTGCCGGAAGCAACGTTATCGGTAATCGACTCTTCTCTTAATAATTTCAAAGATACAGCGTGACACAGCGTCTCGGTTCTGGCTCGATGCCAAGATAACGCTCGATATCAAAATCGTTGAAGATTCTCGCCGCCGATAACTGAACAGAGGTTGTTAACTGGCAATTTCAAGAGTAGCTATTCCATCGAAGGTTTAAAAAAATTATCTTGGCTACTGGTTCTTCGTGTTTCTACTACGATTTACTCACTATCATCGCTAGAAAACTCGATAATGGGTATACGCTGGTGGCACAGCGCTACGTTAGAACTCCGTTTATACGAACTGTATTTATTCGAACGAAATTTTACTTATTTTAAATTTTACTCGCTCAAGGGTCAATTGGTTGTTTTATGAAACTTAAAAGTATCCAAGTATCTGTAACATTATGCTAAACTATCGCTTGGCTCTTGACGGGTGAATGGCCGATTAAACGAAGTCTTGCAATACTCCTAATCCACTTACGCGAACGTAAACTCCCAGCGTAACGCAAATCTCGTTCAAATTATTTTATCGTACAGTGGCAAACTAGGGTTATTCGAACTTTGTGCAAAAGAATCGAACTCGTACGAACACGTACGCCATTAATGTAATAAACAAGGAACGAGAAAATATCGCGTACTTTAGATAGGAAGAAATATCAAAAACGAGAGAGAGAATGGAAAATTACGATCGTTAGACTTCTATTATATGGACTGCAATTATATAAAATATTTATCCCCCGCCGGACAAATCTACATAAATGGAGTTGTGCGGTACGTAGGCTTTCGTAATGAAATCGTCTTCCATAATGAAACTCGAAACGAAATACGAGAAAGAGAAAGAAAGACGAATCAAGGCAGAGAGTTAGACAATCGTTTAATAAGATGGCGGCATAGATAATAAGGTTTCCCTCGGACGATTTCGAGAATCTAATTCCGCGTTAAGAAAGCTTCTTCCTTGCGTAATCGTTCGTTTACTCGGAGAAGACTCGCTGAAGGGTCCTCTTCGTTTAATGCCTTCCCCTCGAACGTCCCACGAGCGTCTAACAATTGCGGATGGTTGCTCAATGCGAGATTTGTCGCATCGTCGTTTCGTCACTGTTTCGCCTCCTCCATGAGCGGCTCTATCGAAGACTTTAGCGAGTTGTCTGGTTCCGTAGAATAAATCGATACAGCAGAATGTATCATATATGTATATATATAATATATCTACAGAGATAAGTGATATTAAAGTATATCGTTTGAAAAGTAACTCGTACTAGTTTGAAAAATAAAAGACAACTCGTAAGAAAAATATGAAATTTAAAAGAAATAGCGAAGGACCTGCAATTACTATGCTTCGAGATAAGGATAAGGTTCGTAATCGATGTAACAATAGGTGTTAACAAGTTGGTATTAAAAAAAGAAAAAAGCTTATTATTGGCTAATCGTTTCATTCGACGAATGTGATTTTCGAACAAACGGAGGAATCTTTACAACAAAATTTCACGTAAAACCTCTGTGCACGTTTGGCAGCAAAATTTTATATCAAACTTTTTCTCCTATTTTCGCTCGTAGATTATGCTCTTGCACTTTGTACAGAAAAAATGGCAACTCCCTGTATTTGTACATCTCTCGCCTCATATTTCCTCCTCCTTTTTTGTCCGTATTACTCGTACCGGAGACTTTACCGACTCGACTTGGCTGCGTGGAGTACGTTGACACAGACCGGTCGCGAAAAACGAGATTTCTTTCTTTCCCGACGTTCCCCTCTCTTCCTGTGCAATTACCATTTCGCGAGGTGTCATTACCGACCAGTCGTCCGGTTTCGTATCTCGGGCTAACACACGACGAAGGCGTGGTACCTTCCAGGGTATGCGACTGCAGGTGCTTTCGAGAATAGCGAGACGGTCGAGAGGTCGTGCTTAAGCGTGCCACTGTGTCAGTAACAGTACTCCTCGTAAAAGAGGCACGGCCTCGGAGGTCGCGACCCACGACCCGTCTACGTGATACCTCTTAACGCGTAACGAGCTCTAAACAGTCCTCGAAAGCACCTGCCCAACCAAGACCTTATTAAGGAGCATCTAATAAGCCGAAGGGACGATACGAGTGTAGGTAAGCTCGAGTTTCCATACCTGATTCGTTTCTCCTAGCTCTCCGTTTAACTGTCTTGGTATCTGCGAGAAAAAGAATTTTGACAAACTGTAATCTACAACTGCTACTATTTTTTGGGTCTTTGCGTAATTTGATATATACGGTATCGTTTACTATACTTTGGAATTATGCCACATGTTGCGTTAAATCGAAGAATTTCAAAATCCCAGTGTCCCATAGAATGCAAGAACGTAGGAAAGGTAATTGGCTAAAATTTGGCAAACTATTCTGTGAAACATCTAACGATACAAAGAAAATTGCTTTCTATACTCGTTGCATTAATTTCGAAGTAATTGCGAGATTATTAACAAGAAGATTCGATATAAACAGCGTTAGAGATTCTCATAACTTTTGGTTGATGGTGTATCTTCACGATTTAAGAAGCTAGACGTTTTTTCTCCTCGATAACTAAGTTATTCTATCGGATATTCAGCTTCGAGCACCTCAAACGTACAAGACACGTAGCGGAAAGGGCAAACGAATTACCCTCAATTACGAGGCAGTAGATCAAACCCTGTTATTTACCGAGAACCCATGAAACGAAAAAAATTCCGACATTCAACTCGTTGCTCACCATTACTAGTACAGAAGTGCCACGTAAGTCACGGTTCGCTTTCGAAATTTCGGTGCAATCAAGACGTTGGACGTTATCGATCTCCTGTGTAGCAGGCGAATTTTCTCCCGACTTTGAAATGTGTCAATTATTCCGGTATCGCGGTTTCCTCCAGTCGGACGTTTCTCACAACCTCCGCGAGTTCCATGTCTTTTTTCCTTCTTCCCCTCGAGCCATTGATTTCCAACGAGGTAATTTAGCGGTCTCTCGAATAGACACACAGTGACTCGCCACAGTATTTGAATACTTGGCGTAAAAAATGTCAGAAAACATAATAGTCGTAAATTAGATTAATTGAAAGGATTTTCATCAGAAATAACAGTCATAAATAAGCACAATTTGCTTGGTTGCCGGTAACCATTACCGATTATGGAAATTGTTTTCGCTCACGAGTAACAGGTGATATTAATTTATTTAAGTATTCTTTGATCGTCATTTTTTTTGTGTATTTTAATCTTTATATTTAATTTTAATTTATACAGTCGATCGATACGAACGTCCAAGCGATTCGATCGACCGTCCAAATAATTCTACGATTTTTCTGAAGCGCGTGTTCGCCGCAAGCGTCTCGCAACTCTGTCCGATTTGTTTCCAATTTTACCGTCCAATGTGACCGTGATGGCTGTATGCCGTACAAAACCTTTTATACAAGCCGCGTAACGTATTCGGAAGAAAAGTTTCTACGAGTGTTCAGACACTTTGGTGAACCGCTGTACGTATTTCGGTGACGAAATCTGGATACCGTGTACCAGACAGGAATCCGTGCAGAGACTGTTTCGAGGTCCATGTCTTTCGAGTGAAAGGCCTCGAGGGACGTTGGACGGGGGACAGACAGATGGAAAGATTCGATGGGAGGCTAACCATTGCCCAACTTGACTCTCGACCGATACTGAAATTGAAATTCGAGAAACTCTCGTGAGAAATTGGACGTCGATACCCACCAGGCAGCGTCCACGGGTCACTTTCGTTCTGTTTACTCGTCCGACCGGATTAAAATCGATATCGGTATCGAAGAGCTAGACTTTCTTCGTTTCGACCGCGTGTCGGCTCGTCGAGCGAGCAAAATTGAATTCGACCCGATTCATTGACCCGGTCGAACTGTCACGACCCGTCGCGACATTGTTAACCGGTTAACGGTCGACGCTAACTAGCCGTCGTATCAAAGCTTAAACGATTCTATTCCCGTACCCGGCGGATGCTGCGACAGCTCTCCACGCTGTTTTCACGCTCAGTGGGTCGACCAAGAGTTTGCGAATAGGGGCAAGTGTGTCAATGGTTTTAGGAAGATGATTGGTGGAACTGGACAATTGGCAATTGTGAGAATCCATCGAGTTACAGATCCGTTCGAGACGCGCACAAGTAGAATTTTGTTTGGAAAGTGTACAAAAGATATTACGAGAATTGTGTTTAATACTAAAATGCGAACAATAGATTTAACGAAATTTGTTTCCTCGCGCGATTCTTAAACGTTTGCGGAGAATTTTTTTCCATTTCTTTCCTTCTGAAATATTTGGAATTTGTTCGATTCTCCCGGGGACATTTAACAGTTTCGCGTCTTTTTATTACTTCGCACGAAATTCTCTCGATACGATTGGAATCTGTTATCTTCACGAAGCAACGTTCGAAGGAATTTTGGATTAGTAGAGAAATGATGGAATGATGGATTAGTAGAAGTATTTAACGCCGTTAAAAAATCTCTGCGTACGAACTTATCTAATTAAATAACGCGTGACTCGTATAGAAAATCTTACCTTTAAAGATAACCAACTTTCTTTATGAAAAACCCGAAGAAAGAAGAACGAGTTTCTGACGCATGACGTCGTCCAGAAGGAAAATCGTTCGCGTCGATCGGGTGAACGTCCATGCAGAGACAATTCGAACCACTTTCGAGACCATTTTTGGCGCTGAAACATCTCGCGTGGCGTTTCCTTTCAAGGTTAACCTAATTTGACCTGCCTAATTACTATTTCTGTCTCGGCGCGGCTCGGTCGACTTCGCGGTCTGTCCTTTCGTTGCTCGTTTAAACGCCCACGTGGCGAGAACGTGACCGTATGCACGGGCTTCTGACACGATCGATCGAACGAAGATCGATATTAATTTGAAGTAACGGGACGGGAGACGTACCATTGTACTCGATACAAAAGCGTCCAAATGTTTTATGATGCGTGTCGTTCACGTCGAACACGTCGGTATGCCTGACGATCGTGTTCAAAATAACCAGACAGGGATGTAACCAAAAAAGATATTTTAAACTTTGCCTTTGTTGCATTCCTCTTACATTACTATACACGAAAGGAACACCTATGCAATACTAATTTATAGCGCACAGACTATCAGTAGATCTTTTATTTGCCTTTTACTTATTACCGATATTCTAACGTAAACATTTGTTCGTTCATTATCACCCACTTGAATTCCCCCGAATTAACTTGAGGCGCGAGTTCATTTCTGTCGAACGTAATAATTGTTTAACGACAAACCACTCTGTGTCGTAATAGTAAAAGCGAACTGATCGAAACGAAGGTACGTAAAGTAAATCTCTGCTCCTTTCGCGATCCCATTGGATTCGTAGGACAGGTGTCATCTCTCATTAATTGATCCGGCAAAGTTTACACTATCGTGGAGCGAACGAGTCAGAATTTCAAATGAATTCCATAGAAATTTTCGCTCTTACGCAATACAGTTTCGGGTTATAAGAATTCGTTTTCGTTCTACGAGCCGTACAGTAATGGATACACCGTCCAAATACTTGGTCTTTGCTCAACTTGGCGAAAGTTTCACTTTCTAGGAATCGTTAGAACCGACTCAGCATCCTAAGAGCCGTCTTTAGAAAATATGAACCACCATAATCGTCCACCGTATGACGACCAACGAAAAGGAGTTTTAACGATCGCCATGTACAGTGAAAACAAGCGCTATTGCATGATTCTCTTCTGGTCGGGCTCGCTCTTGCGCGCCGTTTCTCCAGGTTCTAAAAGGGAATATTCCGGCGTCACATTACTCGTAATCCAGCCCGCTAACGAATTCAACTGTCGAGTTAAGGTGAACGGGCATGTAAGTCTGGTAACGGTACCGGTGGTTCACGCATATCGTACATAGAAGCCGGTCTGCTATCCCAGCTACCGTGCTCGATTGTTTCCGTATCGATTTCCATTTCTCTCTTATGGCGACCCTTAGGCTAATGACAATGAAACGTATTGCCCGGTATCGGCCATACACACTAGCGGAATTATATTGCGACATTTTAGGGCTCGTTACGCGCCAACAGCCTTCGATCGTGCCGATCGAGACAATAACGAACACCGAAAAATAGACGTCGACGACCTTTTCGCAGATGGAACGCAGATATTCCACTGTTTTATCTGTACACGCGTTCTCCGACTATCCGTTGGCTCGCTATTTTATCGTGCACGCTTTATTGGAAGGTCGTTAGCCGGTTGAAAGTCGGCGTTATTCGTTTCGATCGGTGGAGCTACGGCGTTAGGGTTGCCCGGAGACTCGGGGAATATCCCACGGTTCGTTATCCAAAGATTCGTAGCTCGTTCGAAAAACCGTCGAATTCGTACGTTCAAGAATTTTTAGTAGCTCGAGCTCTCTCTTCTGCTACCGCCGTTAGCGCGCGTTTCTTCTCTAGAAGGGGGATAGTGTCACCCTCGGCAATTTGAAATTGCCAGGCGAAACTACAGGATTTATGACACACGCACTTTCTATCGAGATACGATGAATCGAAAGGTACAACTGTTGTACGCTGTCTAGATGTGTTAACAATTCGCCTAGTCACGTATCATCCGACAGTTGGTATCCAAATGGTCGTAAAGCTAAAATCTTTTCCAAAAATTGCAATTTTCTCCAACCATGCGACGAAGCTGGTCAAAGTTAGAAACCAAACAAACAGCAACGCTGGTTGCAGGAAGTGTCGGCGAGCCAGACGAAAGTGATACGAACGAACGGGCCTCGATGGAAAGTGGCCGAGACCGAGGCCAGTTACGCTGGAATTGGCGTCGTTTCGTCCATTAAATTCTTATTAGAATTCCAACGACCGGGTGACCGTGAAATCGAAGCTGGCCGTCTGTTGGCCGCCAGTCAAGGAAAGCTCGTTCGTTCGTACAACGAGGATTTGTTTTCACCCGATATCGGACAACGTGGGTACCGACATATTGGTATTCGAGGTTCGTCGTACGAAAGCAAGAAACGAGTTGGTTCTTCTGCATGTGCGCCAGGTTATCGGTAATTTTCTTGTTTTGGAGAGAATCGAAGTCCACGCACGTTCCTCTCTGCATCCCCGGCGCTGCTTCCTTCGTTTCTTACTTTTTCGCTGCTTGGCCAGGTTTCGTAGGTTTTTCTCTCTCAGAAATTTCTTGTACACGTAATTTCTACAAATATTTCGTCAATTTGTAAACACTTCAGAAATTATTACAATTGACAATGCTCGACGAGTCAGATCCTACGTTACACGCGATCGCGCGTAATTTACACGTCACGACGACTTCAGATTTAGAAATTGCCCAGTGTACTCGTTTGCGGTACTCGACCAAGCATAGATTTCCCGGTATTCGTCAAAAGTTGGCGCGAATAAGAGAAACTTGGATCGCTGTTAGTGATTCTTAATGATAGTGGTGCCGATAGCAAGAAAGTACCCGCACGAAGACCAAGTTAAAAAAAGAGTTTGACCCGAGTATAAGGACGGAGAAAGAGGTGTAGAGAACTGACACGATGGGGCATATACGGGACCCTACAGTTGCACATTGTACCTGTGTGATTGCCCTCGGGCAACCACGAGCGGGAGGCTCGACTAGTCATTCTCGACAAGTGCGCATCACGACATCGGTCTACCTTATATACACCTACGTTTACATCCACCCACGTTTTTCAAGCTTATCCACCTTAAACGTCCGGCTATTCGTATCTCTCTGACGAGAGGGCACGGGATTTCGAGGTTGGTCAGTCGATTCCGACTTTGAGCCAGGTCAGGAAACCGTCTGCCTCACGATTCTTCCATAATCTTGCATCGTCTTATCATCTTGACCTTGACACCATTTCGATGTTCGTCTCTTTACAAGTTTGCTCCATTTTTTGGCCTTGCGTTTTGTACGATTGCCTTACACGATTGTTTTATCGGGGCTGTACAGGTCGAAGATTTATCAATCGTAGTAAAATGCATCGTTTACGACGTTGTTCGATTCTCGACGTTGAAACAAACTGTTGTTACTTCTGTATTCAAAGGTAGGATCGCAATAGCTATTATTTCAATCTTTGGATAAATCGAACTCAGAACACCGAAAAACCTTTGTTACGCTTTCTTACATGGACTAGGGATACGAACAAAAGAACATCTTAAACCTATCGATTAAATCTATTGATTGTATCTAGAACTATCTTCTAGTTACTATTTATTGTAACTGACGCATCTACATATGGATGACAAGCGCGAACTCACGTTGTCATTTTCAACACAAACATTACCAGATAACTAGAACCTTGAAAGAGGGAGCTTCGTGAATATGTTCGACGTAAAGTGGACGCTTTGATAAAATTACATTTCTCAACGATTGAAATTGTACGTAATGGTTACGCAGGACAATAATATCGCGACGTTTCATGTTTCCGCGACGTCTCCGTGTAAAAAGGTTTCTTAATGACGTTCGTACGTTTATTAGAGACTCAACGGCGAGTAAATGGGAATGAAAGTGTAGAAGGAAACGTATGTCGTCGATTTTGCCTCGATACGAGATCGCAGAAGGTTAATTCGAGCTCGTGGGAGCAATCGGCGAGAAGGACGTTAATCTGTAGGCAAGATAATTCCAGATAAATAACCAGTTATGGAAACACCTTCGAACGATAACAGATTCTTTAGATCTTTCTCGCGTAATTATACATACGTGGGTCTATCAGCGACGCCGAAGTTGTCGCGAACGTCAAATTTAAGTCAGTGATTATTTTATCAGTATTTATTTTATATACGTATTTTGTATACATTTGTAACATTTTTATTATGAAATATCCCAATTAATTTACCTTTGAACTATACAGTTTTTCTTTAAGACCTGTCACAGAGCGTTAGCAGATTAGCGTCGAAAAAGTAATTTAAATTTCGGCATTTCGTTATTCGTTGTCTATATATTAAATCGACCATGGGAGATTCTATTGTATTACATCGAATTTTCAACAAAACTATGTACTATATCATGCTTACACGTCGAATGTCACAAACACCTGTCGGTGTTCGAAAATCGAAAAACAAGAAGTTACGTGGCGGTGGAATGTTCACGGTGAACGCCACGTAACGCAGCAGAGGGCCGTAATATCCATGAAATGTCAATAACCGACACAGCTATAGCATTTTACATAATGAACCACGTAGACAGAACCGCCTCATAGCCGATCAACGTGTTTCTTCCTTTCTTCTTTTCCACCCCTTCCTCTCCCAACGATTCCTCGTTATTTTTATCGCGCGAGCCACGAACCAAGGATGTGTGTTCTCAGCTCGCACTCGCAGGTTCGTTAGTGATTTAAGTGGTAACAATGGTGTACAACAGGAGTCTGTAGCTAATTATTTCGCATATACAGGGTGTTTCTAATGTTTTCAGCCAACAGTAGTCAGGTTCATATACGAATTCACGTTGCGACGAGTAGATTCAGCCGGCAACAATTCGTTCGATCAGACACTGACTAAAACATCGTACAAATAAATCCAACGGAATAAAAAGAGCTTCGTCAGCTGATTAATCGAGACTAGAATATTTCTGGCAATAGTAGTAAAATTACTCGCAACTTGGAAAATAATTGTCAGCGACGTTTTCGCGCCTGTACATTTTTACCTTATAAATATTCCCTACGTGTTTCGCGACAGCCTGTATAACGTTTCCCCCTTATTTCCACTTGTGGATTACGCTTCTGCAGTTTGGTTAGAAAAATTAGGAACACCCTGTACCTTCATACATGCCTGCCTCTATATTTCTGCTTCTTTCTTCTCTTTATTGCCTCTTCCTCCAGCTACAACGAGGTAACGACGAGGTAACGACGACGAAACGCACAGACCGCGTTCGATCCCACGTCTTCGACCTCCTCGACGCTTCTCTTGGGCAATTCTTTCGAAGTTAACCAGCCGGGTTATTTGTATGCATTTGTATGCACAGCTGTATTGTTGTTGCAAAACATGCGAGCGGGTAATCGACGTAACACGCGAGGAGAGGGAACTGGCGGAGAAGAGAGGGCAGGGAGAGAGACAAGGGAGGTGGGTTAATCTTGCGTAACGTAATGATTCTCTCTTGGTACGATGCGGCTGCTGTTGCCGGTGCTGCCGCTGCTTTTCGATTTCTTGCGTCCCGAGCATGATCGATGATGGTAAATCGTACGAATGCTTTACAATGATAATGATACGTTGCGATTCTACGCTTGCCTGCTGCGTAGTAGCAACTTCCCCACAGCTCGCCAGCCCTCTCTGATTTCTCTGTTTCACAGGGGACATTGTGGAATAACGACTGCCCCACCGATGGGGCATTCGATCGTACGTTGATTTGCTTTTTTCAAGCTGACGGATTTACACAGAGGTTGCCGGGCACAAAAAAAAACCACGCACCGTGACTGGATATTACTATTTGTTGATCAGACGTTAAAGGGTAGTTTTTAAGAGATTCACGGTACGTTTGCGCGTAACGACGATCGAACAGTGAAACATTAGTTTTGACGGATTTGATTACCGAGTTGGATAGCGTTGTGGATAGTCGAATGCGTCGAGAACGTGACATATTAAACGCTAAATTGTCGGAAAGTTAAAGAAGCTGGCCGTCTCCTCTTTACGTTATCTCCTGTATATAATGGAAAATCTTGTCGTATCGATCTCCGATATAAATTTCGTATCTCGTCGGCGACGTTTAAGAATCGATTAGCCCCGCTTTCACTTTGCCCGGGACCTCCTTGATCCGTTTCACGTAATCGTCGTTTAAAAACAAGACACGTAAGATGGTTCTGCGATCTTTGCACAACCTGTGGTCCTGCTGGACCAGGTAAGCGATCATTAACTGGTAAATTGTTTCGACTTCGATTCATCGTACGTGCACAATGTCCATGTGAAAAACGTTTCTCCTCGTTTCTTCTGCTTTCTTTCGCCCTCTGCTCTGTTTTTCCATGGTTCCTTTCACATCTATCGATCAACGGAAACGTCGGGTTGGCCTGTTCAGTCAAGACGACCGACTAAGATGGCTTTTCCCGGGCGAAGGTTTAACGATCACTTAATTGTAGGATTCGCGTTGAAAACTCTGTTCGTTAATTGTGGTTACGCGTGGAAACGGAGCAATACGATGGATACCGGTCGTGGGAAGGAAACGAGAAGAACCGCTGAGAACGAAAACCGAGCATCTGGAACTAGGTAAAGCTCGCTTTTGCTCGATCGAGCGTCGATCGTTGGTTCTTTCTCGTACGATCCTGTACTTTCTTTTACGCTCATGAACGATGGTTTTCACGCTATGCAATTCCAACGCAAATTCCGTCCTTTTTTTCTTTTTTTCTATAATTGATAGGTACATTTAGGTCGATCGTTTAACCTTAATGTAACCTCCGTTATCATTTAAACGCATCGTCCCATTAATTTCGTACTGCCGTAACACGTTTTCATAACTCGTAAAAGTATAATCAACTTCTTATAATAACAGATGCAGTACGCAGTTCTTTTCTTCTTTTTTTTTTTTTTTTTGTTATGAAAACTGGCAATGGAGCCAGTTATTACGGTAGCTATTGCGCCATCACGATTATCATTATGACTATCCAACCAAAGGGCTGATAGGATTAAAAAGGATCGTTTGACGTGATTCTGTCGACGATGGCGCAAAGAGGCCGTAAATGTGGCTCATCGTGGCAAGTAGAGTCTGAAACGCGACGAAGTGATAGGATGGCCGCCTCCGTGACGGAATTCGCAGGGCAACACCAGTTTCTTGAGGTTTTCCACGGTTGTTACGCGGTCGCTAAGTTAATTGAGTAGAAAGCCACTGAAACTGGAAATCAGTCGGCGTGTCAAACGTTGAGGCGGATAGAGACGCCCCGCGGTGGAGCTAGTGTCATCAATTTAGTCGATGGAATCGATTATTCGACGGTCCGGTCGTTTGGAATCGAGGCTGTGGATTTTTCACGTTCACATTGCTTCTCAATTATCGTGTCGAATGCCTGTTTCTTGCTTTTACGTCGATTTACCTGTTGCAGGCAAAAAGTAACGTATACCTGGCAAAACCAGGCTAGAATCGAGTACAATTTAAAAGATAAAAAGGGATACGATTCCGTGTCCAATGGACGTACAAGCGATAAAAACATCTCCTATATGCGTTACCTCGAATCGAACGTGTTAATCGTCCGTGGATTATTTGAATGTCGTGGCGAGTTAAAAAAAAGTCTACACGAAGAAGTCGAACGCTGTGAAAATTATTAGCGACAGGCGCCAGATTTCTCAGTGTTTGAATTAGAGAAATAGCCATATTTGCAAAATTCAGCACACTTATTACCATAGCAGTGGCGTAACGTTCCAGGTGCGCTCAAATTACTTCACGATATTTCGTTACTAAGATGTATGTCGTAAGCTGATTGAAAATGTGTAACGGCAAGTAAAAACATTTTTCAGCAACTTGATGTATACAAAATATCTACATATTTGTTTCTATTTATGTACACGCGCGAGTAGCTAAACGCCTACAAATCCATTTATTTGAATTCTTATTAAACGAAAAATCGTAGACACAGCGATGAGAAGCTAAAAATTCTGATCGAAAATGCTATCACTCGATAGGTTTATATAACGTATCGTGCCGAAATACGTGATAAAACTTCACGCTGAAACAAGCACTCGTACGATCCAGCCATGCGAAATTCGACCGGCAATCGACGTATTGAAACTCTTCAAGAAATCGTTTAATGGTTTCTCGCAGGTGGAATCGATTCGTCCTTGATCCCCTAGGCTGTTAAAAAACAGAAAAAAAAAATTATACCGATCGGTAATAGATATTTCTCTGCGGCGGTGAAAACGAACGTGTGGACGCGTAACTCACTCTTTAATCTTTTCGTCGATCGATTTCTTGTCGCGATAATATCTCGATACCAGGATGCTAGGTGGGGACAGGTTTCTCGGCGAGAGAGGAAAGCAGAAATGCAAGAGCGAGGGTTGGTCGAGGTGGCCAGAATGGACACCGGATGTGGGATATGCAGATGACGAGATGCGTGGGATTCCTCGTGTGATGCACGCGAGCGAGTTCTTCGTGTCTCGAGACCGGTAAGAGAGAAACGAAGCTACGACGAGGTGAGACTCTTCTCGGTGTTCAGTTGCTGCACGTAGAAGTCTCGATGTTGCCTCGACAAATCGTCGATCGTACCGCAAACACTGCTCGGTGAACGGAATCTGCGTAGATGTAGGGAGAAGGGAATTGGAATCGCGGTTAAAAAGAAATCGTAGAAGCGTTGTTTTGTCAAATGATCACGTATCGACGCCTTGTACGATGAATTATCAAGACGCACATATATTTATGGATTCTTAGCAATATCACAGTCGAAGTATCTCCGAAGATAAAAACATTTTTGCGACAACGGGTTAACACATTTTCGTTGGAAATTTCAAACGGCATCGGTTAATCGCGATTAAGAGGAGAACGCGGCAATGTACAACGTTGTTTTGTTAGATGGTCACGAGTCGAGATCTTGTCCGAACAATTATCAAGACACATATGGTTTCTTAGCGATATTGAAATTAAGATACGTCGTTTCTTGTCACAGACGCGAGACATTTCGACGATGTAGAAACGATTATTTTCCAGGTTCGTTCCGAATTTCTCTTTCTTCTTCTTCTTCTTCTTCTTTTTTTTTTTTTTCTTTTGAATAAGAAATTCAGAAGGGAATTTATGCGTACGCAGCCAAACATCGTGCATCGCGAGATTAGTTTCAAACTAAGGTAGGTAAGATGAGGATAGCGATGAACAGTTAACGCGGCATTAGTCTAATCGTCGCTCAGTTCCGACACAGTCAGAGAGCAATACCTTTTGCGTTCGAAAGACGTCAGATTTACATTGCTGGGTAGAAACTCGACGATGTAAATTGGTTTGCCCGCGGACGATTTCATGGGCGAGTTCCGCGATGGGGGAATCGTCGAATCGCATTTACACTCGATTACCGCGCGGAAGAAATGAATTCGCGGCGATAGAACGTTAACGATTCGCCGTTCCTCCTCTTGATTCTCTTTCTGAACGAAAACCGTCTCTAATAAGAGATCCGCCTCGTTACTGAATCTAAACGGACATCTATCTTGCCAGGCTTCCTGTATTCCGACAGCGTGCGCCGGCCATACGATCACGTAGTGTATGTACACCACCACACGAAAGTATCCGGACAACACCTGGCTGCCTTCTACACAATGCAACGTAATAATTAAATTACAGATAAAAGCGTGTTATTACGGATGATAAGTGCTGTAATAGGTAATTTAAAGTTACGGTCTTCCAACTTTATAAAAAGGTGGTCGGAAAGTAACGTTCCTAGGTATTAAAACGTTGCTTGCCATGCGACACGTTATGCTAGTAGCATATTTTATTTCGTATTTCGATTATCGCATCAACGAGATAGCGTAAGTCGTTCATTTTGAAACAACGTAAGATGATTCCAGGACTTTGTTTAATTTCATTCAGAATGTTCGATGATATGTTTTTTGAAAATTCGTGCAAAAATAAAGATGATATAGAAAAAAAAGATTGGATTTCAGAGAATGTTCCTATCCGTAGTATCGATTTTTCGTTAACACGTCCTTTATATTAAATTCACAGACTATCGTCAGAAAGGCGACTATTACCATACTTGTCACGTCCTCAAAATAGAGAACGTTTCAACGGGACCTTTTTTTATTGGCCAGGCGTCGCCTACGACACGGTCTGATTGGCTAACGAGTTGGCTGACGCGGTAGATTTTTAATTGCTTTCATAAAGCTTGGCTTGTTTCCTCGACGTTCGTTGTTCGCCATGTTTCAAGCTGGCCTTTTAGATAGTTGAGAGGCGTCGGGGCGCACCTACACCTCTCCGTGATCGACTTTATTAGAGATTAGCGCGGCTGGTCTCGAGTGGGCCCGCATCTCGGTCGCGTTTAGAGCTTAAGGACTGGCAAGGACTCGGTCGAAGCGTGTCAAGGACGACGGCGAGAAAGCCACGAGAGAAGGAGAGATCTCTTTGCCTCGAACGATCAACCTGTTGTCCAATTATTGCCAGTTGCCGAGACGAACGTGTCCCTCGATTGCGCAATCGACGCCACGGCAGGTCATCGACTGATCTTTCAGCTTTGGATTAGTACATCGACGTTCGTTGATCCTTGTTGCGCGAGCAAATGTCGGAAAGTTTGGCACCACAGATGGCGGAAATGTTTCTCAGGGCCTGTCGTTGAGATGATTTATCGAGACATCGATGGAGATTACGATGTTAATTAATATCGGTTGTAGTTCTTCGTGGGATCTCGGAGTATTAGGTCAGTTGAACGGAGACGATAGCGAATATCGTTCTGGGAAGATTGTTTAGCGAATGTAAAAGGCGTTGCCGAATGTAATGTAATCTTTCTGCTTATTTAGCAATATTTATTACGTTAGTTATATATTAAGGTTATATATTAAAGTTACAAGACTGCGAGATCGTTCTGGCAAGATTATTTGGTAATCGTTAGGTGATGAATGCAAGAGACGTTGCTAAATCTTCGTCTTTCCGTATATTTCTGTATTATACGAATTTTCCATTTCATGTTATTACTCGGATAGAACGCGATAAAATTTACGCGCAAAATAATTGCGCTAGTTTTCCAACGCGCTTTTGTCCAGATGCGAGATAGTACGGCGTGGGGGAGAGTCGGCTGGCCGGAAGTCAATTGTGAACGTGCGACGGACGACAGGAAATCAGCGGACGGCCGGACGGAAAGCGGTTAAACAGAGCGTAGATTCGATGCGATCGATTCGACCGGACAAAAAGCACAGCGTCCACAGAGAGAAGGATACAGGATCTTTAGAATTATCTCGGTGGATAGATCGAACATAGAGGTGTGTTGTAGCTATAGCCACGAAGGAATTCGCGATTTTATTGCCTCGTTTCTTAGTGGAATCGCGATTCTAATCGTCCTCGATAAGCTAACTGGACTGTGAATCCGGACTGGCTCGTTCCCGGAACACCGATATACAATTTATGCATACTTTTCTCCTTTCTTGCGAAAGAAAGATCACGCTGCATTACCAGCGTTTGTTTCGTTTTCGTAATACCGAAATCGATCCGACATTTTCTTCGATGTTGATCGCCATATAAGTACGTTACGAGGCAAAAGTTTTCGATCCTTTCTCGATCATATTGAAAATATTTGAACATTCGTCGTAAAAATCTTGCATCAGCGTGTACGTTGATGTATTTTTAAATTTCGTTGAACGCTCCGACGAGTGGACCGTGGTGGATGTTGCGGCAACATTCGTATTTTACCTTTGGCGTAATTGAATTCGGTATGCTCAACCTTCGATCGGTACGTAAGGCGAAATCCTTGGTACGTAATTGGTTAAACGGGTTCCAGGTCGATCACATCGAGAATTAAACATAATGTTATGCTAGATTTACTGCAGCGTGCACTAATTTGTAACAGACCTTAATTTTAGTACTCGTTGCAGTAAAACGAAGTACATGCCAATATCGAATGTGGCTACAAATTATCAGCGATATAACATCGTATTTGATCCTTAATTGATGATACGATTACGCACTGCATACCATGGTAACGATACATAATAACAGCGTCAAAAACCAACGAAATCATAAATTCCCTTTGAACGCCTGTTATCATCCTATCCGAGCAATATCCAAGAATAGTCATTTCGTATCTTTCATTACAATGTTAATTTAATCAGTAAAACAACCGCTTATTAATTATACATAGAATTAAACACACGAAATATAAAAGGCAAATTAAGAAACAGATAAATTCAAACAATAATACAATCGGATCAGTATAATTTTGCTTGTTGACGTTCTTTATACGTACAACGCGCGTCGCTTTATACGTTTCTCCAGCTACGAAAATTATCGATAGCCAATCGCAAAAACATATTTAAAAAATAATCACACAAATTGTATCTATGAACGATAAACATTTCAATCTATACATAGAATCGCAATGCTACGAAACGTTAGGCAAAATCACCAATTGCTCCTGTAATCGACGCTATAACGTAAAGTTCGATGCGTTTCTCGACCGTGAGCAGAATAAACGCGTTGCCGTTCATTTATCTTGCGCGTAATTGCCCTCACGGCAGAGATCTCGCGGCGTAAATTAGTTTATCGTGGACAAGGTTTCTGTTAGACCCCATTTCACAGTGGAATTCCGTAGTGGCGCGCGCATGTTTAGGCATCGAGGCTTTTTGCCGCTGTCCGTGATCTTTTGTTTAGCCCATACAAGGGTACACCATAATTTTCTGCAAAGAAAGACGCGTTCACGGCTAGAACGCCAACACGGCGTTCCTCTTTCCGCGAGGAACACGGAGCAGGGGAGAGAGCCGAGGGACTTTATTTCTCCATAAAGCCGAGTGAATTCTCGTTCTTGCTCGCGCAAGCCAGATGATCGCCTGGTTTCGTGATTGCCACGCACTGGAAAATGATCGTCAGTCACGGGAACGAAGACGTATCGCTCTTCTTACCGGTCCTGCGCACTCTTTTTCGTCCCTGTTCTTCGCGCGGGAGCTCCTTTACGGTTTGCTCCTTCGGTTTTACATGTCGAATATTTTAAAGATGTTTCGCGAATGCGAGATAGAAGTGTCTTTTGTATCTTTCTTCTCTCTCTTTCCTTTTTCTTTTTCTTTCTTTTAAATAGAAGTCTCGATTTTGACGTTAGAGTCAGCGACGTCTAAAATACGAAGCTTGTCGAGCGCAGAATTCAAAATGAAATTGTACGTTGCGAAGAGGAAAAGAAATTTTTATCTATGGATTATATATCAGAGAAGAACATGGGAAATTATATGAAAACCATAAAATTGATAAATCTGTAAGACTTTCGTGAGAAAGAATTTAAAATATGAACCTTGCAGCAAAGAAATCGAAATGAAATGTATGTATAACGTAAGGAAAAGAACACGCTTTCATTCGTGTAATTACATTTTACAAAAAGAGGAAAAAAAAAAACGAACATTCGAATGTTAGAAACTACACCATTATATTCTATATATAATTATGAAATTACGAAAGTAGAATCTTAAATGAGGAGACACTAACAATTTACGAAGAAGAAATTGCAAAGTGTAAATTGCTGTGAAATTAGCCTCCATATAAAGTACTTCACGGCTACTTATCATATTTCTGCCCACCGTGCACTGGTATCTTGTATTATAAAATCTTCCACTCTTCCACAACCTTCAACAGTTACCTTCCACGACCAATTCCTAACTTGAGTAATAAAATCGATATCGTTATACATTAATCCATTGCAATTAGTTTTATTTTTTCACAAAACTTCACGGATTTCCCATCTATTCCAAAAAGACCTCGTATCTTCGGATCGTAAACGTTTCTAATCGATGCCATATTAAGATCAGCAGATCGACAAAGTTGTACTTGTCCTTTCTTTCTCCTTTTATTCGACTACCTTCGATTGCCTTCGACTGGATGCACGGGTTGTTATTAAGCACGGGAAATCTGGGTCGTCGCGCGTCATTCTAGGTGAAATTTCTTCAGCTGTCGAAGATCGCTCGATCGTCCCGAACGCGTATACTTAATTCCACGACAAAGTTCTCGAGCGAGAGGAAAAACCGTTCGCTGATTCGCGTGGTTCGTTCCCTTCTCGGGATGCAACTTTCGTAACGAGCGAAAGTGACGCACGGTCGTTTTGTTTCCCCTCGATATATCGCGTCTTTTTTTTTTTTCTTCTCGAGATATTTGGAAAGCGCGGTGTAAAGCTATCGAAACTGGCTTCCGTGCATCAACGGAAGCGATACCCGTGGAATAATGTAACGCGAAAGAGGTACACGCGAGCTTCATTATCATATTTCCAAGGAAAACGATCCGTCGAAGTTGTTCCTTCGGGGAAAACATGGAAAATTATGCGCTCGGTAACGAGTATGTGTTAAAACCTTGCTGTTTCTTTAAATATACGTTGTTTTAGACGTGTAATGAGAATATGATGAAGCCACAACGGAGAAGTTTACAAGGAATTAGTGTTATAAGGAGTAATTTTTATTTAAGAAAAAAAAAAAAAAAAAGAAAGAAATCTGGATGGATACTGTTATAAAAAGGCTCTCTAATTAGAAAGACGAATATACAAGAAAATGTCAGATTGTCGATCAGCTCATTCCGAGCACGATCTCTTCCTTTTCCTAGAAATTCCAATAAATAAATTCGATCTTCCAGATAAGAACTCTCGAATCGTACAGTCGAAAATTCCCGATTGTCGCGCTTTTATCCGTTTAATCTTAGTTCCAGTCGAAAAGAACAAACGTACGATCATTTTCTGTTTTCTATGGAAAGAGGATTTTTAGTCAAAGCGGTTTTCATCGATCGTCGAAATAAATATATCGCTATGAGTCGAGGAAATACTACGAGAAACACGTGAGACGTACGCTTGCTCCTGATGAATGACCGATTTAAGATTCCTCGAAGATATTGTACGTGTTCACGTGACTTTCCTTTCCATCTGAATGGCCGCCGTTTCTGTTTCCCTTGCTCTCTCTTGAACCCTTCGATCCAATCTTCCTTAGCTTTTCTCTCTCTCTCTCTCTCTCTCTCTCTCCTTCACCGTTTCTCGTTCTTCCTATCCCTGGACGGTAGCCCCTAAATCTTCCTCTAAACATAATAATAGAGTTTGAAGAGGATCTGGCGTGCAGCCGCGGCGTTGTTGGAAAGTTTGATTAGCTCGCTGGATGGAGAAGCTCGTTTCATGGACGCGACGGGAGATTGCTTTTCGTGGTTGATATTCCGCTTATGTTTTCTCTGGAATGTCGACGTCGATGGACACCGCCGGAACTTTTTTAATAATTATCTCGTTTCATCTTTTCCCTCTCCCTCTCTGTCTCTCATTCTTTTCGACGGTCGAAGTGCGGATATTATAGCAGGGTTGGTAGTAGTTGGGTGGAGAACTAGTCGAATAAGTTAGACAGTTAATGAGCTGTTATATAAAATAAAATATGTATTTTTTTTATGTATATTCTTATCTTTATTTATCGAGGTTAAGTTTGTCCCGTCAGAGGATCAAAGTGTTGATATTGCGATGGAGCTGGAGGAAGGCTAATGTAGAAAACTAATGAAACCGATACGTACAAAAGAGGGAAACGACGTTTTCTTCACGTACGTTTCTCTATTGTTCGCCTTAGAAGATCAAAGCGTAAATATGTATGAGAGCGGTGTTGAAGGGACATGCAAGAAGAGGAACGAGTTAACGAGTTAACGAGACTGCTGCATAAAACGTAGCATAGATTTAGAAGTATATGTTTTTCGTTTATATTCATCGAGGTTAAGTCTCGCTTTACAATGTCCAATCTGTGTCATCGATATTCATATTTCTTTGGTTCGCCAGTACATATTTCTCCGGTGTCCGCCTACAGCCGAGGAGTTCTATAAGCGCGACGTGAAACTACGTAGAAAGTCTTTGTACTCGATAGAAATAATAACGACGTCAGAAGTTCAATGCAACGTGACGAAACGCATAATGCACGCGACGAAGTGTGACTTCTTTGGATTCATTCTGATCTCACCAACCATTGACTTTTCTTTCTCTGTACCGTCTCTGTACTAGCTCTGTACTATCTCTACGCTGTTCATCGAGTGTCACTGCGTTTATATCTATAAACATTTATAACTTCTATCCAGTGAACATTCTTTTTGCCCGACATAACGTAATACCAATAAGCCTGCTGGCTATTTGTAGAGCTAACGATAGCTACTAGTATCGATCAACGTCAAAACTAAACACGATCTATATTTATGTTGCAGGCAACGAGGAAGATTTCAAAATGCGGGTACCTGTTCGTCGCCCCGGGCTGGGATTTCTCGAATCCGTTGAATCGAACGAAGGTAAGAGAAACGAGACGAATTTTCCAATATAACCGTTAAAACCTATCGTCGAAGAAGATTACGTTAACGCCACCATTTATCAAGTCTTGCTGCGGTATACTGCGTTTTTTGGATTAAAGTTTCGAATAAAGAGATTAGGAAAATGATCGTTCGCGTCGGTTACGAATAATCTTGCGATAGTAAAAGAAGACTTTCTTCTGTTTGCTACTACACCTGATCAACCGTGTCTAAGGTGTTAATAAACAAATGGAAAGTGGAATTTCTCTAATATTTAATAATCATGCGCCGCAAACTAACTTACCTCCAAATATTTCCTAGAAATTTATTCCCGTCGTTGTATCAAATATTTTGCCTGAAGGAAAAATAAATAATTTCCAATCGACGAAGCGGACGACGCTCTCCAGTTACGATTAATAGATTTGCGATTCGAGGACATGTTCGAGGACACCGATTTCTCTCTTAGCGCCAAGCTACCGACAACGACGCGGAAAAGAAGAATCGCTGCGATAACGGAGTGGAAATTAATATAGCCGTGATTCTGTGTTGAACGGGAGCTCACGATCGGCATAAATCTCGGCGGTCTCGATGAAGGACTCGCGGCGGTGGCCGAGATCACCAGGCGCTCCGAGGACAGCGAAATCGGCGGTTCTCTTATCGATCTGGACGCGGCAAAAATTCGATACGAAGCGTTAAGAATCGTGCGTCGCTGTTCGCCGGAGAAAGTTTAGAAAGGAACGGCCGATTCGCAGTTCGCGGTCGTAAATATAAAACGGAGAAAAAACCGGACGATCGGTAACCAGCGGGAACTGTTTGTAATTCGTAGTCACGTACGTACGCGAGCAGTTACCGTAAAATGGGAAAAGGTTCGTCGCACGTTGTTCGAGAACAGCTGCTTGCTTCCGTCATTTTCTATTATTTCGTTCTTCGTTTCTTAAAGTTTCGGTATAGCGTCCCGTGGAAGTGTTCGAACACTTATTTTATAGAAAACACTCGTACGTCATTTTGTCTGCGCGTTATAAAAAACGGGAATAGAATTTCAGCTTGTAAAAAAAAAATGAAATCGATAAGAGTAAGCTCGCTGCATCTTTTATTCGCAACGATAGAGTAAAATAGGAAATTCATATTGCTACGTGGTTTGTGATTTGTTCGATGAAAATTTATTTGTTTGTTAAATTTTATAGTTAAAATTTTATCGAATCGCTAGCCTGATCGTTGGAGAATGTCATCAATGGTACCGCGATCGGAATTATTATCCTTTTATATCGACGACTCGTATATTGATAGAAATTTTGATTCGGTGGTCGCGGCGAATCAAATAGCATTTGTTCGTCGAAGCGATATCGAGAATGGGAAGATGGAAATGGAAGCGCGAAGAGAAGGCAATGGTATCGATCGTTTCAGCAGCGTTGCGAAGGATCCACAACGAGATCGAGCACGGGGTTGCACGGTTATCCTCGCTTTCTCGATAATGAGAAAATTGTGCGGTTCGATCGATCTTGTAACACGATCTCGCGATCATAGACCGTCGATAACGCGCCACGTAGCTCGAGGCATCGAAACGGAAGTGATCGATGGCTCGGACGCGGCATTTCCGATCTCCACCTCCGATCATTTTACCACGCTTCCGCAGCTTAAGTTTAAATACCGCGAGATCGACGCGTACAAAGGCTCTCAAGAGTCATCGATGTTCCAACGAGGGATAAAGACTTTCGATTAATCCCTAAAGATTATCACGGCTGAGATTTCATTGCAAAAATTACGATGTTACTCGTAACCAATGCAAACCATAACCTTTCTGATCTACTCGTCAACGATCCTTCTCCGATTCTTTTATTCGCGATATAGTTTTTTTGTATAACTTTTTTTATAGCTTCTAAGCTTTCTTGCCTGCCGTTGTATCCGGTTTTGTATCCCGCTGTCAAAGACCATCGGCGAGATATCTCGCATTTTACACGTATCGATGAAGAGCGATCATAACTCAATGACAAATGGCCAACGATAGAAACTGATTTAAAAATGTCATCGAGTATAATCGTTCGGAATTTTGAGTGGCCGTCCGTTTATGGCACGAACAGGCCCATTCTCTTCTTTAGAAAATTTTGCATGTTCTCCCCGAGCTGCGATCCTAACGACTCCGAGGTCAGGTAAAAATCCCCTGGAAAGGACCAGCCGGAAGAGCAGGATAGACAGGCGAAACCCAACGACTGGTAGGGAGAATCAGCAACGTAGGGGGACAGTTCATCGCCGGACATCGTACCGTGCGGGTAAGATACTTCGCTCCCAACAAGATCTTACCACCGCCGTCCATCATATCACACGCTACGTTCATGCAACAAGTTCAACACAGTGCTGGATTACTCTAACGCTCGATATATTAAACCTCCTCCACCTTGAGCGTTAATTTATTCGAGGTACGCGATATCGACCAATCGGTTTGAGCTGACCGGTTTAGTCGATGATTCGCAACAATAATTAACGAATATAGTATCGACTCCATTTTGTGTCGGTGGAAATTTCATTCTACGTATGTATCTATATCAAAAAGAAAGCAAAAAAAGCAAGAAATAAGAGTGGAAGAGAAATTTGGCTTTTCGAACTCGTCAGTCGTAACAGTCTTTTTGGAACAATTTGTTAAATCGCAGGATCGTTTAGCCGGAGATAGCTATCGTAGAGCATGAATCGATTAGAAGCGTGTATATCGTTATTATAGTATACGCTTCGCGATTCGATCAGCGTCGAATGGATGCGTGAAGAGCGAGTTTAAACGATCGATTATCGAATTGTACGACGCGTCGTTGCGGAGCTCGTTGTCGAGAAACGCACGAATAGAAAGCGGTTTCATGGATGGCCGTGTTTGGCCTCGATCAACAAACTCTCCCTTGATTTTCTATGACAGCTGTGACTGCTCTTCCGCGAGTTTTTCGCCGTCCCGCGAATAATGGGAATTCTTCTTCCGGTTCGCAGTCGTCGTTCACCTTGCAAGACACGTTCTTCCATACAGAATATGACAGTATCTTGATCGCGGTGTCGCTTTCGTTCTAATCATCGAATCTGTCGTTGTTTCGTTATTGTTTCGCTCTGCAAACATTCTAATCTAAATTCTACAAGCTCGTAGATCAAACTATCTCTTCTCTCTTCTTCTCTCGGCAATTTCATAATAAAAAATATAAATCTTTATGTTTCGATCTTGTTCGTTGTTCAACAAAGAGAAAGACTTTTAATTTCTTTAAATAGCGAGATAACAAATTGAAAAATATTTTTTGCATAGAATGGAAACGAGAAATGGCTTATATTAACGATTATCTTCGTATTTTTCACGATTATAGAAAAACATGATTAGATGCAAAGTGACAGAGAATCAATAATTCTATGTTCGATAAAGACGAAATTACAAAATGCAATAGAAGCGAATAAGCGTAACACAACGATATGAACCATAGAAGCGTATTGACGTCATGAGAAAGATACGATTAGCGTTACATAATTACAATAAAAAAAAAAAAAGTCTTCCAGCGTTCAAATTATCTTTTCTACGTCATAAACGATCATATATCATCTCGAAAGCCAGACATCTGATTCTAAGAGTTCGCGTTGTCTGTTCCCCAAATTACTCTCATTAGATGACCGCTATCGTTTCGTGTAATGAAAAGGATGCCTGTATATAATACATCCTCGACCTTCAGCCTCTGATTTATTCCCAATTCGCACTTTAATCGAATCGAGCGTAAGAACGAGCGCTAATCGAGCCTCTTAGAAGCCGAACCGGCTAACTCTGCTTTTTGCGAGTTTCTCAATTTTATTTTTCAGGTAACACGATTAATGCTCCTTTTTCGAGAAACGAACGATTTAGTTGTACGTCCGAGACTTTTTCTGTTTCAAACTTTTTGCCTTTTAATTTGTAAGGAAATTAAGCAGTGAAAATACACGAGATCCATAAAATACAGAAAATGCAGAAAAAAAAACGATCGAAATATAATTTATGCAGAGTAGAGTAGAGTACAAACGGGATATTTTTTTAGTTGCATTTATAAAAATATAAATTTGCATAAACATGGTGGATAGCTTGTTTATCGGAAAGAAATGGCAGAAAACAAGAGCAAATTTTACGGTAGATTAGAAACAATAAGCTTACGAACGTTAGTTTCCTCCGCTTTTCGATTTACGGAGTCGCGATCAGCGTTATCGTTCCGAACGATTCAATTATTTCTCTAATGGCTGTTCGATAGGAGTATGAAAATAAACGATTCGAGCTGGATAAAACAAACGTAGGCACCGGCGATCGTTATACGGGCCGATAAACAGGGCATCATGGAATAACGAACAACCCGGAAGCTCGGTGGGAATCGGCGGCTCTGTGTATTGTCGTTCTCAATAGGTTGAAACTATCGTGGAAATTACATCGAGCGAGACGCGAGCCTGTAAATCTCGCTCGTTTCACCGCCAGACGTCGGAGAAAGTGAATAATTAGAAGGCGCCTTAAGGCCTTAAAGGCCTTTAAAGCCTAAACGACGAACGGTGCGTAACAACCGTCTTCTCTCGGTTCACAATCGTGACGAGACTCCTTAATTAAGTGGATCTTGCTAATTCATGCGTTTAGCGATGTTGATTTTCATCGAGTTTGTCCATTTTGTTTGCCTATACTATTGTTTTCCTTAGCATTACATTTTGGGAATATTCTGCGAATTGCGTGATACGGTTACGGAATTTTTTTTCCAGCAATTGTACTTTTAGATATGGAATTTGTTCTAGATTCGCCTGTTTGCTTAGAATTTTTCAGTTTGACAATTCTCTAGATAACGGCAGACAATTAGCGCACGATTGCCACGAGATTCCTTCATCGAGCGAATTTTCTTCCAATCTGTACGTTTCTCTTGCCTACGTTATTGCTTTTATTCGATCTCCAACATTCTCCACGAATTATATTTCGACAGCAATTCAAACATTTGGGTATAAAATCTTCGTCGCCTTGGCTAGTTTTAATTTTAAAGAATTTTCAGGTTAGACGATCGTACAATATTTTAATTAGAGGATGATAAACTTTCTTTCGGAGCTACCGACCGCGTCTTTCCTCGTCGATCTTTTATCCAAATTAAACGCCATCAATGACGCATTGATGGTCGACAAAGCAGAAGAAACTCGACTCGTATTTAAGGCAGAGTCCGCATATAACTGCGTAACTGGGAACAACGGTGCATTAATCGCGATAACGAATTTGTAGAGTCATCGAGCACATTATACCGCGTGCGTAATAAAGTAAACGAATATTGCAGTGGCCTCGGTATCGTAACGTATCCAACGATAAGAGACGCCGACTTCACCGATAACACGATCACAATGCCATGTCTTTTTCATCGCACGATTACAATTAAGAAAATAATCATTGTTTTTCGATCTTTCAGATCTACGTTATTCGATATTATTTAACAGCACCGAACGTATCTTTTTCTTCTATTTCTACGTTCCGATCGTACGAATACGTAATTTCGTCCCTCGTTGTATATCCTATTCGTCGTTTACCAACGATTAGTTGCATAACGATAATGACACAGCGTGTGCGTCGAAACGAAGCATAATACCTGCTAAATCAGCATGTCAACGTGTTGCGTATCGTATCGGTGGCCGTACACCACGGAACCGCCGACACGTGTCGATGTTTGTCAACCGATTTTCTGCTGGTTCTTCCCGTATCTGTTTCGACGATCGTTAAATAATAGCCGCAATCAGGATACAAGAACGCTGCTCGTGTTTCTTTTGGGAACGTTGCGTTATACTAAGTACACCGGCGTCATATTGCACAATCGTCGTCGTACGTACACATAAACGTGTATAAATACAGAGACGCTATTCGATTGCATAACCCTGGCATACCTCATTGTTAGCCTGGGTTCTTTGTAACAGAGAAAACACGGTCTTATCAGGTGAAGAAAGAACGAGCGCTTTCCTTTTGTCGGTTGGCCTCATCCCACGCGAATTGCACACTTACCGCCATAACAGAATTTATGGTTTATCAAGCGTGCGTACCGTTAAGGACCCTGGCGAGGCAACGGCCGTATGTATCCGCTCTGATCGCGTATGATAATTTCATATTACGTTACTTCCAGATCTTTGCTTCGAATGAAACGCGTAGAAAGTTCCGAAAATGGTAAATCGGTAATCTCGTAGGATAATTCTACGCTGCATTACGATCGAGATCTTTGCGCAGATCTAATGGACGATATTAAGAACATGTGGAATATACGCTCGTGTAACGTACAGTTGTCTTTATGAACGTGGGTTGTATTTAATTCGATGGGTTTAATAACGTCGGACTTGGGCCAAATTGGCACATATTTAGGTCGCGTTATGTCTGACTCGCGCAGTCCTTAACTACTTAACTTTATATTACGCTTAACCTCGCTCATACTTCACGTTTTCTCACAATTTCCTTTCGAAAACTATTCGCAATTTGCTTTTATCGCTATACTCTCCTAACCAACGATCCAATTATATCGAAATTTCTGCCGAATCAAGTTCTCACCCGAGAGTAATTTCAGAAAAATCGAGTCAGTCAAGGTAGGATCGTAAAGGACGCGAATATTATGCAAATTTCGATTTGTGCGTGGCCAGTTAAAGAAGATCGCACGTCGTTAAGCCGAAGATCCATTAAAGCCAGTGACGCGGGACGAGCAAAGTCGAATCTAAAGCAAGTCTAGAACCGTTTCTGTTCAGGCTATTTCCGATCTGGGTTACACTTGCTCCGACTCTCGTTAAACTCGCTCGTCGAATCGTCCTTTTCCCTATTGTATCTCCGATAAGTTGTACGTTGTTCAAGAACGATCGTCGAAACATCGAACCGACGAAATCGATCGAACCAATGGCCCGATCGTATGTTACGCCATGGCCCCGTTTAATTAGCCAATTAACGCGTGCACGTTGGCTTAATTCGTTCTCGCGAGCAGGACTGGCCTGGATCGAGCCGGGGAATTCGCGCACAAAGATATTTTCCCAGACGGTTCTGCGAGAAACGCCAGAAGAAATTGGCACACTCTAATGAACCTGCAATACGCGGGAAAAAAATCGAGGCCGAGCGTAAAATTCCTCGGGTAACGTTAATTTGCATCATAATGGACGCGCCTCGTGTCCCCTCACGATCGCAACCGGTCTCTCTCTCTCTCTTTCTCTCTCTTGAACTTTCTTCGTATTCTTGCCCATTCTTTTCGTCCTCGCTCGCCATTTTTTCTTCTTTTCTTTTCTTTATTTTTTCTCTTCTTTTCTTTTCTTTTTTTTTCCTTTTCTTCGTCTTCGAGGAAAAGCAAGTGGCACGTCTCTAATGGTATGCTTTCACTGCAAATGGGAGTCACAATAGAAGCGTGGCTCTACGTGGCTAATCATATTAATTCGTAGAAAATCCGGAGCATCGACTATCTATGTCGTGGAAGTTTCGTTTTTTCCGAGCCAGCGATTCGAGGACGTCGCGTTCCACGCCTTCGTAAACGACGTGTTTTAAATTGGAGAAAGAGACGTTTACGCGTTGCCTTTATGCGGTGGTATTTCAATTTATACTTGAATCTTGATTATTCGAAAGGACGGATAACGTTATACTCGTACGGGGGAAGATGCTTCATTTTCAGTTATTCCGTGAACATTAATATTAAACGCGAACAGAGACTTTTGAATAAAAGAAACTATCGTATTCATTTGAATCGGACCAAGTAGATCGCGTCACTCGTAGGCCAATGGCCTTGGACGTTAGATTTATCGGGGCGTTGAAAATATTTGACAGTAGAATTCTTTCCTTAACGAAGATTATTCTGTTATCATTGGTAGAAAATCTGTAGCGTCGACTATTCAAGTTGTAGAAGTTTCTTTTTTCTGAGCCAGTGATTTGAGAATGCCTTCGTGAACGGCGTGTATTAATTTAAGGAAAGAAACATTTATACTTATGTTGGAAATTTCTAGACTTGTTAACCTGAATAGCAACACGATCGTTATAATTCAAATGGAACATTTCGAGAGATTAAAATTCTGGAGGCAATTATACAAGATATTAAAATTATAAGCCAATCTACAAGAAATTAGAGTTACAGGCATCGTTAATAAAACGACAACGAATATTCATAAGGCAAGCTTCGAAAGAAAAAAGAGCCAGCAAAGTTATTCTTTTATCGTCTTTTTCCATGGCGCCCAAATTGCAGCGTAATCCCCGGATTAAAAAAAAAAAGAGAGAGAAAAAAAAGAGAAAGAAATGAATCTCCTTCTCTGCCGCATCGTTTCCAGTGAAATTGCTGGCATCATGTGAAATCGTTCTGTAATTCCACGGAAGATTATCCGGCGTATAAGGGCGGATCTTCGGAACCCGACCACTCGACCGTGCCCCCATCCCCGTATCAAAGAACTTTACGAGCTTTTAATTGAACAATATTGAATGAAGACGAGTCATCGTGGTCTTTCACGAGTTCTTGTTAAACATTCCCGTGGATGGAACTCGTGCAACTTTCATCGCACGAGGCTTTAACGAGCGTATTTTTATCACAACGACGAACAGGGCGATCAGATTTTGTTACCGAGCACGGGCCATACGTGTACAATCTGCGACGCAAGATCGTGAATTTGGCGTCTCTTCCCGTGAAAAATTAATTTCTTTCTTTTGCACAAACGTTTATGCGTAACGACGTAACGTAAGTTCGAGGCGAGAAGAAGAGGAAGAAGAGGCAAGAGAATGAAAGAAGAAAGTAGAAAGAAGGGAAGATTTTGTGAAAATCAATGTTATTCTCTTAAAGATTTACGCAGATTGAAAGCTCGGAATGGAAATGGAAGGATGAAAGGGTGGGCGACGAAAGAAAGGGAAGATGAAGGAATATAAAGGAAACGGTATAAAGGAAGAAAGAAGAAAGGGAGATAATGTAGAGAAGGAAAATGGAAGAGGAAGAAAGGAAGGAAGCGAAAATTAGAATTAGACGGAAAAGAAAAGGGAAGGGGAATGAAAAGAAAAAAAAAAAAACGAAGGAGGAGGAGGATAAAGAAAAATGTCCATACAGAGATATTTGCATCGACGATCTTATGCAACGGACTGTACATGTGAGCGCGGTTTAAGGCCCGCTGCTGCAAAATGCATTTGCTTACGGCTCGCTCACGTACGCCCGTATAAAACGGCGCATTATTCGCGAGTTATGCCCCGTACGCACGTCGCTGCTTCTTTTTTTTTTTTTTTTCTTCTCCTACACCCTTTGTGAGCTGCCTCTTAAAGCTTCAAGGCGGCCCTTCCTGCACGCGTCGTTCCTTTCTTCCCTCTCTTCTTTTCCTCGCTGTCCTCTTCTTTTTTCTTGCTTTTTTTGCTTTCCTCTCTTCTTCCACCTCTTTCCTTTCGTCGCCGTTTTTTTCTCTTCTTTTTCTCCCGTATTTTTACCTTCGGGTTCCCCGTCGTCGCCTCGGCGCCCAAGGGACGTGCGACACGTGCAAATGCGCCTTCATCCTCGTCTCCACCTACGCGTCCGCTAATCGATGCGTTCATTGTTTGTTGAATTACACCGTGGAGCGTTCGTTAGGTTTGACGAAACACCGATTAGTCAAAGACGCCGTGGAAGTCTCGCTGAGATCTTGCTGTTTTTGGAATTTCGATTTCGCAACGTGAGACGTTGCTAGATCGCGAGGAATGCCGAGTTTTAGGATCCTTCAGTTTTACGTCGTTTACCTCGACGAATTTGTTTTTAAACGTCGCGCAAATCTCGAGGGAATCTTACTTCTTCGTAATTCGTTCTTCGCAGTTTGGAATATCGTAAGATCCTAAGCAACACCATGCTCCAGAATTATAGTACCATACTTTCCATACAACTACAGGTTCGTCTACTTTGACGAAACGTTGATCGATCCAAGGAGCCAGAGAGATCTCGGTCTTCTGCAATCCACACTTCGCAACGGAGAACATTACGAGATTCCTCGGAACGCAAATACTCGTTTCAGAAACTTCGATCCGCCGCTCTAGACTCGATCTAGATCCCTCTTCGAGTTTTCCTTCGAACGGCCCAGGAAAAGCCATCGAATCTAACCTGTTTTCACTGAATTTTCCTTAAGAAGCAGCCTGTGCTTCTCCATTTGGCAAGTGTTCGTCCGTGCCTCCGTTTCGCTTTCCATCGTCGGAAGACTCGGAGATCGGCTGGCTCGTGGAAACATTCGCCTTAGTCACTCTGCAAACTAGTAACTCGCCGTTTGATAAATGGCGACGCGGTGAGAAACGAAAATTACCAGCCAGCTAGTCCGTAAGAGCAGGTTCGCGAGATTCGACGACGAAATTCGTACGAGCACGTACGAAACGATAAGCGAGCCACTGGTGGCTCGACGCGAGAGGAATTCTCGTGGTCGCAGAAGTCCGACGAAGGCGTTGTTGAGGTCGGACGGTGAAACAAAAGGTCCGGCACGGTTGCTCGTGCTAAGCTAATTATCGATAAGGCAATCAATCTCTGGAACGCTGCACGGCTTTCTGGTAATGCCAACCTCCTGGCAACGAGAGAAAGCAGTTTCGATTGGGACCCGAGGTGCCGATTGTTGTTCCGCGCTATGTTCGCCCGTGTTACCTATGCGATCGCGATTTCGAGGAAATGCCACTCGAACTATTTGTTCGCTCGTTGTTTCGGTTAAAACACTTTGACTGCCACGCCGAAATCACGCGTTTCGCTCAGAACGCCACAGTCTTTTAACACAGTGCAACGTTAGATGCAAGATTAGTTTTCATTTTTTGTATCGATGTTCTAATAAAAATGTTTAATCGTTCAATGGCAGCGCTTTTTATTTCGAAGTATCTTCTATTTATCGGTTATATTGAAAATCCCCTAACTGTCAATTTTCATTCAATTTACACAATTGTAAGAAGTTCAAACGCTCCGGCCATCGATGATCACCGTGGCGTCACGGAAGAAACCGTGTATGAACCATGTATGAACAACGTGGCAGTCAAAGTATTAATCGAACGACCTGATTAACGATTGTATCACCGGTGATCGGTGTATAGGTTTTGAAAGAGGATTTCAAATGGTACACGGATGCATCGATTGTTCGTACGTTTGTAGAGAAAGTTAAATCCGAAGGAAGATGATTAATTTCAAGGAAATCAGATTTGTTGCGCGGCTGTCTTGTCGTTGCGTCGATTAATAGAAGGCTCGGTGGAAACTATCGGCTTGGCAACTAAGTTGTTGCGGTTTTTGTCATTAACATCTAATGACAAAATCCGCGATCGCTTAGTTGCCAACTGAAAATTCTATAAAAAAGATTCGCATCGATCTCTTTAATGATCGTCTTTAGAGTGGATTCAAGAAATAATACACGTTCTCCGAGGTAGGATTTTACGCGAGATTCGTGGAAGTCGGGATAATTGGCGGGGGCCTCGGTTCATTGTCTCCTGGGTAACTCGATATTTTCACGTTCGATAGCGGGGTATGGAGTGTGGTACGCAAGGGTTTCAGGTAAACGACTGCCGCGAGCCGTGTACGCCATTGTTTTATCCAATCAGTGAAGGGTTAACAGAGCTTTGCCACGACGTACGATTTGTAATTCCGCGATAGAATCGATTAGTTTTTGCGATACTTAGAAGCCAGGTCGATCCACTTTTGCCCCGGTATATTGAAATTTCACGATAATAAGATTATAACGATGATTCGAATGGAATGAGAAACCTGGAGCTATACGACGGAGAAACTTGTATTCCATTGTGTCGAAAAGCGTAAGCAAAAGTGCGAAAGAGATTGAACTATAATCGAGAGATTTATATTCATTATCGTATAATCTGAAATCACGTACACACGACTGGATAATTGTGGAATACTTGGAATATCTCTAGTGTAACGCGTTCTTCGAAACATGAATTTTACGATCGTGATTTCGCAGGTATCTTGAAACGATCGATAGGTCGAATCAATCCGATTAACGAGGTATCGTTTAATTCGCGACACCGTAGGGACTCCACTTTTTATTTCGTCGCGTCTGCGCCACGAACGGACGGATAAATCAAGTCCTCGATACGCGATTCAGTTGGAATTTTGTCAGGTTCTGTACTCTGATTATTATTCCGATCAACGTAATTTCAAGCGACCTTAGGCGCTTACAAAATGATCGTCTTAATTTCAGGTACTGGATATCGCGTGCATGCTTATTTCTATGCAAATAGTGAAAAGTTTCGAGAAAAGAAAATGCGTGTAAATTATCTTCTTTCTTTGACATTCTGGGGGACAACGTTTTCACGCTTGAAAATTTTAGAAACTTACAGCTTTAGAACTTTGAAGATAACGCAGAAGTTAAACATATCGTTTATTCTTCGCTCAGAAAACGAAGTTCTATTAGCTTGTCGGAAAAGTTTCTTTCGTTTTATAAGGAAACAATAGACGCACGATGTTTCTTGTTTTATAATAGTTTTTTGAATTATGCACGAACATAGTAGTAGAAATAGAAGGAAATGGATCGCATCTAATTCAATAAAATAATATCAAACAGAAATCGTTTAATATCACTTTATGAAACGAAAGAAACTTCTCGGACAACCTAATAATTTTAACTTTCGAGAAGCTTCGCGCTCGCGGACCAAGGACCTTGTAATTTTAACTGGTGCTTTCGTTCGATCGCAATTCGTTGGTTGTCGGAAGAAATCGCGACAGAGTATGCGAGAGATGTAATTATCGGGGCAACGATCTGCGGAAAGTGAAAATGTCGTGCCGGGGCTGCGTTTCAGCCAATTACGAGGACTTTATTCATCTGCGTGGCTTCGTGGTGCACGCCGGGATTATTCGAGTTACCGTCGATTCCCTTGGAATCGGCATTGCATTTCCAAGCGATCCACTCAGGTAACGGCTGATACGCGGTCAGAATATTTCGTCCACCCGACTGCAACTTTGTCGATCGAAACTCGCGTGATTAAGAGAATTCTGCTCTTCGTGTACTTCCTAGTGAATACACCTGACAGAATGTCAGAGTCTGATAAGTTGCGGAACGAGTTGAAGAGATCCTCGAGGGGCAAGTAACAAAATTGCAGAGGAAACTTTGCTACATCGTTGCTTCGTTAATTAAACATCTCATGCACGAATTTTTCAAGTTTTCTATTTCTCCCTGACTTTCCACTCTATTTCTCTGATAACGTTCGTAAAAGATACGAATTTGCATAAACATCTGTAGTCCACTAATTACCTTACATTCGCGTTGCTCGTGTTAATTTCCTGCGCGAATAAGGAACAAGTGCTCGTGGACACGCGCGAGTTCGTGTCGCGACATTACCAGGACACGCTCTGTTTCCACGTAGTTGCCATTTTCCATGGCACGCGGTCATGTTCAAGTCGATTCTTGATGCTCGTAGCTGTCGCGAATACAGGACACTGTCGTTGGCCAGACGCGAAATTGTTGCGTCGCGCGTTAAATCGGCGCTATTTGGCCGCGGCAAAATGTCCACAATGTCGGAACACGAGTGTGTCGTGACTTCATCGTCTGGTACCTCGATGCCGTCTATTGTTCTACGAATAGACTTCACCTATCCCTTCTTCTCTTTTGGCTCTTTCGCTTTTCCGCCGTTCCTCGTCCACCTTTCACCACGGAATTAACCAGGAAAACATTTTCGACGATTTATGCCGCCGAGGAATTATTGCGAATATGATTTACGTCGATGCAGAAACGCAAGCGAGTCGGGCAAATCGATCGGTTGACATTCTGTGAAAATTCGTCGATTTTAACGTTAAAACATACGATCGACCTATCGGAATAATTTATAACGTGTATTTGATCACGATGAAAGTTACGATTGTACAGGCAGAACTGCTGTTGTGGAGTGTACGCGTATGAAATATCGAGACACGCGAGCCCTGGCATCTACCGTGAGGAAAGAAGATCGAATCTGATCTGCGGTAATTCGATCGTGAAAAGAAGGGAACAGAGAGCCGCGAATCGGCAGGCTGATATCGTTTTCTACAACGTTTTGTCGCGGCCTGGTATTAAAATTCTTCGTGCTCGTTGCGACACCGAGGCAGGAACTACCGATTTAATTCCATCTCTTGTCTTTTACTAGCACCTTGACTTTACCATTACAATCCAATCTCGTCTACGATTTCCTGAACTTTGATCAATTTTCTTTTTCTCTCTATTTTTCCCCCGGAGTCTCTCGTTTATTCCTAAACGTCAGAAAAAAAAAAGAAAGAAAAAAGAAAGAAAAGATAGAATTCCATTGTACCAAGAAGTTGGATGTCACGCGATATTTCAAAAAATACTCTCGAGGAACTCTTGAACTTTCTTACTTACTTCCATGAAACGCACGCTTCCCTTTAACCCGCATCTGTCTCGAAGACGATTCTCATGCTCTTCTTTGTCTGAAATGACCCGTGACCTTTCTTCTGGAAAAGCGGAAACGCGTAGCAGGAAGAACGGGAAATTGCGTAAACTCTGCTCAGCTCGGACAGACGACTTTTCAGAGATCTAATTCGTGGAAGAACACGTCCCTGCCGCTTTCAGCTTCGTTCTTCTTGCGTTCGTGCGGCGAAGGCGGCATTAAATCGAGAGAGGCAGAAATTTCGTTGCACAATCCAACCACTCGTCGGATTTCTCTGGCACGGGTAAAAGGCAAAAACCTCTTCGTTAATACGACACGATCGCCGTCGGTCTCCGGGACTCGGTGACTAGTTCGATCGGTAATTCGAGCCGGGAGAAGTGGCAAGAAGACCCGGAAGAACGCCACAGAAGAAAACCTTCGTAACAGGGCAAGGAGGATCGGCTCCGTGGTGAATGGCGTACGATTCGATGTTATCTCTTTGTTGCATCGCCGACTCTGCCTCGGTTCTGCTTCGCAGCATTTCCAGAAAATCCCATCTTGTGTTTCTTATGCTTCGTAATTGGGAGAAATTTGTGATTCCAGGATCTTGCGAGCGAAATTTGCATTCTTCGTGATAAATGTCGCGCAGACGCTTGTATTTCACGACTAGCGAGAATTTCCATGCTTTTGATAAAATTAATGTTGAATTTTATTAAACATTAGATAGAAACTCTATTATATATATATGTATATATCTTCTTTTTCCTTCATCCTACTACTATTAAATTCTTCAATTAAATTGTTAAAATTGAGTGTCCGAAATCTGCTTCGTTCCTCGTGTACTCCGATTGAAAATAAGTGGAGCGACAGGACAGTGAACGTTGTAGTAACAAACTATAGTAACGAGAATCGATTTCCTCCGGACTATAATCCAACAGCGTTGAAACAAGCCGACATGTCAATACTCATCGTTGAATCCCGACTATTATTAGCTAGAACACGACGCGTACTGGTATGCAGTGTGCTGTTTGCTTATTATAGACAGGAAATAGATCTGAATAGGCATCGATTAGAAGGGCATTGACTCGAGCAAGTCCTAAATTCGTATCCATCTAGAATACTCAACCTAAATTTACATTGTCGATCGATAAATACTTAACCCTTACTTGCTATCGAATGTCGTTCGTGTAACCTTTCGAATGAGATGTTTTCTAACGTCTATGGTCACCGCTTGTCGTCGAAAAGACAGTTCTTTTTATTTTTTATTTTTTTTTAATTAAAACACGAGATACGTTCCATTGGATAAAGTTAAATAAAACGTTATCCTGCCGAATCTCGATCTTGATGTTTGAGGCTGAAAAATCTCGAAGATGCTTGGTAATTAAACCATAAACCACTCCGCGCGTGTAATAAAACCACTTTCTTGCCACATCTTTCTTTTACACAAAATAAACGACGTCTCGCCTATAGCGTCAGACGAATAAAACTTTCACGCCAGACGACTGACTGAGAATGTGTTCTGCTTGTATTATCGCAAAAAAATCGTTATTTGCTTTCGCTTCGTACAAATGTATTGCATAAAATTATAATTCGATTAATTAGAATACTCAAAGGACGATACATTTGAGAGTACAAATCTACGCGACTGGAGTGAAATTCTGAAAATCCTCTGTAATTTTCGATCCGCCAAGTATCTCGGCGCTTACGAGTTAAAAGCGTCGAGACAGTCATCGAATAAAATCGTAGCGAGCAGTTCGAGGCCGAAGAAATCGCGATCCGCCGAAACGTTGTTCCGCGAGCGTGCACTTGGCACACATTCCCATGGTAAAAAAAAGGCTCGACGTCCGGAGAAAGGGAGAGGAGGCCGAGCGAAGAGCGTGCGAAAGCGTTCCTCCCGTCCATGGAAAACGATCTCAACGAGAGCCTTCCTTCGATCGGTCGTGATATAAAACGCGCACGGCGTTTTACGCGTCACTGAACGACCAAACGAAAAGGACACGCGTCGATGGAAACGCGCGGGGAACCCGGTCGATCGGTGAGCACAGGCCACTTGTAATTGTCCGTTTCTCCTCGGCTCTATCGCCACGGTTCGATCTTTCGCTCGAAGAGAGGCCGTTTTCTGGCCCGATAACGCGATCTATCGCCGCACGTAGCTTGGACGATTCGCGGACGAGTCTCACTCGACCACCGTCTCGATCCTCGATTTACGAACTCGACCGACGCAAACCGCAAGGATAAACCGTTCGAAAGCCTTTTCCCGTGAGAGTGCATCCAACCTGCACGTGGAACACGTGCGATCGAGCAGCACCTCTTCCATGCAGAGTCAAGGATTGTGGGTTTGTGGGAAGTTAGTTCTACGAACGACCAGAGTTAGAGAGATGTTCAGTCGGCGAGCATCGGAGAATTGGAACGCGTTCATCGGGCTCTTGCGTTCCGATACGTCGATCGATATAGTTTTTCACTCAATGGAAATTTCAAATATTCAAGGCGGTCGAATATCTGCGTATCAAATTTATGCTCCCAACGAATAATTAATTGGGGATTTCAGTTTGAACCGATCGACTGATATAGTTCGCTGAATGGAAATTTCACGAGTTTAGAAAATTCAAGTCGAATAATAATAGGTATAACGATAGAAAATCTGTACTCGGTGAATGGAGAGTTTACGAGAGCGAGTTTACCAGTCCCGAAGACGATGGAAGAGACGTTTGCGAGATTGCGAATTTCGCCCGATCGACACGATTGATTAAGGCTTTCGAGTTTCGAAGCGATCGACGTAGATTTTCTAAAGGTAGATGGAAAGTTAGAAAATTTGAAACATACGATTTCGATAGCAAAGTATATTCGGTAAACGGCGAGTTTATGGAGATAACACGTCGATTTTCTGTATAAAACGACGAGTATCGAGAGACTGACGTTGGTCGAATTTTTCTCCTTGATCGCACGATTACCACGGGGTGGTTGATTTTTCGCGTTGGCTAATGAGACGGGTGAACTTGCGGCTAATGCGGATTTTTCTCGCATACGCGCAATCAATCACGCTTTGAACCGGGTATGGAAATTACATTTGTGATGTGATTAATGAAGCCGCTACGATGAGAGTACAGGGTCCACGAGTTCCACGCTCCAACATTCGTATAATATATTATACGGTTGGAAAATGGTAGCCGTATAATTGAAACCAGCGTTTTCTATCGTCCTTGGAACGATTAACGTTTTTTCTCTAGATTTTATCAGCGATACCGCGACATCTCGTAATAATCAGCAGTTTCCTATATTTATTAACCGTATCACGCACAGCAATACGGCAGAACTTTGCGTATACGAGCTATTCGTGGTACAAATGCTACTTTCCTATTTTTCTGTTACACAACAATAAAATTAACGGTTCAAATTATAAAATAATTACGGAGTTAAGCTCATGTATTTTATGTATGTAAATGAAAGGAAATTCTGCCTTGTTATACGTATGCGAGTAAAGATTTAAAAAATTGATAGAAGCAAACCAGTTTATATGTTATAACCTGGTATAATATATATCGTACTTTATAATTACTTCACGAATCTGCTTCTATGCCCTACTTTCACACCGTTTAATTAACAGCGCGATGTGCTCTAAATTAATATACGAAGAGCGTCATGCGCAGACATTCGTCACTAAAACGGTCTCAGGTACCGTTTGCCAATTCTACTGTTTCAATATTTGTAGAACGTCGAACGTTCCTATTTGAAGCACGACTGTAATCGAGTAACCAGTTCCGGGCGGTGCTTTTCTGTGTCTCGCGTACTCGCCTTAAACCCCTGGCAGGTGGAAATCTAATTAGCATACCGTTTGCTCTTTCAGATCGACTCGTGGATACGCGAGCACTGTCCCACGACCAAGACGCTCACACACGTACGATAGACACGAAGCGTAAAAAAAAACAAAATGAAATAAACGTTATGAAACTGCGTAATTAATTTACATAACGATGACGTTTTTTTTTTAGCGCGACAGTTTTATTGAATTTATTAAACGATAGAAAAATGGAACCGCGCACGGTGATTTCAATTTTTCATCGTTGTACGTAGAAATCGAAGGATTCGCAAGAGAAACAGTCCTTTTCAAATCTTCAGATAAGATAATAACTAATCAGATAATAATAATAATAAATTCTAATAGTCAAAAATTAATTATGATCCGTGTCTTGAGCTTTTGTCCAATTAACTGTTTCCATAGAAACAGCTATTGTCACATTCACATTTATTGTGATTTAATTAAATAGAATTCTCCTACGATACAAATACAGACACACTCGTAACAATCATACGACTTGATGAATATTTTCCAAATTGAAACGTAATATTTTGAAAATTGAAACTAAAAGGGCTATAGTACCCTTTTGCTTTTTCTGCAAAAGGCATATGTATATGTTCAGAAGAATCGGTTTTCGCCATTGGATTACGATCGCTAACAGCAGAACTAGCGAAATCTCGTACTCTTAACCATCGATAATTAAATCTAAAGACACGAGATCTAACAATCGGACGTTTCGATATAAAAGCGAATTATTCGTAATACGAGACGTCGAAACTCGCAGAGACAAAAGTTCACGGTGTGAAAGGAAGAAGGTCGAAGAAAAAGAAAGAAAAAAAAAAAAAACACGGGAGTGTCGATGGTTGAACGTGATTACGAGGTGGCAATAGGAAAGCTCATGATCGCGCAAAGATCGAACAGCGGCGATAACAGGATCAGAGCTGAGTTAACCTATTGCACTGGCGTGATGCTGTTGTTCCGCGGATCATAATTTGCACTTGATCCGACGGCACTTGAGAAACTGACTTGCGCGCGGAATACCGTGAGAACGCGAAAAAAGAACGCGTTTCAGGATCCCCTGACGGAGAACGTTTTGCCATTTGTAATGGAAGAAGGTAGGCAGACAACAATCGAGTCGTTAGCAGTGAATTAAGGTCGACGTCCTCCGCGGTACGAGCCGGAGACCTCGATTTTAAAAATTCACTTTCGTCACCAGTGTCACCCTCGTACTTGTACAGACTCGCGAAGGTGCTCGAACGTTCGTACACTTTTCACGAATAGGCTTTTTACGAATGTATTACGTACGTTGTACGAAACATTCTGAAATTATGTTTGACATCGTTACGAGACTCGACTAAGAGATACGGCGAAGTTGGAAACAAACAGAGAAACGTATTCATAGAAATTATGAAATATTTAGTACAAGCGTATATTATTCTCCGTTATATCGACATCGCTGTTATACGAGATCGCTGCTCGTGTTCTATGCTAATTTTGTACTATATATAAGTATGCGTTTGCAATAAATATTCTGTACTTTCTATATATATAGTCGGATCGCTTTCAAATTTTGCCAACGTAATCTCGACAGTCGTATGTCGTTACAGCGGCGATAAAATTTCGAAACGTTTCACATAACACGCACAATATCGACACAAATGTTTCCTACAATAAGGATTCGAGTACTTTCGCGTACGCAGTGTTCGGTGGAGGCACGATATTCCATAGAATCGATAATTCGATAGAGGATGGATGTGGCAACGAACGCGTTGTGACCATTTAGTCGCCAAACGCCATTTCACGACATTCCACGTAAAACAAAATAGCAGTACGCGATAGTCGATGTTTCGCAAGCCACGTGCCACCGCTGCACCTTCGCCATTTATCACGAGGTCCCTACCTCTAACCAAGAGTTGCTTTTCGAGTTGATTTCTTGCTGTTCCTCGTTTCGTCCAGTCACCGTGCTCGTCGAGGCCCGTTAACGGAACTTTTTGCTAATCACGAGCACATGTACGTAGAAACGTGTACGTTCGGTGCTGCGCGGATTATCTGATCGAGCGTCCTTATCGAGGTGCGTCGTTTGACGAGCGAACAGGTGGCCGCAAATGACGAGCACGCGTGTCCCAAGCGGAAATAGAATGTAATCGACGCGAGGCCTCGATCTCGAAACTTCGCGAAGGTACGAGTGAAGTTTTAGCCGACGTGATTTCAGTGGTTCGTGTCGATGATTCTCTTAAACAGCTGGCGCCCTTCCATTTATCTGATTGTGCGTAGTTTGGTTGATTGCGATTACGTATTGCCTGATTATAGGGGATTCAGGTGTCCTCTGTGAGTTATCGTTTAGGGGAATTAGGGATGAGACTAGGAAATAAGAGGACAGTGATCTGTATGGTTTATTTTATATTTTAGGGATCAGAGGTGGTAATTACAGAGATCGTTAGAGACTGCGGTGACTATAGAAGATATATCCACGTACTTTTATTCTCAAGCGTATTAATTGATTTTCATTTATAGATATATATTCATAATATCAAGCGTAGTATCAAAGTTTTGTGGTTATACGATAGTATTACTAAACGATACAAAATGTGATATATTTGAACCGAATTAATTAATATGTAAATAAATAATAAATACGATAGTGCGTCGCTACTTTTTAACTGTATACCTGTGTACGTGTATGTAGTAGGTTGTCCAAAAAGTGTCTTTCTTTCGCAAATGTGTCAACAATTTACCTTCGTACAAAGGTGAAAGCAAGTCTGTCGCGGTGTTTATCCGAACAGAACAAAATGGATCGTACGTAATTCGACAAAAGAATGTAAAACAAGAAACGTTGTGCGTCTATTATTTCCACATAAAAGGAAAGAAACTTTTCGGACAACCTAATAGTAGTTTCTATTACAGCGCGATCTAAGCTTAAATTTTCTCAACGAAAAATTCACTTGATCGCAACCCGCCTAGATGTCGAGAAAAATCGATATAGTCAATTAGCATCGTGAAGAAGATAAACAAATAAATAAGACAAGAAATAAAGAAGAAAATATTGATGGATCGTTACTAGGTCGAGGTTGACATTCAATTAAATCGGCGAAGACGGCGAAGCGAGAAAGAAAAAGGAGAAGGACACGAGGTCCTCGGGGGACGAATAATTGAAATATCGAAGGCTAATTGAGCCAGAGGCAGCTGGAACGGTCGGAATTAATTCGGATCGAGTAACGGTAGCGAGGAGGAGACGGACACGGTTGGAAAGTGGCGTCCGTCTTCGACTCTCGTCGAGCAACATTAACGAGTCTTAATTAATTCATATCGGTTCGCGGGACTCGCGAATGACATTTATTTGGGCCACTAACGGATTACATTCGAGGGAAGCTACTTGAAAGGAGGCGAGACAACAGTGATAACCGTTACCTCTCGATTTACCAAGCTCAATTACGTTTCCAGGGTATAAATGACCGAGTGATTTGAGGTTTTAATCGAGCGGTTTGAATATTTTACCAGGAGAATGTGTATAATTATGAAATACTCCGTAATAGATCTGCTGTGGTTACAGGTATGCATGCTTTTTACTACGAGAGAATGTAGGCTAGAATCTGTCACGAGGAATATTTGATTCGTGTAAATCTCTGAACGATCTAGTGATCTCGTTATAAATCTGATACGTTGGTTTATCAGTTGCATCGTGTTTAAGTCTGAACTATTCGTCGCTTGTTGCATTTGGTATTTTATTTATTAGGTTATTCCAAAAGTTTCTCTAGTTTCATAAATGGAATAATAGATGCACAATATCTTTTATTTTAAATTATTTTATGGATTTATGTATGATCCATTTTGTAGTAATAGAATAAAATGGATCAAACGTAATTCGATAAAATAATATAAAACAAAAAGTATTGTGCGTCTACTACTTCCTTATAAAACGAAAGGAACTTCTCGGACAACCTAGTATTAAATCACAATGGGATAAAAATACAATTTTCGACGTTGTAGAAAGATTCTCTCGATGATTTGAAAAGGCATCTTAATCGAAATAAAGAAGTTGGGGAAATGGACGGTGCACGTTGAAGATAAATATAACTTCCAAAGTAGAATGTTTCAAACTAGTTGAAAATCGATACGAACCGGTCGAATTTGCAAGTGCAAACAGGTCACAAAGCAACGTGAAAAACTTCAGACTCGTGTCAGAGATAAGCGGTGTGCGCATAAGAGCTCGTTCTACTTACAAATTGAAACGCTATGCGCGAACCGAATCGATTTACATTTTTTCCTATCGTACATCGGAACTCGACAATTTCCAAAATTTCGGACAAATCGTATCCGATTCACGCGTGGAAAGACGCAGAAACCAATGATCCAAATCAACTCGCTCTTTACGATCTCCGATATAATTCGAGGAAGAAAGGTGCAGGAAAGTTCGCCTCGATTTCGAATTAAATCGTGTAGTCGCATCGCGGCAGCTTTATGGACTGAATAAACCGTATTCTACCACACAACCAATCCTTGCGTGCATATACAAGAATATTCAAGGTCTGTGTATTGAGGATAGTCCATACCTAGAATGAGTTATATCGCATTGAATATCAGCCGATAGGATCTCACTCGCGGCTGCCTCCTCTTCCTGGCTGGCTCTCAAAGCAGCCGCGCGCGAGCCATACCCTTTTACAATATTACATCGTTCCACCAGTCCACTCCAATTCGTGCTTCCGAAGAGTCATTGCGCTACTTTGTTTCCACCGTGGACGCTTCGGACGGTGCCGCAGGATATTCCGCGTGGTAATGGCGGGATTCGCGTCTGCAAAAGGAGAGACGCAAGGAATGTCTCGCCGTTCTGCGTAGGCGTGGAAAGTAGGAAGCGTGGAATTTGGAAAAGTTCCGTAAAATCGAATAGAATGGGACGTTAGGATGTAACTTCGTGATGTAACTGTATTTTGTAGTCGATAGAGGGAAGAAATTCTTTCGTGCGTTTCTTCCGTGCAGATTGGAAGCTTGGAAGCATAGAATTTCCGAGATAGATCGGAATAGAATGGGACGTTAGAATGTTTGGCATCGTAACCGAGCTCTGATCATATACAATTTTTCCAAGTATCATAAATTTTATCGAAATAATACGCGTTAAAAAATTGTCTAGACGGGATCAAACGCGTATTTAATGTTAAATCTAACTTTGAGTCTATAAAGACAAATGACATAAATATTATACTCGTCGTCGTTTATTACGATTATCTGCTTTCTTGCTTGCGATTAATAATTTAATGCGCGGAGTTCCTTGAATTCGAATTTCAGAAAGCGATATTTCATATACCGAACGATCGTCGTCTATGCCATTCCACGAAGCAATCCACGAAAAGCAAACTACCAAACATCGCAGAAAAAAAATTACAAATTTCCAAGTAGTTTCATAGAGCAAAACATCGTCGCAACAAGGAGTTAACCCGTGGAGGTAGGAAAGACCGAAGTTCCTTCGATCGAGTATTACTTTTTCGAAGGAAAATGCTGGACGATCGTGTCACGGCAACGTGGCTCGACTAATTTCTTTAACAAGCCCGCACGTTTTTACGAGGCGTGATCCGCGATGTCGTGTCGCGATCTTAACCTGGAATGCGAAGGATCGCGAGCGAGAGCGAATCCCGGTCGTTCTCGAATCGCTTTCGTCAAGGTGATTCGGATGACAGGCTGAGTCACGGCCCGATCCAGGACTACATTCCACTTGGCTGAGATACAGCGCGATTTCGCGAAAAAACTATCCGACCTGCGAACCAGAGACGCGCGAATTCTTTACGCGCCTTTGCTCATTTTATTGCAATATCGAACGTTCGTTGCAAGACAATCTTCTCCAAGAACGGATTCTCCGTTCTCGTGCGTCATCGTCCAGCTTATCAACTTGTATTACAGGCGATTTTATGAGACACGCTTGCAAGATTCGTATTTACCATTTGATTGCGGTAAATCGTCACGCGAAGGCTCCCAGGTCTCTCGATTCCTTCGTAAAATCGTCTCTGAAAGACGAGAATTGCTGTATAGAGCGTTGCGAGAGATGGAAAACTGGAGTCGTTGAATCGTAACGTATACATGGAATTAAGTTGTAAACGAAATTAATTCCTTTTTTTTTTTATTTTAAAATAAAAAATTTTATTTACAAAATTGCATACCGGAATCATTGGATCGCAAAGAGAATCGGACTATGAATCGAAAAATGTTGGAATTTAAATCAAACGAGTAAATTTCAAGCCAGCAAACGGAAAATTTGAGGAATTTTGAATCGTCTGTTAGAAGAACAGACATCGTCTAGTATATACTTCCTGTTTCAAGGTGAGCATCTAAAAATTGAGACAAGAACAGGTTCAGACCTAGACCTAAAGCAAACGAGTTAGAAGAAAGAACGAAGTCACGATTACTACGTCGAAAGGAAGATATGGAACGCAGTAGTATTATACCGTATCTACATAGGCATACACGAACTTTTCATGAATGACTCAACCGATCCACGTAACCACTCTATACTACTATAATGCTACAGTGGCGTTACATCACAAAGAATCGAGCAGGAAGGTCGATCCACATCGTCTCCTCAAACAACGCGTTGAACGAGAATTTCTCGTATATATTGTAGTACTCCGGCGATTCAAAGTCACAATTGCAAACGAGATACAATGATCTCCAGATCAACCTGTACGGAGTAATATTGCAATCGTAATCCATTCAAACGATAAATAGGCCCAGCCGAGAAAAATTCGTTTCAGCGAGCGAACAATAACGAAGTTACATAATGAGTCGGTGGCGATGTAACAACCATTGTTATCAGGAATGTTGACATACTCTGTATCGTATCGTCGTCCGATGCGTAGAGGAATTTTTATCACTCGATCGACGTAATTCTCTTACAACGGGTTTATTTACTCGTTTATTTTTTATTAATTGCTTTAAGCTTTTTGATATTATGTATATATATCAATGAGTCTCGAAGAAACTAAACCGATGGATCGTACTTTTCCACTTATCGGAAATAGTGCGCATATCGGATACACGATTAATCCGTTTAATGTTATTCACCCTTGTTCGACAATTCAACGTTTTCAAACAGTCAAACAAGCGATAAGTATACGGATGTAACGCTGCAACTATAGGACTTAACTATACGTGGATCGGCAATCAGTGACTGGAATCTGATTAGCTTTAACCTAGAAACGAGGAGCAGAAAGATTTGGGAAACAGAATGGACGCGATAGGACAAGGTTTGAAGCTCGCAGTGACACGTTTGTAAAGCGAAGAGGTAGATTCGCTCTACATAGCAAGAAACAAGTACATCGCATAGAACGTAAGTCGTTAGAACGTTGCCTTGAAAAGGTCACAAGGAGGTGGCTGCGAAAGGTCGTGCCAGTTTCACCGATCTCTTTGGTCCAAGAAGAAGAAGAAGAAGAAGAAGAAGAAGAGGCAGAAGAAGAAGAAGAAGAAGAATCGTTGAAAGAGGAGGAGGAACGCTAACGACGAACGCGAAACTTCACGACGAGGATAGACGTAGTCGGCTACGAGAAACGGTGAAAGCGAATCTCCATTAATGTTCCTCTCTAGCTGGAGGACTTGGAAGCTCGTGCATCGTGTGTACGTGCATATTTAAGTGCAGTGCCCCGGAGACTTCCGGTCAGCGCACCGCTTCGCGAACAACCAAGGAGAGAGAGACGCGCGTTTGAAGAAGCTGATGATGGACTTTTGCTCCGTGGCGCGGTCATTAGGCTATATTGTAACCCCTGCTCTTTCAAACACGCCTCCTCGATCCTGCAATTAGGCACGGGCCTAACGGGAAGAATTTGCGCGCGAACTTTCCACGAACGCTTAGAAAAATGATGCCCCTTGGTTCGTGTCCCGAGAATCACAGAGGCACTTAATGAGACTCGTGGAAACGGTATTTATTAAGTTTCACGGACTTGGAGATGCTTCGACTGTATTTAGGCAGCGATGGCTTTATTTAATCTAAACGTGAGTCGACGATTCGAAGTATGAAAATAAGCTGTGCTTGGTCGAAAAGAGCTTTTTAAGGATCTAGTTCTAGGCGACAGACGAATCATTTTTAATCTATCTTGTTTATGATCTAATTTAATTTATTCTAATTTACGATGTAACGTATGCGATCTCAACTTTTTTAAGCAAAAAGATACTGGATATTTTAGGAAACAACCGATCGTGAGTCATTCGAGCAAGTCGTTGTACAAGTAGGTTACCATCAACTGCCAAGGTGGTTGGCTTCTTTTCATTGAAAAAACGCGCAACTAAAAAGGCAGTCGGTTTGAGACAATATACAGAATGAGGGAAACAAACAAATTATTCGATATATGAAACAATCAAAATAAATATTTCTTAACGAATGGGGTCTTTCTTTGATAAATGAAAACGGATAAAAATAATAGAAAATCGATCTTATCGAATTATATCTCTTTGCACAGTATGCGATCTTTTCTTTGAATATACTTTCATATCTTAATGCGTAAAAATCACAGGTACACACAGGATGTACAATAGTAATCTATCGTGCAAATATTAGGTTGTCCAAAAAGTGTCTTTCTTTCGCAAACGTGTTTTTTACAACAGTGCACAAATCAGTGAAATGTCGCGGTGTTTATCTCAATAGAACAAAATGGATCGTACGTAATTCGACAAAATAATATAAAACAAAAAAACATTGTGCGACTATTATTTCCTCATAAAACGAAAGAAACTTTTCGGACAACCTAATATTTTCAAAAGTAATACCGTGCAGAAGAAAGTGCTTATAGAGGATTACAGGAAATCAAAGTAAAAACCATAATATCTGACAGTATACATATATATGAATAAGTTCAGGAGTTAATGCAAGGTGAAGGTAACGTACGTTCTTCTAAATAAAATTATAATTTTTGATTCATTAATCATCGAGTACAGTACAGTAGGCAAACGAGTTATTTAGAATCTTAAATTCCAATGAACTTAGGAAAATCACTCTGCTCACTGTCATACAGGCTGACCTTTCAATCATAATTTATCCATGGAAAATTCACTTTTTGTATGTTTACGTAATACTTTATTACGCGGTACCCCGTTATCGCTGGCCGTTTGTAAACAGGATCTGGAATTAGGTAGAACGGCACAACCGAGATACGTAGGATCCGTTGGAGATCCTGTTGAACGATGGGGCCGCGGCAGCTTGTAATCGTGATCCTTCGAGGTGGGTCTTATCTCTATAACTGTATACTTGGTTCGCTGGCAGCTTCATCGTCACCGGCTTCGATCATCGTCGATCCACGAAATTCCTACGCCACGTGAACATCGATCTTCGCGAATTTACGTTACGAAGGTTTCAGTGCGAACTGGCTCTCAGCGTTATGCTAAACGTCCGGCGAAATTTATTATGCATTCAGTGAAACTGTTGCGCGCGAAGAAAGTGCCTTAAGTATCTGGGCTTCTGGTCTATTTGTTCGCGTTTCAACCTCGCTATACCGTGTCTTAATTAATCTCCAATTACATCGGAAATTTCTTAAGCAAGGCAGATTCGTTCTCCCGAAGGAAAGTTTGGAATTTGTATTAGTTTGGAAAAAGAGCATTAAGAAGTTTGGAGTATTTGGGAAATTTGTAAAGTTCGTACGAAGAGAATAAAGGAAAGAATCCTATTGAACAGGATGAAGAGGGTTATATATAGGTTCTGTATAGTTAATTAAATTAAATTTTAAAAAGCCAGTTTTTCAACTGAACAAAAAATGCGGTTCGAGGTAGAGTAGGTAAAACGCGTGGGTAGATATCTCGTATGTAAATTGATAGACGAGGATTAAATTCACGGTCATCTCCATTTTTTTTTTTTTTTTTAATTAATAGAAGAAATACGTACGCACAATATGATAGTGAAATAAAATGACAAAAATAACGTTTTTTTTTACGAATACTTTAAACAGAAAGATCTTTATAATTTGAATTAAAAGACTGATAAAAGTAACGATACCTGACCCTAGTCATTTTCTAAGATTTTCTGCTCAATTATATTTGTCCTTTTTTCTAAACAAGAGCGCAAAGAGCAAAAAAAATAAGTCAGAAGAATAAAAGAAAAAACTACTGTACGGCTCGAGACGTACAATTTTCTCGAGTAAATGAACGATCGTACGTGGTTATTAACAATAAACGGAAGAGGAGTGGACCGTTTGAATTTCTAACTACGGTTTTCCGTGAAATTCTGGAACGTCGGTGCGCGGCTGGCCAGGTTAATCGGGCATTAATCGTTACGATCTCGTGGCGCCTGGCACGTATTTATCCTAACGGGAGAATCGCTAATAGTCGTTGCGGTGAGCAATCGCGAACTGCCGTGGACAGGTACAGTTATACAGATAAGACCACCTCGAAGGTTCTGGCTGCCGTGGCACGTTCGCGTGTCATGGAATTTTCGTAATTCGATTGGCCATCTTTTTCTCTCCCCGCAGAACCTTCTCCTCCATTTCTCCCCCTTCCGTTGTATGTGCAACTGAAACTCGTTAGAACCGTGGAATTAAGTTTTTTCTTCGGATGTGTTCTAGCTCTTTCGTGTCCAGAATTCAATATTACGTGTGATCGAGTCCTCGAGTTTAAACGATATATACATCTCACTGTTCGAAATTCGCCGAATTTTCTCTTTCGATCTCCCTCGATTACGACCAAATTTAATCAAACCACACGTTCCTCTACGGTTAATTCTTTCCATAATGTTTCATCTAATGTCATTAACTTAGCATCTACAATTCATATTCTCAGTCTGGAGGTTCTATACGTCGTTCTATGCCGACAAATTAAAATCACTTGACATTTGCCTATCCAAAGGTATCTTTGCCCAAGAATATCTTCGCTTCGCGAGATCTAAAGAACGACTGCATCTAGAGAAGATTGTCTCGACTCTCAGAAATAGAATCCGCGGATCTTACATTCCTAGTAACGATGCTTCATTATCAAGGCACAAAGGATGAACGCGAACCTACGCAAATTCAAACCTGTTCAAATGTCTCCAGCAATACCATCAAAACCAAGCCCATCAAATCCTGCATGATCTTCGCCATCTGCCTATCCAGTAGCCTTCGAAAGAGTACCTTGTATTTGAGATCACCTGGCAAACAGTGGACGACACGTTGCGCGAGATGAGTCATTCGCGATGGACGAAGAAAAAGAAGGACTGCGTTTGTCGAGGAGGGTTGGTTCGCAGGTGGTTCTCTCGCGCGGTCCGGTGGACGGCCACGATGGACGCGTCGGTGCCGTTGGTGATGCTAGTGGTGGTGTTACGGTAGGTTATGCCTTGTATTTTTTCCACTCGAGGTCGACGAACCGAGACGAACGCCTGCTTGCGCACCGCGCCGGCCACATTGCTCGCTTCTGGCCACTGTCCGGCCTGCCTTGCCCTTTCCTTGCCTTTCCCTTCCCTTCCTGCGCCTCTCTTTTCCCTTTCTTTTCGTCCTTTGCTCGAGAGTTCTCCTCGCTTCGGCCGCGACTCAGGCTGCCGCGCGTCTCTACATTCGCGACACACCGCAATTCCTTGCCCTTCTGCTTCTTCTTCGCTACTCGCGTGTATACGAGGCCCGGTTGTTCCTTATATCGGATAAGGTAGGGTATTTAGGATTAACCACGGTGACTTTTAGATTAGGTCTTTTCAGCAACGCCTTGCTTGGTTAAGACGAGGCATCGGATCGATGGTGTTTCAGGAATATGTAAATTTATTTTCAAACGATTGATAATGTTTGTATTAGTATCGTATAATATTCTGATTGCTCTACGGATCTACTAGACCACGGGATTTAGGTTTCCGATATCTGGAAGGGATTGTTGCCCTTTTTCTACAGATGCTGTTTAATTTTATAGCATTGACGCGATTGTTTGACAGTGTTTGACGAACGATCGACTACGTTATACGTAAAATTTATAACTTTTTTCTTCCGCTCTTTTAACGGGTTAGAGATTCGTGTTATTTATTTATTTCTTATTTTCTTTTTTTTTTTTTTAGAGTTATCGTTCTTTCTTTTCTAGATCGTTACCCTTGTTCCGCGAAAATTGCACTCGTATAATTACTGGAATTCAAGTGAGCTAATGTACACTAATTAAAGATTGTTTGCCATGTGTTTGACTTTATTGCTGATAAAACGATGATTATATAGTAGCAGCGTTAAGAATCATAATTAGGAGGATTTATTAAGTTGTCATACGGCAGCCGATACGATCGCTTTCTAGGAATGATTGCTGGCTTTACCACGCGAATAATACTAGAAACTTTCAGCCACGTTTCGTGGAATTTCTCCTCGAAACGCTTTTATTATTCTCCGAGAACTCTCTATATTTTTCTATTGGCTGCAACCTCGACGTGTTTACCTTCCTTGCGAGTCGTCTTCGCGGATTATCGACAACCGCCGCGCATTCCCCGTATGTCGGCGAAAGTGTTCGCGGCTTCTGCTAATGAAGTCGCGAGTCCAGTTTTTCTACAGTTGCCACTATCCACCTGTTGATCTTCCCATTATTTCCAATATCCTCGCTAACCTACTCAATTATTTTTAATTTGTAATCGACTTTTTCTTTCTCCACCCGCCAAACGAGAACGCTCAGGGAAACTGTATTTTTATTTGGAAGCACAGTAGAAGTACAAAAGCAGCAGAATACTCTTGTCCACACATACTGAGACTGCGACTGCGACCGAGACCGCCAGACTGGAACATTTTGATACGAAACGCTTATCCGTGGGAAAAGGAAAATTATCAGTATCTTCGTCCGATTCAGTCATCGCTGTCTGATTTACTCTATGCTGTGAGTATTTCCGTAGCGTTTCTTTCGCACATAGAATGCGAAATTTGCTAAATTTTTCGTTCCTGTCAGTGATTCGTTTGTTGTAAACGATGCGAGCCTCGTATATCGATAAGTCTAGTAGATGAAAGAAATAGTTTTCCCACGACCTCGTTGATTTTCTTAGACAGTATATTTCGTCTACAGCACCCATATCATATCTATCGGTTGTTTCCGCTGAGCGCCTATACGAGTTCATCGGCCAGATGGATGATTTATGCGGAACACATATGTGCGGCGTTAGTCGGCAAACGGTTCAATGTTTCCAAACGCATTAAAAATTTGGCAACGGAATCGTAAGAAACAAATGAGAAGGTCGAGGCAAATTTGAAAATTCATCGACATTTTTACCACGTATCTAACAAGGTAACTTAAAACAGCGATCACGAGCAGCAAAATTTAAATCAACGTCCCTCATGGATAACCTATGACTCGGCACGACTCGTCTCTTTTTATCCACTTCGATTTAACAAAATTCCGCGGACTTCGATATCGCGTAACGGCCTCTTTGTCCGCCGCGAGAGGAGCCATCGATCTCTTGTCCGCGTTACTCGCAATTACTCGCTATATTTAGAAGTGATCGTATTAGTTTTAACCGAGTTTCCAGAGTTTCGAGCGCCGTACGAAAACGAGCATCGAATCAAACCAGAGGGTTGAACGCCAGAGGGTTCGCTAATTGCGTCGATCGTACAGCTAATTGCAGTGGTTTAGTCGAGTTGTCGGAACCCGTGGCGCGACTTGCTCGAACGCGGTGAAAACATGGAAACCGCACGAACGTGGCGCTTTCTCCGTGAAAAGCACCGCGACAATTGCATTTCCGTTCGTGGAAAATTACCGCAGTAACGAGCGAATATCGTATGGCAATCCGCTGCGATAGAAATTTGTCATACGACACGAGACAACAAATTTTCTGGATAATTCGCCGATATTTCCCCTGTACCGCCAAGTATAGCGGTTCATTTTTCGTATAACCCTCGACGATTGTTATTGAAGAAAATCGCGTTGATGCTATCGTGGGAATTTTTATTCGAGCACATTTCGTTTGTTTTATAAATCGGCGAAGTAAAAGGAACGGCTAGGCGAATTCTTCGTAAGACGTGTACTGTTACGATAATTGAAAGGAGGACGGAGACAAGGCGACTTTCTCTCCCTGTTGTCCGTAAAGAGGCGTCGATAAGAAGCGAATAAGAAGAGGGAAAAGTTTGACGGTGAAAGGCCAGCGAATTAATGCGAGATAATGATAGCAGTTGGAGAAAAAACTGGCTCGACCGGAGGAATCCAGATTTTCCCAACTACAAAAAAGACGGGAAAGGGGACTTTCTTAAATCGTCGGCGATCTTGGTTTTTTCGTTTGTGTAATTTCACCACCGGCGAAAAGTAGCTGTTGCTTAAGCAAATTACCATCGACGAGCATAATTTTGAAGGAACTGTTTACATTTCCTTGATGGCAAGCTTCGAGTTTGGATTTCGTGCAAATTTTTTCGTGTTCCATCTTCCAGTCCATTCTAGTTCTTCTTTAGAAATGCTCATCGTCGTAATTCACCCAGATTTTGAGTTATCGCGGTGGAGGATGATTATCGGAAGGTCGATTCGTTGACCAAGAGACTCGCACGATCCCGTAATTATCGCATGACTATTATTGCTCTTAATTAGCTTAATTGCCGGTGGATCGGAGGGTCCGGTGGCTGAAACCGTTCTAAGGCCGAGAGGCACGCGGTTCAGTCGCTACTTTCACGATTGCACCCTTTTGTCGGCGACCAGTGCAATTAATTGGATGGTCGCTGGAACGATAAAAGGAAATGCCATTCCCTTTTCCGGTGATCAACAAACCTCTATCTAATGGAGCGCCAGCCTGAAACTAGCTTTTGATAAATAATTAATTTTGACTTGTATGTTTTATCTTTTACGTCGAATAGTCGTTATCATTTAGGAGTTCTGTTCGTACATACCTGTGTTATTTAAATCTCGTTTGTTTCTTCGTTGCAAATGCCTACCAACAATAGAATTAACATTTTCCAATACGTACGTAAATAAAATGTAGGTAAATAGTTGCGATTGAAGTGGCATGTTGAAAGTATGTATATATAAAATAACCGAGTTTATAAGAAGCGCGTATCGTTTAAGTAGTATTTTCAGGTGACTGGAACAATTTGAAGTTACAGAAATGAAACAGATATGTTAGGCTGTCCAAAAAGTTTCTTTCATTTTATAAGCAAATGATAGACGCACAATGTTCTTTGTTTTATATTAGTTTATTGAATTATTCACGAACATGATAATAGAAATAGAACGAAATGGATCATACCTGATCCAATAAAATAATATAAAACAGAAATTGCTGCTCGTCTATTATCGCCTTATGAAACGAAAGAAACATTTCGGACAACCTCGTAGAATCTGATAAGAAAGCGATCCATTGGAATCTAAGAATACCTGTATAAATGAAATACCTGTATAAGCAAATATCTTTCTTATTCTTCTCAATTTTTCATCTCTACTTGAAACGATACGTATCATTCATCGGGAATAGCGTACTTGTTCATTGCCGTATAAATTGTTACTAGGTAAACGTTCCTACACTAATATTCTATATTACGCGAACGCTGTTTTCATTTTCTGTTTCCTCCCGCGATAAGATGACACGCGTAACAAATGATCGGTGATCGCAGGATCGTAAGGTGGAGAAGGATCTTGCGACGGGCGGGAATCACGGCGATTCGTTTCCGTTTCCATTTTGCCCCAGAGCCCCGAAGCGGGGTGCACGATGTCGAATTACGGCCGATTACGATCGTCGGTTCACCGCTTCCAACCACACCGCGCATTTCACGCGCTGTTGCCTGTAATGAGCCTTTTATTTATTGGTGAACAATTTATTAGACGATAAATAACCGACCGCGCTAGCAGCCCCCACGGGAACATGGAATTCTTCGCCATAGTGGAAAACGTGCCGCGAGCATCGTCCCTCGGCCAGTCTCAGATAATTCATCGATGAATGAATAATCGGCCGACACGCGTAATACGGTCCAAGAAAACGAGTTGAAGACGCGTAAAGGCTATGGGAAGGGTTGTACGCCATTTTTCAGAGTCCTGATTAATACGGCGACAGCTTACAGCCTCGTTTGTCACGTCTCAGGAGGAAATTGGACGATTTAAAGCAGATTTCATACACCTTTAATTAGAAATTTAATTTCTAATTAATTCATTTCAATTCTTCTTTTTCGATAACCGCGTGTCTCTGATGCGAAATCAAATTGTTTTTTACCTCGAACCACAAGCCTCAAGCGACATTCTTGTTCGTGAGCTCGTTCCATCGTTTCGACCCCCATAAATACAACGTACGTACGTTCTGTCACGTATTTTGCCATAGCCTGTACGTATCTGAAAGTTGATCACCAACTCGTTCGTACGAATTAAGTTCCGCCATACTTGCAAGGAAAAATAGTTTCGGTAGTTTCAAACGAAGATTCTTCCTTTCCTTGCTACGAGAAACTTGCGTATCTCCAGCGTACTTTCAAATAAAACTGCTATCGAGTTTTGAGTTTTCTCACTTCGCATCGCGTTATCTTCCATTTCCTCGGAACAACGAACTACAGGATAAATGGATAGAACAGAGGAGTAACGTCGGAATGTTTTCGCGCAGTGGCATCAGCTGACATTTCCTAATCCCTAGAGGAGTCTAAGCACGGGGCTAGGTCTGTCGGAATCGAGACACGTCGTGCACCTTTCACTCGCTGCGATTCTCTCTCTGGCAGCCGCGCGTCGTCTTCCACGGGCTTACAAAAGGTTACATTTACATGCGGCGACGCGCTCGTCGTCGGCATGTCATTGTCTTCGAGGTTACTGCCATCGGCACGTGCGAGGAGAATGTCGAGTGCTCTTACACGAGGGTGCCATTGATTGAAAACGAGCACGTGCACAACCATAGTTCGTCTCGTCGTGTTCGTTGTGTCCGTTGCAGAAGCAAAACTACTCGACTGCCTGGCCATCCGACTTCCAACCTTGCTGCGTGCAAAAGTCGTCCTACGATGGAATTCTGACTACTCTTTCGTAATCGCTTGCAATTAGTTGTCTGCTTTGTCAAGGGAGTCCTAAGTTGGTCTCGCAGTCGCGTTTTCAATCACGCGAGCCGAACCAGCGTTTCTTTGAGAGCGACGTGTTGCGAGAATATCGGTTTTCAGTGGCTACGCAGATAGTCGAGTTTGATTATCGATCATTCGTAGCTTCTACGTAAACTTCGAATGGACCTTATAGTTTTATCTTTTACAAGTATTAGGTCGTCCGAAAAGATTCTTTCGTTTTATAAGGAAATAATCGATGCGCAACATTTTTCGTTTTATATTATTTGATCGAATCACGTATGATCCATTTTGTTCTATCAAGATAAAGATCACAACGTTTGACAGACTAAGTTTCATGTTTGTATAAAAATGCATCGTTGTAAAAGACGCGTCCGTAAAAGAAAGACACTTTTCGGACAACCCAATACTTCGATGTACTATGCAAAGTTGGAAGTGCGTGTCTGTGTAAGAGCGCGTGTCTGACAGATTCGATATTATCGTAAAAATGGACACACGTAAAAAGATCGTAGGAGAGTCAGTGAACCGTTGTTATACGAGCACTAGTTGTAACTAAGTTTGTTTCCCTTCCAAATAAACAAATTCAGATAAACGCAGTTTTACTGTACTTCCACGAAGAGCAGTAGACTTCCGACTGCAAGTTCCGAGAAACCTTTGGTCCGTAACGTAGTCCGGCTTGTTCCTTCTTATAGCATCAGGAGAGCTGTATTAACGGAGAGGGCATTAAGCTTTGCAGCGTTTTCGTAACGAGGTGCGAGCGCCGCCACGCTTTCGGGCTAAGACGAGCTCGGCTCGTTAACCCGGAACTATTAATCGACTTAACGGCCAATAACCGCCGTCAGTCATTAATTTATCGGGCCTGCGGCGCGCGAGGCCCGCCAAGAGAGCCTGGGTATTCGCGGATTAAAGGGGCATTCAGGTGGACGAGAGTGTGGAACGAGCGTGTGGAACGAGCGAGAGAGAGAAGTTGATATCGCGCGAGTCGAGTACGAGCCCCGTTGCTATACCTCGACGCCACGCGTAATTGGGATTAATTAAGTGGAAAGCGCGAATTAAATTAACGGTCCGGCGTCGAATGGAATCGTGTTGCATAACGAGCCACGGAGGAAAGAAGATCCCGTGGACAGGATCTCAGCCGTGAAGGATATAAGAGCGTCGAAGGTTACCCGCTTCGCGCGATTTCTTCGCGGAGAAGGAGCTAAACGACGATAATATAATACACCTTTTGTTTCGACGTTTGAGACTGCCGCTGGACGTTCACTACGATGCTTGAAACTCGCGTGAAAAGTATACGTATCTTGGCGTACGTTTGTATGTACAGCAGTATGTACAAATTTGTACAGAATGTCCCGCGGTGGTCATGGTGATTTTATGTGAAGAAATAAATTGAAAATATAGGATGCGATTTTATGTTTATGTTATTTCGTACCACCAGATCGATGGTAAGAATGTTACGATTATCAAGACAACTCGCAGAAACGAGCACGATAATCGTCTCATAAGAGTGCGGGTGTAGTTGTAAGATCTGGAGAGGGATGATTTACGAATTTTTGCGACGGAAGATCCGATAGATTAATTAATGCGATAGAATTATAAAGGTTTTTTTTTTAAATAAAAACTGTATAACGATTAACAACGATGATATAGGTACAATCAATCAGACAAAAATAGATACCATAGGTACAATCGTTCGATTATCTCTTCTCAATATTCTAAGTGCACTCTACTCTTATCGGTATTCCTCCTGTCACGCTTTTCTGCTTGTAAACCACTCTAATGTGACGTTTTCGCAATACCAATCTGTCCGATTGAAACAAGTAAGAAAATCGATTTCACACTTTGAATATCAATCGATATTTTATCAAACTCTTTACCGAGAAGAAAATCACTCTCCGAAATAGCCGCAACTCGGAAGCGATCCACTTGCCTGCGAGATTTCACGTGGCCCCAGGACAGTTTGTTTAAAAGCGAGGCCGGCTGATTTCCGCGTAGAACGCAATCGTAATTTCCACCTGCAGCGGCGGCCGATTTGCATTCGCGTGTAACGGGGGCTAGCGAGCCTCTGCTCGGACAATTAATCGGCTCGCCACGAGCTTAAAGGACTGTTATTTCGCGGCGTGTAACGCATCTAAATGAGTTTACGTGTCAGAGCCGTGACCGTCGTTTTGTATCGTGCGATAAGCCTTGTTCCTTTGGCAATTTTTCCCTCGTCGTCAGACTCTCTTCTGCTGGCACCTCTCCCGTGTGATTATCTCCGTGTTTTGTACGACGCGTCGATTGAACGTACCGAACATAATCCGATACGACGAGGATAATCGTGGACGCGACTCTGAAAAATCGGAGATTCGTTGATCGTGAGAATTTTCCCCGTGTAAATTTTAATTGCACGTTCGTGTACTTGCCATGTCGCGACACGAGATGCAACAAAAATTTCCACTTTTCTCAAAAATCTCGTGCCCTTGCTCGTAACCAACCCCTGTGGAACTACCCTCTCCACGCGTTAATCGCGATACGACGAGCACGATCCGGTCATTGAAAATCGAGCGTAATAGTTGATCATCTCATTTTCGACTTAATTGCCTCGATCGTGGAAACTGAAAGGGCTGCGTTAACGACGTCGAGTTCCAGCCTGAAGTTGGTCCCAGGTTGGACGAAGAGAGACGTAGAAGTTAGTCGCTGTTGAATGATAAAAATCGCGCGAAATTCCATTCCACCGCGGAAAATTCCGAGGCAATTTCCAAGCAGCCCCGACGTCCGCGTTTCTGCGCGCCGCTGCGGGGTGCTTCCAGGTTGAACGCGACCTTATTTAACGCGCCAGGAATTCCAGGCCCCCTTCTAGCCCCCAGATCAGCTTCAGCTTCGGCAGCGCGCCAAAGAATTCACCCGCAAATTCCACGAGAATTCGTTCGCCTGGAATTACCTTGTTTTCCCTTGCTCGGGCGTAGCGTGGTTAGCAGGGAAGCTACGTGAACTCCGAGGGCATTGTTTCCTCGTTTAATTCGAACCTGATAAGTCGTTCGTCCCTCCTTCTTTCCACGCTAATTCTCTTCGGGCAGGAACGGATTTAGACGGAGCTTAGGAACGTCTCGAGGTTACATCGGATAACTTTTGTTAGATGTTTCGAGGGTAGTCGTCTGAATGTTACGCTCGCCCAGCTTGTGCTTCGATCACGATTTTTATTCTCGCGAAATCAACGAGAATCTTTTGTCTTATTCAAAATGTTTCGTGAACCAATTTCTTATTTCTTAGCGTTTTATCCTAACGCTTTATCGTAGATTCGAACTATGCAACGGAAAAGCAGGCGCATTTCTGTTTAAAAAGATTGATGCAATTACATGTATATCGATGCTGTAACAGGTATAACACGGATATACGTACACGACAGATGTAATTAAGAAGAAATTAATGGTGTTGGTTAAGTTAGCAGGATCGATAACTTTAGAAGTGTCAGTCGAATCGATCGAGTTAGTCGAAGAGAATTTTCAATGCGATTCTCGGTTCTACTTTCTCCGATTATTACCACATACCGAGGAATGTCTAATTTTGATTGATTCCACGCGGTAGTCGAGCCTGAAAGGTCACCTCGTTAGAACTCTGGCGAGTATTTGCCTGTGCAGCGTAATTCGTTGCGTAACTGCAGCTCAAGGTGCTGCTATGTTCCACGTTTCTCGTGTGTCACGCTCCAACGTCCGGGATCTTCGGTAACGTCCTTTAACCTCCAGGCGTTACGTAACCATCGCGAAGCGACTTGATCGCGGGCAAACCTCTACGCTCGTTGCTTGACCGAACGACGAGACACGACGTGCGAATCAGTCGGCTAGAGCAGATTGAAATCACAGTCTTTAGATCGTGCGACGTCATTCCTATTGAAAGGTGTCACGCAGATGCTACATTCGACTATGAGCGTTTTCATTTAAAAGGCCTATTATCGCTTTTACGTAAACTTCAACCTTCGATGTTTCCTCGAGCCTCTGATGATTTATTCGAGAAGATCGTCGGAATGTGAGGAAATATTCGTGAAATGTAGGATGAAGCGGTAAAAAAACTTGCTTAACCTATTTAACGATGCGATGATAATTCACGTTAATGTAACGATACAGGAATTTAAACGTTTAATTAATACAAGAAGAGGATTTAATTCCACGAACGATTTAACTATACGGTTAATTTAAATAAATACATTTGTTGTACTTTCTCACAAATGACTGAAATTACAGTAATTACTTATACATATAATCTAATAAATAACCGAACTTATTACGTCTAACGACATTTGCTTAGCACGACTCTCGATTCGTTCGAAAACTCTCTCCCTCTTTACTCCGATTCCGATCGACTCTCACAATCGAACGATTCTCTCACAACTTTCTCGCTTCTCAATCGCATTTCACTCTTAAGCGTTTCACACGCACAGTACACTATTCTTAGCACGCGCGATCGATCATGATCGCCACGTGGTATCGCGTATTCCAACCCCTATACGTACGTAATATATTCTCAGAACAGTTTATTCGTAACGAATGCTTCAGCTTGATCCTCCATTATTACCTGTTCGCTCAAAGTCCCTTCCAAGCATACTATTGAGATATGTATAATTTTGTGTGCTAGATTGGATCAGCCGCGTAGTAGTGACACACGTATGTGAGGATGTGTGTATGAAAGTACGTGCGTGTATAGCGAAGATGGCGAGACAAAGAGAGTGCCGAGACGCGTGCAAATGTATATCGACGAAGATCCTGCAAATCGTTTATTAAATAAATCTAAAACTATTTTAATATGAATTTTAAGCGTAACCTTAGCGTTCCTTTACTTTTATTTCGGCAATTAAGATCCATAATTCTCAACGCATACAATTTCTTACGAGCAACATATTTTTCATGTACCTTTTCGTGTGTCTGGAAAGCACTACGACGAACCAAGCAACTACACACAGTTGGTATTCCGCTCGAGGAATTTCTGTTTCGAGAAGTAGAAAAATGCGTTCCTTTAATCTGAATCGTTAAGTAGCGCTTTTCCCTGTATCCTCAATTAACGGTAGTAGCGCGATAGCCGTGGACATTTTTTTTTTTCTCTCGAAAGAGTCGTCCTTTTATCGACGACTCGTGCGGGTCTCTGCTCGACTACAGGGACCCGCGTATCGACCTTCCGTTGTCGGCGATACGTCGGCCAATCGATAGTTCGACATGCCTTACACACTTTGCTACTTAGATCGTGTCCCCTCGCAGAACATCCTGCCGCGATAACGACCCCTACTCTGCGCCCTGTCCGCTAGGACAGATAAGCGGCCACTTTTCACCGATCAGTCGAACGCCGGCTAGTTTCGTCCCCATAAAGAAGGTCGGCAATTGCGTACAGACTTTTTACTTCCCGTCGAATTTGCATCCCCCCCCCACCGATCGTTACCCGAGTTCGCTATGTATATGTACAATTTTCCTTCCGTGGAACTGTTCGATGTTTGTTTCGACAGAAACGTACAATTTTTCTTTTGCAACTTGCGACAATAAAGTATAAATAATTATTGACATATGTATAATTTTGTGCTCCGCGTAATAGTGACACACTATAATGATTCGCGTATATCAACGACTAACAATTACAAACCTTAACTATATAAATCTGCGCGTTGAAAGGGTTAAACGTCTCAATTATCTTTTCTATTAAATACCACGAACATTATAAAAAATGATTGAGATACGTATAATTTTGTGTTAGACCAGACTAGATTGGCCGCGTAGTAGTGACACACGTACGTGAATAGGAACGTGTGGAAGTACGCGTGTGCGCGGCGTCTCGAAAAACGGATGAATGTAACTGTTCCGTTGGTAGCGTGGTATGGAAGATGGTGAGACAAAGAGAATGCCGAGACGCGTGCAAATGTATATCGACGAAGATCCTGGAAATCGTTTATTAAATAAATCTAAAACTATTTTGATATGAATTCTAAGTGTAACCTCAGCGTTCCTTCACTTTTATTTCCGCAATTAAGATCCACAATTCTCAACAATGATTTTTCGCAAAAATTGTTCAGATCTGTCTGTGGTTTCAGGGATCTTTAGGATGATTAAAGCACGGTATATGAATAGAGGACTCGGTTCTCTTCTCGAGTTGCACTTCTCTTTAAATATATTTCCCTTTTTTGGTAGTAATTTTATACTTTGATTAGTACCAACGTTTTAGAAACGTATCTTCATATTTGTTCTGATATTTGTTCCGTATGCTGAGTTTGATAAAGTGGAATGTCGAAGCGTTTCGTCGAGGATGTAAGTTTGATGGAAGGAGGGAAAATGAGACACGTTTCGTGGAACGCTTCACGAGAATCGGCTAAGTTGAAATAAGAATGGATTCTAAGAAATTGATGATATTCTGGCAAGTACTTTTCGCAATCCATTTTTATGACTATTACCATTCTCTAGCGTATCCTGTTCCGTGGTATCTGGTTTTAGCGAAATCAGTTGCGAAGCGAATACCGAGAATTTTGCTTCGTCTCAAGTATCCAAAGTGGAAACTAGAATTTTCCAAAGTGCGTGAATTGAACATCTCGATAACAGTAGTAGCGTGAAACGTACAAGAGCAAAAAATCGTTAATAAGAGAAGAACAAGCCGAAGAATACCGAAAGAATCATACGTCTACGATATCCTTTCATCAAATCCTTCGATCTCGGATTTTTACGACCATTCGTTCTTCGCATCTACCTCTGCATCGTTCCACGGTCCGCGACGCAATTCTAACGAGCGTTTCGTTCGCAAGGAAGCGCGATTCTCGCGAGATCGTTCCCTATGTCGAGAAAGAATGAAGGATTTCATTCACATTCGCTGTATGTGTGACGAAGAGAACGAAGCCAGGACGTAGCCGGCGCACCATTCTGTTTTCGTAATATTCGTTGCGTAACGGCTCGTTTCGAGCAATGTTAGCCGAGTTACGGAGCAACAGCCAGCAGCCAGCAAGAGTAATCCGATCGGTGGCATTTTATTAAGCCAGCAGCTATATACCTGCTTCTCTTTGGCCGCGTGGAACGTGTCTTACGACTTTGTTTACAGTTCTCTTGAAACGCGGCTTACGAGCGGAGGCCGTGCACCACATCTGCATAAACGCGCGCTCCGCTGCGTGCTCCGTGGATTTTATTAATTTAACGGTATACGATCTCTCGCGTTTCGCTAGAACACTTCAAAATCCTATTCCTTTCCGCTGTAAACGAGCTCATCTCGCTGCCTTCAATTTTATCAATTTTTCTCAGTCAAACATCTATTTCCGGGTCTATTTTTTAATTGCTGTTCCATTCTGATAGTTTGCTGGAATATCGTTTCTTCTACGATACTCGAAAGTGAAAAAATACACCCGTAATATGCAAAAGTAAAACGTCCAAAGTATAGCTACAATTGTGATATTTAGTCTCACATCGTAATTTCGGTAAAATAAAATAGATTCGACAAAATGGAATTTTAATTTGCACAAGTATCAACGGTTTACTGCGAACGAGGTAGAAAATTAAATTTTAACGGGGCACGAGGTTCGCAATCGTAAAGCAGATGAACGGTAATTGGTCGGTGATTTTCTCGCGGATAGAGGGGATGCGTGCACGAATCATAATTTGCAATGACAAACCTTTGTCCACGGCCGCGTCCAATAAATCCCGACACAATGGCGTAGCCCGTTCGTACGGGACCCCATTACATTACTCCTCGCGCCGAGAGGACAATGCCAGCAGCGGAATAGAAACAAGACGAAGAGTATCCAAGGGAAGCAGAACGGGAACGAAAGGGGACAAGGGACTTTAAATGCTTTTTGTTTTGTTTCGATTCTACGAACGGGGGCGTTCGACTTTCTCAGGCCAGATGCATCATCGGAAGAGATACCACAGGGATCGTTCTTTCAATTTGAACGCGATTTGAACGCGAAAGTGTACGTACACGAGTATTTGTAAGAAAGTATTTACAAGCACTAAGCGTACACTTTGAAGCGCTGCTTGGCGTTTGAGCAACTAGCGTGAACGAAGCTGGGTGTATCAACGATTCAGGAATCCTACTTCCTTCACTGCATTTCTTATTCCTTCTCGTTCTCTTCGAATCTTCGCTATTACCCTTTGATTTACGATCCTCTCCGATAGCTAAGTTAAAATCGAACAAATATCGAACGTGGTGTATAATTTACGCGTCGATGGTCGCCAATTTCTATTGAAATTAGGACGAAAATAGGAATCCACCGAGGCTGCAACTTTTCACCGCGAGTCCACCACCATTCATTCTGGTGCTCGATCCTGCGATACATAATATGTAAAATATTATCGAAGAATAATTAATAGAAGAAACTATCAAATTCTCGTTATCCGTGGCAACATGTGCGCGATTCATAGCGGCACGAAGCATCCTTGAACACCGATCATCTTCTTCGCCGTAGCTCTATCGAACGAGCAAGAAACAACAGCGTGGCATCGCCTTGATTCACTTCCTACTAACAGCGAACGAACAAGAAAGCGTAGCTCGACTAATCCGTACGTGTTCCGAACGTGACGAGGCAAAGGGGATACTCTGAAAGCCAATAATTCTACGGCCGAGGCCAGACGCACAGAAAACACGAGTCGGCGACACATTTATCCTGCCTATATTACCGGTCCTAGCATCTCGGCCGACATTTTCGCATAATCGTCTATGCAGATCGGCCATGGAGGCGACCATGGACGATGACGTCGACGAAGGAAGTTGCCACGCGATGCAATACCAATTACAGCGGCGGACACGGTTCGGCCGTGACGTACGACCAATGATATTTTATGGGGCCGGAAGCATAGACCGCGGAAGATTAGAAATCGAACCAATATATCAAGCGAGAGAGCACACGGCCATAGCTTGTTCGATTTGGCTTTCATGCTTCCGCGCGTCAATATTTTAATTTCAAATCGAAAGACCGCTCCACACCTCGGGTAACCGTATTTCGTTCGCGAATTAATTAGATGAGCTCTGGCGAAGAGAAACGGACAAAGCGGAAGGCGACGAAAGTACACTGGAATCTTCATGTTCTTATCCTTGCGTTCGTCCATGTACTACGATTATTCGCTTCATAAGGATTATTTATTTTATTTTCTGAGAATTTCACGCTTTTGATATCGCGATATATCTCGTCGGGAACTTACTATCGGATCGCGCAGGTTTACGCGGTTTGTGGGAAGTTTGATTTGTGCGAAAATACACGGAACGCGTAGAATGGAAAATTCGTACGAAATATCCAAAGGATTGCGCTCGTTGTAACGTTTAGTGGAAATAAGAGAAGTTCTTATTTGGTTTTCACTTTTTCTTAGACGCGTTCATAAAAATATGCATTATATTATGCTTAGTGCAGTTGATCGAGTTTTCTAGCTTGGTTCGTATAGCTACGGTATAATTATTATTATACAAGGCACGGAGTTAATTGCCGATACACGATATTTACTCGCGTTGACATTTTGGAAACGGACACCTCCGTATACCGAGTAAGAGGTTTCAATTACCATGGTGTAACAAGTTTTTAAACGCAGACGCGGTGTTCGCGGAGACCTTTAGAGAAATCTCCGTAAAGAATCGCGAGATTAAAGGATTGTCTTCTTCTTACGATCCAGGCATGTATGAGTGAAAGTTTCTAATTCGCGTGGTTGCTACTTTTATCTGCCTGCAAACATACGTTTCTCCATTATGCGGCGTAGATTTCTAAGTTTAGCTTCTTAAGTAGTTTGTTCAGAGAAGTACAACAATTTGCAAGCATCAAAATGGTAGATTCGTGCGAAGATACGGACGATATATAACTCTTTCAATGTCAAGTGTTGTACGGTTTCTCTCTTGTTCTACGATAACGGTACACCGTGTTGGTTATGAAGCTTATGGCAACGCAGAAAATTACGAGGCCTTCCGCGTCATCGTCCTCGTGGCTTCGTAAATCCGACGTATTTGGCGCGAATAAATTACAAGGTGGATGTCGAGGTTGAGCTCACGTGGGCGGAATGTTGCCTCTACGGCGAAATTTCGAATTTACATCCGAGACAGAACTCGGAAGCGGCCGGAAAAGGAAATCGGGGTGAAAGGTTATCGAGTCGTGTTCAACGCAACCACGCGACGCGACATTCATTCGGAAGCGCAGAGTAGAGAAACATCCGGTGCACTTTCTACCGCAAAAATGTTAACCTGTCGTTCATTTTGCTCGTCAACCGGAGATCTCTATAATTACGAAGTGAAATGTTTATGAAAAGTCAATTTCACGTAGGTCAATTTTAATACTTTCGAGTACAATTTAATCCGAGTAGAAACGAAATAAACGATATAGGACGAATGAAAGAAATTAATCTGACGAACAAACCACGAGATTTGCAAGATATTTGCTCGAATGTTTCTAATATTTTTCAACAGCGACAGGTCAGAGAGAAAAACTTTCTGACGACTTAGACAGGTTTAGCATCTCTTTTGACTGGAACTTGAAGAAAGTAAAGTTAACTTTTTTCGTGTAAATTATTCTATTACGGTGTTTTTAGTTTTTAGTTAATTAGCACAAGTATGTTAGTATAAGACCTGGTACAAAGTTTTCATGAAATGTCGTAATAAATAGTAAACATCGTAGGATAAGAAAATTGAGTACGCGTACAATTATCGTTGAAAGCTCGCGAACGATCGGCACGTTTGATCTTTTCCGTAGGTGCGGCCGGTTAAATAATCGTAAAGCGACGAATTATCGCGGTACACGGCCGGCAGAGCGTGAAGGTAAAAATTAACGAGTCGTCGACACGTTGATCATCGTCTCGCCTCAGGTGAATTCGCCGGCTATTTCAACCATATCGCGAGCCACAGCTCCAGAAACGCGGTGACCCGCGACTCCACTTGCTCGTTTCTGGATAAACAGATCCATATCGTTTCCATGCTCGTTTGTAATCCGCTTGGAAATTCCAACGACGATTGTTAACAGCGTGGAAACGAACAATGATCGACGACCTGCTTTTCTTCAATTGTTTGTTAAGCTGGTCTTTTATTTTCTTTTTAACAGGACTGCTGATTGCTCTTGCAATTTGTATAATCATTCAGATCTATCACCGTAGATCATTTTTTCTACTTTTTCTTAGAAAATTAACCATCGTTTCCTTGAAAACAAAGTTAATGCACGAATTCGTATGAAAATCTGGATTAAATATTTTCTTGTTTAAAAAATTTGTCCTTTAACGAGATGTTTGTTGCAGATGTATATATGTGCATATATTTCTATATCGCGCTTTACGACTTACGCGTTTATCCGTTTCGACCCGTGTGATGTTTCATTTATAGACTCTGTTGGAATTCAAGAAATTTTATTTTACATGTTTAGTAGACTCGTTGGATCGCCGTGACTCAGATTTTCTTCAGCTGTGCTGTAATTTTTCAAGGTCTGGGTTTGCTTGATTTGCACAAACCCGTCTTCTATATTCGCTGCAAGTCCGTGATTCTCATCTTTTACGTCCATTCAAATTCTGCCTTCCTCTTGCATTCGCTCCAGGCCTCTCTTATCTTTCTCGAGTGAAACAAGCAGATTGCCAAATGTTCGTCGAAAATGTAAGATACGTGGAAAAGTAATAACTCTCCAAGTAATTCCTTCGAAATTTTCCGTCACTCTGTTACACTGTCGAGGGGTTGGTATAAAGCGTTTTATCCTAAAGAATATCAACGATTGAAGCAATGAAATCGTTAAATAATTGAAAATGCTAGATAGGGAAAATGCTCGAGGATAGGGAAATATTAGGTTGTCCGGAAAGCGTCTTTCTTTCGCAAACGTGTCTTTTACAACAATTTACCTTCGTACAAAGGTGAAAGCAAGTCTGTCGCGGTGTTTATCCGAACAGAACAAAATGGATCGTAGGTAATTCGACAAAATAATATAAAAGTAAAAACGTTGCGCGTCTATTATTTCCTCGTAAAAGGAAAGAAACTTTTCGGACAACCTAACAATTCTAACGTTTCCTACATTTCTTCGTTATTTCTTCAAATTCTTCGTCGCTTTATTACACTGTCGAAGGGTTAATCACAAGCTCGTACACTCGAGTCTGAATATTCATCTTCAGCCACATTTCCCTCGAATAACGATCATCTTTTGCATATGCTGTTTAACCTTCATCGGCCACGTTGACTCGAATTCCGCAATCGTGTTTCGCGTTGAACAGGTTCCCCGAGGACTCGCCAGCCCGTTCATCAGGCTACGTTCGATAATCGAGCCCTCGAATGTTCATCATCGGGTATCCGAACACAGCGAGCGCGACCTTCTCTACGATGATTTATCGCATCGTTTTAATTGGCTGGCTCTCGCGGTGCTGAGCCCTCGATGCGTTTCGTTTAACAAACGGTTTAATTAGAGAGGCCGCCGATTTTCCCGCGAAGAGAAAACGTCCCCCCGTCGTTCAACGCGTTAGATGAACACGCCAGATATTTTGTAACCAGTTAGTCACCGTGGCTACGCGCCGCTTTCATCAAGGTCGAGGATTTCTCTCCCTCGACTCTTGCATACGCGGGCTGATAACGTCGAACCTGCTCCCGACCGCACGGCTCCAGATTCCCCTGGTTTTTAAACAACCTCGCTGATTTCTCCTGCAGACCATGTTTTCTCTTTTCTCCGCCAGTCGAAATAGAAACGGGCTGACTCTGCTATTCTTTCCACTTCGTTGTTGTTGCACGCGATTGTCTTAATTTTTGCATTTTCATTTTTACATAATCGGCAAATTGACAAATTTATATGATATTTGCAGATAATTAATGGGAGGATGTTAATCCGCGGAGAATGGAAGAATTGGAATCTTTCAATTTTTAAGAGGTTAACGTTAGGGAAGATAGCGTACTTTTTGAAAAGATGAAAAAGTGGAAATCATAGAGCACGTAGGAACTAGAAGTTGAAGAAATTTAGCGGCGTGTAATTTGTCTGGAAATCTATCGAGTAGAGGAAAATAGAGACTAAATGCGTTTAACAGAAAGCAGAGAATCTATTGGTATTTAAGTCTCAAGAAATTGACTGGTATTAATGGCCTACTATTCTCGTATTTAGCATTTATGAGATTTCCTCAGGGTTGTATTCACAGGTGAGAGGTATATAAACCGGTCTAATTATAGGTTTCCCGATATCGGGGGCGGTCCCTAATATGCTTTGTATCGGTTTAGTATAGGTCAGGTAAACGTACACCATCTATGGTCTTTCAGCGTGAATAGAAACTCGTGATACTAGAATCTTTCAATAACAACGATCAAATTCTCCAAGCGCTAACGCATTGCATAACTCTTTCCTTTATCGTTGAAAAATTTTGCAATTAAATCGTTTCGATCGTAGCTTAAGAAGAACGCATCTACGAGAAAGGTGCATTTAACTCGTCAGAGTATTTCGTTCCATTATTCATCTTTCGTCATTTCGTCATCGTTCGATAAATATTTAATAGAACGCAGAAAGAATAAAGCTAGACAATGAAACGATGTTCGTCGGAATATTTCTTCGCGGCATCCATTTTCACAGGCAATAAATGTTTATATACTGTTGGAATTATCCTAACCGCTCCTCACAATGGTTCAGCCCGGCAAACGTTAACCGATTAGCAAAACATCGACTGAACAAGCAAACACGAGCGTTCACAGCGTACACGGGACATTCGTCGTTGACTTTGCCGGCGACTTTCACTCGACGACGAGAGTCCTCCGGTGCTTTCTCCGATGCACCTGTCTAGCTTTAATTAAATGCGGTCGGGCGGCGTTGACTCGATCGGCTCGTTGCATTTCGGATCGATCGCGCGTCGAACGTGACCGCTCGCACCTGTGTGCACAGACCAACGAGATCGAGATCGATTCCACGTAAAGAGCGGCGCGTGTAACGGTAGCCGTTCCCTCCTACGAGAACAAGTAGATCTTTGTCTCCTACATATTTCCCATTCTTCCAGAGAGAATTCTTTGGCTGCACGGCGATAATCAAGTAGCAATAGTGATTTATTAATATAGATGACGCCTGTGTTCGTACACAGGTTTATTACGAAAGTACTGTAGACCGAACACCTGTACACAGCTTCTTCTACGAACGCATTTAATTCCGCGTTATACCGTACGAAATATTTTCAAACGAACTTTTCCATACAGCGGTCGTTTCGTTCGAAACTTTCAACTGTAAAGAATCATGTCGTACCGAGTATGGTAATAGAAATCTGGCCAATTATGTACGGCAATCTGGAATTACAGCTCGTAGCGGATTTTCGTGAAAATTGAAAACGACGATCTTTGCACGATCCGAGTCGCGTTTTTTCTTTTTCTGCGAGTATCCTATCGTATCAACGAGAGTTATAAGCGATCGATGGCGCATAAAACGATCGATGTTCCGATCCAGCGTCACGCGATCGCTATTATATAAAAGCAAAAGCATCGAAAAGCTGCACGAGTCGACAGTGTCGTGATGTTGGGACGATTCGCGATGCGAGAACGTATCATGACCGGAGTCTGCGTCGATCGTGACGGATATACGTTGCACGGATACGATGATCAGCCGCTAGGAAGTGCACGTAAAGCCGTAACGACCGATCTCGTCGTAGATTATTCTATCAAGGGTGCCAGCAGGCATGAATCGATGAAAAAACGCGGTATTGATTAATTAATGGATCGTTGTTGGTCTCGTAGCACGAATCGATGCACATCCGATAAAAGAGACGAGATAACGATTGAGACAATGACGATTGAAAAGGGAGAGACACGATAGATGTTCGATCGATCGATTTCCGACGCGTACGATGACGGTGGGTGTTTCCAGCCACCGATGGGCCGGCTAGATCGTGCCGCGCGATACATACGGTAAATTGATATATTCGCGCAACAGGAAAACCACGCCGGTAGCCTACATTCTTGATAAGACACCGTGACTAAACGTTGGCCTCGGTGCCCGCTACTCTTTATGGACGGTTAGGTGGTCGAAGATAATCGATAACCAGGAAGTACCCTGGTGAAATTGGAACGTTCTGAATCGGACCAACGGTGGATAACAGATCTGATTCGCAAGGTCGATGAGAGCGCCGCGAATCGATTCGTTTTATTCGTGGGTTCAATCACGTGGAAGGATCGTTGTCTCGATGGAGGTATCGTTGTCGTACTTCACAGCGATTTATGATACGCGTTCGTGAGAGAGGGATACGTAGGAACAGGCATTGAATTCAGACGTATTTGGTTGTTCTAGAAGATTTATCAAATTTTGTCGTTGTTTACGACGATTTATGGATTCTATTGGATTAGAATATTTTTGGAATTCCTAGGAAAATTAATATTGACTTTTATCGAGACGGAAGCGTAATTATTGGATCATGCTCCTGTACCCTTTCGACTTAACGGTGCGAATCTGTGAGAGAAGTCGATCGAAGCAGACGGAGGTAGTCGAGGTACTGAATCGGCGTGGAAGGGAATGTTGAAATTCCTACGTCACGACTATCCTCGAGGATCACCGGGAAATAGGATGGACTAGAGTCGTAGTTGTTTGATCAGGGAAATCGCCAGCAGTATCGCTTCGGTCACGTTACCGTTGAGGTCAGATTGGTTCCTTCAGCAACCTCGCCCATTCTCAGCTGGTACACGGGAGCTTAAGCGATAGCGGCAACCTATGCATGGTAGCACGCTACGCTATGACCACGCCACGCGAGAATCGTGAGGTAAACACGGACACGGAGTCGAAGAAGATACAAGCTGATCGGTGACCAGGAAGTCGCACGGGAAGTCGAGACGTTCGGTGCCAAGTTACCATGTCACGAACACCTTCTATGCTTCTTTTAAAAGATCCCTTTTTCCCGATATTCTTCGCGTGATAATTAATCTTTATTAAGAGATGCTTCTTTTTTTATCATCATCTTCTTCGTCAAAGAAAACGATCGAGATAAGATATTACAATTTTTACAAACGTTCGTATTAGAGTACCTTGTTTTTTTATTATTTTATCTGATCAATCGTACTTGCATCTTATTCGTAATTACTCTACTATGTAGTGTTATAAGAACGTGTCTACAAGAACTATCTCTGTACGTATAGATCTACTAATATACTAAATTTGCCCGAAGTTTTCCTTGAAATTTCCATGGGACCCAAGACTCCTCTCGTTATTGGTATTTCAATTTTGTCTTTTTTTTTCTTTTTCAGGAATTTATTTTATCGAATATTGTATATACGTTTTAATGATGTTATCCAATACGATGGCCTCGGTTACACGTACGTCGGTTTCGCGCCAACCATTCCGCTCTAAATCGTGATGGTATCGCTCGACGTTACGTGCATCCTCGCGCTGAACATCAGCGCGCATCAACGCGTGCTCCAACGATAATAAATTCGTCCGCGTTCGTTCTGGAAGCGCGACTCGCCTCCTCGTAGCCGGTCCCCGCTGACTGGACCGCTTTCTAACTTCCGTAATCGATGGATCTGCGGAGGGAACGATCGCGACGCGATAACGCCGCGGAGAACGGCCGGGAACCGGTGATTTCAACGCTCGGTGAGGAAACCTTCCCGGCGAATACTAAATAAGCTCGCGATGCCACCATCCTTTTACTCACTATGCAGATTGTGACGTTTGCATTTTTATCTAGAGGTATTCTTAGCGAATGTTATCTTTTATTAGTCGATTTAATTTATCCCGCCGTTTTTATTTTCACTTCCCTCTAACTCTTTTAATTTACTTTTTTCTTTGCCGAAAACCGTTGAAATTGAAAAGCGTCGTTCTTTGTCACGTTTGTATCAAAAGAGCTTTTAAATTATGACACAGTCGCGTATGTGTAACTGACGTTATTCCTATTCTTCAAATGTTGAAAAGAATGGCAGATATATATATATATGTCGGAGATGAAAGAACATCGGGCCCTTTGGAATTTTGGGAAAATCCCGAATACTTTAGTTTAGACTTTTTATTATTAGCTGTACTTAAATAATAAAACTTAGAAGTAGTTGTTTATGATTTAATCCAATTACGTTTGCCCGAGATTTATGACAGTAGGTCTAAACGTAGCTACAGTCACGGGACGGACGTTTTTACCCAACGGAGGTATGACATAGTTATACAGCTCTCCTTAAAAATGGAGTTGATCCAAGGGGGTGAGAACTTATGATTGTTTATTGGTAGTGAATTTTATTCTGTAAGAATCGTATTGGTACCATTAACTATCATCTATATTGTATAATGAAAAATGGCTAATCCAATTGAAGGTTCGTTAAGCGCCCCTAACCCCAATGCTAACTCGATATATATATATATATTTATTTAATCAAAATCAAATTTAGAAAATTAATATTATGTTTCAACGTTGATTGACAACGTATTAAATTGTAAAATCTCTCTTCTATGAAACATGCAGACTGCCTGCATTCATAATTTGTATTTGTATAATTTCTACGACTAGAAACTTTGGCATACGATGTAGCCAGTTTAGCAACTGCTGCCTGTAGTCTTGTGGCATCGTGCAAAATTCAAGTATAGTGTAAGTTTAGTGGTCATTAGCTTTAACAGTCGAATGTTTTGGATTAATGCTTTCGCTGTGAGCGTTATAAGCAGTGTAGACGACGCGACGCATAGTTTCTCAAGAAAATCGTGTCTTCGGTTTTGTCTTAGTCATACGATTTGCATGTAGGAACGTAACGAGATACATGAATCATACTCAAACGTTCTATTGTATTCGTTCTCTGATGTTTTTTATGACTTCGCTATATTTCTCTTATCTGTACATCGTTGTACACGGTGTGCAGTACGCGGGTAGCTGAAGCTTCTAATTATGCGAAACTTCATTGCTTTCGTGACACGAATCATTATTCAAATCTTACAGGCAGATTTTTGCATGAAAGACTACGTATTATCAACGATATATTTCAATATTCTGAAATTCGCTCTTAACGAGCCTGCTATTAATCTCACGCTTGATAATTTTGAATTATTCAGGGTACGACAGTGTATTATTAACGGTGATTGTAATTACTTGGACAAAAAATAAAGAAAAGAAGAAGAAAAAGAAGAGGCTTTGAAAAATCAAAATAGTAAATAAAAGATCGTAAGAGGAAGGATTAAAGTTTGAAGATGATAAAAAATTTGTCAATAATGGTTTGTTCGTTCGTACACGCGTCAGTACGAATCTATATTATACGAGGTAGAGTTGACATAAATTAGAGACGTGTCTAAAAGCGTGTCTAAGCGTTCTCTGGATCGTAGCGATGCGAAATTCCGCGTGTCACCGGTGACAAAGTGGTATGTTCACCTTTTTTATCCAGCTTCCCCCTCGAGGAAGCATCCCGTCCCGGATGATCGACGCGACGCTCGTGTGCCGATGAAACCAGAAGTCCTTGATCCGTGGGCGATGCAAAACGATCGTCGCTATACCCGGAAGAAGGTGCGGTAGGTCAGCGTTCCGAAGTTGCCTCTGTCGGACCGATCGATACTCTCCGTGGTTTCATTACCGTTATTTGATAAAAAATTGTACAAGTTTCGGTATTTCAGTGCCTGCAGTTACCTTTAATCTTAACAAATATCATTCAACGAAACGCCTCTCTGTTTCTCATTATTTAGAATATTTACTTTTCTTCCAACACAGTGATTTATAATAAATTAATCTAAACAATTGAAATTTATGAGATTACCCTGTAGTTTCAGCGAATCGAAGCTAAAAAGTATTATAAAGCATACAATATCCTTGGTATTCTAGCGTCTTCGATTCATTCGCACTTGATCGAGCGATTTTCTAGGATTGCGAGATAAGATGCGATCTAGAAATCTTACGAGGCAAATCTCGTTTCCTGTTGTTCTTTATCGCGGTACGTTCGTATCGTAGAAACGCATTTGGCGGGACAGATACAAGTGTTAAGAGAATGAGCTCAGGTCGTTATCTCGGTCGTAACTGTTGGAACGTCGGCGATTTTACTCATCGATGATCGAAATGAACAGAACGGGTTGAACCAGAAACAGCCTGGTTGGTGGGCGGTGTTAACGACCGGCTGTTCAAACCAGGAAGATATGGTAGGTCAGGAATATGCGGGTCCCTCGGTGCACGAAATTACGATGCACGCTCGAGAACAGACCTATTTTCTTACACAACGTCGGCCGACTTTAATTACCAATCACCTTAACTACTTTTTTCTCTGCTACTTTGCCGCGTTATTCAGCGTTTACTAAATACATCCATTGTCTGGAAAGTTAGTATTTTGATCATCTACGAGAACATCGTTGCTATCGAAAGTACCAATTCTTCGTTTTTCCTCTTATCGTCCTTAAATATTTAATCCATCCAAAATTTAACGAATAATTTAACCTACATACAATCTACGTCACTATACACTCAAACGGTATAAACCATCAACCTAATCAATTTTAAGGTCAGACCCTACTTTATCTCCTTCTTTCTTCCTTCATCTGAAACAGTTTCTATTTAGAATATAACTACTACCATTATACATTCAAAGTAGTTCGAGCCATCGATCACACTAAACCAGTGTGAGCAACAGGAACACCAACCCCGATTCTAAAATTAACGTTAGACCCTACTTCGTCATCCCTTTTCTTTTTCATTCACGAAGCTTCCCCTATTGTCACGTACATGCATAGCCACTCGGAAAGTAAAATTTGGAAGGAAACAACGACTTTCTTAAGCAAACGAATATTCTATTTCTGATGTCGCTATTAGCACGATTTTGCATTCAGACTGCGATGAATATTTTCAAGCGACGCTTGTAATCGGAATATTTTTGTCTCTCAGAAGAACGTAAATAGACGCGTCACAAAAACGTAAAAATATGATACCGTATAAAAATCCGCAGTCAAGCAGTCGTAAATCCAAGGGCGCGTTTGCAAACTCTTCGAAAGTATGGCACAGTAGCCGAGCGTGCGCCACTGGGAGAGGGATTTTGCGGATTTTCGCACGTTCCCCACGAGGTCTATTGAAGCGAGAAGCCACGGTGCGGAGAAGCGTTGCAGCTCGCTAGCTCGCGAGCGTTCCACGAGGAAGAGATTACGGGCTCGTTCCGTGCTTTCTCTAGCGCCGTCTCAATCCCGCGGCATTGTTCGTCCGCTTCTTCTTCCTCTTCCTTCACGAACAGATCTTCCCACGCACGTGCCGCGGCTCTCGCGTACGAGGCCCGCTGAATAATTACCAGATGAAGATACCGCCGCCTCGTGTAGGCTGAAATCTCGCCTCTCTCTCTCTTTCTCTCTTTTATTCCGTATCCCTCTTCTCATCCTTCTTCTTCTGTTCCTTCTCGGATGGAGGAGGATTTTGCAACGGTACCTAGGCTGCCTGTTTCGACGACAACGACGACGTCCCTTCGCGAATCATCAACCCACGAGAATCGACCCCTCGTGAACTATAACCGCTTGCAGGGTGCCAGCGAAAACCAGTCACAGTTACGTGGTTAAGTTTCCACCGGATAGCTTCATTCTACGCGCCCACGCTTATCGCCTCGATATCCTTGAGATAGCGTGATGAGGCGCGATGCAGCGGAAAATGTAGCCCTTAAGATGTAGGTTGTAGCGACACTCGATAGCAAAATATGACCGGACGACGACACAGCAGTGGTTAGCGCCGTTGGTTACGAACGTTCCAGATCAGGTTCAAATCCTGGCACTCGTAATCTGATTTTTTCTCCACGATTCCTAACTGAAAAGAAGGCAACCCGGACGAAGACATATACCAGCAGCAGCAGCACTATCACCGACCTGCTATCCATCTCAAGGTTATCAATGGGCGATCGCAGTGAACTGTTAACGCGATAATCGAAAGTGAAACGAGCGTCGGTGGAGTGCGAAAATTTTCAAGCGTCTGGACGAAGTAGCCCCGAAGTTGTTGGATTTTTCTGGGTCTAATCTCGCTTTAGTTTCGACGAACAAATGGGATTTCCTGATTACGATCCTTTCATATTTTTCTTAAATTTGAGAAACGTGGATTGAGAATGACGCGGAGAACCTGGCAAGTTTACAAATTAGAGGGAAACTCGCGACGAATGACGGTTTAACGCTGTACGGCTTCTTTCCTTAAGCTTCGTTCCTAATTAACGGCCGCAGCGTGCTAATTGTCCAGCTGCCACGTCCAGAGACTTAGAGATTCCTGCATGTAAGTTGGACAAGTTCGGCCTTGGTTTCAGCGGAATTCTTTTCACTTGATGCAACGAGCGTTTCCACGAAAACGACCGGGTGTCATCGAAAGTGAATTCTTCGCGTTCTTTGTCCCTTGCTCCGGACTTATCGTTCCTTTTAACACGCTTCTAAGTTTCTAAAACTCTGCTCGCGTTGAACATACACCGTGCTGTATAAAATAATCTGAATCGATTTTGCAGAATTTTTTGTCATATATTCCTGAAATAATCAAATTTCTGTCCTGTGTTATTACATAGGTGGTACGTAGTTCTGCCGAGTTATTAGAAGAATTATTAGTTTTGCAGGACTCGTCGTACATATTTTAAACGAACATTTCATTTTTGTTCGTGAAATATATCACTGATAAATTCTTTCTAATTTATTTTTCAGAGATGGCAGAGAAGATGGTTCGTTTTGTACGACGACGGAGAGCTGACGTACTCGGTGGACGAGCACGTGAGTATCGTTGAATTATCGTTTAACGCAAATTCTCGATTCGCTACACTCGTTGCAAACGACCAATCGATGCGTTGTCGAAATCCACTTTGCCACTGACAGATCCGTTTAGCGTCCCGATACGGTTTCATTCAACGAAAATGATCGTTCCACTAACGAAACGTTCAGTGTACCACTCGAACGCGTTAACAACGCGAAACACCGGTCTTCCTTTAACACTCGAACGGTCATAACCGGAATGAACGTTCTCTGCGTTGCTTTATGACGATCATAATGGCTCTTTGTGCTCGATATACGAAGGACGTTCAGATGCGTATCATTCAAAAAGGAAACTCATTGTGCAGCCATGTCGAGAGTGAAAGTCCATTGATTTAGACACTTTAAACTCTTTAAATATTCTTCATGCTATTTAACTCTCTGTAATTCTTGGAAATTACTATGCGATCGTCCTTCTGCAATGATAATGGTCATACTTGGATTAAAGCGAAATATTCTAATCCACTTTTTTTTTTCTAATCTTTTTCTCGTAAGTAAACGAAGCTTCGATTCGAACGAATTATTCTCGCCTAAAATATTTCTGCCCTTCGTTGTGACAATTTCTACCGTCGAAATCGCTAATTAAATTCCTTCAAAATGCTTCTTCTAGTTGCTGAAAGAATTTCCAAAGCCTGATATACGAAGTCTATTAAATTCCCAAACATAATTTCTACCGTGTATTCGCTGTAAAAGATTTTATTAGCGAATTCGATGGAATCGCAAAAATATTTCGCTCGTTCGAGCTAACTAACTGAACGCAATCGAGTTATCAAAAAATGGAAAATGCAAGTCACAGCAATATTATTGCGAATTCTAACGCAAAGAGGCGATATTCCAGAGCGTACAAAGCGGCGCGGCGCGAATGGCGAACGGTTATCATCGTTGAGGAATCGTGAACTGTCAGGCTTGGAACATTATGGCAGGCAGTGAATCAAAAGCTGCCCCTTGAAGCGGCTCCCTCGGAGTCTAGGAGCAGCAGAGGTCGGAGTCAATTGTAGTTAGCGGCCGAGCACGGCCATCGTCAGCACCATCAATACCATCGACATCGTCTAGGCCGACGTGGACGCCGGAACAGACGCGAATCTCGCTGCTAGACTCTTCCTCTTTGACATAGATGGCCGTGGTTACGTTGGAAACTGTCAGAATTGATTTAAACCCGGACTGATGGCTAGGTAAAGACCGTAAACTGTGTCTTCCGCGGTTTTCTTTAACGGTATGGACATTGTACTTTACATGACAGATACGTCGGAAATCTTTTTGCAAATGTTTCTGAATGGCTAAATTGCAAATTTAGACGTGTTCTTACGCGTTCCCTGATCGAGACATATACGTCGATGAAAATCATGGAATTCTAGTAGAGAACATGGCCGCAGATTTTTCTAATTATTGAATCTAATTTCATCGTCGATCAGAAATTATCAGATATTTTATCAAAGATTTTCACGTAACATGATTCGAGCTGATTTTTTTTAATTAGTTGTTTCCTGCGAAAGTCGTATCGATTAAAAAATTTCGCCGTTTTGTAATTGTTGCTTTCAAATCGAAAAGTCGACTGACCGACCGAAAGAGAGAAAATAATAACATCAGCAGCTCTCTACCTGAACCAATCTTATCCTACCGTTCAAGGTCTCCGTCTCGATATTATTTTCCCATACAGCGATCGCTGATCTCGATCTAAAAATAAAATTATCATCTCGTGCCGTATTATCGATCTCGACAAAGAGTCCTCGACGAACCGACGTTAAGTATCCTCAACAACATCGATCTTAAGGACTCGCGTTACCATATTATGCATCCGATAATGTATTGCCATACAAAGATTGTCACTTTCCTTTGGTCGAAGAGGATCGAACTTTTAACCGGATACCAAGACAGGTCGTAGTTTATTATCGGCGCCACGACATGCGAAAACGAAATTAAAATAACGACGTTTGATGGGGGATGGCATTACGATACGGTGTTAAAGGATTCGCAATGGCCGATTTGCGCGCGCGCTCGACAACTTGGCCATCACCGAAGCCAGATTAATGGTTCGGTCGCGGGCCTTAAGAGGGCCATTCGTTTCGAGAATAATCTCGGTCGAAAAATGCGAAAAGATAATGCGCTACGTACGGCGAATGCGTGTCTCTCCCTTTCTCGCCCTGTTCTTCGCCGAGTCGTTCTGGGCGTCCTTGAGATGGAATGTGAAATTGGGCTAACAGGTCGGAATCATCCAGACGTTGCTGGCGCTTCGTACATTGTTGCCAACAACCTTACCCTCGTTTTATTTATAATTTATTTACACGAATTCTAATTATCTTGCTTGTTAAACTTCTTCCGATCAAATTTCCCTTCGAATAGATTAAAAAATGTATCCGAGCTAAGTAGACGATTTGTGGACGACAGACTTTGTGCGTACAGAACTCTTTACACACAAAGCGCTCTTTATAGCGTTTCACAGGTAAAACAATCTTTTATCTAGGTTCTATTCTTTTTTTTTTTTTTTTAATCCACGAAAACGTTAATTTCCATAAACGTCCACGATCGAACGACAACAAGATTGTAAATATAGAAACTTAACGAAACTTTAGAAACAGGAATATCCAAATCCTCCTTCGTCAAGCAAATCTACGCAGAGTCAAACATACTCGATCGCTCGCATCTTGTTCGATCACGTAAATACGAAAACTCTTCTTCGAAATTCCCTGTCCTCTGTTCCACGCGAAGTCGCAACCAGCGAATCACCGATGGAAAAAGGTAGACGAGGAATGGTAGCGTCCCGTCGCGAGCATTTATCAAGGTTCTCTGAACGGGACAGGCGTAATCCGTTCGATAGGGCTGGCGCGGGCCTAATAATCGATAGTTAATTGGAATTGGCATTTCTCAAGGGAACTCCTCTCGCTACCTGTTCGTTCGTCGAATGGCTGCCGCGTATCTACGCGAAATGGCCACCGGTGGCCAATTATGCAAATCCTCTTACGGGAAAAGGACGAACCGAAGCGCGGCGGATTAGTCGTTTGAATTGGAAACGATTAGCCGCGTTACGCGAGCGATCGATGCGGTTCTCGCAATTATCGCCAGAGCGATTTTTCTGCTTGAAGATCGAAAAAAGAAATTGGATCGGTCGATCCGCCATTAATTACCACGAGTACTTACTTACTCGCGATAAAGCCGCAAGAGCGCGAACGATACGTTTTCTTCGTCGTGGTCGTCGTTGTTGCGTCTTTTCTTCCTTTTCTCGATCCGTTCGCTTTCTTTCGTCATGGCTGAGGATGGCCTCTCGAGGCGAGCTGATCACTCGCCCCGATTACCGGCTTCTACGCTCCGCTTGATTTACGCGCGCCTAATTAAATGAATTAGCCACTTGACACCGGCGTAAATTACGAGTCGATCGTAGCCTCTTTATAATATATTTCGATGGTTCCCGGGATGATTTTACAGAGAGGAACATTGAAACTCGAAAGTACCACACTCGACGAATACTCTGGCTCGGCTGATGTTTCTTCAGTAGCATTAGCAGAATTTGTAGATCGTAAAGCGTCAATGATTATTCGTAATCGCGATTCGTATTTTGCAAAGTGAAACGCAAATAACATCCTAGTACAGAATTGCGAACGCGCAGTCCTCTCGTAAATAACAATTTCTGCAAAACCATCGCCTTCTTCTAACGTCATCTTGCGAACAAGTTGGTCAGCAGGGTTTACGGTTACTCGCAATTAAACTGTACTGTAATTGGCGCTGGAGCACCGTTACGATATTAACGCGACCGGTAGGATAATCGGTAGAATCGTAGGTGGAACAAAGGCGTCGTTAATGGCCGCGTTTTCCCCCGGTTATTATTCTCCACGCTATTACGTGCACGGTTCATTAACATTTATCGACGACGCAACCGTTGCGTCTCGCCTGGCCTGGCCGATGGCTATCGTTTAATTGGGGTCAGCTGATTAACTTGGCGTTTAGGCGAGCGAGTAGTTACGTATACAGAGCCTTACGAGGGGGAAGAATAAAAAGAAGAGAGAAGACGATGGCTGGTTCGTATTGTTTGTTCGATGTCGTTATCGGCCTCGTCATCTCGACGTCGTTCCGGCGTTCTGCAACGTTACCTCATCGACGACACGTTTCCTATTAGTCTCGCGGCCTCAGACGGCTCGATCACGTTAACGACAGCGTGAAAACGATCCATTCGATGGGACTTTTGTTCGACGATTTGCGCCATTAAGCGTTGCCTGGCTGCACCCTTCCTATGGGATGCGCCGCGATCTTGCGCCTCTTCAACCAAGAGGGGCGTTGCTTTGTGTTATGACATCGTGATAAAAGGTGGTTTTGGAATTTAAGAGGCTTTGCAGTGTCGGCAGAGCAAGCGCCTGCATTCAGACGTCATTGTGTCGAATCTCTTCGCTTTCTATAGGGAAAATAATCAGCGTGTTAGTGATTCCAATTTTTTAGACATTTTTTCTTCTATCTAATTATACGTATATATAACGGTGCATCGATACGTTGATCTTGTGCTTTCGAGATAATTGCTCAGGCAAACGCTTCGATCCTGTTGATGTTATCTTATTAGATAAGGAGGAACGCGTGGATGAATCTATAATAGAAATATATATAGAAGTAAGTATAAGTATAGTGTATGCTGAGCCAGATCTTCGCTTTAACAGTGTTACGTTACCATCGAATGTGATAGGAAACACGTTGATACATTTACAACAAAGAACATTACCAAAAAAATTAACCTTGGTGTGTAACTCTGGCTGAAAGTTACAAGACACAGCGATAAAAATTTACTTATAGCTCTTTGTTTTTAGACCTTGTAACCGAAAACAACATTCATATTCAAGGGCACAATAATAATATGGACCTCTCCATTTTTTCATTTCTATTTACTTCACTAAATTCTATTTTCTTCGTAACAGCGATGTCCAGGTAACGGGTATACAAGAGAAAAATGTAGAGTTTTCCTAGAAGTAATTACTTCAACAAATTCAACATGAAGTATTTATTATATGTACAATTAAAGGATGAATACGATCAACGAGACAGCACGAGTTCGATGAATCTGTCTTTCAAATGATAGAAACCCAGATGTCTTACATGGATAGGAGAATCACATACGAACCATAGTCACCAGGTGTAAACACCGTAGTATCGTTAATTTCTCGATGCTGTCGACTGTCTACGTCCTTTTCGGAGCGGATAAAGCGAAGCCGCGAGGATCGTATTTCGTACGCGTTTTATCGCGCTGAAACGCAGCCATAACGTTAGATTTTTGGGAAAACGGTACCGTTATCATCCCAACGCTGCCGCCGCCGTCGCCGCCACCGCCGCCGCCGCCGCGTCGGTCTTAGGTCAAGCGAAACCGGAAAAGGTGAACGAGCAGGTGCAAACGCAGCTTGAATTGCATCGTTAATTTTTTACGTCGTGGAAATGATTGGATAGTTTATGTACGCCGGAATTTCATACGTCTCAAATTCTAACCAATGTATTCACGGTAAATCTGCTGGCAAATCCACTCGAACGAAAACTTTCGTAAGAAACCCATACTTTACAATACAAAATATCGGAAACTTCATGCTCCGCGATAGAAATCTTTAAACTTCGATCCTACGATTATCCAACATTCTCGGAATATTCCCCATTCTTCAATGTACAAAAATACGTTTCCAATGCGAAGCAACGAATTGCCCTATACTCGGATCAATGGCCCATTGCCGATAACGCGCCGAGTATCTACCGGTTTAATACCCCATTCTGGTGGTCTGGGCACAGCCCCTAATCCTCCCTTGTTCCACGAAGCCCGTTATCGTCCAGCGGAAACTGTCGGCTCGAAGCTGATTCGAAGCGGCGAAGATAACAGAAGCTGGTACCGCTAACGTAGAGACGTGGGCGCGTCCATTACCCAACTCTTCAACCTGTTCGAACCGCAATCAGGCTCACGCGAGACTCGACGTCCGACGATGGCTTGAAACTAGACCGAACCAGCGACGGGAGACTGTAGCTTAACGGGCTGTAGCAACGTTTACTCCCCTCTGTCGTCTGTCTTTGTTGGTCCCTTTAACTCCACGTCTTCCTCCGTTTCTTCTTCGTGTTCGTCCTTCTAGACGCTATGCACGGCCCTCATGGTGAACAGTTAGCCGGAACACGGAAGCTGGCTTTTACGGTTCAATGGAATGCGATCGGAGACCATCGGATCGATTCTGTCGATTCGACGAAATATTCGGCTTGCAGAAGATACTTGTAATGATAGTCGGAAATACGTTGATGTATTAGTTTGTCCGAAAACAATTTCTGTTTTATATTATTTTATTGAACTAGATATGGCCCGTTTCGTTCTATTTCTATTATTACGTTCGTGCATAATTTAATAATCTAATATAAAAGAAAAAATACCGTACGTCTATTATTTCCTTACAAAACGAAAGAAACTTTTCGGACGACCTAATATTCTGCGTTTAACGGTGTTTTTTTTTTTTTTTTTTCTAAAACGAGCATCTCGCGATTCTTTGATTCGTTGGGTTTTAATTGGAGGTAGGCAATTATTAGGCTAATATTCGTTAGTGGTGTTTGATCTTGAAGAAGATGCATCGTTTATGTTGCATACATTTTAAAGAAGTTAGATTCGTTCGTATGTTAATTTGTAGAATTGTTATTTGATAGATCGAAAAGTTTAAGACGCTTAGAATCACTGTTTGCGTGTTTAAATTAACGATTTTAGTTACATAATCTGGCATTAACGTAAGAGAAATTGGAAAACTCGACTGCGTTTCTCCTTTAATTCTAATTTGTACGGTAGTAGCGTGGCTGATCGAATTTCCACGGCGAACGAGATTTCTCGAGAAGGTTGCAGGATTTTCACGAAGGGAGAAAAGCTTATTGGCGGAGGTATCGAGAGTGGAAGGCGGACCGGACGAAAGCTGTGGCCACGTAGCGGGGCTGAAACTCATTTCAAAAATTCCTGAGGGAGAAGTATGTAATTATCTGGGAATAATGGACACCCTAGGCGGCCCGGGTATCTTTGGTCCAACCGACTAAACCCATCCGAGGCGCCAGCGGATTTATTGTCCACGTTGACGGCACAGCGACGTATAAATTACAATTTCTTTTTATCCGTATGGTCCTCCGGGCTTGTCGCTGGTCCTAATTCGAATTCTTTCCTCTTTTCAATTTTTTGTGCCACGTTAATCTTGCAAGTACCTCTTAACGTTGTTCTCGATGCTTGAAAACCAATCTGTAACATCCGAGGAAATTGTATTTAGCCATCTACCATTTCCAATTTGTATAAAACTCGGGCCTTGTCACTTTCTTCCCATCACCTTTCGTTTTTCTACGTTTAATTTAAGATATTTAGTTATTATTACTTTACAACAGTTTGCGTAGTAAAACACGAGGAATTTCAAATATTTCGACGCGTCCTGTAAAATGAAAAAAGAAACGATAGACGAGGTGGTAAAAAGTTTTATGGAGATCTGGAAATTTATGGTATGCGACACGACAGTCGTCGAACTTGGACTGTGAAGCAAAAAGTGCAAATAAATCGACGACAAATCCAATTTGTGGAAATCCTCGCGATAAATCCTACCTCTCGAACACTACGTTCTTTTTTCTCAGAAATCACAAACACTTGGAAAGGATCTGCAGAAGAAAGGATCCAAGGAAGAAGGATTCAGAAGGCAGCTGAATCTTTTATCGGTCGTAGTTCTCTTTCTCGAAACGGCCTTTGTCAAATTTTCTGTAGACCCGACCGGTCAGAAGACTGGTCGACCTCTGGTCTTGGCTTTTTCTTCTTCCTTTTCCCGCAGACATCCTGTTGTCGTATTGCTCCCGTCCATTTGTGGCTCGATCCGACGTGGACGAGGCAAGAAACACACCGCGACCGTGGATAAGGGGACAAGGTGTCAGCCAACCGCAATTATCAGTAATGATAGCCTCGTGAGGGCTCGTTCTAGCGGCGACAGTTATTCACCGCCATATTGATGACCGGTCGCGCATGAACGAATGTACGTGACCCCACGGGATCATTGAATCATACCAGGATCGCCAGTTTTCCGTTACCTCTTCTCGAACGCACAATCACGCAGACACAGCAGATTCTGTATCGCTGTGCTCGCTGCATCCAGCAAATGGAAAGGAGGGAAAGTTCCTTTCGAAGATGTCGAAAAGTCGATGAATAGCTGTGGTTTTTTTTTGCGATTCAAAAATACTGAAAAAATTGTCAAAGACTGGAAGATCCGAGGATTAACAAAGTCAAAGCATCGATAGTTTGGCGATTGAGAAGAATTAAGAAATTCAAAGATCCAGGTATTATTAAGGATTCGAACATCGAAGAGTTCGATGAGGTTCGCAGGTTTAGAGGTTTAGAAAGTGAAAAATTCGACCATCGTTTCCATCTCCGTACGTCCAATCTGCCAAAATCTCAATCCCTTGTGCTACCTTCTGAAAAATTCCAATCTCCTCGGCATCCTGTACGTGTAACGTCTGCTCACGATCCCGTAGCTCTTCTCCGCGAGAGCACGGTCGCGATTATTCTCGCGGTCGTTGGCAGCGGTCGAGGCAGAGAGCAGCTCGCTCGCCAGCCGGCCGCGAGCATCGATGATAATAATTATCGTGTTACGATGGATGACTTTCTCATTCGTCTGCTGGCCGGAGCGTCCGCTTGCACTCTTGCTTGGCTGTCTCGATTGCCCCGTGTGTGTGCACAGAGGAGATATCGGATCGTTTGTCTCGAACTGTCTGCCGCTTCCGTCACTGGGTCTCGCGAGCATGAGCGCGCGCGCGCACGCTCGGATCAGCGTGCACAGCCACGTATACGTCGTTACTCGAGCGGATTCCTATCAGTGACATGCAAATCGATCTCCCGGCTCGACCTTTGCTACGAAACAGACGTATCTCTGGTAGGCGGTGGTGTATCTACCAGCCACGGCGTACATATTTACGTGGAGCTATCGTTGACTTCGATCTATACCCTTCGGTGGAACGCTCTTCCACCCTTCGAAGCCACGTTTCGCCCGCCATAGCCTTCTTCTAGCTTCTCCTTCGCTTCTCTGTTTCTTTGCCCGTGTTTCGCTGTGTTTTTGTTTCTTGCATGCTTTCGGTGAGCTCCGCTGGTTTCAGGGCTTTCTTTGGTATAGTGGCGATGGAACGTTAAAAGTTTATGCAGATTTTTAAGGCTCTGTGGCTCTGCCTTGAGAGAGTGGATTTCAGGTTTGACACGAAGAACGTACGCTTTTGTGCTACAGACGAATTCGGTAGAAATACCGGTTAGAAGCTTGCAACCGCTACGTAATTCCTCAGGCTTAAAATTCTGAAGAAAACGTTGATTTACAATTCGATCTCTTCGGAACGCTTTTCTACGAAGAGCCTATCGAAGAAAATCGTAGCAGTTTCCTTGCCAATTTCACTGCATATAGCGATTGAGTGGGCGATCGCGGTATCCCGTTTCATGTAAACGAAAAGAGTTCGAAAGTCATTCTGATTCCAGAAAGTCGAAGCAAAAATTCTAGAATCAGAAACTCGTTGTAATCGTTAACCCCGACGATCACCGAAAATAACACGTCTCCGTCCGACGTTTCTCTAAAAATTCCTTACACCGAAATTGTTAGAATCAAAAAAACGAAGAACCCCGAAGCGAATTCCCTCGAGCGAATCCTTTCTTCCCTTTATTTCATTGACGAAACGAAATCGGGGGTTCACGAATCGTCGGTTTTGTACCGGTGAAAGAGAACTGTACGCTAGGACAATGAGAGGTTGCTTCTTTCTACGTTGGTTCATCTTCCTTTTGAAAACTGGCCTTCAGCCACTCCAGGGCTTTATTTGTCTGGTGGTCCTGCTCTTTTCTCTCTTTCCTTTCCCTCCTGTCCCTCTTCTCCTTCTTCTTCCTCGTCTTCTCTGGTCCAGATGCTGCACGAAATCAGCGAAGTGTTCTTACCGGTGAGAGCTGGCCCCACCGTGGCGTCCAAACGAGTTTTAAATTGCATCGGCCAGGCATTTGAATGCGAAAACACGCGAGGATGCAAAACGGCCCGTCTAAACGCACCTGATTGTCCAGTTCCTCGCTCTAAGTTCTTCACCTCCTCCTTTTCTTACCCTCGAGGCTTCTTTTAGTCGGTCGTATCGCGACTTTCGACCCGAACGACGCTTTGACGATGTTGCTTAATGTTTGCGACCTGGTAACAGGTTCTTGATTAGGATAGAAGTCTCGCGGTATAATCACTGATCGTGTAGGTTTCAATGTGCTGGCGTATACGAAGTCTCAGTTAGTAGAGGCTTGGCACCGTAGATCGTTTCTGTCCCGAGATTCCTAGAATTTTACGTACGTTTAGCTTCTTAAACTTAATTAATTCGGTATATTAAAACTTCCACTTCCAAACGATATCTGAAACTCTCCGATCTGAAAATTATCATGTAACACGCTTCACTTTCCGGTGCGTTGTTACGATTGCGAATCACTCGTACAATTTATTTTCCACATTTTCTGTTACTAATACTATACTAAGCCTAATGCTTGCCTCGGAATTACAACGCAACCTATATGTATCAGTATGACCAAGCGTAATTTCAACATTCGATATATTTTATTTTATTATCATTGTATATATTTCTACGTATTATGTATATACATTCTGCGCTTTATTTCACCCTTTATGTTTTATATTATTATTGTGCGTATGCATGCGATCTCTATAATATCAGTCTCGAATTAACTAAACATCTAAGCTACAGAAGATTGATATGTTTTATATTATTATTGTGCGTATGTATGCGATCTCTGTAATATCAGTCTCGAATTAACTAAACATCTAAGCTACAGAAGATTGATACGAAGTAATCGTCGAAGTAATTCCAAATTTTTGACCTATACTGTAAATCTATCTACTTTACGTCCTTTACTAAAATCATTTTATTTCAATCGACCTAGCGTGTTTGTCGCGAGTCTTTCGAAATCGCACACACACACACACACACACATATATATATATGTATGTATATATTGGCCGAGGGCGAGGCAGAACTCGTAAAAAATTGGTCAATGAGGACCATCGTGCGTGGAAGCAGTTCGGCTTTACGCAACGTCGTCGTAACTCAGATTAAGCCGACACGCGCTGCACCCAACCACCTGTCGCATAATTTCCGATCGAAGTGCGCGTTCCTCTGGATCTACGGGGGCCTCGATCGTTTGCCTCTCGACCGGTGAAAATTCGCGGAATCGGTTGATTTATAACGAGCGAAACTACGCCAGGAGCGGCGACGAATTACGAGTCGGGACGGCGGCCGTTCAAAACAGTTGTAGATCTCCGCCATGATAAATTCCGCGTGACGCTTTTATCCCTTTCTCTCTTTGCTTTTTCGATAGTTTGTCGTGGCCTCGTAGTCCTTGAACGTGGAGTTGTTCTTGTTGGGTTTGGTAACTCGCGCTGGATTGGATGAAGTTTAACGTTGCTACTTCGGATTTGATTTCTTACTTACGCGGTGTAAATTTAATTTTTCGTAAGTTTTTCATTGCTTGTAGCACGAGGCTACGCGAGATCTACAAGACTACTATGTTGCAGAATCGAGCCTTAATCCTAGGATTATACGGCTTAAGATTCTTGGCTTAAGATGTTAGCAGTATCGGAGTTTATGATTCGAATTCCTTCACACCTACTTTATATCCTTTCAAACATTCCAATTCACTTTCATTACAATGATATCTTACGTTACGAGAGGAAAGAAGAGAGAAAAGCGTATATATATATATATAAAGGTATAACTTGGGGTGGTTTGTACTACGTACGTAAAATCCTTATATCTTCTATCGAGAGACGCTACGAGTCACTCGTTTAATAAACGAACCCAAGTAACCTATTACGTGTGTTTCGGAGTTCCGCTTCTCTTTCCTTGGCTTCGGTGTTGGAAATTGCGAGCATTAAACGTTGAAATGGTCGCCACTTCTAAGAAAACTCTACATCTGGTCTTTTAGTTTTGTCAAGCACCGAAGCTATCGACAGCGTATAAACAAAAGATAGGGTCGAAGGCAAACCATAAATTGTAGACAGGCTACGATAGCTTCAGGGTTTTCAGTCATAAGGTAACACTGCCAGCGTGCGGATCTGGACCAGCTCGATAGTATCGCGACTTGTATTTACACTTCAGAGTATTTAAAATATATTTTCTACCTTACACTTTACCCACGCATTTCTTTGTATTAACATCACATACACCTAATAACCTCAACATTAAATAATACACGCAATTTACTTTATATTTCTATTACGGCTGCAGTTAAAAGCTATCTTGAGGTTTAACGACGTACGCAATTGTTTGCGATACAAGTTTCAATTTTGGTTTTGGGGTGCACATATATTTTGCGTATTTGACGGGTAGGTAATGACTTCAATCCATAGCCCTTAGTCACAGCATGATTCGGTAAGTCGACCAAGCTTCGTCTTCCTTTTTGTAAAAATGATACACACTGATCAACTTGCTTTCAACGATATCTTTCGCTCCGTGGTTCATCGTATTGGCTGAATTTTCTGAACCACGTTTCAGAGAGAAGCAACGTTAAATCATTGGACAAGTTGGACCTGTCATTTTCTAAGAAATATGATTAGCCTTTGAGGCGTATGACAACCTGCGGCATAGTTACCAGCAAAAATAATCGAGCCCAATATACATTTCGAGATGTTGGCTCGTTCCATTCCGATGTTTCGTGTATCGTTCGAACGAATGATTCGGCCAATCGGATCGGCCACGCCACGAAAAAATTCAATTTACCAGCTGTCCAGATTGACGAGGATGAGCCGTGTGTTTCGTGCGAATTCTGTACTCTGGGCCGGACCTCCAGATCATCCTAGATAAAAGAGGAGCTCTCCGCTTGGTATAATTTCAGGCTGGAGCCCGCGTTGCGTGAAACGCGCACGTCTTCGAGACCTTCTTGATGTTCCTCGTGCACGTCAGATACGCCCAGCACGAAGAATGGCTCCGGTGAGTTGAAGAGGACCGCCTCGGTCAGAGTCCTCTTTGATTCTATCGGGTCGGGTTTTTTGACGAAAGCGATCCTTTCAGTCCTACACGTTGATCCACCTGTAGGTACGTTCGCTTATATGCACTGTTTAAGGAGTGATCGATGACCCAGCGAGGTTACAGAAGAGGATTACGTGGACCGGCGAGGCATTTGGAAGATACGTTGAATGAATTTGATCGATTCGATTTTGGCGAGATGAAAGATCGATTTGTTGCGGATTAAACAGGTGTTTAAGGATTTTGCATACGAAATGTGATAGGATTATTATCAGGCCGTGCATGGTCGTTCAAATTCGTATCTTTGTCAAAGCGATTTAAAAAACGAAACGTTCACCGCGATTATTCTCTGAAACTCTAAAAGCTGACCTACAAAGAGAACCCTCTACTTTTTGTATTCGCTCTTTGCTCGAACAATTTCCTCTATAGCATAGCTACCAGCGTCTGAGTTTCCTCGTTCAATGAACTCGAAAGAGGCCGAAAACAAGGGCGTTTAGAGAGAATAGAGAGACGCGGTCTAGAAACAATCCTCGACGCAGATTGCTCATCTCCGGGCGTGAAAACAGGATGAAAGAGGTCGCGTTTCCTTGCGTCGGGGTGACAGGCGCTGGTTTTTCATCGCGTCGCACGAAAATAGCCTCTCTCTGTCTCTCTCTGTCTGTCTCTCTCTCTCTCTCTTTGTCCTCTTTCCAAGGCTCCTTTGATGTGCGGAACTGAAAAGAGTCCGCGTGTTCCTCGTTGCTGAAGCGGCTCGGCAAATTAGCAGCCCTTTTGTGCTGCCACTCGTTCGTTGGCAGCCGGTGAATTCGGTTTAAATCGCGCCGCCTCGCGCTCGTGCGTGAGCTGCTCGATCGAAATGCGCCGTTTGTTCTTCCGGGAAGATGTCCAGCTCGAAACCGAAAAAGGACGCGGACGAAGAAACGAGCGCGAATCGCGGTCCACTCGAACTGATATTTCCGACAGAATGTCTCTTTGAAACTTTTAGCAAGTTGGTGGTCCTTTCGCCTTTCCGTTGGATTCAATCGCTCGTCTATCGTATACGACACACAGCCGTCTATGATAAACGACGATCTCGCAAGAAAGGGCGATTTTAAACGTCTTGAAGTTGTCGAACACGACAAACCTGATTTTTATTTAATTTTACGTGATATTCTTATTGCGTTACTACCTACTTCTATCTAATCTTTCATACTTAGACAAAGTGAATATCTCTATCTCGTGTCTTCTTCTCACTACGATATTCCCAGGGATGTCTCTAAAGAAGAATCCACCATTGTTCTCCCATCTTACACAATCGTTACATCCTCGAAAACAAAGGCGATCAAATATTATAGTTTAAAACGGGAATACTCTTCCCTCGAATATCCCAGAAGAAAGCTCGTCTTACTCCACTAATCGCAACTTCTCCTTTCTCTTTCTCCCTCGAGCCGTGACAACCAAACAGAGGTCGATCAAGAGAGAGAGAGAGAGAGAGAGAGAGAGAGAGAAAGAGAGAGCCATTCCATTCATATCATCCCTCGAGAGAAACGGTTCCACGGTCGAACACGTAATTACGAAGCTGCAAATTAATGCAATGCTCCGTGAACAGGAACGAATTCGCCGAATCGGCTTCGTTAACTCGTACCATTGTCCCAGCAGTGTAACGGGTCGAGAGTCAATCGTCGATGGCGCGTTGTCCTCGAAAACTCTAGCGGAGGACGACAGGTTGGAGAAGCAGTAGCCGACCACGAGATCGCTACCAGCAGAGCCAGTCGAATTAGACGTAGCAGCAATGGCCAATCAGTGGTTGGTCGCGTTACTTGCTTCTCTAATTGCATCTAATTAGATTAGAGGATCGTGTTGTAGTCGTTGGTGTTGATCAAGGTATAAGCAGCAGGTCGGCCTGACCTGGATCTCGCATTCGAATTAGATTAGCCGCTTTTAATCGACACTATTCAACGGAATGAACACGAAGAGCACGTAGACAAGTTCGTTGAGAACGGCGTTAATTGAAAGCTCGAGGATCGGGTTAGAATCGTACGCATCGAGCGTATACATGCGACCGTGCTGCGATTTTCTTTCGTTTATATGGTCCTTTATTTGTTAAAATTTATTTTTACACATTTACCTTTTAAATACTTGTTTCGTTGGAATGTCGGATTTCCATTTCGCGAACAGAAAGACAGAAGAAAAATGAATGCCAAGTTCTGGGAGGTTAGAGTGTAACTTCTTTTGTCTCGGTGTTTAATCCTTCAAAGAGATTGATGCACGCGGAGGGTCGTACATCTTAATGTTTCCACTCTATCGTGGACGAAGTGATTAATCGTGTAAGGTACGTAACGGTACAGGGATTGTAGCATTTTGAAGGGAATCTTCCACGAGAATACGAATATTTTTCTAACCAACCTTACTGTTTTCTTCATTTTTCCATCCAATAGCCCCAGGCTATGTAACTCGCGAGTAACAACCTCTAGGAATTATCCGTTAGAAAAATCATCCCTCTATGTGTCCTATATATATATATATATTTCTTCTCCATAAGTTAGGAAGGAAGAAGAGATTCTACTCGTTACAAAAGTCATCCATTTAGCTATCCTATTTATTCAGAAATAAATCACAAAGACACGCCTCGAAGATTCTCAAAAACCAAAATACATTCTCGACCCGAACATAACTCATCCCAACCCTTCCAGCGATGTTCACCGGAATTTGTCGTACAAAGGAGTTAAAAATCGTCAGATTTATCACCTTGCCATCTCAGCTCGCGTTTTCAAGATCGTCTTCGGCAAGAATTCTCTCTTTTTTTGCGTGGCCTACTCGCGTTTGTATCGAAGAACCGCGGTGTCCCTTACAATCGCGGTGCAACGAGCCTCGCGCCATGCTTCACCGGTGCTTGCACTTCGCGATCTGTCGTACTTCATTAAGAGGGTCATATAGCATCTTGAGAAGTAGAAGGTCGCCGGCGAGAACAGTCGTGCTTTCCTGATTGTACGCGGCGACCAAAGGGCCCAAGGCTCGGCACATACGTATGACCGTGCTTTTTGACCCTGTGCTCCCGTTCGTTCCGCCAACTGCCACGCGATTTATCACGCCTTTCCACGTCCCTGACGCTCGTGTTCCTCTTTCGCTATTAGGCTCGGGGGAGCTTTCGTGTTTTTTCAGCTCCTGTTGCTTGGGGATCTGGCGCTGGTTCGGCAAGGGTGGGTTGAATTTGTTGGGGAGAAAATTGTGTTATGGCTGTTCACTATGAAAGTTTTCAGTTTATCGGATATATTTGTTGAATTTGATCTCAGATAATCGCGCTATTACAGTGTCTTTCTATCGCACGTTAATTTTCGATATAATATGAATTCGAGAAAATGGAATCCTCTGGAATATACTACGTAATAGTCTAATGATTTTATATTTATTTCGCAATTTTACAGTTCATTCTATTATTCAGCTACTATTACGTTTTGCAACTTTACAATTTTCAAGTTCTTTCTTTAAATATTTACCGTTTTAGTTCTCTTCCAATTTATTGTTCTCATTTTTTTTCTTTTTTCTTTTTTTTTTTTGTAAGTCTCTTGCGTGCGCAAACTCAAACAAGATCCGCTAAGAAGTTAACAAACCGTTATCCCAACAATAGCTCTACTTTTTCAAATTACATCTATTTATATAGCTTAAACTCTCCTGTTTCAAATGGATCTCTACGAAAGAAGAAACTCCACTCAGACTTTCTATGGAGCTACAAGATTTGTTTCACCTTTGCCACAATTGCAAACCCCATTATTTCCCAGCACATAAGCCAACTCGTTCTTTCTCCTTGCCCAATGTTAATTACCCTTTGGCTGGCGTAAATCGTGCGTTTGCTCGAAGCGATCGTTCGAAGCAAGTAGAGGTTCCGTGTAAATCGTACATTAACGAGAGGAAGCTGGCGGCGGTGGTGGTTGGTGGCTGGAAATCGATATTTTATCGTACACCGGTTGGTATCGTATCGTTGGCCGGTTTCTGGGTGGTCAGAATTGTTCGGTGTTGGCGGACGAAAAATTCTGGCGGACGCGTTCACAGGCCCTCCTGGACAACGACGAGGACGACGACGACGACGACGAGCACACGAGGACGGGGTTGAAGTATTTACGGTCTCGTCGAGACAATGCTCACGCACCGCCGCGGATCTCCTGGCTCCTCCACCTTCGATTCCCTTCGATACCTTGTCGAGCTGTACCGACACGCGGCCAGAAAAATGCACGGCCGCTGCGTGTCTTCCGGTTGCCGTTTAAGGCAAATATCCCAACGTTTCGATGTCGAAGGGACGAACTTACCTTTGTTCGCCTTTCACAATGTTTGTCTGCGTTTCTGCCTCGAGCATTGAATTTTAAATGGCATTGGTTGGTTATGGAAGATCGCTGAAAGTATTTTAATTTACGAGTTTGCGAACCAATGCCGAAGGTGTAGAATTGCTTGCTGTTTGGCAAAAACGTCTCAGAGTTCGAGACGAAATTACGTTTGTTCGCGTTTGAAAATATTCCAAAGCAGAGAATTTGATTTTCAAACGATATTGACAAGTTACGAAACGCAGCCTATCTAATAGCAAAAACGTAGAACACGTTGGTGGTTAGCTCGAAGGGACGAACCTGTTGATAGATCGTGAAAAATAATATAGAGTATCCGAGTGAAAAATGTCGTGTACCGCGTAACAAGATGAAATAAAAATGACAAAAAGCAACCGATAGATCGTAAATTGACGAGAACTTGGACATTGGAGAAATTGCATAGCGTTGGACGTGTAGTCGGAACTTTCACTCAGCTTCCAAAGTATATCGTCGGCAGGCCATGATACCGATTGCGAACCGTCGAACAAGGAGGCTGCTTGTTATTATAAATTCAGCCGATTCGTTCTCCGCAAAAGTACGAATTCCGATTCCGGCACATGGTTGCCAGGATAAATGGTAATGGTCCCGGCTCGGGTTGAACGCACACACTACGTCGGATAATGGTCTTCTGGATGCTTCCTTCGACTTCGCCTCACTTCGCTCAACTCTACCGGCATCCCTTGCGAAATGAAAGACTCTCGCACTTCTGTTCCATAATCCTCTTATTTCTGACATCCGTCTGATCTCTCAATCGAAGATCTGCTCGTTGTTATTCCACGATGAATTATCGAAGAACAACTGTGAGAAACTAAGACAATAATTAGCCATTATCAGAATCAGAATTCTACCGTATCGTGGCTGATACTGATCTCTCTGGTCGAACTGCTTAAATTCACACTGAAACCCTAGCGTGTTCGTCGAGTATTTGAAAGAATTTATCTTCAAAGCACACGTGCTCGAAGCATCCCGAAGAACAAAGTAAAAAGGAGAGGAGAACGCTAAGAAATGCAGCGAGGCAATCGAGGCAGTGTGAACGAGGAAACCTCTCGCGGACAATTAACGATGAGATCCGCCAACGACGCTTTTTACCGCGTTCCTCGTGCTGGCGGAATCGCCGCGATGCGGATAATCGCCAGCGTTCTCCGCTCGTTGAAGAGAATATCGTCCGTGGACACGCCACCGAGAAAAAGGGACCGGCGAGGAAGCTCGGACGCATCCCAAATGCTCGTGAAAGTGCATCGACGCGTATTCTTCCGCAATTCCTCTTGTAGATAAATAATCGTGTTAAGTTCCTCGGAAACTTCATAGCGTTTCTGACGACCAGTTTCAGCTATGTTTCGTATTTCATCGAAACGAAAGAGAATTATTTCGATAGACATGGACGACAGAAAGATCGAGATTCTCACGATTATGTTGACAGATAGAGCGTCTCTGGTGCTAACGAGAAACGCGTTTAATGGCTCGAGGATGGTAATGACAACTGTGCTGGTAAAACTATGGCATTTGATTTCTGCAACGAACAATAGATTCTTTCATGCGTATCGACGAAGAAGTGGTTTTACGATTTGGAACTTTGGAATTGTCAGGAATTTTTCTCACATTGCTTCTTTGTCTCTTCAAATCACTTTTGTCATTTGCTCCGTTCCTTTCCGTAAATCGCACGTAGAATCCGAGTAAAATTTGAACGTGGACGTCCAATAAGTTGATAAATGATCTTTGTCGTTTTATCTTCGATCTTATTACCGTATTATTCGTATTTTATTAAATCAGCGCGTAGAATTGCACTTGGTTTTGGACAAATCGATTCGCTATATCTTTCCGCGTAATATCGAGTAGAGAAAAATATATTTCGATGGTTTGGTTATGAAGATGGGACGAGTGAAGGAAGAGATTGCGAGGCGTCGAGTTGATTTGCGAGGGAATCCTCTCTGTTTGCTCACGGACGTTAAATTCTCGTCTGTTGTAGGTGTTCTAATGAATTATATTCCTCGAACTCCTCCAAGCACCCCTTCATCAGAAAGATCATTATAATTTTCGAGATTGATAGACGAGATAGATGAGCAAGATAGATGAGACGCAGTGAAAGTGAGCCTCGGAAACAAGTACTCTTTAACTGGTAAATAAATCTAGTCCTACTAAAGCTAAACTACGGTAAACCTAAGTTACACCTAGCTCGTAATATCCAAGCTCTATCATCCTCCAGCCCACGTTATATCTAGATTAAATTAAGCAGAAACTCTTGGTGCGAGCCTGTACCAAGTTAACTTCCACTCTCAGACCCCATTTGTCTAGACCTGAATTAAGAAAATTAAATTACATCTAATTCGTACCAATCCTAAATTAAATTACACAACTTCTTCCACTCTCGTAGCCGATGCCCGTGTAGTACCAACCGATAACTCTAGGTTTGTTTACCGTAACTTGTCGTCTTGGTTCGGTAACATTGGAAACTTGAAAGAATAATTTGCAACGTAAATGGAACTCGATGAAAAGGAGAAGATCGTTTCTGCGAGATTTGACAAGGTTTGAGAATTCGGTAAAATAAGAACATCGTAATTTATAGCGGATAATTAAACCAGTTATTTGTGTATTTACATACAATATGATATTAGCGGAAAGATATTTAAATATTAGGATAGGATGCGTTTATTTAAAATACATTTCTACGAAGTTTATTATTACAGAGACAGGGTACGACGAAATTACGCGATTACCGCAAAGACCAAACGCCTCGCATAAACAATATCGCTATTTTCTGTTATTCTTAACGAAATAGGAAATTGCGCGATTTTAGCCTACGCGAACAGAATTCGATAACTTTGTTGGATAGTCGCACGAAACATGTCACCGTGGCTCGTCGATGATACTCGCACGCCAAGTACGATTCTTATGTGTACGTGGCTCGTCCCTCGTTTCGACGAACACGAGGATATCGAGGTGGAGCAGATACCCGCTGAGATGGTCCGTCGTCATCATCCGTCAGAGCGGAACACGCTCGTTGGCTTGCGGTGGAAACAAGAAAGGCCGGTCTTGTTCCTGGTAATCGGGTGCATATAGTTGGAAAGCACTTCGGGTCGTATAGCCTGGCGTACTCTGCCCGCAAGAAACCATCGGAATTATTCCGTTCCTCCCTTCCACCGACCCTCAGCAGTTACTTATTATCGGATGAAAACGAAGTTCGATACGAATTAGCATCGGGTAGAACTTCGTCGGATCGATGAGAAGATTGCCTTGCACGGTGGGCGTTTCTTCGCAAAACGATGTATAAAATACGACAGATCTTGTTTTATTGCATTCGATTTAATTCGAATTTAGGTTACACAGATGCAGAAGTAGATTCAGGTTGAAGAGATTTTACGTCGAAGATCGAGACTCTCGTGCGAATGAAAACGAAAGATGGATTCAAGTATGGACTTAGGTTAGAACGAAAGATCAGGGTAAAAAGGAGGTTAATTTAATGTAGGTTACCGCACAGCCGTATTGCCTCTGCAAACATATTCTGCTGATCTCACGACGGTGGAAAGTTTGATAGATTTAGTTTCACTGGACCCAGAATGAGTCAGGTTTATGTTAGACTGGTACAAAGTTAGACCTACATCGAGACCTACGTTACATTAAATTAAACTTACATTAGAATAACATGGGAGAAAGTTAAACATAAAACTATCTAATCCTAGTCTAGGGAATTAATCTGCAAGTTAGACTTAAATTAGGATAAAACAAAGCGAACACAGACTTAGACCAGATACGTATGTGTATTTAAGAAACCTTGGATCCCAATCGGGCTATATCGTTTAAATAACATTTACCTAAACCTAACCGCAAACTCGACCACGTCTACTCGACGATGAATTCGAAAGTTCTTTTTTAAATCGCTGTAAAGTCCTGAAAAGTCGAGAAACCTGACTGTACCGTGAACTAACAAATTACAGGGGCGTATCGTAGAGAATTACGCGAGGCGACCACGCGAGCGAAATGCAATGCTCGGGTGGTTCGATATCGAGGCGAATTCAATATCGAGAATCGACTTAATGGCCAGCTGCAGCTACGAAGGATCTTATCCCCGGTACGACTCCATTACAGAAATTAATCGCCTGCACGGCGTACGGTGCAAATCGCCTTGGTGATCGATAATCACGTAGACTCTGCAGCTCTGGTTCGCCCTCGCCTCCGCGTATTTTCATCTTTTCTCCCCCTTTTTCAGGCATTCGCTTTCGTTTCATTTACATGGTCCACACGAGTCGTCTTACCTAGATCAGTGTTTGCCAACCCGACCGCTTCGCGGACCATTTCCGATTGTCGTGGGTGGTCGTCGAAATGAACGCACGGTTGTTCCGACGTCTCCTCGGCGAGATCCATGAAATCGATCCGGGTCATTGCAGACCTACGCTCCCCTCCGTCTTGTTTTATGCTTGCCAAGTACCTACATAGAAGAGTTTACGAGTTAAGTAAGTAGTTGTAAGTTAAATTAGATATTGTCTTGATCGTTAGTTCGTAGGTTTGCGAGTCGATGATTTACTCTTGCGATCTTTGTCTATTCTGCTAGATATCCAAGATGTTCTCTCGAATGTTCGAGAACGAAGGCTAACGGTGTAACGTTAGTCAGAGTTACGATTCCCACGGAATCGCTGATGATTTTATCGAGACAGAAACGTAGTTTCGTATGTCTATTCATTTTCATCCTGTCGTTTTAATTTTAATCATCTGTATATAAGACATTTAACTGCGTGTTACTCGTCTGGTATAATTGAATTTCGAGATATCGATTCGAATACGAATCAAGTACCAGATCCAAGGTATATAACCTGCGATCGATCTAATTACCAACGTAGCACAAATAACCGATAATCTACGAAGGAACTGGGCTTCGAAGCATAAGTTCGATATCACATAAATTCGAGGATCAGACAATCAATTGAAACGTATCTGGTAGGATTATAGAAAGTTTTTTTCAACCAACTATTGGGAAACACCGAGCGCGGAGATAAAAGGCTTTGGCTCGCGATTCGCGTGCTAGTATTAATCGACGGCGATACTTTAATGACGTTTTAACGACGGTTTAACGCGGCGTGGTTCCAACCGCGATGGTGTCACGTCGAAAAGGAGAGGGTGACTGGATATTTATTGCCCCTCGATTCTCCATTCTCTAAATCTCAGCGAGTCGCCTTCGAACTGTTTGAATAGAGTTTTATAGTTACGCGTGGAGAATCGTGCGTGACTGTGTCGGCGTGCCAATGAAACCAGACAGAAAAATAAAAGAAACACGGATGCTATTTGTTAACTTTAGAAAAATCGCCAGATCTTGATGCGTAAAGGTAGATTGCCTTCGTAGAATCTGATAGAAACATCAGCAAGTGCCAGCAGATTGAAATACCATCGCGTATAATGTTAATGTTTTCTCCGTACTGTACGTGAATACGGGATATCAGTTGCTTGCAAGCGAAGTAATTGATCGAGATATAGATTAGATAACGAGAAAGTAATTGCAATTTGAAAGTTTAATACTCAACGGAGAGATAAATGTAATAGATGCGTCTTCTTCTCGCAAGGCGATCGTTTTTTTTCATTCATTTTCGATTTTCAAGATTATTACGATTATTTAAAATAACTCGAAATCTCTGCAGAACCGTTGCATTCTTCTATATTCGTCCACATCCTCGTTCTTCGTTCCTTTTTCGCTTTTATTTCCAACTAATTCACGATCTTTCGACGACAGATCGTCTACGGCACAAGATCGAAAAATCGTCTAGGGTTCATTGTCATTTTGCTTGCGGTCTTAACTCTTCTTGGATTAACAAAACGATCTATTTACACTTTTGCGCGAGTTAAAGCCGGTTCACCAAACATTTAACCGTTAGGCGATCAAGATTTACTCGGGACAGGGCCGCCCACAATGTCATAAAGTAGACTCGTCGTCGTCATAGCTCACCATATTTTACTGCGTCACAGTTCTCGCATTTTTCCACCCCGAAGAAACAAACGTTAACATGCCCAACATTAAATGCTATAAATACCACGCCAACATACTATACCCCTTTATTATCATTTCCCAGCATCTCCTCCCCTCTCCCATGTTCTCGTTTCGCATCCCCAACCGAAGGTTACAATATCGAGAGTACCTGGACGATACTACTGTACGTATCCTAATTGGTGGAGCGGTCGGATCGCGATATTTTACTGTCCGCCACTTAATATCTCGTTTGCCAAGCCATCAAGGAAGAAATCGCGTGAGGTGATATTTTAAGGCGCGTGTACACTTGTTGCGTATCTTTGTATTGTTGCGACTATTTGACGGTCACCGAACGTCAAAGTCGTTCCATCCGACTGGCGAGGAATACACACGGCAAGGATATAGATAAGGACACGCTGACGCGAAACCTTCGTTCTCACATGTCTTCTGAAGAAACAAACTACGAAGCAAAACGCAAGCTACTAATAAAATTATCGAAATCAGGAGAATCTCGTATGTGCCAGAATTATTATCCTAAAATCGTAAATAAATAATAATTGCGCAGGGATATCGATAGCACCTACAGTATCAGGTTTTCATACGCAACGATGCGATGCTTATCCGTGTTGTTGATACGCTGTTTTAATTCTTCGCACTCCTATGCCGAGCGTGACTCTATCTTCTAGTTTCTATCTCAGAAGCTCCTTTATCGAGTCCCACTCGATATTCTTTCATGTTCAAATCAATAGCCGTCCTAGAAAACCAGGATTGCATCCTGTAAATTGTTTCGAGATGTATCATACACTTAAAAATTACAAAATACGACAATAATGTGAATACAACTGCTATTTAAGGGAATTTGTTTCTATCGCGATATGTATAATTCTCTGTGTGTTAGATTAGATTGGCCGCGTAGTAGTGACACACGTATGTGAATACGAGCGTATGGAAGAATGTATGTACGTGGTGTCTCAAAAATCAGATGAATGTAACTGTCCCGTTGGCAATGTGATACGGAAGACGGTGAGACGAAAAGAGTGCTGAGACGCGTGCAAATGTATTTATTAAATAAATCTATAGCTATTTTAATATGAATTCTAAGTGTAACCATAGTATCCCTTTGCTTTTATTTCTTCCCTTATTTATTTAAATTGTCTTATTTTTTAGTTAAAGTAAATTTCAAATAAAGCACTTAAAAGCGTTGGGAGCTACAGTTAACGAAATTGAAATAGATTTCGGCATACGCAACGATTATATTAGTCAAACTGTTGCCTATCAGCGTATTATTTTACTAAAGGGATATATAAAATTATTGTAGAAAGATCGTTATTTGTATTAAGATGTGATCGTTAATGATCTCGTTGTTAATGCGACCTATGTAAATAAACAATTTAAAGGGAAGAGAAGGTGTAGACACACCTTTAAGAGCAGTAGTACCAACCGCCGCGTTTCAGCCTCCCTCTCGCGTGTATGTCGGCTCTTCGATTGATCATCGGTGACTTATTTTCTCGGCTGTGGTTCCCCGGGGAAAACAGGTGATCGCGTGTAATACACTTTTGATTGTATTTAGATGCGATTTTAAACGCGAGCTCCGGTTGCGCGTTCATCAATTCTCGTCCCGGTCACTCGTTAATTCGACGTTCCCCCGCTACCACTTGTTGGTTTTCTTTGATTTTTAATGCGTCCCCGTGACTCGACCACTGCGAGTCTTTCGATGGATGCTGGTTATCAAGTGGTTTGTTGGTGGTATCGAGAACAGGTGTTCTCTCGGTGTAACATAGGGTGGTTCTGATGAATGATGAGGTCTCACTGATCACCTCGGCTACAGACTTTAATGTTGCTGAACATTTTTTGCGTACTTTTTGAAATCATGTTTCATTCATGCTTCGTTTTTTTCTTCTTCTTTTTTTTTTTTTCTTTCGTGAAAAATCGTTGCGAATCTTGTGGAATTTTATTTTCGAAAAATACGGAGGAACGTTGTTATAAATGATATTAATTTACGTTAAATCCCATTTAAGAAACAAACTTCTTGTAATAAAATGATTCCTAGATAGGATAATGGACGGTGAGATAAGTTTTGAATAAGTATAGACCGGCTGATGTGAATTTTCTCACACAGTGAATTATTATTTATTAGAAACGTTAATAAATTACGCCAAGCTACAACCCGTATGTTATAGATTTCTCTCTTGTAATTTCGTAATTGGAAAATTTGATTACAAAATTTCGCTCGATTTATTACCAGACTTACTACGGTTAGATAAGAAGATCTATTAGTACCTGTCTATTAGCATAATCTGTGAACTGTGATTTGTAAAATTTCTCTGATTACCGCATTTCAATTGTGGCGCTCTAATGGGATTCATTAAAAAAAAAAAGAAAAAAAAAAGATGATGTCAAAGGACGTTATGCCTCTTCTTCTTCTTTTTATTTCGTCTTGAAAATGTCCAAGATGGAAGAAGTTCTTGACCACAAAGAAACTAGAGAAAACTCATTCAGAGAAAGCACGTTATCTGATAAGAATGAATGCGATGAATCTCGACGTACACTAACTTTTTGTGTCCGATGTTGACACAATGTTATTCGGCTGAAAGAACATCTCTCCGCGGAGAAGCCAGGCAAGAAGAGGTTTCCAGTTGAGCGCAACAAAGTAGCATCTCTTGTTATTCGCAGGGAAAAAAGATAGGTTGAAACGAGAGCGATAGGGCTGGCTCGTTGGCTTGGAAAATTCGTCAGCAGCTAGGCACGGAGGAATGCCGACCGCGATTTATTGCCACAACCGTGTCTCAGCAACCTGCGCGTCAGTTCACCTTCATGTTTTGCCTTGATAATTTATAGAAACAGTTTACACGAACTATGTACCTCAGCATCTAATGTGGTTGACCAGAGTTGTGCACTGGTTTGGGATGTCAGGACGTCATGTTGGGAAAATACGTGTAACGTGCGCTCGAAGGGATGAGGATAATATGTCTGGAACATCGATTGTGCAGTTTCACGACAGGTTGATGCCGACTAAAGTTGGTTGACGCGTGTAGTTTATTTAGTAGATAGACGAAGGTACGATAGGATATTTATAAATCTAATTATCGTTTTAATATAGACGATACTAATAAAATACGCGAGATAAGCAGTGTTACTGATTCGATAGTACTACCATAAAATAGGCAAAACATTTATAGGGTGTAAATTATTAGGATACAACCAGCAACATATTTTTCGTCATCTTAAGGAAAGAGCAGATTGAAATTCCTCGTTTTATACTGTTTGCTAGCTACACCGTTAATGCACGGAATAATATAAGATATTGCATAGCTTGCCTATTAAAAATGTACAAGCAGAATGATACAAACGTATAAGCACGATCGCAGAACACATAAAACATTCTTTCAACGATCAGATAAATCGGCAAATGTTTATATCGCTTTATTAAAGCCTAGGTGAACTGAGATTCTGAACTGCATTGAAACCTCGACTAAAATAGAACCAAGACATCCATTTAACGGACAGAAAGTAACACACCTAAATCTTCGACTCTGCCTCAGCAGATAACATATTCCGCGTCGTAAAACCTACAGAAAGCTCTAATACCCGGAGCAGTGGATCGAAGGCTCCGTCGAGGTAGTACATATTTCATAGCGTGTACATCCAGAATCTCCCTGAAGGAGAATCACTCTCCATCTCGTTGGCGAATCGGTTGGCGCGCAACAAAGCCCCATCGGGTTTCACCTTTTCGATTCCCCCTTTTCACGAGGCGATCGCCCGGCGTCTTTCCATCCTCGTCTCCGTCTGCTGTTGGTCCCAGCGGGAGGATTGGAGCAGAGAGAGGATGAGCAAGGGTAACTACGTCTCAATAGGCCGACGCGCATCTCTGTAAACCGAGCAGCAGGACTCCTAATATGGGATTGCACGCAACAACCACCGTGGAAGCCATGGAGCATCACGTCGAAGGTAGAACAGGGTGGAAAGAAACCGAAGAGGGAAGAAGTAAGATGTAGAGGAAAGAGATAGAAGGGGAATGAGCGTACTGTAAATTATTATTGCCACTAGTTTCTTGCCCGAAGCCGGTGCTAGACTCTTTCTACCTACTGCCACGCAGTTCGCGCTACTTATCTCCAAGCTTATCCGTTCCGCGAGTCCTCTTTTCCCCTGTATTATGCTCTTCTTCTATACTTTTCTTCAACAGCTGTTCGCCCGTGTTCCTTCTTCTAGCTCTTACGTTGCCAGGCATTTGCAATTTTTCTTATTTCCGCTTTAAAACATTTCGTGTGTTCTTATGGAAATATCGTAGAATTGCTCTCGACTGTTGTTTTTTTCTTTTTAAGTCACCTGTTCTATGTGCGGTTTATGGAAAGGAAACACGGAAAAAGGGGATATTGGTAATATTGATATGAAAGATAGGTATTGGGTAATTTCAATTTATTAGTAATTTGTTGAAAGGATGAAAATGTATTTTTTCGAATATCTCGGAGTGTAAAGGGTACAGAAAACAATTCTTTTCAATCGTGCGCTCTGCGGTAGATTATTCGGTAGATGAAACTTTAAGATGAGAGTTAATTTTTCACGCGATATATCGAACATCTGAATTTTCATAATTAATTCTAGTAGGTCAACGAAAAAGGCACGCGTCTCTTATCGGGTAGCGCGAATATTCTGATTGCCGACATAACATCGTCAAGCAACGCTCGCTTACCAATTTATGATAAAATTTGAGAATCTGAGAATTTCTGCGAACAAAATTGTCGTTTCGCCTACGTAAAAACTCGAGCCATCTAAGTACTACAGATAGCGAAGAAACGTGAATATTTCGGTAACCGTCGCGAATAGCAGATCAGAGTCTTCTGTCTTAGCTAGCGAATAGAGTTCAAAGAGCTGCACTTGTTCTGGGAAAGAACAGTTCGATCCGCAAGGCGGTTCCCTCGGTGTGTTCCATTCTCGAAGGCAAAAAGTCTCGCGGCATCTCTGGGAGATGCGAGGTGGAAAACGATTTCCACGGCGGCGTAACGCGCCAACACCGGGATGATCGCCTTTCTGGCGAAACTGTCTGGGCATAGCAGGAAGTCTGTGCACCTCCTAGAAAGGCGGACCGTGGAATTCTGTTTTCTTGCGGCTCCTCCGGGAATGCCTGGCCTCTCTCGCTCTCTCTCGCCTTCCGTCGAAGATGTCAGAGTTTCTACGCCGAGCATTGTTTTCTAGTCCATGGAGTAGTAGATAGAGGCAGATCGAGGGAAAGACGAGGTTTTTGTTACGCGGCAGCGGAGGATGATCGAGGCCGGGATTCTCGAGAGAGCGTATCGAAAACGACGGATCGTTGGCCGATCCTGTTAACGACAGGACGCGGTTACGACACCTTCGTAAACGCGATCATTATCTTTACGAGCGGATTTCGCGTGACTTTACAGGTGTCTCAGTTCGATGGAATTGTGCATATTTGAAATATTCCCGATCGTGATCTGTGACGTTTCATATTTTCACGACAATGTTCGTGCAATACACGGTTTATGCAATACAGTGAGTCGTAAGGTCCATCTTTTTGATAAACTGACTGAAATTTTCAGAATTGCTTGGAAACTTTTCCGAGAAGTATCAACTGAACTTGTCAATTTTAGTTGGTGTTCGTTTGATGAGTTTGTGGATGTTTGGAATATTCTTGATCGCGATTTGTGACAGTGCTTGGTATCTTTAAAATTCCTATATAATCCTTGTTTTCCCAAAAACGTTGTTTCCTAAAATATTTGTCTACAAATTTTGTTTCTACGAATAAAATACCATAGATTTTTTAGTTTCAATTAATATTTGGTGTCGTATATCAAGAAATGACAGCTGTGCGATCAGAATCACGTCTGAGTTACGTATTTCTTTAACTGCAATTAATTTGGCTTTTACGATCATCTCTGTACGAATAATTCCTTCTACGTTCGCGCTTTGTTTAACATCCAGCGAAACGTTGACAATTTTACCTTTAGCTGAAAGTAAAAACTTACAACAATTCCCTCTATAAATGGCACTCTGGTCTCACTACGAACGAGGATATTGCACAATTTTCTGTGGAATTCGTGGAGAATTCCGTTCATTAGGAGGCGTAGATCGCGCGTGTCGATTAGACGGTTCATCGATGATTCATCCGGCCTCGCGAGACTCGAGAGCACCTGCGACAGGACCGTTTCTCCGCAGGTCGTGCCACGGCTCCCTATTTTCACCGTTACGCAATCGGAGATAGTCAGAGGTGGTGGAATCTTCTGCTGGTCTCTTCCTGGCTTTCGGGCAAATGTCGTGCGACTCGCGACGCTCGTTTTCATCCTCGTGTACGCGCGTTGCGTCACCTCTTATCCTTTGGCTACGTGCTCCACGGGAATATCCGAGTCTGCGTGGAAAGTAAATTGGCTTTTGTTTCGTGATTTTTAGCCGAACGTTTCGATCGAGGCGAGATCGAAGCACATTGTTGCGCTCGAGTGTCTTGAAACGACTCGGAGATTACGTTCGAAGATTGATCGAGTAATTGAGCCAATCGAGGCGGGCAATCAGGTTCTTTTCTTATTTTCAGGCGTCAGGATTTGGCGGTGGACGTTTCGTGAAACGTAATTGTCCACGACCCAACAGGAGTTTTGAGTTCGAACACGAAAGAATCGTAATTCGTAATTTTTCATTCGTGAAATCTTTCCCTTCAAACGTTACAAGTTCTATAAAAATTTTCTGAAGCAAAAACAAGATCAAAGTATAAAAATTCGACGATCGTGAGAGGATTGAAAGTCGAGTTTAATTTAATTTTCAATCCATTTTGCTCAAACTCAACCCATTTCTACACCCGATAGAACGAATTCCTCCGTACCAGAAACATCCTACAAACTCCTCACTTATATTAATTTCCCAGCGAAATATATCCTCCCACGCGTGACACGATTCCTCCGTGTCTCAAATTTCTCCACTTATTCAATAACGTCAGAATCAATGAAGACTCGTCTAAAGTATCATCCTACTTGCACGTACGACTCCATCGGTAGTCTCATAGCGGTATAATCATCGAGTGACTGACGTCTGAATAGCGGCTATCAATTAAAACCCTATTCGCGAAAGTCGACGCCGAGTTTTCCTCCCTTGGCGTTCGCCGGCTATCAAATACGTTTGATCCTCGTCTTGGATCTTCTCTCGACGAACCACAACGATCCTGTCCCATCCTCGGCACATAATTATACGGACCTGGTAGTTGTGCAAGGACTGGGCGAGGCTTGGCGCATAGAATATTCAAGTCTCTTAAGTGTCTTCTAGTAGTAAATATTGTTATGCTAAGCGCGGCCGTTGTCACGCCTTCTCTTGGCTCCTCTTTGTTGACGTGATCTTTCTCTCGCGACCACCTACTGCCTATCTTCCTTTTTCTATTTTTTTTTTCTTTTTACTTCGGTTTCGTCTCTTTTCGTCTTTCCCAATGCTGGAAAATACACCGGCTCGCGAAGGTACTCGAACACTTTTTACGAATACATCGTACGTGTTATATGAAACGTTTAGGTGATTACATCGATTTTTATTTCTGGTAGTCCAAAAATTCTTCAAGAATATTTCGACTTTCGTACAGTCGCAGCTATTTGAGACGATTATAAGCCACCTGCTTACGAACACGAACGAGTTCCACAGAAGTTGAAAAAGGAAATTGGTATTCCATCAATGGATCCGTCGTAAAGTCGAATCGGATGCCATCGACGGCAACACTGTTATTCGATCGTCTGGTAGACGTCAAAATCCACTCGTCAACTGGATTACAATTAACGTACGTGAGAAAATGGCAGCGGGTAACAGGCTACCATTTTCTTATCGTTACTTCCTATCGATCTTACGAAATCGTTCCGAAGACCTTCACCAAGGATCCGTTCATCCAGACAACCGAGATCACGATCTTCCTGTTTCCTCGATCTTTTAACGATCCTTTCGTCCTCGATCATCGGCTACTAACAGAAAGAATAAAAAGATGGAGAACGACGTTAGAAATAAAAAGATGTATAAAGGAGAGAAGGAGACTTTCGATCCTTTCGTCATTTACATTCTCCATGTACAATTATTGATAAGAGCGAATGGAGGACGATGGCTTTCAACAAAGTCACGTAATAACAGTAATTATCTTCAAGATCGAGCCACTTTCTCGAATCGCTTCGAGCTTCGAGCTGCCACTCGTTCCAACGAAATCAATCGGTACCATCCTTTCCACTTTGGCCAATTGCTTGAGATTTTGCCGTCGAATCAACGACCGAAGCTCTTTCTTTTTTTCTGAATTCTATACGTTAAGTGAATATTCTTTGGTATAATGATAGGTAAATTTTATAACGCCAATGACGCAACACTCTCTTCGGTTACTTAATATTTATGAAATATCTATCGGCTCTTAAAGTCATTCGAATGATTACAATGCTCTGCCTACCGCTGTTTCTAAATATTTTAGAACGATCAAGGCAAGGCGAATACGGTGGAGAAAAAAAAATTCCGAATAACATAAATAACTAGATAAAATATTCTAAAACGAAAAATTCAACGACCAATAACTCGACGTATATTTTATAAAAATTCAATATTCTCGGTGCGTCGTTCGACCTAATCGTTTCAAGCGTCATCACTCTCGTTCGAGCAGGTACTGCGTAAAATCACTGCATAAAACATTTGCCAGGATTTCAGCAGGTAACTTGGACTTTTCCTTCGAGATAAATCACCGTAGCTTTATCCTGTGAATAGTAGCCACGACGGATAACAACCTACCCAAGCAACTCGATCATTTAACCAGCTGTTCACCGACTTCTAAACTCTTACCGTACGATCTCTGAAAAGAGACTCGAATTCGTGGGCGTCAATTTGTTTTCCAGCGGTTCGCAGTCAACCTCCGCGATACCGTGAACAATTCAATTGCAGGGTATCGCGTCGAAACGGCTCGTTTCACCTACCGTCCGCGACGTCCACGTACGTCTAATAACAGACGACAGGAAGGTGGTCCTGACTTATCGATTAATCGTCGCCGCTCCCCGGGCCCATTGTAATTTCGCCATTAACGTTACTCGGATAGAGAGGGGAAAAGAGACACGTACGTACGCGTTTCTACGCTTGCAAAACTCGCCGCGATATTATCTCACGGCGACGATTACGCGCGAATACGCGTATACTTTCTAATTGCGAGATTGTCCGCGGATCCGCGTGGCCCAGCTACGTGATAAGTGAAAATGTCGTAAACCGATGGCGATCTGTGATTACAACGATCCCAGGTAGTCGTGATTTTTGTAAACAGTCGCTTGATACGGGAGTATAATGATTTTGTTGCCTCTGGACATCGAATTAGGACCATATGCAGAAATTTCGCTCTTGTAATTATAGCTGTAGATCATAGATGGGAAATTATGGCGAGTTGTATCCAATTTATTACCGAAAAGGTTGATTTCATGGCCGAAATGAACGTTTCATAAATCGATTTCAACATAAATTATACAACCTTTAGCAGTTTTTACAGGTCGTTGCAGCAATCGTACCGCGATGCTTTCCTCGCTCGATAAAATGCTAATGCTTCGTAACATACCGCTACTTTTTGCAATCTGAAGCGCCTCAATTACGCATTACGGCATCCAAATCATATCGATCGGCGTATGGATCGTGAGATAAACAATTTTTTTCACTCGCTCGCTTCAAAGTCCAGACTTATAGCTTTATAATCGGTCAATTGCACGATCATTGGTCGGACAAATGAGCCGACTTATCGGTCGCTAGAATTCAGTTCAATCGTGAGATACGTGTCCATGTGTAGCATAAATCGCGTCTAATAGAAACCGTAGTGGCATTTCAGTCGTGCGTTATTCGGTACACGTAATCGGTTTGTATTTCAGAGTACGTAGTTTATTCGACAACTTTTACACATACGTTGCATGAATTAAAGATTGATCGAAACGATATACGTAGGAATACGAATCGATAATAAACTAATCTTTAACATACATATACAATCAAATAAACAAAAACGTAAGCAAGTGGGAAATTTGTACAACGCGGAACGTATCTGTTACAAAGGATCCTATTGTACTCGAGAAGGAAAGCGTCAGACTATCTAGAAAAACCGATAGGGAAGCTATTACGAGCTTGAGATACGCGGTCGAGATCGCGCGAGTGAAAGTCACACGCGTTACGTCAAAACTGAGACACCGAAAAACCGGCGTGTAAAAACTCGCCTCGTGCAAGTAACTGTCCTTACCGTCCACGTGGGCAACCTGGCCGTGGATTGCATAATGGGTCGTACATTATGCGCTGACAAGTACGAGCACAGGTACCTTTTCAGACAACCTTCGTCAATTTATCTGTAATAGCCGTACGATTGCAAATTATTGCTGTTTGTTTCACGCGCGAATTAATCGACGAGTTCCGAGGAAAAGCGTTGCACAAGGCAATGAAATCATTAATTTCTACCCTTACAGAGAAACCCGTGTACATTTAAACGTTAAGATACATCACACAAAGAAGGAAATTTGTAATAAAATTTCTGGAACGTGGAATATCGTCTAGGAAAATTTGTTGCAACGATTAATCACTCCTTTTACTTGTACATATTTTTTGTATGCCAGTGGCAGAAACACAGAACGGTAGTCCCGACGATAATTACTTTCTACGTCGTTTATTCTCTTCGACATCTCATTACGGCGTAGAAAGGTAAAAACGTGAAAGTTTCCTCGAGAAAATCTTAGTGCTCGAGAAGTTCTACTTTTCACGTTTTACAATCCATCTTTAACCTTTCGCGTAATCGACTTGATCATTTTCCACGTAATTTCTTAACCGATGTACCTAATCTAACGTAAAAAAGAAAAAAAAAAGGAACAGATGGAAATATATCGAGCATAAAATGATGGAAATAGAATCATTCTACGATTCTACGATCGGCATGAAAGAAAGTATCGGTGTTATATAGCAATAACGGTCGATGTATTGCTACCAGTGTCCTATCTAGCTCGCTTTCATTAAGCGTATCGATGCAGTCTCTCGCCCTAGTCTCGCGATTAATTTTAATTTCCGGCTGTGGGAGGGCAGTAAACAGCAACGAAGCGGCGTGTGGATAATTAAACGAACGTCAATCGACCGTTATAATTTCCGATACGTCGGCTATAAAACTCTGGCTGGACGCGATAACGGCGAGCCATGTATCGGATCTTTTAATTGAGATCGGCAGCGTGCTACACTGTTGCAAATCACGGACGATCGTCCTCGACCCTGATCTCGGATCAGCCTTACAAAATCTTGTTTCGTATCGCGTATATCGATATCCTGGCTATCGATCATCTGTAACAACCGATCGTTCGCTTGTTTCACTTGGAAAAGAAATTGTAAGGTGATACGGTGTTAATTATTTGCTCGCTTGAAACGAACAGTTTCGTTGGAATCGAGGAAAATCACGAGCTACAATACGAAGAAACGAATGCATCCGGTTTCGTAGCGATTATACGATCGAATCGTGTTTCTCGCCTCGTGATTTTGTACAAGATATTAATTACGCGTCGGATAGCCGGAAAAGAAGTAGAATGCACTGGACGATTATGGCTCGTAGAGGGTAGTTTGCATACAATGCGCGTGTTGCGCATGAGAACCGAGTGGCAACGCCTTTGATCATAATATCGGTTTTGCAGCGAAATGTCCGCGGGATATTTCAATTGCGCGATTCAGAGTACGAATCGGCTTGCTGCGATGAAGTTTTGGTGCCATTTTATTGTTTCTCAAGACAGACTTTCTACGGTTTTAATGGCTCACGGAACCGAGGACAGCTTCGATCTCGTAAAATATCACTTTCTAACTTAAGAAATTTCTTCTATTTCCGAATCGTCTCGTCGTTCCTTAGAAAACAGCGCTTCGATCCTTCTAATTTAGTCTAATTTAGAAAATTAAATTCCCATCTCAATTTCAAAGTTCATATAACCGGAAAAAGTCTCATTTACGAACTTTCTGCTTCCCAAAGATTAATCAAGAATTAATAAAAGAAGAATAAAACGAATCAATTCTGAGCTAATCGATCCATGAATCAAACTCGTCGCAAACCGTTCCTCCGATTACCCTAAGCTAACTCAGACGGTGCCAGCTTAGCAGTTTCTTTATTCATAGAATCGTCGATCGAGCAACGCTGATTCGGCTGCCAAGACGATTCTCAAAGACGGCTACTTGAGTTGGTAATTTCAAATTGCCTGGTAATGTCACGTTAGAGAAAAATAAAGCAAGAAGGAGGATAAACAAAGAGGGATTAAGGAAGGAAACGGGAGAAAGAGAGGCGTCTCTGACTTTCTCTCGACTAGACCGAAGTCGCTAATCCCACGCGGCGCTTTATTATCCTTCATTATCGGGGCACAAATTATAATCCGCAAATAGCGTTTGGCGTTTATGGTGGCAGCACCCATGAAAACTAACCGGTACTCTTTATTCCTGGTGTATATCGTTGAGGCCGTCGTCGGGTCGAACAATGCGTTCGTCCCACGCCGCGCCACCTCGTGCCACGCCACCGTCGGCTCTCAGACGGAGACTCTTTGCAGAGTGGCGAGTCGCGTCAAAGTAAGAAAACTTCCTGGTTGAAAAGTTAGCGAATGGAAGGGGGCGCGGAGGAAATTGATCGGTTCGTAACGTAACAAGATCATTTTCCACGAGATAATCATTCGTTCGCGGCTGAAAAGTCATTGCTTAACGGAAGCAATGCAGAAGAAATTGATTGGCTTGGAACGCAATGGGACCATTTTCCACAAACATGATCGCGTGTCTTCCCGGATGGAAAGTTAATTCGTGAAAGAATTGCTGAAGAAACTGATTGGTTTAGAACGTAACGGTACAATAGTCCATAGCAGAATCTTAAAAATAGCGTACACGTTTTCGCCTTATTTTCGTTATTAGCTGGAACGTATCTGCGCGAAGTAAAATGTCGAGGATTATGGAAGGAAAAGTGAGGCGTTCGGAAAGAGTCAGGGTAAGGAAACAAAGAGACGAAAGAAGGAGATGTGACAGAGAATTCTCGTCTGTGCGAGCCACGCATAAATTTATAGAAACGGTCCTATGAAGAACGACCGTGGAATCTGATTTATCGGCGCAATGGCGAGACACGAGAGAACCGAACTGTCTAGACAATTGACGAGAAATTAAGTTTGAATGGTCGTAGGCGTAATTGCTGGGACATGCACCGCCGACGAACCGGAGGAACCGGATGGACGCGCTTTTTCACGTTTCGGTGGTCGAAGATAGCTGTGAGAAATGGCGAGGGAATACGTGTCGCGTTACGCGATCGAAGATAACGAATATTATCGAGATTATTTTATTGTGAAAGTTATTTATTCCAAAACTCTGATCAAAATTTCCATGTCCTTCGGAATCCGATTGAAAACTTTCAACTATCGCAGGGCTTCAAATGTAATTTAAAGTTCGTGTACAACGAGCGATATAACCTTACAATATTTAATCGAACGTAAATATAAATTTCTGCGACAATGTGAGAAGGATTGAGATGTAACTTGAAGTTTACGAACAATAAATAACGACGAAGATTGGTTTGGTGGTCGGCGCAGGAGCAACGCCAGATACTTTTTATTTCGTAGTTATTTTTACTTCGGAGGAGACATCGGGCGTCTCAGGTTTCAGAGTTTTGGGGTCGAAACCGGCCGGTCTTGTTCGGGGATTCTGCGGTTTCCGCGACGCGGAAATCGATACAACGCGTCCAAAAGGAAGAAATCCCTGCGATGCTTCTCCGTTCACGTGCATCGGGAGGCATTAGATCCTCGGCGATTGGGTTTCTCCAGGAACAGGCAAGAAAACCTGAACGCCAGACAGATTTCGTTGGAACTCCCATCTTCTTTTTTCTTTTTCTTTTTTTTTTCTATTCGTTTTTTCATCTTGGCGCCTATAATCGTTACACAAGCTTCCTCGTAGATACTTCGTAACCTGGAACTTATTAAAAATTTGTTCAAGTTGCGATCATATTTAATGTGTAATTTTCTATGACTTTATAGTTCAGCGTTAAGTTGATATGCGATCGTAGTTTGATTTAACGCGATATCTTCTTTCCGATAATCCGATTCTCGCGTAAAAAATCAGAGTACTCCGTTAATAATTCATCGTTTTGGTCGTTGATCTTTCGTTCTGATGGTTTCACTAGAGAAACGAATCCAACGATTAATTGTATTTTAATTGCATTTAAGTTGCAGTTTTATGCGTTTAAGATTTAGTATTACGGATGAAGGGTTGGATTAACACGATGGAATTGAATTTCCTGATTTGCTACTGATATTCTCGTCTTGATGATCCGATTCTTGCGCAAGGAAACGGGGCGCTTCGTTGGGAATCGGCTTTTACGTAATCCCAATTTGTTCGTGAAAACGCACACGAGCATACGGATGTAATTAACGGCAAGCAGAGCGTAATTAACACGACTGTCATTAGGCGAGCGTCATTGGGTTGAAACGTTTCTCTTCTAATATGGAATTCGGTTGAAACCAACTCCGCAACGCTAATTTTTCGTCCTAATTAATGTTTCGCTTGCCGGCCATGCGTTCTCCCCATGGCAACAGATTCACCATTAATTCCTTTAAATCATCTTCTTTATCGTTCCTAACCATTCACCGTTACAAATGTTCGTAAACTTCGTAAAGTTATAGGATCCAGCTGAAAGGAGAAATAACAGCGAACAAAATACTTAACAGATTCTTGGAATTCTTCTTCATAATCGCTATATTAATTTAACAGAGCAGAATAATGTAAATTGACTAGAAATAAATTAAAAGAAATTATTATATCCTTGGAATCGTATCATCGAAAAACAACGTCGTAATAATACGCGAAATTTAATTCGAAAATGCCGAATAAATCTTTCGTTCGTATCGCTCAATGTATATCGCGTAAATTCGTAACGTAACAAGCGAAATAGAATTAAGGTTTCGCATCAAAAGACTAAAAGATTACTTCGCGCTTCTTCGTTTCTTGCGAGACCCCTTCAGAGCGCAAGATGAGACGATGAATCATTAACGACGCATCCACTTACTGGGTCATACAACTGAAAACCTTCAAGAACTCGGCAGACGTCGACGAAACGAAGCTACAGCACAGTACGCTTCCCGGTTGACGTGCTCCCGTGGAAAAAAAAGGAGAAAGCAAAGGTTCGCCGTGCGATTATCGGTGTCATTGGTACACGCGCGCGCGTAAATCGCATTTCGCAAATAAGATTTCGCAGTCGAGAGTACGTTTCGCTGGGAAACGGCGTGTCCGTGGACTACGGGAACAATGGCCAACCCACGCCGCTAACTGTGAGACAGACACAAACGTGGCACACTTCGAAACGTATCGTCGCTCTCATGGAAACCACGTCGAGACGGACGACTGTTCCGTTCCTAGCACAATGTCACGTGCATAGGACCGCGTGAACAAGTCTGACTCGTGGGCCGCGAACGTGGTCGTTTCATTCAAGACTTATAGAGATTCGGCCGATTGTCTCCTCTTCCTGTTCGATGATGTACGATCTCCGTGCAGCGATTACAGCTGTTGAGGATGTCGAGTCTTTAAACGATCGTCCGCGTTTCGGCCACGGTTCGATCACAACCTTGCCATGTGAGTGGATCGTCTTAATTAAATCGACGAACAGACATTTTCCTATTTGACATGTTTCTAATTTTTCCACGTTCGATTGCGTTCCCATCGATACGTTGCGTTTTATTCCGACGTTTCGCGATTATTCCACTTCGTTTCCTCGGAACAGACGTAAAAATGTTTCATTTATCAGTACGTTGCTTGTCAGTACGTTGATTATGTGCCGTGGTCATCGGTGAGCCACGTTTTACCAAAGTTTCTAGAGTGATTAAATTAAGACAAAGTTCGCGGACTAAATATTTTCCAGCAAAACGTAAATGACATACAATTAGATAACACGGTCAGACAAAAATAAAGCGTTACGTTAATAGTTTTAATGTCTCGCGATTCCTTATACGACAACGTATAAACTTCACGTGGCAATGTATCAACGTATTATGTAACGGGTTAATTAGAAAAATTCATAGAAAGATTGTCGAGTCTAGGCGTAAGGAAACATCGTTGCGACTGGTTATCAGTGGAAAAATGCGAGCACTTTGCTAGATATGCCATGCAACGTTCGTGCATTAATATTAATTACTCCTACTGCCTCGGTTAGGCGAGGTTGGCAGGGACGGAGAAAGGTATAATAGGAGCACGTTCCTCGCGTGTGTGTTGCGTACGATATTTACATTGTAACGGGGCGGCCAGTCGTGTGTCGACGACCCCGTATCTTCGGTTATACATTCCTGCTCGTCGAACTGTTAACGCGATACTCCTAATTAGCAGAACGGGCCGTTTGTACCTTATTGTGGCGAGTTATTGCCGTCATTATTTCCCTGGCTATGAAACGCTTTTTGCTCCGTGAAACGGCATGCTTGCCAATTTTTCGACGTTTATCACAGCTTTTTTGCTTTTTCCCTGGACGAGCATAAACCTGGCATCTAACGGTTAACCCGTTATATGAAAATATTTAAAATACAAAAAGTCGTATTTTATTGGTTGACGAAAGAAAGGTATAGATAGGGGCAATTTTATCTTACGTAATTGTTACTCAGTGGTGGTGATATTTAGACGCGAGTGAAATTTCAGTCGTTATAGTTTTGTTCGGTCTGGAAACGCGGTTAATTGGAAAGCTTGAAATTAGAAAAACTCGATTGAATTATAGACTGATTTGATGGAATTTTCTTAACATTATGACAGTATGGTGTCTGTATATAGCGTGTATAGATATATGATAGTAATATACGGTAGCAAATAAGATTGCATAGAGCAGAGAAATAAAGGAAAGGAAGTAAACTTGCTCCTATATCTAGAGTTACGTGATTTACGTTTAATTTGCTATGGTTTCGGGCGATGTAGGAACGGTTAGAAAGATCGAAATTAAGAAAGTTGGTAAAATTGCAAAGTTAGATACTGGTTGGAGAGAAATTGAATCGAGTTACAGATCGTTTCGACAGAATTTTCCTAAATTGCGATAATATGTAAATGAGAATCTATAGAATGTATGGCCATTCGACGTAGATTAAAGAAATGAAATTCAAGCGTAAAATATTAGACTGGAAACTTATCTCGAAAAGAAAAGTGTATAAAATATGAATATTTATTTATACTTGGAATCGCGGTTATGAGTCTTTGAATCGAGAAAAATCGAAATCACGTTAAAAGCCAAATTCAATTGGAAGTGCGAGATATACTTAATTGCGGAGAATTCGAATAGAATAATTCAGAAATTCTGACAGAATAATCTGAAAGAACGAAAGAAAAATGTAAAGCCGGTCGTTGAACGTGTGTTATAAAACCGAGATTTAATTATAGATTGTTTTATCGAAATGTTTCTGAAATTACAGCATTATGTAAATAACGTTACACAGAGGAAAGGGGGAAAAAAGGAAATGGGTAAGTTTGTTGGCCGTCGAAGGAAGTTTTCTCGACCGAGCGAGTGCAACGATCTCGTGTCGTTCAGAAATGGCATTTCAGCGGCCGCTATACGTACACCTGCACAACGTAGCCACGCAAATGTGTTCATAGCATCTAGTAAGTCGCAAACCGCTGCTTCTACTCGTTAAAATACACCTGATTACCGAACATTACCGTGCCGAGGGGGTAATGATCGCAACGCTTGCACGTAATACAAAATTGTTCGGGACGAACGAACGGAAGACATTTGCCTCCGAGTTTAGGCTCTGTATCTTAAAATTCTCGACATTTCAGCACAATCTATTGTTACTTTAACCATAACAGAGATACACGTCCCGCGTTTTATTATCGACTTCCACATTAGAATCTCAAATTAAAGCTAAGAGTAATAAAATTGTTGATACGTCGATTCTTAGAGAAATTTGAAGCTACGATTAGCAAGATGCTACGTCGATTTTACACGTGTTTGTATATTCTATACATACATTTATGCGTTTTTAAATCTATCGATAAGAATCTCAGAATTTGTCTGAATCATCTCTGGAGAACCTAGAGTAGTAAAAAAATTATGTTCGAATGTAAATGATTCAATTTGCCTCGAGAATGTAAAATTTCCAAGTATGTTTGCGTAAGATTAAGGATCGATTTCCGCGTATTTCCACGCGATGAGTCTCTACAAATTTACGACTGCAGTCTCATTTATGTTCAGTTCACGTGCTAGTTCGTTTCGAGATGGCAAAAGTAGAATAGTAGTCGCAGGTAAATTTATATTAATACGTTGGTTGAGTAGCTGGCGCGTAAAGAAGGTAACGCACAGAGCGTAATTGAGCATCGCGCTGGCAAAGGTTAACGATCTCTTTGCGGCAGCATGCGATAGAAACGGTTTAAACGATGCAACGAACGGCAGGAGTCGTTCGCGTGTCAGAGATTACCGCTCGTCCTGCGTGGTCTATTCGCGGAATCGCCCTGTCCTAAAATTGCACCGAACATTTTGCCAGTCGTAGCCGCGCTCGTCGAGAGAACGGAAAATTTATGGCACGAAAATTACCGAAACGACCGGTTGTAACGGCGATTTAGGAATTATGCATCCCCTTCCTGTTGATAATGATGACAGACACGGAATAAATCTGTCGGAATGATCGTTTAGACGCTGGACTTTGAAGCTTCATTCGCGTACCGAGAATCTCAATTGGTGTGGTAATAGAAATTTTGGAGTCGGAAAATTTCTAGTTTAAAGCTTACGAATTTAACGATTCGATTTTCGATTCTAAGAATGGGACCGTCGATTCCGAAATTCAGATTCTGTAGAAAATTCGGATCTTGAAATCTAAAATTGCGATGTCCGACTCAAAAACAGGATCCCGCTCTTTCTACTCTAAATTTTGCATAATAGAATGTAAATGTTGGTCTTTTCGAATCTCTGAATCCATTTCGAATTTCGCGTTTCTAAAAGTAGACATGGAATTTAAAAGGTGAAACTTTGTAAACGTATGACCAATATTTTCACTTAATAAAGACATCATTTAATTAACCGGCACGCCTAACACAATCCGCTGCTTAGTAAATTGGGTCTGCCTCTTGAAATTCCGATAATCTACCACGATTATCTGGCAAAACAGACGCATTCCATCGTTTTTCCCGCAATTAGCCGGTCTTTAGCGGCAAAAGCAACAATTTCCGTTTAATTGCCGCGTACGCTTTTAGCTTAATCCCAGCGGCATTATAAGTCGACTGTTCCATCATCGTCGCAACATTTTCACGAGACAAAAAGCGTCATTGTGAAGGCTCCGTCTCATTTGCATGACGCTTCTGCACGTGAGACCGTCGTTCCACTTCGTCTCTGCATCAGCCCGTGAAAAACCAGTCGACGAAAGCAAAACGATCGTGTGGAATGAGAAAGTGCGTGCCTCCCCACGATACTGACCCTGATAAACCCGCGATGCTATTTGAAATTTAATCAGAACGTCCATTCTTACCGACAGATTTTTTTTCTTCTTCTGCCGTTGCAATTTTTCCCGCCGATCGTAACCCAATGGTAAACTAAGAATTCTTCCCGCGGTCAGCGCAGAGAATTTTCGTGACTCCTTCGATATTGCTGGAATATAAGGTGAAACGTAAATTACTTCTTCCTGGGTGTAATTGGAAAAATAAATGGGTGAAAGTAATCCCGATTTCGCGTTAATTTCCTTTCGTTCGCTTTATTCTTCGAACTCGATGCTGGCCGATCAGCAACCGAGAAATCAGCGCGTTTCCTTCCGTCGGTGATATTCGAAATTTAATTCGTTCAGTTTATACAGATAATTTTCACCTCGAAATTACGGAAATGGGAATTTCGTGCGATCGTTTATCGCGAATTACCGAGTTTTGAGCGTTAGACACGCTTAATCTCTGCTCTTTACATCGTTCCGAGAAGAACAAAAATTTCTATAAAACAAAGAAAAGATTAAATTCTCCGATATCTGAATTCAAACATTATCCAATGGAAATCCTTCATTTCGGTTTCTATTAATTTATAATTTTCACATTTATTGATCAACATCCGAATGAAATACGAGATATTAATAATAAGACTGGTTTAAAATAATTTTACCATGTCTTCGTCACCTATAACCTTTGCTCAAAAACGTCAATACCTGTTTTATAGTTCCAGGTACGCATATCCCGAGACTACGAAGAGTACGTTTACTATGTTTGAAGAATGCGTGCTTTAAAACCCGATGCTTGCCAACTCACTTTTACTACTTCCTCGCAGACTAAACTATTATAGTATATTCGGGTCGCGCTTCATCCTAGCGTGTTCTCGATATGCTGCTCACATTATTTTTGAAAAAAAAAAAGAAGCGGAGATTCAACAAAGAACAAAAGACAGGATGTCGAAATGATGTTATTTCCAGTTAAATAAAGACTCGGATGAACATTACTGCGTGTGTGTTCCATTTGTTTCAAGGATAGATAAAGAGATAGAGATAAGAACTTGCGTAAGTTCTTGGTTAAATAGTCGCGAAATTACGACGGATCGCTTTGCAAATGCACGATCTTCTTCGTTTTGAAGTTGTTCCAGCGTTCGCCCAACTCTTTGATGTTTTATATCTTATAGACCTCTTTAAAAATGTCGAATAACGCGAAGAGCATTTTTTGCGCCAACGTAATCTGCAAATAAATATTTCAGATTGTTATCAGACAGGATACGAGTCCGCTGTTATTCACGAGACTATCTTTGTTACATAGGATTTTGGATACGAGTTGCACGTGTCCATCGGTGGATTCGCGATACGAAATTACGACGAATCGCTTTGCAAATGCACGATCTTCTTCGTTTTGAAGTTGTTCCAGCGTTCGCCCAACTCTTTGATGTTTTATATCTCATAGACCTCTTTAAAAATGTCGAATAACGCGAAGAGCATTTTTTGCGTTAACGTAATCTGCAAATAAATATTTCAGATTGTTATCAGACAGGATACGAGTCCGCTGTTATTCACGAGACTATCTTTGTTACATAGGATTTTGGATACGAGTTGCACGTGTCGATCGGTGGATTCGCGGTACGGTCGAATCAATGGCTCGTTTATCCGTGTCTCGAGTTGGTTGCACGCCGAGACCGGACGGTTCCCTGTGTCCCTGTGGCTGGCCGCGAACAGCGTCGTTACGGCAAAGTAAACGATCGCGAGAACGATGAATAACGGTGCGCCGCGTGAAACCGAACTGCGTAATAGCATTGGGAACTGTCGGCGAATAAGGTTACCCTGACGAACATTATTGCCGGTTACCTTGCCTGTAACAATGTAATGGCGAAATTGGTACGCCAGGGAGCCCCGCTACAATTCCGACCAATTTCCCCGTAATCGAGCGATATTAACGTTGAAAATGCAACGTGTGACAAAGGATTTGATTTAAGAAATGTCCGAAGCGTATTCTCGTTATTGGTGCAACGATACAGCGAATAACTTTTATTTTTCCTCGATATTTGTATCATCAAGGACCACGTATGATCGTATCCTTAATCCTGGTCTTAGAATATGTATTCTTTCCAATCTTATTCCTCTTTCAAGATTTTCTAAAAAAACCTTTGAAACAAGCCAATCAGATTAATAAGAAATATCGTGTATGTAATGCGTACAATCGTTTTCTCAATGTGCAGTAAAAAAACAATGGCAAAATTCAGCAACGGAAGGAGTGTTCGTTCGTTGAAATCGCTAAAACGATGAGATTTCTATCGAGACGAGATATTTGGAAGAAAGCAACCTGTGCGATACATTTCATCGAAGCTACGTGACGCCAGTAGCTTCAAAATCGAACATCGTAGAGAGATTGCGTTGCGTGCACGTAGCCAGCTTGCATCGCGACACGCCCAACCATAGGCGAGCAACCAGGAAACGTAACACGCCTGCGTGTGTATTCTATATACTGTACTTACTCTTGCAGGTACGTAATACGCGTACATTGCGATCGTACAGCCTGTGCATCATTTGGGATCGCGTATTGGACATCACTGGCGTTCCATTGGCTGGCATATGAATATACGTGGACTGGATCTCCTTTGGCGGATGGATCACCGTGATACTCGGCGGTCTCGCGGGATTATTGGAATTCCCCGATTGTAATGGATCTCCGGATAATATAATTGGAAGGAAATGGGCGTTGTTCCGTGATTAACCGTTTCGGGTTGCTTATTAAGCTTCAGTGGTTTACGAACATTCAGAGAAAGGGCGGAGTTAGATTTCAGAATGAATATTTCGGATTCTGCGAGTTTTGCGTGAATCGCAGTTGGACGATTCAGTTAATAATAAGCTGCGAGTGGAAAAAATTGGAAGGTTTCTTTATGCATTGTTCCAAGGTTGGAAATCTTTTGCATAAATCGAGGTTCTCGGAAGCTAAACTTATTAATTTTTCGATTGCATTGTATAGCCACACGACTGAAGAAACAACCAATTTACTTGCACAGGTTTGTTGGCTGTTCGTAAGTTGCGGTAAATTTCAAAGCGAATTTAAAAGAGAAAGTATTTTCTAATCTTGGAATTGATCAATGTGACTCTCGAACGATTCAACCGAAGCCGAAGCAATTTGAACGTGGAATAAATTGCGAACGTAAGAATTGAGAAGAGCGCAAGTAGTTTCTAAACCTCGACATCTTTCCTTGACGACGCATTTGAAAGAATAGAAGTCTGGCTTTAGGCTTTGTTGACAAAGTCCAACTAAAAAGCCGTACTTCAGAGTTCTCTTTCGCGAAGATGAAAGAAGCAGGCGTGCTTTCAAGCAAAGTAAGTGGTTAAAGCACGGCAAGTAGATTTTACTTACTTTTAGGATAAAGAATCTCGTCTCCCCGTAAAATACAGTCACTTGTTTGTGGCAGGGATTTGCATACTGACAATGAGTAAGCTTATGCATTACTAGAAGAAATCGACTGCGTGATGCGCGCGTTCCTTGAATTTAAATACCACAGATACTTTGCACGTGAATATTCGAAGAATCTTGTCTATTTAGTATGCAGCTTCTCATCTTCTTAAAAATAACATATCGGCAATTTAAATCTCTGGAAACAAACCATTTCTGAATTGTTCTAAAATTCAATAATCGAAAAAGATCTATAAATTTTCTGATTATATTCATCTACTAAAGTAGCACAGATAGTCGGATGAAAGTTTTCGCGATTTCGTATATCTAATATTTTGTTTTTCTTCCACACTCGCGTAAACATCAGATCTTCTTTGTTTCACAAAATTCTCTACGTTTCTCCGTTACGCTCATCCATGGAACCAGTATACGTTTTACATTCAATCCAAAAGTTTCGCATTTCCAACTTAAATCTTCCCAAAAAGAATTGCTCCAGATTACTCGAATTATCCACACCTTTCGTAGATTTCTCAATTTCATTACTCGAATACACAATTAATATTTCTAATAACGATCCAAATCAAAATTCAAATAACTGACTCGCTTAACTTCATGCGTTGCAAGAAATCGATACGAATAACGATAAAAATAAATTCGAAAGCAAAGAAAATCTATGCTTTCGTATAACACCATAATCTGTCCCCATTTTTCGATTCTTGAATCTGACGAATAGCATTTGCAAAGTGTTTCCAAAGAAGTCTATCGCATGTAAATGCGTAATACAGTGTCTACATACACGATACTCCTAAAATCCACTATATTTTTCCATCGTTCGTACGCAGAAACCTAGCCCACCCATGAAAACAGCGATGACACGGCGCATCAGTATCTTATCATCCCACGAGGTTATCAGAGGAGCATTCGGAACATCCAATACAATAACCGCGGTCGTAAACGGGAACGATGGTCTGACGGAACGATCCAGGCCATTCAATTTCCAACGACTAATCGTTTCAAAGTCCGTTCGGCCGATCGATCCACTGCGGTGGATGCAGGCCATCAACGGCAGCCACCCAGTGGAGGTTCTCTTCTCGCTGGCTCGTTGTTGCCCCGCGTAATGCATGCTCTTTATTCTCCTGGAGCTCGACCCCGAAGATTATCATTAAGACGTTCCACGGGCGGTGGCGGCGGTGTTGCTGCCGCTTCTCTCGCCGCGACTACAGCGAGAAGATACAAGATAGATGATGCGCTGGAGGAGGTCGTGCCTTCGTCCGGAAGAAGAAGAAGGAAGAAGGTGAAACGCCTCGCCCTCCGTTCTCCGCCGGCAAATAGCTAATGACGGGATTAAATGAAACTCACTTAACCCGGGGTGGAACGAGGCGACGCCACGGTGTGCTCCGTCGTTTGAAAAGAGCTGTTCGCAAGCGTTCTGCACGTGACCGAGACCATAATGCTTTTCAATAACTTCCGCGTTAATTACGTGCCTGTAGGGGAGTAGCGTGGTTTCCACACAGTGCGATCTGTGATCTTTGATCTTGAAATGATAGGAAGGCTCTCTACGAGGGTAGATTTTAGGTCACGTTGTACACAGCGATTCATAAATTCGTATCCATCTACGTACAAAGGCAAGTACACAAACTGTCGCGCGATAGTTGTAAACGATTAAAGAAAATGACCCGAACGTCCATCTCGTGTCTCCACACGATCACCGCACGTCGCGGTCATGCAGCTTGTGCAACGAGGAATATGTTGAAAAAGAGATTGTATCTTTAATTCGTAGAGAATTTGAGAATTTTGGTGGAGGTTCGGATATTTGACGAGGATGGAGTCGCTTCGAGTACAATAACGTCATTGCTCTTTCGTTATTTCGAATTGAATCAGTGCGTAGAAAGATTTTCAGCAGATTAAATTTGCTATAAAATTATTTCTACTTAAATATCGATAGAATTACGATTAACGTATCTCCGAAAGCAATTTATAAAATCTTAGGATAACACTGTAGCAGAAATTTCGAAATCATTAGCGATATGTGTCATTAGTGTTAATGTGTCAAAGTAATTCGTAGAGCTAACTATAATAGTTTAAATTTAAGGGATACGTGCAGGCTTTCGCGAGTAACTGCATATAGAATAATCATAGAGCGTGCGTTCTAAGGACCTTCGACAGAAGCGGAACAGGAGGACAGGAATTTCCCGTGGAGCCCGGGGCAGAAAGATAATCCACGCGCTAGCACGCGCGCGAGTCTCGCTACGCGACTATAATTGCGAGCAGGTGGCACCATTAATCTTGCGGCCACGGTAACCCATTTTCCTGGCTCTCATGCTAGTCGACCATAGCTGTCGTGGATAATGAAATAACGAAGCAAGCGTCCGGCTCAAGGTGGACGCAGAGTCAAACGAACTCTGGCCTATGGGCACCGTGAACCAAATTAATTTTCACGGATTTTAGTGATTTATGCTCGATCCGAGCACGAAGCTTCCGATTGGAGCTGCATGTTTGTCCACAGACGTTTGTAGCTTCGATTTGTCTTTCATTAGGGGACGAGGATGGGATATAGCAAAGATATGGTCGGATATACAGTGTCTTTGACGGGTAAGTCAAAGTAATCTTAAGTACGGAAATTTGATCGTTTTAGAGTCCTAAAGTTTATAAATTTGATAGCGAGGATGTGGAATATTTTCAGATAACGAAACTCGAGAATTGAATAAATTTCATAAAACGAATAAATATCGAATCTATTTAATTCATAGTCGCGTTTAGAAAACTTGCAAATTAGAATATTTAGATATTACGCGGTGAAGTATTCGATAGATCAGTGGCGTGGCAATCTAAAATTACTATATCCTCTATAAATCTCGACATCGTATTAACACCTTCCAAGGTGTTAAACGAAGCAAGCGTCAATTCTCGACAGTGATTAATTTTTATCCTGTCCCCTTCAATTTACTTGAGAGAATCTACCTATAAATAAACTCCTATCCTGTCTAGATTTACTTTTGCCACAGGATCCTTTGTGCGACGGAGGGAAGAGGAGCGAGATAACTGTCCCAGATTTTCAATCAGTTATTCATAGCGAAACATACGTACAGGTGTGTGTCGTTACGTATACGGTGACGCAAGAACGGCGTCGAGTCCCGAAGATGAATGTTTACTTTTCATCTTGGCGTTACAGGCCGTTTTGTGTTCCAGTAAGTAATTGGTTACTTTTAAGGGAAGCGCTCGAGACGAAGCCTTAATATACAGTTGAACACGGTCCATAAATTATCCGACGAGTTCAAAAATCACCAAGGAATACTTCTCTTCCTGAACGTTCGGTTGAATTCCCACGTAACGAGTTATCATAACGTGTTCGCGAAACAGTGCTTCGTCCCGAGGACATTCATCTTGAAATCATTTTCCGCAATTTTAGAGACACGCCGCAGCGCCATAATGTGGCATCAACCTTCCTACGCTATAATAGCAAGGCGGTTAGAAACTTCCCTAAGGTCCTAAGACTTAGCCTGGATAGTAATGTTTCCGAGCTGGCTTTGAATTTAGGATACACACTGCACACGTTTCTCACATAAATTAACATCAATCAAACGAACGAGGGAAGGAATTCCCTCAAGGTCCTGGCAACTTGGATAACGTTATCCTCAAGTTAATTCGAAACTTGAATTACCGTATATTTGGTATATAATGGGACGAGAGCAACCTAAGTTTCTAAGTTTCGTTACCTCGCTTGGACGAGACTAAACAATCACGGTCTAATCTAAATCTCGAACTAACTAACCCTTATCGCACGTGCACAGACCATCCCTACGGTTCCCTAGATAATTTCCCTCTGTTTCGACATTAAAACTTGCATCGTTGTATAGTGGCCTGATCGAGTAGTTGATGTATTCTCAAATTTGATTCTCGCGAGAACGAAACTTCGAATGAACGAATTTTATCTTAGATGTTCGACTCGTTTCTACGTTACTACCAAATTCCTTGTACCTTAGATACCACGATAATCCTACTCTTTCTAATCTTAATTATCTTCAAGTCATTCGCTCCATTTTCCTTCTTCAATCAGCCAATCGAAACTTTTCTTTACGCGAGTTATTAACTTTGCGATCTTTGGGTTCAGATTTCCTTTCAACCACAGCTTCCTTCTATTGTATATCTCATCGACGATTTCGGAATTTGCACCTGCGTGAGCACCCACGTGCCAATATCACCGATCCGTCTCACAGCGTTTCGAAACTTCTGGATCCTCGCAGTCTCGTCGTTTTTCCGTCCATCGATCTCCGTAGCCGGATCGATAACTCACGAACGGTATATCCCTTTCGCCTGCGACCTTCGCCATTCCACGATCGAATCGAATCTCTCGAGGGACCTTCGATCTCCGCCACGATCGATCCCTCGCGATCCCGTTACTCGTCGCGGTTCGTGTACACCGCGTTTCTTTAACACGCAAACAAGGGAAAGAGAGAGAGAGAGAGATTACGTTGTAGTGGAATGCATCGCGACGCACGCGTGCGTGTTTCGCGCTCGGATGATCTCAAAGGTTAACGATGTTCCACGCTTCGCGGAGGATCTACGCCAGGAAAAGGTAAGGGGAGAGCCGATTGATCGTTCGTGAAATCTAGAAAAAGGCCGAGGATCAAGGACGCCGATCGAGGATCCTCTAGCGCACGCGCGATTCTTCGAAGGAAGAGATCGTTTTCTACGCTTGCGCAATTCACTCGACATTTTCCTTCGCGGAGAAGCGCGCTCGATCCTTCTGTCGATGCTCTCGATCTTATGTAACGTTTTGTCGTTCGTGCGAGGAGAGAACGCAAGGAGATGGAAGGCATCGTGTTGAACGTGGAACGTGGTTGATCGTGAACGTAGAATGCTGGCGGAGTCATCGTCGTGTGACTATTTACTTGGCTAGTTCGCTTAGAAGGTTGGAGAGAGCAATGGAATTTTGTTTATCGGAGTAACAGTCTGTCGTTTCGAGGTTCGCCCTAAAGCACAAAGTTCTATCATTTTTATGACTCGCGAATAATCTTCCAACTATTAAATTATTCAATTTTTAAATTATTAAGATCTCCACTCGGATCTGTCCGGAACGATGTAACAATCTGTTTCTCGATTCAGATTTATTCTTCTAATGCACGCTAACGGAAACGAATAGGAAATAGTAAAGTTTGATATTAATCAATTCTATGCGAATTGTTGTTCGTCGCCTCGAAGTGTACATACCTACGGTCAGGTATTTCGACATGGTGCTCCTGTGTATGCAGACAGCATCGCTCGAGCGATTCTTAATTCTTTGCTTAGAGGATGGTGGCACTATTATTGCGAGCAATGTTTATTAACCGACGTACACGCGCCGCTCGGCACGCGCATTAATCTTGCCGCGACCACGAGATAAGCAAACGCTCGCGTCACTTCGACCGACTGTCTGCATATTATTTACGTCATCGATAAATCTTCTTAACGTAACGTTAACAGCAATCGCGATAGAATCGTCGGCGACGATTAATCGACTTTCGAGAATCGAACAAGCGTCAGACCATGGATTGTTCGGTAAAAAGTGATCAGAGGGTTGTTGAGCAACCCTTAGACATAGAAATTGTTTCGAAGTAGATAAACGTTCCTCGTTAGTTTGATTAAAAGCGAACATTTCGAATTATCTACGAAGATATCCGATGTTTGATGGATACTTTTGTACATTCTAATTGAGTCATCGATTCTTTCCAATCCATTCGTAGTACTATTACACGCTCCTATTACGCTTTCAATGACTTGTATTCTTTTGTTTGTTTTTTTTTTTTAATTATGTTTTGCCGCGTACGAGGCACGAGATGTATTTTTCACCCTTAAGACGGTTCCATATTAAAAATCTTCAAATACTCAAACTATTTAAAAATCCAAATTAAAATTTTTCTAAACTGAAAGTTCCTCAAACCTTGTAAAGTAAAAATTCCGAAATCCTATCGAACTGTTTCGATCATTTCACATTAAGAATCGTTGTAACCTTCTGACTGAAAGCAAAAAAAAAAGTCATATACCCTTGCAGATTAAAAGTAATTAAATCTTTCCAAACTTTATTTCTTCGATCGCAAATCCTCTGCTACATTTTCCTCGCCTGTATAAGCCACCGTAATCGAATCGTACCGCTCGGGTCGATCTAGCACACGGTTAAGATCGAACGAGCTGCCGCTATCCGCCACGCTTTAATGAAAGCAGCCACCGGCACGGCGCGAGAGCGCTCGTAATTTGTAACCGGGGCGAAGTCAATTAATAAGGACATCGGGTCATTAATTTAATTGTACCCCGTGACGATAGGTATCGAATCGCGAGTTTAGATCGCCGTGCAGATTTATTAATTACGAAATTTCCACGTGTGACGGGCTACGCGTTGCCGCGATCATCGAAAGGTCCGCAGGAGGTCGCGTAGCCTGACTGACGATCACCGTCGATTAAATTATCGGTTGATCTCGGACGAGGACGCCGCTAGTTGGCCGAGGCACCGCCGTGCGTTTCTGAAAAGTTGCAAAACCGACGTATTATCTTGGCGGATTGCTTAGATAGGGGAAAAGGGGATAACGCGCGTTTCGTTTTAACCTTTTCAGTTTAACCTTTCGTAAATTACCTCGCAACGCCACTTTGGTATTTTTTAATGGGCAAGTACGCGTGGTTTTATCCGGCTGATTGATTGTTTAGATCGTAAATTAGTCGGCAAGAGGATGGCGAAGTGTTTGTATGTACGTCGTCGGTGATTTGTAATTGACGTAATACCGTGTGCTTAATGGAGCGAGTAGGTGTGTCTGTGATAATGCGAGATGATGGAAGTTCGTTTGTTTGACAATGCTTGGTGATTGCTCGTCAATTTATCTTTTCTGACTAAACATACGGATTCTTATTTTACGAAAGAGAATGTTTATGAGCTATAATACCTTGTATATAATAATAAGCCTGTCTTTCGTTAGATTTCAAGTACATATTTATCGAGCAAAGAAGTACATGCGATCGTAAGGATGATCGAAAGACAGACTTTATACACCTGTCTTGTAATATTTTCAAGTTACTCGCACTTTAATCGAGATATTATAAATAACGACTATATGATCGAGATCGATTCTTTCGATATATTTCCCAAAATCTGCAAGACATTCGTACGTACTTTGATTCCTAAGTACTTTTAGAGCAGCTATTACGTGTTAACTGTGTGTTCTCGATGTCACAGCCCAATTTTATTAGAAATCGTACATATTAATGCCTATCCTATAGATTTTCAACAAAATAAGATTTCAAGTATAATTCGAATCTGCCTGTTCCTCTCGACATTCTTCTCCCCAAAATATTACACTACGTTCTTCGTCATCATTCACGATCCAATAACAGGTTGTTCGTGACTTCTTACACTTGCGTATAAGCTGAAGGCGAATGATCGTATGGAAAATCGATCCCATTTGGTGTCGGCTGGTCTCGTTAGTAAGAGACTGATAGGAATTCCATGGAAGGTGTACGGTGTAAACTCATCTCGCGTGTAAGGCGCGGAACGCACTAGGCTCGGCCTGCGTTGCATTCCGTCACGTTGCAGGGGAGGAGTCGCTCGCGCCGCGAGGAAATCCCTGGTATTCTAATCAGTTTCTAGCCCCCTATCTCCGAACGTACGGCCGACCAAGCTGATTCGGAGAAATCGGCCGATTGCCAGTCCAGGGTTGTCGTAATAATCATTAGGAGAATATTAAACTCGTCGACGAGTTGGAATATTGAACGCACATTCGATCGATCGTTTCGTGGACTGTATAATGGACTGTAATACGAGATATAATCTGGGCAAAGAAATTAAAAATCCATAGCGAGATCGATAAGTATTGGCGAGAAAAATTAACACGGAGAAGTACGCTTTTTGATATCAATATCGTTTTTAAAAAAATAGATTCTTTCAAAATCTGTTTCCACAGCCCACATATTTGCACTTTAAGGATACAAATATAATCCTAACTTTAAGGGCTCTTTTCGCTTACGTATACTGTCCCATAGAATTTCCGGAAATCTGTTTGTAATCGTAGTTCGAAGATACAAAATTCGCCAGTTGACGCAATTTTTTTATCCCTGATAGTTTTTATTTCTAAATTCTTCAAGGGTTGTTTTCAGCCCGTAAGTGTGTTTGTCGATTTAATTGGCTAAACTACGAAGGTCTCAAATTTCACAAAAATTGACGTGTCATCCTCGTTGAAGAAAATTCAAGTTTCCATAAACACGGTTTAAAAAATGAAATTTGAATTGGAATTTATATCGCTTGTTATAATATTTGGCAATACTTCACTTATATATAGTACAGCGCAATGCTGCCTATTTTTACATCTTTAAATTTTCCGCAAATTCAAAAACAACTGCGGTCTTGTTAGTATACTAACGTTCAAATCGATGCGAAATTTATATCCTCGGCTAATTTATTTATATTTATGTATCACGTAGCTTGACATATAATTTATCATACAATTATCAAGCATTAGAGTAACTTTGATCGATCATCAATGAAATGACCTGGAATTTAATGCCAGGATTTAAGTCGAACGGATTAGAGGTCGATGCGACAGCGTACGTCGGAACTAAACCTAATTACAGCTTAATACAATTTGATTGGAGCACGATGCTCCGTCTCTAGCATAACCTGCCGCATACAAGTGTGACTTAGGATTATCCGAGCGTATATATAATTTAGATCGCGAGTATAAGTTGTCGAGACGGCGCGTAATTTAGATCACGGTATCAGATACGTGCGCCGCTGTCTAAGAGGACCTATCCAATCACGATTTAGACGAAATTACACCGTGTAGATGCTTGCATAAGTTTATGTCGAAGCGTTGCTTGATCGGCTATAACTTACGGCTAGCATAACTTAATCCAATTATAATACTGATCATCCATAACACCCGTTTGAATTAAACGAAAACGTATGCTGAATCATAGTGGATTGGATCTAACTCTAACGATCGTAAATTGGCAAATAAATCGAATCTATGCGTAATTTGATCGTACGTACGCCTGGGTTCAAAAGTAGCTAGACGCTTGCGCCTCTTTAATCAAAAATGATTTAATTACAAAATTACAAGCCAAAACACGGTCTGCTCTCATTTTTTATTCGATTGTATTTCTTTTCATGTTAAAAAATCAATCTCAAGTTGGAACAAAATACGAGAACGTCGTTATTCTCACGCATAATTTTTCCTGATAATCTTTTTCTTAAACTATGTTGAAAATGCTCGTTGATCGCAGAAATCGGAGCAAATATAAAAATTGCAGGATCGCAACAGGGTTACATTTCTCTACGGACACGTTTTGAACGATCCAATAGCCATGTGCGATAGCTTAAGCCTGTAAGCAATTGGAGATCCGACATCGTCGATTTGGTTGGTCGTTCTAATTCAACCTCGATTATCCGTGAGCAATTGAGCGACTATTTGTCGCGATGAGGCTGGTCGCGTGAGAGGGCGTCGGTGGCCATTCTGTTGGCCATTCGTGCGCCGATGGGTTTCGGTTTTATCGATCGTTTTTCGTGGCAAGCCTCCCCGGACACACCGGTGGGACCTGTTTTCACCGATGAAAAGTTACCAGATCGTTCAGACCGGCAACGACGGTACGATACGCCCGACAGACCCCCGTTGCTTTTCCAGATGGAACTGGTCGACCGTGCGAAAACCACACGGCACAGAATATCGCGAACACGCGCCTCTTCCGAAAGAAGAAGTTTCTCTTTGCTTGTCGTTCGTTGCTTCCCTGACAGGTTCTCTCGATCGCTGCCCCGAATCTTCGTTCGTCTTCCTTCGAAAGCTCGACACAGTGCAATCATTTTTAGGAGGATAATTAAGCGGAGAGAGATACACAAATAGCGACAATATTAATACTAGTTTCCTAGCATTTGCATACTAATTAATTGGATCCAAGTACGTATATGAAACTTCGTGTCATTTGATGGCACTCGCAATTACGATTACACAAAGATACTATGAAAATGAAATGGAAGAAGCTCCATTGGAAAATAGTGCGCGCGATGGTACTTTTGTTATAAGATACGATCGTAAAAATTGGCACGTGTATCGCCCGAAACATCTGTAAGTAAGATTCCTATGCTGTCTGAAATGTCATTTTCCGAGCGACGCACGGTATATTTCTTCCCATATTCCATATTCCAGACTACTAGAACGCGCGACGATACACGTCGAGTCTTAATCGATACCTTTCTGCATGCAACGACGAATTGATAAAAAGCTTTGCCTGTCGCATCTTTAGAGGACCGCGTAAAGTTCGTCTCGTAAATTACAGGAGCAAGAATCCTGTTTATCTGTCGCAGTATCGGCTTTAGAGTCGGTGTAGGAAGGGGACAGGGACGAGCCGGTGGTGAACGACAACGAGACGATAAGCGTCGCTAATTTCCGTAAATTCGCCGGCGACTCGACCAGGGCGTTACGTTTTAATTGCCGCAATTAATTAGACCAAGATCGAGAACCGAGCTTCGACCGTGAAGCGGATATCGCGGCAGCCTTGAATCGCTCGCTCTCGACGACCTTCGCTTCGATGAAAGGTTAGCCAGTGCCTCTAGCTGAAGACGAAGTCGAAAGATCTTCTTTCGAGTTATTCTCGAAAGAATTAACGAGAATCACGAACGACTCGCTTCTGCGTTCGAGATTTTTTCATTGAATTTTATTTTCACGTAAGGAGAGATTGAAGATACTCCGGTGAAAAGAGACTGAGTAAAGAAGCCAGATGAAGAGAGAAAAAAGAGAGTGGAAGGTTGGATGGTACGGAGGAAGATGAAGAGACCGCCACGGGGCGCGACGACTCGTGTTTTACATAAGTAGCGCGGATCTTATCTCCGTTCTGGTACATTCTGGACACTGCAACCGGGTCACGATGTAGCCAGGTACCAGATCTTGCGCATCCTCGAACGCCTGGACCAACCAGATATCTTTTTATTTTTGACATTCCACCTGGCCGCACCATTCGGTTGCTCGTTCCCTTTTTTACACGCCTTGCTCGTCGCCACCTTGTTCGCTACACGTTTTTCCCGCTTGTTTCATTACTCTTTCCTCTTTCTTTTATGTATCTTCCTTTTTTTTTTATTTTACGATATATTCTGAGATTCTTTTACGGCGATTCCTCGTGCTACTTATTCTCCCGTTTACACCTTTTCTCCATTGTGTTCCTTTCCTCTGTGTTTCTTTTGCATTTTAGAACAGTTTCTCTTTTCCTACTCGTCGTTTTCTGAAATTATCGATTTCCAACTTGGTCTACTCGCGCTGTTTTACACCCCTGCTGCCCTATTTCAAACTTTCCATTACTTGCTCATTCGCTCGTTTCTATCTACTCCAAGTCAACGAAAATCGCAAAATCGTGCTTAAATTTTAATAACTCTTCTAACTGACATTAATGATAGCTCGACGTTCTATGCATTCAAATTCCTTTAAACTTCCTCCAACTAAATTTCATTTTCCGTATCATACGTTCAACCCTCCACCCCTGTGGTATTCACTCTCCTCCAAACTTCTAACGGTTCCTTGTCCACTCGTTTCCACCAACGTATTTTAAACTCGATCAAATTCCAAATATTCGCACCATTAAACTGTCAATTGGTGGGAAATTCCTCTCGTTAGGAACCCGAACCTCTGGCCTGGCGTGCTAATGGACATTCCGAAGCGGTCGTTCGAGATAAATCAAGAAGCGTGTCCTGAAAGAAAGCCGGTGCCGCGCTAATAAATACGTCGTATGAACAAAAACGCGGAGCAGGGCGGTCTCGTATACATAACGGCCGGACACGGACCATGATGTATCGCTCTTAGTGGACACACCGTCTCCGTGATCGTGTGTGCACAGGTATAATCCCGTTCGCTACTATGTGGAGCACATGGGAACCAAGAGAGGCGGCTTAATAGAGGCTCGTGCCGCTCTCCACTCAATATATCTTGGATTTTATGCCGACCCTAGCCTCTCCTTCCCTCTATCCATTCCTTTTCTGGCAATAATTGCTCGATCTTCCCTGGCTGGATTCGACGTCGATCCTCGAGGCTGCCGGAAGCTGATTGCCGCCAACCGGAAGTCAGTCTCGAGACTCAGAGACGATCCGTTCGAGAGCGGTCTGTTTAATTTAAAGCGGGCATAAATCGTTGTTTTAATTAACCTCCTGTCCTTGCATGGCTCTTTCTCTTTTTCTTTTCTGTTTTAACTGAACAAGATCGCTAGGTTGTGCTGGACGTTTCGCTGTTTTCGAGCTACGCGTCGGAAGCTTCCGAAAGCCAGTTTGCAGCGAGTTCCGATGCGGAACGGTCGAACCAGAATCCACTGTAGCGTCGCTAAAACGCGATATGCCTTTCGAAGCAGAAAGCTTCACAGGGATCTTTCAATTTGGTAGAATTTTGGATTATTCCTGGCAATTTTGTTCTTCAGTTTCGTCTTATTTTCGATCCTAGAATCTTTCTGACTTTAGATCAGTAGGTATATAACGCGCAAGTAACGCACGGGTTTCTGAAAAATGTTCACGATCCTGTAATTACCTGTAATGTAAACTATTCAGAGTAGCTGTTCAAACGGCGTTCCACCTGTTAAGTTGAGAAAGCAAAACGCGATATATTCCCTTTGGTCGATGTTCCACCGAAAAGTGAAGCCACGCTACGCTACGGAATGCCGAGTTTGTAAATGTTTGCTTGGATAAATATACCTATACGGAACCGTTCCCACTAAAAGCTAAAACCTGTGCAGCACAGTTTAGCTTGGCTTTCCGATGGATCCCTGGCTTTATTCGAAGTCTCTATACAACTTTCGAAGTTTACGCAACGTGGAAGTACGTGGCTGCGCCCCATTTTATCGTAGGTTTGCCTGAACGCCTCCCACGCACTCGCTTGCAAATATTCGCGGCCGGTGCGACGCTGTATAAACAAATAACAAATTGTAGCCGCCGTGCAACAAAGCGGGCCGAACCGGGAGCGTTGGACGTTTCATGGATCGCCGTGTACGAACGTCAAGTGTACTTAATTGTACGGTCTCCATTCAGCCGTGGCAAGAACGCGGATAATAGAAAGTAAGACGGCGGCCGTAGCGTGCTCGACACTCCGGGACCCGACTGGAATTTCGTCGGTCATTTCTAAATCGCGGATTTTATTGGCCACGTTCGATCGTACGTTTTCGTGGTCGAGGGCCTGGCCGATCTAGCAACGGAGTCTAAACGGCACGCTTGTTTCGATCAAACAACGTCGCTCGTGTTATTTCACCGCGAGATTTACTATCGGTGTTCAAAGGCAGTTGGTTAACCGGATTAGCGAGTTCCAGCTGCAGATTCCTTTTCCATGCCGATGAAAACAAATTTCGATGTTTTTGCCACGAGCACTCGAGTGAAATTCATCTCGTCAGACGCCAGCTTTGCCACGTGTTTTTCCAGGAAAGGTGGTGAAAGAGAATCGATCTATTACAAGGAATATGCGAAGTATGCGTGCGAGCTCGCTAAGGTATTCGATCTCTCGTACAGCGCTCGCAATTCGAACGCTAGTCGAAACTTCTCGACTAATTACGTTCTCCAGCAAAGCTTCGTTCGTTAAACGCATCCTCGATATGTATAAAAACAGTGGACAGTCGCAACACGATTCAAAATTACAGGTTCTCTCAACGAGAAACGCGTATGTAACTCGAAACGTACAGGTTCGGATCATCCGCGATTTTTCATCCAACTCGTACAAACAACGACATTACTCTCCGAACTGCTTCCCGCGACTGGTTCACTCGCGCGTTCACCTTTTCCGTGTCCATACATTTCTCAAACCGCGCCAACTCGCGTGCACGCGAAAAATTTACATTTTACAAATGTGTCCGCGTCGTCGTGCTCGCTGTTTCGAAACACGATCGCCTTTACTGAATTTTAACCGCGAAATTCCACATTTTTTCTCCTTCCTTCCTTCTTCTGTTTCGGTGTTCAGATCCTGCAAATAGTAGCGCGTTGGGCCCCTTAACGTTCAAAACCTTCAACTTTTGTCTGATATATCGCATTTTGTCATTATCGAAGTCGATACCGATATTAAATCAACGATCATATTATAGATCGATCTATAAATTATTCGTCGTGTTGCACAATATTATTAAATTCCATTGAAAAAGAAAAGTATATTCTGAATAAATAGAAACTAGACGCGGCCAATTTTTGCGCTTCATATTACAGTAAATTGACAGAAGAATTAATTTGTCTGATAAATGTCATGATCGCATAGACTGATAAATATAATCGTCTAATTCGAGGGACAAAGAAAAGCTGGAAGTGAGCTCTTCTCGACGTAAGACGTAGAAATATGTTGCTTCTTGATCGAGATGAAAGGATCCTACGAAAAGGAATCGGATATTAATGCGGAAAAAAGCTGCGATTTTTCAGATTTTTAGCAGGAACGTTGCAACATCGCGGACTAAAGCGTTAACCCGCGCGACGACGAATCTTACTCCTCGCGCACCGCTTGATTAAGCGGTATAGGAGGTCGCTGACGAACCTTTACCGTTACCCGCCTCTTTTATCGCGAGAGCAGGCTAATGAACTGCTTCGAACGCGCAAAAATCTACATTTAACAAATTTCCCTCCCTGGTTGAGATGCGACGCGACTTCTGCTCGCCGAATAAACGACCGGCCGGGATAATTTAAGGCGTAACCCTCGCGATGTTTCTTCGGCCTTAACGGACAGTCGCTAGTCGTCCTCCGATCTTTTTGATCGCCGTGTTTCTTCGTTTTATGCGACTCGCATTTTATTTTTATTTTTATTTTTTAAGGTTAGTTCGCTTGGAGTGGGGAATGAGTTGTAAACGTTAACGAGCAATTTTATGTACCATGTTTGCCCGGCAGAGAAATTGTTGGGATTGTTACGGTAGTAGGTGATGATACTCTTTAACCTTTTCCCAGTACAAAGTATGCATTCTGTGGTTTTCATACAATTAGTCGACAACTTTGCATTATTATAAATAGATTGCGAATTTTTACGCAGTATCGTATTTTTATTCTGACCTAAACTACGGAGATGAAACATGCGTACAGATTTATTTTACTCGTTAAATCTTATAACAAATAGTTCACTTTGAATATGTTTTCTATTTCTGCATACTGTGTGCGTTCTGTTCCTTCTGCGCCTTTCAATTTCCCATAAACATATAAGAATATGCGATATAATTGCAAGGAACATCGTTACTCGGGGCTTCCAGGTACAAGCCACGATCAGGAAGAATTGTACGCAGACATTTTGCCAGCATAATTGATGAATGAAATCGCGAGTCCTTAAAAACAGTACGTACTTCCTAGTATTATCGAGTATCTGTGATGCGCCATTGATAATTATCAAAGAAACAGACAAAAATTGAAGTTCAAAGGATTAAAAGAGACTTTGTCGTTGTGAATTCACGATTTCGCTTACGCAAAATTTCTCCTTCTTTCTCTTTCTTTTCTTTTTTTTTTTTTTTTTTTTTCTTCATTCACCACAGTTTACTCGATAACAAGCACGGATACTCCATGCCAATCAAACGTACGATCTGAATTCAACGGGACGGCATAACTACCTCTCCATCGAACTTCGATTCCCCTCGATCCCGGATCCTTCACGAAGAACCCTTTTCAACTTTCCTTCGTTTCATCTTGGCGGCCAGTTTTCAACGTCGAACGCCGACTATCCACGTTACCGGCCACGTCAATCGCGTTCGAAAGGATAATCGCCGTTTCCAGATGATACTTTGTCGCAGTCACGAACGGTTCGGTTTTAAAAGCCGAACGATTTCCACGGTCACCCTGGTCCTTTTTCTTCTCCGGCTTCCTTCTCCGCGGACGATTACACGATCCTGCTACGCGAATCGCGGTCGTCTCTGGATTTCACGACGTCGTTTTCACGGATCTTTCGTCTAAGCTGGCAACTTTCTATGGCCAATAAGGAAGCTCCGTTTTTTTCTCATCTTTCTCGATCGCAACCGGTAGTCGACAACGGCTAATCGATTGGAAATATCGACGATGCTCTGTTTTCTCGATTAGTTCTACGCTAAAATATCGCTATTTTATCTCGAACGGCGTTCCTCATGAATATTTATGGCTAACACATTGCCTGCACAGAAAAGTAGAATTTATCGAGGCCAAAGAAATTCGCGATTTTTGTCTATTTTTTTTGAGAAATAATATGTACGTACAGTTATTTGTTAGGGTTTTTGCGCGTACTATTAGGTTGTCCGAAAAGTGTCTTTCTTTTACAGACACGTCTTTTACAACGACGCATCTTTATATAAACATGAAACCCAATCTGTCGAACGTTGTGATCTTTATTTTAATAGAATAAAATAGATCATACGTAATTCGATAAAATAATATAAAACGGAAAATGTAGTGCGTCCATTATTTCCTTATAAAACGAAAGAAACTTTTCGGACGACCTAATATTTATGAAAGATCGGTCCTTTATCGAAATAAGCTGTATCTTATTTGGAATATTATATTTGTCTATTAATGTATGAAACAATCATTATTTCGTAGCAGAGTGTGTCATTTGTTTGCTATAAAAGTAATATTTAATTAGCCTCGATCGTATCGAGTATATTAAACTTCAGTGGTAATATTCAGTGTGATTTTATTTCGATAGAAATAGCTTCGCTACGCGGTGTTACGGTGTACGAGGACCGTTAAATATCGAAATTAATTATTCATAGAAGAATGTTATACAGTCAAAATTATTTATTCGCGAAAGTGTTTCTTAAATTCTTTGAAACTAATTTCGAAGTAAAGAGAAGCTAAACGTATACGCGTGTCGATATTCTTCAAAAGATTAGGCTGTGTCAAGTACGTGTAAGCTGTATAATAGTTGGGAACACACGTAGATATCTATACAAAATGAAACATTATCGAATCCCGACTTTATTTCGGTATCTTCAAAGTGATCATACGGAGATTGTTAAGTATAGAGAAGGATTATGTAGAATTTTATCTCGATACATTATTGCTGTTCGAATTCTCGATACTCTCAGGCGTATAATTATTCCACAGACTTATCAGAAACAGCATCCTCCTCGATGCTAACATTCAAAGAACATCGAATCGTTCGATAACCTAAATAACGCGATTAATGAGAGCAGTCACACATCTCTGGTTACAAATCACTCGTATCAGCTCAGCAAGATATCCATTGAAAAAGTTTGCGCAACCTGTAATAATTCATCCACGTGTTACTCGAGTCAAAAAATCGAAATATCCGTAACAATTCGAAAGTTTTCCTCTTAGATTCTTGGTAAATAGCAACTTTAGGGAGACCAAATGTAAAAAATAAAAAAGTCTAGTTGAGAAGATTCTTGCTATTTTTTTTGCATCGACAAATCAAACTAGCTGGCGCACAGTGAGATAATATACAATGGAAATGTTGAACAGCATTATTTTTGTATACAAATCGCGTTCAGTTCAGCTAATTGGTTATTTTTATGTAGAATAAACAAGACAATTTTTTTAATAAACAATACATCAATACAGTTGCTTACCATGGTATTCGGTTATATTATTCTATTTTATCAGATTATTTATGTATCGGTCGTACAATTATTGTTCCATTCTGCAGTGATATAAAAATCGATCGTTCGTAAATGAGATAAAGTCTGTAGTAATGTAGTATCGTAGACAGATTGTGTAAGAGATATGGGGTGAACCATAAACAACGTTGCGAGAAAACCTAAATGGATCGAGCGGCCCATCAGCGGTGTGGTCGGTCCTTTAGTCAAATGGTTACGTGGAAAAAAGGCCTAGCGACCATCGCCGCGGGCGGTTGCGGAACAGGTACGTGGTAAGGCTATGAAAAAAGACAAAGGGATGCTTAAGGGAGAAAGACGAATTAAGAGTCAGTCGAGAGTTGAGAAGTCAGAGTATTGTCAGCGTTGTCGGAGAGGATGGCCCGCGTGAAAGAGAGCGTTGGAACTATGATGACGAGAGTTGTAAATTAACTATTTAATTGTCTTAATTATAGCACATTATTGTATTTAGTTTACATTAAATAACCATCGTTTCCTGTTTAATCCATTCTAGATAAATAAATAAATCCTACAGTAAACCATTAGTATGTTTCGAAAACTGATCATGAAACCCTTAAGCGATACTCTTATAACCAACTACTATATCTTGAGGGGCCGCTTGCACAAAAAGAAAACAAAATATTTCGTTTCTTGATAAAGTTAATTCGATTCGTCGCTATTCCGATAAATTTAATGGCAACGAATCAAAATTGTCAAAATCGTCTATCGATCAACTTTTCGACATGAATATCCTGCTATAGACAAGTTACCTAGAACCGAGTTGTTTCCAGGTGGAAATGACCTCGCAATTGTCAGTTTTGTTTTACGAGGCGAGAATTGGCAGTAATCGCGACGTTATTCCACGGGAAGTGACGCTTTTACGACTGACGGAATAGTAAAGCCGATGGGAAATCTACGTTTCCGGTCCGTGGTGGCCGAAATCGGCGACAAAGTGGCAATGGCTGGATTTTACCCGTTCCACCTTGCCACGCTGTCACGCGGTTTTTACCGTCGCCTGTATATGGCGCACTAAATTATCCTGTTTGCAATAAAACGCGTTGCGGGACGCGCGTATGCCACGGTGAACAAATAAACGCGAAATTACGGTGAAACCTGGTTCTCTGCTCTGAACGTCTGTCTTTCTCGGTCGTTTAGCTTTGGCTCGGTACAGTGGCTCGCGATAACCAGTCGAAAACGAACGGTAAAAAGCTTGGATCTTTAGTTTCCTGGTAGTTGCTCGATCGATTAAGAAGGGAACACCGTTGTTTAATTCGCTGTTCTGTCAAAGGGAAATCGGTTGCGCTTCAGCACGTGACTTATTGTAATATTTAGCTACTTTGTTAATTTATCTTCACCGCTTAAAGATCGAATCCTTAAAAACCTCTGCTAGAAAGTCTGAGACTTTTCAAATTATTGATTTAGTAAGACTTTAATGCGTCCAATTGTGAGTTACTATTAGATTATGTGTTTTAAAAAGTACAAAAATGTCTAAATATCCGATAGAGTTAAGTAAAATCTTTTCACGTTAGAATTATTAAGACACTAGACAGATTAGAATTAGACATGTTTTATTTCGTTGAGGGATTAATATCTTTCAAGCAGCATTCGCGACTCGCTCGTTTAATTTCCAATTATTGCTCGCTGGTTTAAGTTAATTAAACTAAAGCAGATCCTCTTAAGCGTTATCGAGCGTACTTCCACCTGACCTTTAAAGAGCGTTCTTAATCGAAACAAAGTGGAGCAGCTGATTCGAGGCTATGGAAAACGTTCAATGAAACCCTTAATTGAACCATCCAAGCCACTGACAGTTCCTCGAAATATCGCCGCATTTACATACGATCAATGGCCGATCGACGTTTTAATTGCTTCCTATCGATGGAGAACGAACGTTGCTCCAGATAGTGATTAAATTGCATCTCAATTGACCCGGTTGGCATTTCTGTGTTTCTAGGTCTTCGTCGCGCGTTCTTGAGAAATAGAACGTTTCGTGGTCGCGTTGTTCGTTATTAAACGATTATATTATTCGATTAAATCAGCGGCTGGTCGTCGAATCGAAATTGCCAGCTGCTAGACGAATATAAAAGAGATTTATAGATGATCAACGAGTTACGTGACGTTTCTGTTGCAGCCAGAGACGGTTCCTCAAGCGAGGATCGACATGACCCGCGTATTGGAGGTCGCTGCAGCCGAAGACATCACTGGACATCCTTACAGCCTCGCGATCACCGCGCCGGAAGGAGTTACCTTCGTAAAAGGCACGTGCCGCGAGGAAACCAGATGGTGGGCTGATGTGCTACAAGTCTACTCGAGGAACAAGGTTTGCTACAAAAATATATTGCACGTAATACGAGCATTGACTGATTTATACTCGCCGTTTTACACAATTTACACAATTCGAATGCAACACTTTTAGCCCAGGTGTATCGAGTTGCTTCTAATTCCATAATCGTCACTGAAATTGGCAAATTTGAAAGTAGAGAATACAAAATTATCTGCATAATGGGAACAAAATATCGTAACCTTTATGTTAGAACTACGAAATAGTAAAAATGACCAGTTAATAATTTCTCTCTTCGAACTTTATGATTTCACCAAATATATCGGATTGGCGACTAAGTGATTGCGGATTTTGTCATTAGTTGGTAATGTTTCCAATTGCCAACCCAATAGTTCTATTATATAATTACAATTACACTCGTGGAACGAACGTTTGCTCGACAAGATTGAAATGTATTCAGACGAAATTAAAACTACTCGGCTACTACAAATTATAGATGATGCAGTAGTATGAACATGAATTGTTTCTGATGTGAACCCTGCAATTTATATATATCAAAGAATGTTCAGTGTTTTAAGTAACGAAAACAGAAGGATCTTTCTGAAGCGCTTAAAATTCTATCGGAAATTTCGGTGGAGCTACATTTAATTGTCATCGAATGGCAAATAAGCCAGGGTGGGCTCGAGAAACGGCGAATCGCGAATTATACGTTTCACGAGTCGCGTGGTCCAACGCGAAAAAGAAGTGACGCAGACGCGGCGGGACCGCTGCCATTCGTTGATTGCGGTGCTCGCATAATCATTACTACATCCTTCTGCGTCATGTTTGTTTCGCGTGCAGTAATACCAGTCGCGTCGACTTGTCTCACCGGCGGAAATAGCTTTAATAATCATACGTACGAAACTACGTTCGCGTTCTCGCGGCAAACGAATCGCGACAAACGTGTCCGCCCGCGGATTTTCCGCGCCTACGCGAATTCCTCTATCCTGTCTTTCCCAATCGAAATCAGAGAGGTCCTTCGTCGTTATTAAAATCTTTTAGCTTCCATGTAACGTTGTTTTTTCCGTAGTGAGTAGTTGTCGTGTTTTCAAACTCTGACCAATATAGGTAACGCTATTATATCATATAATTGCAGAAAACTAAGCTTTGTTCCGTGCCATATTCAATTCGAAGTACATAATCATTATTTCAGTTCGTGCAGTATAATTTGAACTAAAAACGAAACGTACATACGGTACATGTAATTTTCAAGTCACGTGGCGTTCTAAAGGGCTAAGGTAGCTAATTATGGCTTTGTTAACGATACAATGAAACGTTTTGATTGGGCTATTTAACGACTGGGTAGAATCAAAAGCGGGGTGAAAGTTCTCTTATTAGCGATTTAATGGTTGACTCTAATAGGAGCGTATTATTCTTATTAAAGGATTGTCTTTACTTTAATTTCTTTTAATTTCAAATAATCGAATGTTTTAATACCGATATAATAGACAACCTTCTTCCACTACGTATCTTTCTAATTGCAGACCTCTCGGAAGCGGTACATGTTCAGTGGTACTCTAACTCCCAGTTTATCCCTATTACGATAAATTCTTAGTAATGAAATTATCTCGATAGAGTTTCCAACACTCCAATTACGTTTGCAATTTATTACTATACGTATATATAGCCGCCAATCAATCGTTTAATCGGACGATAAATCCACGACAGTCCTTATTCTTATCTTCTCACTGTACTCAACTTCGTCTCTATTATAATAAATTTCCATTAACGAATTTATCTCGATAGAATTTCCAATATTCCAATTACCTATAGGTATCTAGTTAATCGACCTATCAACTTGCCGATTAATCCTCAACCCTTAATCTTATCTTCTCGATATTCTCAAATTTATCTCTATTATAATAAATCCTTATCAATGAAATTCTCGTTTTATTCACGCCTTGATTTTATACCCAACTATCTTATTTCCAATACCCCAATTACCGATTATAATTTACGAGTATCTCGATGATCCATCTACCTGCCCATCCACAACTCCTTTACGCGCCAAATAAAAATCCCACCGATTCTACTCTCTTTTCCAACAGTCCATCCAACAATCGCAACCGTATCGATATTTAACCATAGGAATCGAGCAATACGTATATAACTCGGATAGACCACTACAGACATCTAATTCTCTGTTATCGTCGGAGAATCGGCGCGACGGTTCGAGCTCGTACAGTTAATCTGGATGCGGAACGAGCGAAAGCAGACGACAGGTAAACGAGGCGGACACGGGAAAGAGATGAGAAAAGAAACGAGTCTGACAAAAGTGCGATAATGCTCGATCATTAGCGCGCGCTGTCGCCGCGTCACGCTCGTTACCGCGCGAAATAATGCCGCGTTGGGCAAAACTGCACCGTAGCCAAGCGTCGATTGCCGCTTTTCTGCGATTCACTCGATCGTTCCGCGTACCTCGCCAGAGTTCTTCGCTGGTTTCTTATCGTCGTTCGAGGGAATAGAGCCGATTATGCTCGTGACCGGCTGGTAACAGCGCAACAATGCCGGATGATCGTCGGTTGTTTGTTAATCCGTGAACAGCGACGATTCAATCCGATTCTCGAACGATCGAGAGGGAGGTCAAGCACTGACAGGTATTCAGAGCGGATTCACGAGGGGGATTGCCTTGGTGTTGAGGTTGATTCAATTAATTTTAATTGCGCGTGATTCGACGACGAATCGCTGTGGGTGTGTGTCGCGGTGTTTATTTCGGGGGACGAAGTTTGGGTAGGTGTGAATTTATCGATTCGAGTTTTCCAAGCAATTATAGTACTCAGACTGTCGATATTTATATTTGGATTGTCGACTTTAACTACAATTTTGGTTCCACTTGTAACGATGTTGTTAGGTTGTCCCAAAAGTTTCTTTCGTTTCATAAGTAAAATAATATATGCATAATATTTTTTAATTTTATATTATTTTGTGGATTTATGTATGATTCATTTTGTAGTAATGGAATAAAATGGATCAAACATAATTCAATAAAATAATACAAAACAAAAAATGTTGTGCATCTACTTCTTCCTTATAAAACGAAAGTTACTTTTGGGACAACCTAATGCAACGATGAATTAAAGTGGAACAACACTTCTTTCATTAATTTTTCCTCCCCGTCATATCTGTCATATATATATATATAATGTCATATCTATTTCATTCCTTTGACTGTCTTGAATAATCGCCGCGCGAACGTTGAAACTTGTTCTTCGCTACGGTGAATATTTGAAAACGCGGGTATCGATGAATTAACGCCGACGTTGAAACAGTAAAAGAGCCTGGTCGACGTTATCTACCGCGTGATCTACGCGTTTCGCGATCGCCCGATAGATCAAGGCGCCCGTTCGAGAATCGTGTAGCTTGTCGTCGGGAGACCGTCATTTTGCCACGTTACTTAGGCTCTCGACAATGGCGCGTTGTGCAACAAATGATCGATGGTAGAGTAGCTTCTCCTCAGCGAGATAAAAATCAGACGAGCCTTTTAAACGTACGAATTATTCTTACGGTTGTTCGCCTGTGTGCGAATTTCGAGGAATATTTAGACTCGTGATTAGCGATACAAATATTCTTAGCTTTGATTATCTTGTATCATCGAAGTTGAAAGGATAAAGATACTTTGGCAAAGCTCAACTACGATATGATCGATGCTATTAATTTCTTGAGATGCCACGTAATTCGAAACGCAATCTTTATTTTAATTGGAAAGCTAAAAGCTAACAATTTCGAATCTCCAATCTCTTCTGATTAGAAAATTTTTTAATAGAAGATTCATTAATCATCAGAAGGAGAATTACTTTTACTTTAGTTAGTAACCTAGGAACTAACAATTGCTGTAAATACGTAGGTTTGTTAACGTTAGAAGAATGACAGGGTAACGAAATCAAATGAAACACCGATGAACAGATAAAATCAGATTTAGAAAATATAATCACATTCACGTAACATATAAGCTACATAGTTATTACAGGACGTAAAGTAAAAAGATCGATCGATCATCGATCACGATTGGAAATTACCAACAAAATATCGATCGTATCTGCCATCTAAATACGACCTCAACACCAATGACCCATCGGTATCCTGAAAGGGGCATCTTTCGATTATAAGATCGTCGCCAATGTGGCGTCGCGATCGATCGATCGTCCCTGGCGTATTGTTCGCATCAAATCCGTTACGCAAGAAATGATCGATCGGCAAATGGAAACGGCTCGTCGTTGCGCGGACCTGCAGCTCGGTGTAGACGTACGATTACGTTTAAGAGGCCAAGGCGACATATACGTACGCCAACACGATCGTACAAGCTGGTGAACGCGCGTAGGAAATAGGCCTCTTATTTCCTCTCTTCGCTGATCGCCTCTCGTAAAGGCAGCTCCCGTCCTTTGATACGAAATAAAATGTTGTACGACGTTTATTTCGCGTTTCGATGGCAAAAAGATCGCTAAGTCACCTGTCCGATTGTTAAATCGAGTAAGGCTTCGGTTAATTCAGCGAAATATTTCGAAGATTGAGAGGAAGGTAGATCGGAAGGGGTAAGTGACAGGGAGCTTGGTTTCTTTGATCGTTTCTATTATTTGATCGAGTATTCGTATTTGATATTTCGAAAGGATCGATTATCGGGATATTAAGGATCATCGTGTAGGAGATTTCTGAGACGAGAAAACGATTGCTTTCTGTGGGATTTATTTTCTCAAGATCGTCCAATTATTAGCTTCTTGCATAATTGTATTAATATTATTGACAGGATTTTAGACGCGTCAATAAGTTTGGTAACAATGAAATCGATAGAATTTTACGAATTATGTAAAAATTGTTCGTACAGTGGAAGTCTGTAATCCATAATTTGTTAATCATCGGTTCATTAATATTTTTAAATAGCAAATTATTTTAAGAAGATCCAAATTATAATATGTATATATATATATCCAATTATAATTATTGTACAACTCTTTATCACAGTGATCATATATTGTATCAATTCGAATATTACTGTAGAAAGTTTATTCAAATTATACCTTACATTCGCATTACTTCATCTATGTCTTACCGTAAAGATTACGCTCACATTTTACTATTTTTCATTCGCAAGATTAATCTAAAAACTATTTCCTGCGCAAGATCGTATTAACGAATCCCTGCAACTCCTTTATCATAATCGAAACATCCCCGATAAGCATACATACGCGTTGAAATCCTCTTCCTCTATCGAAAGATCGAGTCTCTAAGAAGATCTTGCTTTAGTAGGACCGATTGAATCGTCCGTGTTCGCATTTGTCTGGCATCGGCCGGTACACGGGCCGCGGACTTATGAATTATGCACGGCGAGAAGAGCGTATTCCTCGCGGAATATTATCAGGCTCGCTGTTATCTGCCGTTATTACGGCCGCCTACCGCGACCTGGTCGTGCATACGCCTGCCCTCGTACCATCGCCCACGTACAAATTCTACGACATTCCACCATAGAGTCGCGACGTCCGTCTGACTCGCGAGAAGATAACAATTATTTTTTTAGCGATTTTTAATCGACGCAAGTGTGCTCTCTATACGCGGTGAGAAAATACGCCAATACTTGAAGGATCGGTCGATGTCGAAGTCTTAGCGTTTTCTTTTTTTTTATTATTATTGAATTCCCCTCCCCCTCCCAAAAAATTCCTTACGAAGAGTTTATCGTTTTAAATTAATTGCTACATAAAGTTCTTACATTATAAATGTACCATTTCTCGAGATTTCACGAGGCTTGAAACTTAGACTTTAGACTTAGAAAGCTGAAATTTGTAAATTTACGTCTTTTAACGTTGATCGATCGATGTCGAAATGATTTGATTGTGGGTGGTTGATCGTCGAAGTATTAGAGAACGGTTAATCGAAGTTGAAATAACTTTCAGGGCCGACATAAGAGGAACGCGACGTTCCCCGGTGGACAGACTACCATTCTTCAAGTCACTCCAACGATCAGAAGTAAGTAATTGATAATGTTCTTTTTATCAGAGTTCGAATTGATCGGTCCGTACGAGCTAAGTTGCGAAATACGTTTTGCTTATGGCAGACGCTTGATACGTTTTTATTTTCAATGGAGCGGTTAATTGAATTCGAGAGTTCGACGATGTTAAATGAATGTTCTGCGGCGCCACTTAAGCATAAATTAAATGCAGATTGCTCCTTTAAAGAATAATGAATCGACTGTCATCGATCTTTAAATTAATTTTCTTTGTACGAAATTACGAAGATACTATTAAGATACTAAAATATCGTCATTCGAGATATCATTACACTCCCGTTCTGTATCACGCGATAAAAATCCAATCTCTGTCCCATCATTCAACCACCTGGACTCGAAAGAGTCTGAATAATTCTGGATCGCTGCCAAAGACGAAATCCAGACTAACGTTGATTCAATAGAAATTTTATCTAACGCCAAACCTACTCCATTTACAGGCAATACACCGAATCCTCCGCGACCTCGTTTCAACAGCTGTCGTTCAGAGCCACGCAGCAACACATGGATCCCAGAAACGAGCGTCTCTTCCGACCTCTGTCCACCAGTGTTCTCTTCCACATCATCTTTGGTAACCAACAGCGTGGTAACCACCACCAGCAATACAGCGATGAGCAATGGGAACGCGGAAACCAACAACGACCATCGAACGAGCAACCTGTCGCCTCTAAGGACCAGCACACCCCTGGAGAACGGTGGTTCCACGTATCTATCTTCCGTCTCGACCTCTTCGTCGATGAATGGAAGCGTGGCCAGCACTGTGTATTCAACCACGTCGACGTCAACGACCGTGTCAAGCAGCAGTTCCTTGACAGAGAAGCCACCGATCGTGCCCAACGAGGGTAGATCGAGCTACAGGGATCAACCAGCGAGCAGCGCGTCTCCTCCGACTAGGGACAAGCTTCGGGCGGAGGACAAGGCCAGACGCAGGATGAATCAGCACGGAGAACGAGCCGGGACAGCCTGCTCTGGCGAGAAACTAGGTCGGTATACTCGAATATGTCGGTGGCCTTGGTTTCGCGATCCCCGTCGGAGATGCGAATTGACGCCGGGACTGGCTTAGGCCCGCTGCAAATGATCCATGGATCGCGATCACGTTGTTTTCGGGCTTTGTAGATTTTCTGAGGGAGCCATTTTTTATAACCTTACAGCTTGACAAGTTTATAATTCTCTTTTTTTTTTTGTGATGCAATGCTTGCCAGCATATGGTATGCAAATTTGTAGTAAGTTAATTGCATCTAATTATCATCTATCAAAAAGATAGGAGACATCTTTGTATCAAACTAGTCTCAAAGGAAAGAAACGTTATTTGCGTTTTCGTGTACGCAAAATGCCGATTTTTACCAGCGCCCTTCAAAATATTACGATAGCGAACGGTATTAGGGGCACTTACCCTGTCAAAAATTGCTGAAGGACTTTTAACGAGGCGAGTGAACGTTCTTAAGGCTCTATAGTAACGAACAGGTAAATTTAGTATTTTTGAATGATTTTTTTTTTTCTAGGATATAGCCGAAGCATAGAATTTCCAAGCGAACTAAAAAGCACAGAGTAGTCTGTAAATCTAAACTTGTGTTTATTCTGTTGATCAACCTGACAAACACGGTGAGTCAGATCTAGGAACATCTGGCCGGATCGTCATTTACAGTCGTTACTCGTCGAAATCGTTTTAACAAGATACGACCACATCTTTTATTCATCCCACCGCCGATTGCGTAGTTTTATTCATGGTCCTATCGAGCAGAAGCTTTAATCCCTGTAATTGGCACAGCAGGATCGTTAACGACATCTAAATATAGTTAAACGATTACTGAAATTGCTAATTGATGTCGGTGTAAAATAATAGAAAATTTATACGATAATTATATATCGAATTATTCGTACCGTGGTTTCTCCTTTTTTACAGTCTCACTCCCATAAAACTCTATCGTAAATTATTTTTCTCCGATTTAAGTGCTTATGAATCGGTTTTACGCGAGTTTAATTGCCACGTTATTAGGTCGTGCACCTAGAGAGAAATTTTACTGCGTTGCCCGATCGCAAAGCGGATCTGCTAACGCGATTCGGTTTTAAACCAACAATACAACGTCCCATTGAATCGCACGAGGAAACTGGGTCGTCGACGACTATTCTTCTCTTCGACGATGATTCGCGCGACCGCGTTAAATCGTACCTGACCCATTTTCCCTCGTGACAATTGGCGGCATAAACAAAACAGTTAGCGCGTGTCCACGCAACAGAGAACCGTCCGTGTGAAAATCCAACCGATTCTATCCGCACGAATTTATTCGTCCCTGGCAGTCATTTATCTGCTCTATCGTACAGTGCAATCTCGATGGGAAGCTTCGCTACCGTTTGTGTTTTAATGACAGGAAGAGTGGCTCGACGAGAATCTGGGATCCAAAGCTTGCGATATACGAACAAGGTCAAAAGTGTACATTATTGGTTGAATCGTGTAAAACACGCGATCACAACGTGTTCCACAAAATCTTCCATAGAAAGGGAGTGTTTTGTAGAATCTTACGATCGAAATTTGCGACAAGGAGGCAATTCTTATTTTCAGTATCGAGATATTGTTCCAAACTGGAGATAATTTTTAATGCTAGAAAAATACGTTCGAGTCGAAAATGATGAAAAGAACGCGGGATGAGCGAAGAAGTTTCGAAAGAAAAATAGAAACGGTATAGACAAATGTAATAGGTAATTTAAAGTCCTGCAATAGGGGAGCAAAATCAAAGTTAAAATGAAATTTTGATACGAGAAATGGTTAATGTTGTTATTATAGGTGCATGGTTATTAAGGTACAAACGACGGACTAACTATTCCTCTCGTTGCTTTCACTTTTACTTGGAACATCCAACGATTCTCTAATAACACAAGAAACGCAGGACATTCGTTCTAATGCTGGAACCTGTATCGAAGAAACGCAACGAAGCAGAGAAATCGTAGCCACGTGAGCGCCAGGGGGAATCATATCGCGATTAAAGGCTCGTAGCTCACTGAAAACGACAGGCTAACTTATCGTCGATTGGAAAGCACGTAGGAGATACCGGTGGTGGGAACAACACAGAGAAAATCCCCTCGCTCGTTTAATTGGAATCCCCTATCACGTTCGAGGGAGCCTTCACGAGTTGCTGATTAATTTCGCTAACAATTTTCGCCCGCCGCGTCGTTATCGAGGACAGAGACACTCTTTGGTCGAGTGTTCGCCAACTTCAAAACACGGAGCGGGTGTTTTGTCTGCCGATTAAATTCTCTGACAATTTTTCTGTGAAGCTTTATTTGCTTAAAGGATTGTCGTACCGTATCCTCCTCCGTATCAATTTATTTTGCAATTTTAAGGTAATATCGAATATTTTCCCTACCAACGACAATATAATTGTTGTATTTTAAAACATATTTGTAAGGCGACAAAATCTTTCGAATTTGAAGCAATTGGGCGCGTACTTTCAATGTATTAAGATATTTAAGACTTTTTGTGTTTGCCATTACTATAACTCAATGGCATGATTTTACACGAAGAAGATTTCATTGCAAATTTACAATATCCAACGTGATATTATAAAACCTGCGATTGACGATTTCATATAAAAGGCAGTAACAATATCCTCATCATTATGTACAAAAGGGGCGTTAAATCATATTTGATGAAAGAAATTCATCGATCCAGCCGATTCGAAACGCCGCAACTGTCTTTCTTTTTTTTTTGTCCATTTAGTTACAATGATCAAGAAGGATCATAAAGCTATTAACGTCAGGAACGGTATAGGGCTCTTTATGGTGTGTTTAACAGCTTCGACCGTGTATTTAGTCGTCTCAATAAATTCTATAAATTTCTTGATGTTTAGGGTAGAAGATCATCCCAAGTTTACGATACGAACAATACACCTGCTATATTCGACAAGTCCAAATTTTTTCACATTGCACATTATAAAGTTTACAATTCGGACCACGTGGACGACTTAATTCGCATTTTGCAAACAATAGGAAACAACGTGTCGTAAACTTTGATACCAGTTGAGAACTCGACAATAGACCACGCGACGATGTCACTAACGGGACGTTACGCTACGAATCCTCGACGAGAAACTCACACGACGCACAACTTGCGAGATGCCCACGACATTTCGACAGTTGCATGCTCGAAAGACATAAATTCCCACCTGGCAAAAAACCTTGACGAAAACACACCACCTTGACACCTGGAACATAAGCACCAGTCAGCACAAGTTAGAGAATAAGACACTTCGAAATAAACGTTCAAGAAAATCACTACCGTACTAGAACTCTTAATCAACGCTCCACCTTGAGCGTTAATATCGTTCAAGGTTCGCGACCCTACCGAATAGTTACGATTTAAGTGATCGCCAACTGCTTGAAAGGTCGCAACACTTAACTTTTTTACTCACACGCTAGTTTGTGACGGATTGTGTTGTCTCTATTTTTACCGCAGTACTCTCGCCTCTCTATGATCGTATATTTTTCCTTAATCTTGCCGAATAAATAAACGAATAAACGAAGAAGCGTGGCGCTGTGTTTTAATCGATAGAAGAAGAACACAAGTGAATTTTTCGTCGATCGCACGAAGAACCGGTTGTGGCAAACGGTGTATCCTTTTCTAAAAATCGTGCGATCTCCTCGCGTTAACTGCGCGTGCTTTACACCGTTAGCCGCTGCAATTTGTTCACGCATCATTATCGAATTAGCTTCTTGCGGTCGGTTTATTAGCGTATCCCAACGTGAAAAAGTCTAATTCCGATCGAACGCGCGTGGACAACGATATCTTTCAGCTGTCTGCTTGACGATGAAGTTGTCTCGATGGTTCGCGAAGGATGTTCAACTAGTAACGGTGCATCGAAGGTTTAGAACACGGGGCTTCGGACTTGGAAGCCTGAAAACTGGCGTTCTCGAGCAATCATTGGGATAATTGATAATTTAAGAAATTAGTAGGTTCTTGGAATTGGGTCAGTTGAGAATTCTGATGGTAAAGGTTTTTGTTTTGTAGGTTTTATTTGTTTATAGGTTTTGGGATTTGTTTTTATTTGCTTTATAGGTTTTATAGTCGATCTTTGTAACAACGTTTCTGTATAATTATTTACGCATCTCTATACAATATGTATTTTATATTCGTAAGACTTTCACGATGTTTTCGTACTAACAAAGAAACATTTCGAATCTGGGCGTATCTGTTTTAACAGGGCTTCCAGGATTGAATCGCTTTTTTAATTTTATTAATAGTGGAAATACATATTTTCTGACGTTTCCACAAGAAAAGATATAATGCACAAAATTAATTAACTTTATAAGAAATTTCTCTGGAACAGTTGTTCGAGATATACGTATCTCGTATGCGTATTTTTTTAATCGACGATTGTCTATACCGAAGGGATGAAAGTAGCCGTTTCTAAAATTTAGTTGTTAATCGAAGCTGACTTTTCATGAGGCAAAATTTAGATATATTTATCATAACTATTCTTAATCGAAGTTGAATCTTCTTGAAGATGCTCGTACTTACGTTTGCTCAATAGATCGGACAACAAGAAATGAAACTAGACAGCTTAATGGATACTTCATAAATAAACAAGATAAACAGACATATTCTACTTTGATTCAACCGGTTGAGTGAATTATTAATCAGCAATGTTATTTCTTGCAACCTAAATTCATCGATCGACATTATCTCCTATTAGCTTAATGACTTCGAACAAACATGATAGACACGTCAATACGGAAATTCGTCATTAAACGATGAATCAACCGATTGGCAGGAAAAAGGATTAAGCAATACGTTCTTCGTCGAACGAAGAATCTGGCGTTCGAGATTTATAAGGATCTAACTGGCATAGTTAGCTTCGATTCCAAAGGATTCGCCTCGTGTGATTACGTTTCCCGTTCGTTGCGTAATTGCGTGTGCACAATCTACGAGAAAATCTACCGGTTCTCCTCGCCGCGTGCTTCGTGATCTCTGCTCTCCCGTCTGATCCGTAGATTTCATTTAGATTGGCGTCGAACGAACGTCCAGGAACCCGTTGCCCAGCTTCACCAGTGATTCCTGAGATTTATGTCGATCGCCGATTGTTCAAAGATATCCACGAAATACTTAGGAAGATACACTTAGCGAATTTTTTTATAACAGAGTAAAATTCAGCGTTGATGCCGTGCAATCTAGAATCTCGATCTGCATATTTTTTTTAATTTTATTCGTCCGAATAATTGAGCGATCGATACGAATAATCGACGAGTATTGAGAAATTCTACCTTTCCGATCATTTTTATGCAACATTTTTCCTGAATATTGTACTCAATTATATTGTACAAATGTTTATATTCAACAAATATTTATTTCTGCTCGTCTAAAACTTGAAAGAATCTGATCTATTTTATTACTTGAATTCTCGCGGGAAATTTTTTACGGAAAATTTTCTCTAGACGATCCGATTTGCAAATATCGTAAGAATCTTCGTTTATTATTTCACCAAAGTGGAATATCTCCATCGCTCGCTACATGCAAAATCTTCCATCGAGCGATGAATCGTTGGAAGCCAATTTTCCCAGGAACTGCCCCATTGTTTCCACCCTGTTAAAACGTCATGCTCTCTACAACAATCACGTCAACAGCAACGAAGAGAGGTAGCCGGCAGAAAACTGTTATTAGCATAGTAATGGCGGTTAGAATTCGATGGGTGATGGGTCGATAGAAACGCGGATAAACGAGGGCGATAAGCGTTCTCGCCTGGTCGTTGACGTGAAAGGGGGACTGGGTTATTAATTAGTCGGCAGTCAATTAACCGAGCGATCGTCTGGCCTTGGCAACACCGCCACATGCTAAAGGTTTTACTCCAACTGAAAAGAACTTAATTCGTCAAGTCGAAGACGAGCATTTTCGATAACGGCCAGCCACAGAGCGATAGAAGCCCGGAAACGCGTTTCTCGCTGTTGCTGCTACGTTGTTGCTTGATCATGACCATTATGCGGCTAGCCTGTCATTATCGTCTCGTAACGGGAGACGCGGAATGACTCTATCGAATAGAGCAGAAAATGGTGAACGGATTCGACGTATGCTTCAGACGATGACGCCTGTCGAAGAATCCTCCTGGAGCACGAGAGAGAACGAGAGGGAAAATTGCGGGATATTGCTGCCTCTTTGACCCAGCCACGCGTCAGGAGGATCAAACCGAGAACGTCTGAACCAACTAGGGACGTGGTGGATGCAGCTAACGCGGCGTATCAGGACAAATTCGTGAGTCTCGAGTTTCTATACCTGTTGAAGTATTCGGAGTTGTCATTTTACGTCGTCATTCGTTATGGGTTTTCTTTTTTAAGATTTCAAAAGAAGCATTATTCTGGTATATTAGTCAAGAGTAGGCTTTAGAATATAAACTAGATCCGAAAGAAAAATATACTACCATTCAAAGTATAGAGTACAGGACAGGTCTCGAAAGATATAGATTAAGGTTCGAAGAAAGATATATTGCTCAAAATAGAGAATGTAGAATATAATTCAGAATCTAGGATAGGATTCAGTGAAAAGTATAAAGGATGTACAATCTCTGGTCTAACTTAATGACAACGTGGACGATTAAATGCCCGTGACTTTAAATAACTTCGATATAGATGTCTTTTACGAGCAGTCAGAATAATAGAAATTTGTTGTTAATATCATATATAGATCAGAGGTGACCCAGACGGATGTGGCCTGGACATTTCAGGGATAAGATATTCTCCTACGTCCGAACTGAGGGTTGATCTGCCTGCTGAGGATTTATTAAACATCAAGAAAGGCTGGCTAATGAAGCAAGGATTGAACAAGGTATATGACAAACGTGAATGAACAAGGTCACAAACGTGACAATTTCTCGTGTAACCTTACGGTAGCATCGAATGTAGGTTAATATACGCAACGAATGGTGTATTCTTCAGGAATGGAACAAGCATTGGTTCGTGTTGCGCGGTTGCGGTCTCATGTACTACCGTGATCCTTGCGCGGAAGATAAGGGTATCATGGACGGTGTCATAGATCTGAATACCGTTACCGCCGTCACGCCCCTTCAAGTCGCAAGAAATTATGGATTCCAGACCGTGGTGAGTGTGACCGGCGGATTTGCACGCGGTGATTTACGGTAATTAACATTCCGCATGAAAGAAAGAATCGGTCAACGGAAATCCAGTTACAGATCTTACGGGAGCTGTAATTTTCATTCTTTTTTTTTCATCCTCGTAGTGGCAGATACAATACAAAACGAGTTGGTATACATTGTCTACTAACTGGACCGACTTTTAAGCGTGTGGTAGGTTCGTGAGATGGGTAACAGAAAAAATCGTAAGATCTCGCCTTCACTGAAACAACGACGAACTTTTTGTCGATGTTTCATGTTTCTTAAAAAAGTTATTGTTCGTTGTTCGATGTTTCGTAACGACAAGTATCGTTTTGAGATCGAAACAGAAACCAAATATTCCTTTGATTACGTGGCTTCGATATGGACAAAATACCTCCACGAGTTGATATTTGTCGAACAGCGTTCGGAACATGCAGCAACGACAAGCAACAAAAGTTCCTTGTTGCTTCAGCGTGGACGTAACGTAACATTGAAGAATCGTTGAATTAGATCGTCGAAAACTATAATTAACTATGAATCTGCCGGAGGCTGGTTGGTCAATTGGATCGGCGGAATTAACTTCCGTAGCGGGAGTGGCTGGAAAAAGTCGCTAACTCAATTTCACGCTAGAACAGATCTCGAAACTTTTCGTTTATTCGTGTCACTGATCTCTGTCATCCGTTGTATCCCGCTGTGTGGCCCACATAGACGATAACGTTTCAGTTACCTGCTTTCATATTGCTCTGTTTTATCCGATGATTTGCTCTAGTCCGGTTGTTGCGCGTTTTTCAAGGCCTGGGATGATCGAGGATCTACCGTGCTGTCCGCGGTCACCGCTGGTATACGAGCCAGTTGGATGTCGGCTATTCGGAGGGCTGCCAATTTACCGGATCCTGACAGTAGCAACGATTCTCTGACCGTTTGTCAAGATGGACAGCAAGATAACACGCCTCAATCACCTACTGCGTAAGTGAAGCGAAATATAATTGATTAAATAAGGGAAGAAGATTCGTATGAACTTCTTAGAAGCCAAACTGATCAGCCCCACAGTTTATAAAATTCTTCCAAGCGTTTCCCTTAGTCTAAAGCGCTTTGAAATTTATTCAAGTCCACATTTGAATTTTAGATCCATTACGGACCGTGAGAGAGACTCGGTTGTTCCATCGACCTCTGTCACGCCACGCTCAGTTCTGTTCTCTTCGGACGAGGAGTATCGAACAGCGTCCGAGGGTGGCAGAAGAGAGTCAGGTGATTGGTCAGAGGTCCCAGTGTCACCACCTCTCGTAAGGAACGGTGATTGGCCCAGTGGATTGAAGGGATCGAGCTGGTCAGACTCAGCAAACCACGAATGGTCAGAATTACCCCCCTCACCACCGTTGACAAGAACAGCTCTATCCCGAGTAAAAGCACGGTCCAGATCAAGCTCCAGATCTAGAGTATACAAGAGAAGCTGTAGCTCGCCTTTAAGCTCAAGAAGAAGCACGTTGGATAGCGTGAGGTCGGAAGATCTAATGATGGCTTGCTGCGAACTTGGAGAAGACGAAGACCAACATAATGGACACATGCAGAACAATAGTTGCCTCTCGAGCGCCAACGAGAATCCCTTGATCGTAGAATTGTTGGAGAATCAGGTGTCGATATTGCGCGATCAGTTGGATCAAAATCAATCCCACCCAAGCACGCTACTAGTCATTATCGAGCGTCAAGAAAATGAAATAGAGAGTCTGAAATCGCAGCTGAACGCGGCGAGAGCGGATGTTGCTAGTGCGGAGAAGGAATTGTCCAGGTTGAGACAGCAGAAGGCTGAAGCTTCTATTAGGGAGAAACAGGTCGATGAACTGTTGAATACCATCCAGAGAACAGAACAACAAAGGAACAAGGATTTAGAGGACTTGGAGAAGATGAAGAAGATGTACAACAGAGACAAAGAGGTGTTGGAGTGCAAATTGCTGGAGACAGAGGCTATTCTCAGGGAGACGAGTGAACGTTGCGAGATGCTTACTAAGGAGTTGGCATCGAGTCATAGAACCGTTGAACATTTGCAGTCGGAGGTTACTTCATTGAGTAACAGATTGTCTCAAGGTATGTTGAATTTGAAATGAAATTGTTGTAGTGTTAATATCATTTATTACAATGTCGTTACATGTTTTCTACATTTATCGTGCTGTTATTGCAGGAATAGATGAAAACGAACGTTTATATAGCAAAGTTAGAGAATTGGAAGATAAAGGGGGACTATCTTCTTCAAGGGAGCGCGGGAGAAGCTTCGACTCTCTCAGTGATTTAACAAATATTGAGTTAGACTTGGACTTTAATACTCTTGATAAGGAAAGGTAATAAAGATATATCTGAAATTGTTGTATATAGCTACAAGTAGTTTGAAAATCGTATATATCTTTTGCATCCTTTATCCGTAGAATCGTGGAAGAATACGACGAACTGAGAAGCCGCTTTGAGAAAGCTATCTTGGAGATACGCGCGATGCGCAAGGAACTCCGTGAAGCGCACGCGATACAGGACGCGCTGGAGCTAGAGATTTTCGCTCACAAGCAGGACGCAGCGAGTGTCAGCGAGACGAACCAGGCCCAGCTGCAGTTAATGGCAGCTAGGATTCAAGATTTGACGAACAAGCTTGCTGCTAGCGAGAAACAAGTGAGAACGTTGAAGCAGAAGTTGACTAAAGCTGAAAGTAGAGATAAAAGAAGATCGCTATCGTTGAAGGGTCGTGAGTCCTTCCAGATCTCGCAAGAGATGGAGGACAAGCTGCTGGATCTGGAGAACAAGATCTGTGCTATAGAACGTGGAAAAAGTATCAGTGCGCCAGTATCAACTGGATGCAGCTCGAAGGAGTCGAGTCCTAACCCAAAGAAGGAGAAGAGAAGGGACGGAAAGAGTTTGGATCGTACTAGATTAAGAAGAAAATCGCTAGATAGTGCAACTAGTTCCGAACCGATGAAAGTGTTGATCAGACTCAGCACTCTAGAGACGAAGGTGGCGAACGTTACAGAAAATATGGCGAGTGACGCTGAGAAAGACTCCAGCGAGTGTAGCGAGATCAGTGCGTCTTCCACCAGCGAAGTTTCATTGGAGATCATCGCGAGGTTAAGGAAATTGGAGAGGGTGGTGTCGAAGTCGAAGAGGAGGCTGGAGAAGTGTTTAGGTTCGACACAAGCGGAGGATAAAGCGGAGAAGTGTTTGCGCGAGGTGAATGACATCCTGGACTCGTGTTTAGAATGTAAGAAAAACCAAGCTAGCGCTCAAGTGACCGAGTCAGTAGGCGTAGTGGTATCTAGACTAGAGACTATACTTAAAGATAAATTGAGCGAACTCACGAAGAGACGGCAGACGCTCGAGCAGAACGGCCAACTAAACGACAGAGAGAAGATGAAGCTGGTCGCGGAGAGAGTGGCGTTCGAATTCGTCGTTCTGAGACAGATCAAGTGCGCGATCGGCCGGACATTCGACCGGAGTGCCGTTCTCAGTGAATTGGTCGAAACTAGTCAGCTTGCCTCAAGCTTAATGCGTAAGATTCACGGAACTAAGCCCAAAACGTACCAAAACACCAGTTACATTCAGTATCTTACTAGAGTGTTAGCGAATAAGTTAGTACTAGTAGGTGGCGTGGCCGCGACGGAGACGACGACCAAGGAGGTGTCCGCAGCTCGTAACGAGAGCTTGAACTTCCTGCTGCAAAAACAACGCGAGGTGAACGAGATCGTACGGAAATATAAAGAAACGAAGTTGAGACAGCTCGCAGAAGCACTGGCCGCCGAAACGTTGAGCATGTCCGAGCAAGAGGATTTGAACAAACATCAGGTGACCAACTCGAATAAAAAATTACTGGAAGATCGACGAATTCGCGAAGCATGGGCGTTGGCTCAAGAAACGGTCAGCAAAGAGTTGGTACAAGCTGAAGTGTCTCATGTGATCGTGCGTTGCGGCCAAATGTACGAACAGAATATCACGAGCATCACCGATGCTTGTCTCAACTTTGAGGGCGCGGAGAACGTAACGTTGGAATCTTGGATCGATGCCGCGCAGGCCAGACTCCGTCAAGAGATGGAACTTTCTACTCGCGAGCTATCCGACGTGTACGAGGAATGCCTTCATCAGCTGAAGAAGAATAAATCGACGATAGTTGAATCGAAGTACGAGTCCCGGCAGTTGTTAACAGAATACGCGGACGTGATCGCGCACAAAGCTTTAATAGACGCCAGAATCGGGCTTCTTCAGGAGAATACGAGACAATTGACGATCTTCCCTGGGGAGACTTTCGTATCTAGTCTAATCCGAAACGACGACGTCCTTTCAAGTCTGCTAGAAGCGGACGACCACGAGTTCCAAAGCAATCCGATTCTCGACGCGGAGTACAGTTACCTTTATCAACAGTTTAGCAAGGACTGCGAGGAAAGGATATCCGGTTCAAAGCGTGCTTCGAAGGATCAGATAAAGAACGTTGGCCAGAGTTTGCACTACCTAGAAGAAGACTTAGTTGAATTGGGCAAACGCGTCCGAGGCAAATTGAGCGAGAATAACGAAAATACCCTGTGGCCTACGAAGTCGCCGACGGTTACCATCACCGACTGGTCGAGCGTGTGTGAAAAATGCTCGGAATTGCGCAAACAGATCAAGAAGCTGAGCGACTACATGAATAGCGTGACTTGCAAACAGTGTGGCCAATTGCAAGAAACCATCGATAGGATAACAGCCGAGCATAATCAAGAGTTGGAAACATTGAAGCGCAACCAGGAGAGGGATTTGATGGACATCAAAGGTGAACTAGATAATCAGAGACAATCTCTAACATCTCAGTACGAACAGGAAGCGGCCAGTCTACGCGAAAAGGCGAGGAAATTAGAACATAGACTGAACGCCATGGACTCTGAGCACTCTGCTCACGTGAACGAACTTAGAGCAGCTTATCAACGATCCATGAGCGCGGAATTAGACACAGACGCGGAAACAAGAAAGAGATATAAAGAAGAGATCAAGCAACTGCGAGCGTTGTGTGAGAAAGGTTTGCTGGCAATGGAGAATTCTCATAGACGAATTATTTCCGAGATGGAAGAGAAACATCGACAGGAATTGGAAAATCTGAGGGTGGAGAAAGAGCAGGCATTATCAGAGGAGACTCAGGCCACTCTGGCGGCTCTTGATGCTATGAGAAAGGCGCACGAACACGAAGTGCAGAAGGAAATAGCCAAGTTTAAGCAGGAATTTATTAAACAAATGCAGGCACGCGAGGACATTGGCGTGCTTCATAAAGAACACGAGTATGTAATTAATTCCTATTCTATACGCAATCTATGCATTTTTATATCTCTAAATTTTGAACGATCGATGAATTTATCACGATGATATATATTTTTTAATTTAGATATCTCTGACTATTAAATAACATTTATCAATTTATAGGGAAGAGATGGAGGAGATAAAGCAGGAAATTCTTTCGTTATCTGCAAAATATTCCTCTAAGTGTGTGGAGTCTGCGGCCCTAGAGGAAAAAGTAGGATCCCTTACCAAACAACTTGCTCAAGCGCAACAACATATCATGCAACTAGACGCGAGGAACAAACAGCTGAGGGCACATTTGGTATTAGAAACGAACGATGGTACGGTCAACGACAGTATGCAAATGTTGAGGGGCAGGGACAACGACATTGTCGAGCCGAGGGAGGAAATTCATCGACTAAAACAGTTGAAGGTAAATTTTTGATAGCTCTCGTCGCCATGAACGTGCCCCATTTACAGCGTAGATGTGGTTAACAAAATTGTACGATACTAAATTAATTAACTCCGCCGCAGTTACATGTTATGGCGCCCAATCCTTTCGAATGTTTCGAGCAAGCGCTTTTAGATAACGAAAAAGAACTGACAATTGTAAATAAATAGTAGTTATAAGCTAAAGATAAAGTTAGGTACAGAAAAGCTTTTGTGTTCGCAGGCTTTAATCGTTCGCGAATATTTAATCCCCGATTGGTAGGCAAGGAATAAAAAGATATTTTAACCCCATGCTTATTAAGATCTTTTCATTCATTCAACGAATTTTGTTCCTCGAAAGATCGCTTATAATATATTGATTTATTCATATAAAATATATACAAATGTATTGTAAATTAATTGAGTGCCTTTTTTAAACAAAATTAAAATCTCATTCATACATCGTGCAATTATAAACTTGATCATCAAAAACGTATTTAATATAATTTCTGTATGCCTTATCTAATATAAAGGCACTAGATTAATTGAAGTACTAAACATTACACTAAAATTGCTCCCATCCTACCAGTAACCAAAAGTAAATACATCTTACCTCTAAAATAATGATTTAATATTTTACAATACGTAACGATAGCAGATATTCAAGATCCTTATTAGGAGCAGCGTTGACGGAGGTTTTACTGTACCTATCTGACCGATCGTGAGTAGTCCATAATTGATTGCCCCGGCGCGCATCGATCTCCAACGATCGTGTTAACCCACCCCCCATATACCAGCCGCACTGACGCATTATATTTTCGATATTTCACTAACAGCATGGGGAGGCTCCTCGTGATACGTCCGGTGTGTCATCGAAATCTCCGTCGCTAAGCTACTCGCCGCAGCGTGCCCGGAGTAGTCACGAGCCGCTGCTCAGAGCGGCGAGCAGCGAGGAGCATAGAACGACCGGCGAACGGCCGAGAAGCTCGCTGTCCACGTTGCAAAAGAGCACGCAGGACAAGCAGGCCGCGTTCTCGTACAAGCTTGAACGCGTTAAGTCAGTGTCGTTGCCTTACTCGAGTAACTTGGTTAGGCCGGGCAGTAGTTCTGGCGTGCCGTCGCACGATAGGAAAGAGGTGAGCTTAGGGCAAAAGAGCCAGGAGCGTAACGGCCTGGCATCGCCGCTTTGGGACAGCCTGAGACCAAGGACCGGACTGCCCCATCAGTATCAAGGTACAGAAGAAAGGTGAAATGGGAGGAAAAAAAGAAGCCGATCAGAAAAAGAAAGAAACGCTTCTGGTGGATCGCCGCCGTTTCTCGATCCTCCTCCTTTTCCTCGAACTCGTTCCTGCTTCTCTCTAATATGCATACTAGCTGCATTCGGCTTACGAGATATTCATACGCGTTGGATGGACATCGAGTCGAGTTTGTCTCGTTGCTTTTTTCCTTTCGACGATTCGTTCGTTCACGGTTTAGCGGACTATGGCATGACTAAAACTAGCTAAAGCGAGTATCGAGATCTTTGTATTTTGTTTAACAATTCGTAAGAAAAAGCTTTTGAAATTTGTTACCAAGAAATGTGGGAAACGTAAGACTAACCGAGTGCTTTCTTCTATAAATTAACCACTTTCGAACATATTGATTCTATTATAGTTATTAATGTTTGTCGTCGAATCGAATTAATCGATCAAATTCTCAACGACTAACGCGTACAATCGCGTTGTTGTGCAATAATCGTTTTGTTATTGACATGTGTAACGCGTCGACGAGATTCGAATATTCATGCGGATTGTTTCGTCCGGTTTTTCTCGACGACGATTTCTATTTCGATTTGACAAACGTTCAAGATCGCTGTTCAAGCAGCGATACGAAGCGCAGATATTAATCTCACTCGAAAGTTGTCTAACCAATTGCTAACCAAGAGACCTTTTAACGGTGTAACGCAAAGTAACCCCGCCTTCTTATGAATGTGATTTTGTACTCTTTCAATGTCTAATCTGTGCGCATAATAATTTTCAAGTTGTACTATTAACAGGTTTGGAAGCGCGTGGAATATATCTCTACCACAGAACTTTTATAAACTGGATCTTTTTAATAAGACTTTTTACACTCTCTTACTGGAGATCCTATTTTTGCAATCTGCAGTATACACGCGTCGAAATGCCAAGTTTTTTACACAGATTTCTGCGTGCTTCCGAACACCAGCATCAAACTCTGCGAATATATTTGTAAGAGTAACGTCGCTTCACTATTGGGAACATACTAGGTACTCTAAGAAAATCATTATACCCTTCTAGCCGTCGTATCGTCTGAAAATAATTAAGGGACATCGGTGGCAGTAAGACTGATCGAAAAAAATATAATTTCAATCTTCATGATTTCTGAGTTTATCCAAAATCCCTTTATATATATATATATATTTAAATTATTCGATGAATACAAGAAATCTATGAGCGAGGCTAAGAAAAGTAAAATTTCAACTGTATACGTAGTAAAATTAATAAATTTCAGAAATCATTCTATAATTAGAAAAAAATCTCACAATAATTCAAAACGTTCGTTCGAATTATATTTGTTTCGAAAATAATTCGTAATTAAGTTGTATAAAAAATATAGAAAGAAAGATAAACAAGTGAAATACACGCGTAAATGGATTGTGCAAACCGGGTTAATCGTATTTCGAAAAAATTGTATTTCACACGAAAGGTGGCACAGCAGAGGTGCGAGTCGACAGCGCCGGCAGTGGCTGGCAGGGCAGCAACAAAATCGAAAAACAGCAACACTCGGAGGCATACGGCTTCCATGCCGACGATCCTCGCGCGTCCCGCCTCACCCCGGAACCCCCAGCTCTCTCCGTTGCAGGTCCGTTCTCTTTTTTGCCAATTAAGGAAAATCTTTCAACGAATTCATCGTCGACGCACTTCACCAGCTTGTTTTGTTTCGACACGCCTCTTATCCGCACTTCATTTCATATCTTTTTTTTTTTTCTTTTTTCATTTTTCTTTTCAAAACGTTGCTTTGATTTAATCTTCTTTACTTTGGTAGCTTAGTAGCTTGGGTCGAGTTTCAGCTTTGCCAGCTTTTCGTCTAAGCACAGGTTCCTTTATGTGTATTCAGATGGTAAATAATTGATCCTAAATTTTCTAATTTTATTTATTCTACTTCAAACTGGATTATTTATTACTTGTACGTTGTAGGCTATACATTGCTGATGTACATACACGAACCTGATCCGATCGTATGTATATACACTGCTCTTTTTATCTAAGTTTGCCTTCGTATTTTGATTTCTATCTCCACGCGCATTTAGTGTTCTGGGTAGCACGGGTGAAAAGGAAATCATTCAACTGGACAATGAATAAGATAGAATTTTGTTTGCAGAGCTGATGAGGTCTCCAGCCGTGAGGTGGTCGAGCAGAAGTTGTCGTAGCCTGCCTCCAACGCCCACGCCGAGTTATCATCATACGCTCCACCCTCCACTACCAGCGGTGGGCATGGTCGCCGAGAGGAAGAAACGTTTCGAGCTTTGAATTGCTAATTGAGAGTGTATCACTATCCTATTGATCTGCTGAAATTTCAAGATTACGCGCATCGTCGAACGCGTATCCATCGGCAGTAACTCCATGTAAAAGGAAAACACAAATTAATTCGTACGAATCGTTTTCAAATGGTGCTAAACTGTAATAGTTGCTCGTTCAAAATCTTCCTCAAGGAAGACCCATGGATTTCGACTTGCATTGTCACACGTTAAACATACGGCATTTTTTAGCATTTCCTTTTTTTTTTTTTTTTAGTGTTGAAATAACTGTTCATTTTATTTCTTTTTTTTTTTTTTTTTTTTCTTTCGATGACAATTTGCAAGCATTTCGTCACTGCCATAGCAAATAAAGCTTCGATGATAAAATGGAGCAATGTTCGTGTCAATTAATACGGTCGCCCGGGATCATGCTCGTCGTAACGTAACGATATTGAGCATGTTTATCAAGTAAACATGATTCAATAGCCGAAACGAGGCTCGGGTCCCGCGCGAGGCTCGAGAGTTCTGCTTCACGGTTGGACGCCTATCGCGAACGATAGGTCGTTTTCGAAGGGACTGTCTTTTTTCCGATTTATATCGATAGAATTTTTACCGAGTACCATTTACCAGGCCACCACTCGACGAGGCTGGTCCTTTGATACGCATTTAAACTTTCGATACGTGAATTTTTTCCCGTAGGACCGAGTAGTAGTCGTTTCGATCGACTTTCGCGAGCGACGTGCGTTTCTGGGGCATTATTTCAGCTGTCTGCCATTTCTCGTCACTTTATTCATGATTGCATAAAAGGAAGTCGTGCGATTATTAATCAGTGTCTGAGCCCGTTTTATTCGAATTTCTCTGTGACTTTTTCTTAGTGCTTCGAGTTCAAATTCGAATTACAATGAGTAACGGTTGAATATATCGAGAAATTGAATCTTCAGTGGGATCATGGTAAAGTAACTATCTAAAAGAGGTAAAATATTTTCATGGAATATTCTTGAAATGACGAGAAACGGCAAGGGAAGCGGCAGATGCAATGAAAGTACAGTAGAATGTCGATTATTCGAACGAATTACCAATAATTAAATTGACAAGATATGATTCATTTCAGAGATTCGAATATAAGAATCTTTAGACATATCCGAATCAGTGAGACCGAAAGTCCGGATAATTAACAATCTACCGTACTGTGAGTCATTTATACAAGTGTCGTGGTAGTTAACGCAATGTAACACATAAATGTATCGATGTGAAAGTGTACTGACAAATAATTCATGAAGATCGTTGCGTTTGCGTTTTAATAAAAAAGAAAAAGAAAAGATGAAATGATTTTGTACAATCGTAAGATTTGTTGTTCGCCATCTTGTGACTTTACGAGGGGGCTAATTTTAATCGACGATCGGCTCAAAGTTCGTCTTCTAGGGAGGCTTCAATTATTTCTTTTTTCATTTGTTGACAAGTCATTCGTGACTATTAATATTATTATTATTTTGTTTTGTAAAGATGAGTTAGCATGTTAAAGCGGAAAAATAACGATAATATTTTGTCGCGGCAAGAGAAGGCAAGGGGCGTAAGATTTATTCTCTATTTCTATCGTTTCTTTCCTTTCTTCCCTCTTCTTACTTTCTTTTTCTATTTTGCACTGTTTCTCGTTAATTCTTCGTAGTCGAAAATATTTGTACGCTTGCTTCGCGGAAGGACGCGCGTTTTCCTCTCAATGTGTCAAAATTTTCTTGGATAGAATCTTCGTTTTAGAAGAGTGCGCGTTTTCCTTTCCAGTTGAAGGCAAAATTTTCTTGGATAGAGTCTTCGTTTTAGAGGAGTGTGCGTTACGTCCTATATGAGTCATCTTTTTTCTGACCATGGATATTGGCATTTATTTCTTTTTGGATCGTTTTCTATCCAATTTTACGCGATCGTATTACGAGGAAACGCGCAGAACTATAACTTGTCGCTGGTCCGGTCGCGTGCGAATTTCATGGTTTGTTTATGCTCTTGTTATGTATAGATTCTGCACATAATTGAATATAATACGGCGTTGTCACATTGCACTGTGTATTACCGCATTCTTTCATTGTGTAAATGTTTTTGTCGGTTCGCGATATTATCATTTTTTGATGTTAATACTGTATAGTTTATGACGTTTTCAATTTAAGAAGCAAGAAAGTATAAATAGCCTAGAATTAACCCCTTCCATATGAAAATGGATTGTTTATATTATATGTTATTATTATTGTATTCTATATTATATATTGACGCGTTCTAGTGAAGATGTCGTTCGACATCTTTATTGATGTCGACAGAAGCGAATTACAACAAAAAAAAGAAGAGGATTATCGATAACAATACGATTCATTATCTCTTATGTAGAGTAATTACTCAGGATTGTTTAACATTTATAATATATTACGATTATACTTATTGTATTTGTATTATAATTTATAATAACGTTTGAAATAAAATATAGTAACCATTGACGTGAATATCCGTTTAATGAATCTGTTTCTTTTATGTATATATTAGAGACTACTTCGAATATTCGAAATCAAATAAAAGAGATAGTTAAATTGTTTGTATTAGCGCGCAGATTCTATGCGCATGCGCAGGTACTTGAAAGATCTTTCAGTTTGAAAGAGACGCGTAGTTAGTCGGTGCGTTGCGTGTTCGTACGTGTGAAAGTTCAGTTATTTGTGAAAAATGGAACCTCTATTTCAGTTAAACATTGGGAATATCGATATTTTGCTGGTGAACACGAAAGAGAGGTTAATGCTGCACGATGAATATTCTCAGGTATGTATCGCGAGAAGAATATTCAAAGTTCGTGTATGATCTCCGTTTATAACATCATACGAGTACGCTTTGAACTTTCATTATTTGAAAATTATACATTACTGAGATCTTCGCATATCTTAGAAATGTTCACTTTTCAATTAGAATGTATCTTAGTGTAGGAATTTGAAATATATTTAGTTAAGCATAATGAAATGGAAGAAGAATGTGGTTAGAATTTTATTAGAATACAAGATTTTGCTATCATTATTTCTAAAAGCCGTAATTAGAACATACAATATGTTATAATTATTACCAAGTAGCATTAGTATAAACATAAATTGAAATAGAAAAAATGAAAAATTTCGTAGATCACATGTATCGAACGAATATCCAACTTATTCAAAAGTGGTGGCGCTGCGAACACAGAAGCGGCACTTTCAAAGTTGATCAAGTTCGACATACTCTCAACTATATTCGAACTTCTACAAACTTCCAGTGATCGTCTACTTCGGTACGTATCGGAATACGTTATACGCAATATGTTATACGCAAATAGAATTAATAATTCTTGTCAAAACCTTCCAATAATTCTCCTTGATAGATGTATTCTCAATTTTCTGGACTTGGTAATCGTATATCGAAAGTTTTACGAAAGTCACGTAGCCACAGACGCCATGGACTCCATCTTGAAAGTTACAGTTTGCGTCGCAAAGTCTCGTTGCAAAGAAACCGAGTTATTAGAGAAACTTATTTCAATCATTTACGATATACTTCACAGGTAAACGTTTCGTCCAAAATTTATAATTAAATTAACCAAATTTGAAATAATTTTATGAAACAAAATATTATGTTCGAACGTAATGATTTTTAGAGCGGTAGAATTTCACGTGAATTTTGACGTCGTTTGTATACCACGGCAAGTACTGATGCTCTTGAAACCTTTGATCTTGGAAGATTCTTGGAATCAAAAGATAAAATTCTCATCCGTTACGCTATTGAATCTTGTTCTTGAAAACGTTAACGCTGAAGACGAATGGGATGACGGGGTATATGAACTGTGCCACAAAGCTCTCAATTTAATGAAAGAGATCGTCGAGTATAGCGACGACGACATCTCGATTTCGTTTGCTGCGGATGCATTGTGCGCTGTTTGCGCCTCTGTCACACGGTGAGGCTATATATTTTCTACATAGTTAAAGCTTCGTAAGTTGAGAGAGTATATGAACTTGCTAATATTAATTTTACTTCTTTTGCTGGACGAAAGATTCTAGCCACAAGGAATAAAGCAAAATCGAAAGTTTCAATTTAATCATGATTGTACCATTCTGGGGTAGTAAAAATTTGTGAATTTTTCTGCGTTATTCACAATTCTCGAATATTCATTAGATGCTCAGTTCTCCAACCATGGAGTAACAATTCGCTATACAAATACTTTATACTTATAAATTACTTGGATATCTTTGTTTCCGAAATTAATGTTTTAAGACATAAAATTCTATGATCGAAAATTTGAAATTAATTATGACCTGGTCGATATCAATTACAATTTGTAAATTCTTGTATCATTCAAAAGACTCGAACGTTTATTACACACGGAATACCCCAAACGTGAAACGTCGATTCCTTATCTTAAATATGTATTCATGAAATGATTTAAACGAAACGAGAGTCCCAATATGCAGGATCATAAAATGGAAATACAAAAATCTTGTTTCCCTCAGATTATGCGTCGCGGAAGACGATAGTCAAGGATCGTTCAATAAAGTTTCGAAATTTAGAGCAACGATGCTGAAGACGATTCGCATCGTGATGATGAACACGTTGGTACCTTACGTTAAGGTAAGTTCGATCATTTCGATAGACGTCGTCAATGCGATGTATATTTAATTATGCGAGCGACGAGAGTCCTTTCATTTCCGTCCTGCAGACCGCGGAGTCAAACGAAACGGACAGGGTCAAATTCCATAGGAACCTCGTGACTTGTCTGAACAACCTTTACAAGCTGAGCAGTAGCTGCGGCCGCGACAACTTGTCAAACCACTTGACCGCCAACGGATATCTCAAGTACTTCTTGCTGTTAACTACCAGACTTCCGTAAGTTTCGTGAGTGGTCTAGGATTCATTCGTTGATACGATGTCATATCGCGACTGTCATACCTTCCAATATTTATTTTGTTCAACTGATTTTTTAGAGAAATTTTGCGACGTAGCATTTGCGTGCTGTTATCGCGTATCATAGCAAACTTAGCTGATAAATCCATGCCAATCTACCAACCTATCAATCGAGAAATAAGCTTCGAGTATCTAATACACCGAGGATTGGTGGATCTACCAAAAGATATAGAACAATGGAAGAATATCATAGCTCATGATCGAGGGAACAGAGCAATTGCATTAATGACGTTGGTTTACTATCACTTTCATGGGACCATGGAGTACGAAATCAAAGTTAACCCTTAACAGCTATCGTCAAAAGGAATTATAAGTGAAATTTCACGTCATACTGTTATTCGATGTTAAATGAACAGAGAAGAAATATCTATCGTTCACAGTAGTCGCAGATAACGCTGCGACGATAATACAACGGGGCGGAAATGTTAAAACAAAATTCGTATGGGGTAAAATTTCACCTACGATAGCGTTTAAGGATCAATTAATGTTGATATTTCTTCTTTTGTATACCGTGGCAATATTTTGAATAGAAATATTGTAGGACCTATATGATATGCTTGAAATTGCTGATCGCGAGGACTGTCAATCTCCCTAAATCCGAGCAGACACCGGCGCAAATTTTAAAAGTTTTATGGTTTCTGTTTGCTGTCGCGTCCGTATCGCATCCATCACCGTGCTCGGAACAGGATTACGACAGAGCCGTGAAACGATTGGCAGCTGCGTTGCAATATTCCAACCTGAACGACTGTTACACTCATCACATAGATCTGCTAAATTATTGCTTGAATTGTCCTGAATTCCCAAAGGATCTTCGAAACAGAGCGATGGACTTGTGGTTGGTCGAGTCTGATGGAGACATCAAACCGTTGCTGACCATAGATTGCGGGAAAGTTGTGCAACACTATCTAATGGTAATCAATCATACGTTCGCTTCAATGGCCTATTGAAATCGTAAGAATGGTGCATTATAATGTGATGCAATGTCATTTGGGAAATAGCTTGTCATACAAACTGGATATTCGGATAAGATAATCAACTTAGCGATGAAAGGAATTAGAGAGATGATACGCCTGGATAATGCCAAGGAAATTGCAGAGATTGCTTGGCACATGTTGCCTAATCTTCTTTCTACTTATCAACCATCCAAAGGTACTTTTCTTATATGCAACACGCGATAGCTCACGATATTCGAACATGGAGAGAATATTTTTATGAACGTATCGTATTACATAATTGCATTAACATCGTAACGACACTCGACCATCGTGATTACATTGCGAAAGCTTGAAAGTATAGATCACGCTATTACCAGTCATATACAAAAAAAAAAAAATGTGAGAAATGCTAAAATAAAAGATCCCCAATAGACGAGCAGGTGAAAGCCGTGTTAGAATTAAGCAACGTATCCATTCCGGGCTCATTATCATGGATCATCAGGATTCGATGCGCAGAGAGTCTCATAGCGATTATTCTACGCCGGGAAGCGGACTTGAAGCTGAGAACACTAGCAATATTGCAGTCGTACGCGTTGCTGGTCACGTCCGTGACGATTAAGCCATTCACGAGTACATATTTCAACGAGTGTCTCGCTCGATAAGTACCAAGAGAAACTGAAGTATAAGAAAACAATGCTAGGCTTCTTCTACCTTCTTCTTCATTTCTTAACAGTTCTCGAGAAGTATTGCACGACGCCGAACTTTTTGGAGGAGTTGCTTGTTCAAGGTTTCTCTTTAGAAACGCCAGAATTGTCCGCTGTCTGCTTGAAGCTTCTCGCGTTTATCGTACACTGTCAGGAGAAATCGTCGATACAGGTGCGAGAATACTGCGTCCGTAAATAATAGATTCGCGTTGTCGACCGTCAGCCATATGTCGAACGACGTGTTTTCCAGCGTGATAAGCCGGTGACGATTGACGTGCAGAGCTTAGCCGATTTGCTGTTAAATACGAGGAGGGCCGTACACTCGTCGATCAATGGAATGCAACTCGCGCTGGAACTTTTAACTCAAAATATTGACGGATCGCCTGTCAGGCTGGACGAGATCCCCGCCGATCGGACCGAGGGTGTGATCAATCTTTACGAGACCCTTCATATCGTTCACGAAAGAGTTAGTGCTGATATTTTTATCGAACATTGACGCCTCGTTGATTTTTAAGCAATTGTATATTTGTATATTGTATAACTGGAATTCATTTCGTTATTGAAATGTAGAATGCTCTGGTTTAAAGGAAATCTATAATTTAAAATTTTCTAGAGATCTTTGATTCAATAATTCACTTGAAAATCTACGATCTAAGGAATAATAAATTAATTTTGTAGCGTACAATGTAACAAATTTCCGCTGAAATATTGATCTTGTTATAACAGAATTTTTTTATATTACTTATACGTTACTTTTAACGGTTTACATTATTTTTTGCTTTCGCAGAGTGACCCAACGCAAAGAGACATTGCGTACCAGTGCCTCCAAGGCGTCCTGAAATTTTGCCATAAGCACACGAAACTGCTGATGTACCATATCTGCACGCTGATGAGCAACTATGATATCGTATCTAGCATCCTGCAGACACGTCGCGTAACCTACCATTTTCTGGATTTCGTTTCAACCTGGCTCCGCTATCGCAGAAGATATTGCACCGACGAAGGACCATGGAACGCGAGATCTCTTTGCAAGACACCGTTTGAGGAGACTTTGGATCGGATCAAGAGCTACGTTAACACTGCAAACGATTCAAGAAACGGCGCGGCGTTCCATAATCTTCTCTACGCGGTGAGTGTTTTAACAACCAAGATGTTTTCTCCGTTGATCTATAAAAGCAACGTGTTGTTTCTAGTTGTCGCAATACAAGGATTAGATAGGGCGATCTTATGACACGAACAACGAGGAGGCTTTTGCTTTAACAGTTTATTCGATCCGTGCAACATTGCTCGATAACATTGTAACGTGTTAATATGTGCGTACAAAAAGTAGAAAAAGATCAATCGAGGACGAATTTAATTCGTCCGCGTGTTTTAACGCGTGCGCTTCAGCGTGATCCTGAAATATAGTATTATTCTGTCTGTTATTGTTGTATGTTCACTAAATAGCTTGATTGCTCTCATCGCTCTAAATGCCCCGGCCGGATATAATATATTTTCAAAATTGTCATTTTTTTGTGATTTCTTTCTGTTTTATTTTTTTCAACTGGTCGGACGCGGTTCGTGCGGTGCGTCTGTCGCTCAGAATTTGTATTCGCCGCCATTAGCAGGTCGCTCAGGCCGCCCTCAGCCCTCTTCTTTCAGCATCTTTTATTCGCTTGCGAGCTTTTTGTTATTTTCGCGGTCGTCCGTTGCGCTGCATGAAGCAACCCTTGAAAGAGTTTAATCTCACGTCGATCTCGCCTTCTTCTAGCTGAAATCAGACACTCGGATATTGCTTTGCATAGTGAAAAATTGAAAGAGTCCAGTCGATGGAAATACCTGATCGAACAAGTAGATTTCTTTGTAACAGGACGGTGACACGCATTCGCGAATGCATTTAGTTTTGGCGATGCCGCTCCTTTCTGGCTGTAGCATCTTGCAAGCGCCGCTCTCCTCGCAAGTCTGCTCGAATTGCCTGAAGAGAAGTTCCTACGACCAATGTTGTATTAGAAAGACATTGGAATTGAATTAAAATGTGCTTCAATAGAGAATTCGATTGATACAGAGTCTCGTGGTATGCGGCGGAAAATACAGCCGATTCTCGCGCACAATAACGGGATAAAATTGAGCGTAACAATTGGTTCATGCGTGTTGAAAGATTAACCTCAATTAGTGCTAGCATGAGTTCTATTATTGGTGCCGCCGGCGCGTTTAATTTTCTTTGAAGATAGTTCCCTTTCACTGAACATTATTCACCGATATCAAACTCCTATCATTTATATTTACGTTATAAAATAATCAACAACGGAAGAAACACGTTTGCGTTAAGTACAATCCCTCATGGACAACATACGCGATTTACATCAATTTCTCAAGACACCACCGGATACGAGTTCGTACCATCGAGCAACAAGACCAAAGTACGCCCCGGAGCACCTTGACTGTCTTCGGGTTAATACCAAATCGATTTTATCCCCATAGCAAAATCGCGACATCACCCGTCCTTTCGTTACGTCCCCCATGGGAATGTTGGATCGACGCGAAGTAATCCTCCTCGAGTATCGCGCATCACTGACGGGATATCACAAAGATCTCTTGAAAATTCCAACTCGTAAAATCCTGTACAACTGTCCTATTCATATCGAATCGAACAATACAACATCCGCAACATCGATCGAGAAGAAAGAAAAAATAAAAAGGACGAACTCAACTTTTTTTTTCGAACTTCTTCGAATATCGAAAACATGCTTAACAGCACGAGGTACTTTCTAATATTTTTATTTTTTTTTTTTTTTAGTTTGATCACCGCAGATTCTTTCTGGTATTTCGACGTGGAATCTAGTGCCAGGTAAGACCGGTACGGTAAAAAGCGCCACCCCCAAAACAAGACCTCGCTCGACCATAACCTGTACTAGCGTTGGAAACGCGTACCTCGAGCAGATTCTCGACGAACGTTTAGGACGACTTACATTCTTGGTAGTCTCCTTGTACGGATATTCTGGGAAGGTGAAGGTCTTCGCGAGGGTGCTCGGCCCTTCCTTCAGCTGTCCGACGACGAGGATCAGGCCGATCGCGAACGCCACCCCCGGCGCCATGTTGAGCAGCCGGCTACGATCAATATGAAACGGTGGCGCTCGCTTACGCTGCTTTTCAACGCTCGGCTCTCGTTTTCCCTCCACGCCCGTAAAAACTACGCCACGGGACGGACAAGGGAGGATTCGTGCGATCAACCTGTCGATCCCCTTTGGCCGTTCGGCCCTGTGAAATTGACTTTTTAAGAACCCAGCCGCAGAGGGGATGGCCCAGGCCTTTGGCGTTGGCCTTTCATCCGGTGCCAACGTCCAACTCTTCTTTCGATTTCATTTGCGGGCTAGGGATGAGCGACAGGTTCGTTGAATCTGATGGTAACTTTTTTTTTTAACTTTTATTAGCTAGCTCTTTCCATTTGTTTTTCGTTGTAGATCGAGACCGAGAGGTTTTATAAGTTGTCGATCGGGCATTATCGAAAGACTCGAATATAGATATTGGTTTCGAAATACGATAGCACGAAACATGATAGGTGGTAGAATACGCGAGAATGGCATGGATAGAAGGTGTCTTTTTATATGAAGAGGTGCAGGTCCGTGGTGGCTTTTAGATTAAGTGTATCAGCTGGATAGTTGCATTTATTGAAGATAATTAAATGCTTCCTTAAATTAGACTTTCTTCTATCGTAATTACTATCTCTTACGGTTATCGACACTTGCTCCTTCCACGCTCAAGGTTCACGTTGCATATATGTCCTTCAACAAGTTAGCAACTCTGTCCGCTATAAACGTATTCATTTTCGATTAAGTGCGTTGTACGTTTTCTTCATAAAGACATTAGAGCAAACGTCTTTCGATTCGTGTCATTGAGTCGTACATGATGTACGATCAAGTGGGGATTAAAGAATTTAATTTTAAAATTCACTTCCTTCTAATTTACACGTATCAAGACCACTAACAATCTATCTTATGAAACATGGGATAAAAAAACAATTGATCATCTACGATCGAACGATACCAGTTGAAACGTAATACTTCTGAGAAGCAAAAAATTATACTCCACAGCCGAAGAACAGAATTAATTACAATCTCATCATCGAAAAGAGATTCGAACAGATCCTCTCATAGATAAAACGAAAAATTCCGCTCGACTCTCTCGAAATAACGAGTACCGTCGTCCATGCTCCTGCGAAAGAAGCTGCTCTCGAATCGAGAAACGAAGATCACGAAAGTGTCTACACGAAGGAAATGCACGCGCGAATTCGTCGATAAATCCGTGGGTCGGCGTCGCGGCTCGGCTATTTTGCATAAAACGTAACGGAGTGTGTATGCAGCGAGGCGCGATGGCATTTATCGTCGCGACGCATGCGAGCGAACCAGACGACGGTTTTTGTTCGGCTAGGCGTTGCGCACCACCAGCTCCACGTGTACCGGCCAAACCCCCCCGTCGACCATTAAATCGAGATTTCGCCGGTGATTAGCGGCAGTTTGGCTCGCCTCGCTGCGCCCACCAGTCGATAGATTTTCCCAATAATTTTCCGTCAGTTCGAGGAATTTCGCCCGTGCCCGAGGAATCGCTCCTCGCCGCTTATATTACGCCTTCGTCTTCCTAATTTTGGCCACGATGGAATTTCAAATGCCTTCGTTATTCTACTGTCCTCATTTCTCTTTTGGAGGATGATGATATTTTATTTTTTTCACGTTTCAGTCGATTTTAAGGAATATCATTCTGGGCTTTTTTTTAGTGGTAATTAGTATTATTTACGAAGATTTTAATTCGAAGCAAGAGATATTTGTTAAATACGAGGTCAAACTTCGGGTAAACTCACGTCTTTTATTTACAATTATATATGTACAATTATATACAATCTGAATTATTATTAAGATACTCGTTTCGATATCGTCTACTCCGTAGAAAATTCTGCAAACAACTGACTGTTTCTTCTGTTTAAGTTACTTGGTGACGATCAATCATCTTCATAATTATTTACTTTATACGTTACTTTACACGTGTTAATTTTGATATTTCGCATGGTCAAACAGCTTAGACGTTGGAGGGCTCGGACTTTAGCATTTTCTCTTTTGTATTGCACGCGAACTAAACTTCCTACTAGTTTTAAAATTTCTCTATAATGAGATCTACGGAAATATAGGTCAATGAACTCGGGTATTAAAGGCAGAGGGTGAGGTAATAGGTTACTCTTGAAAGCCTCCAGCCATCTCACATAGCCGTCGACTTAAATGGCATTTCTCGATTAATTTATACCCCTTGCAAACAACCTGTTACACAATCTGTTAAATTAGAATTAATTACTCGAGGACTGCCATTAATCACTGTAGCACGAGTTCTCCCTCGGGAGAGACGAAAAATGGCCCCTCTGCGGAATGAAATTAAACATCGAAACCGGATCCCGGTTTCAATACTTAAAATCCAGAAATGCACGCGAAACCGCGTCCCATTAAACGTTCATTGGCGATCTAACAAAACTCGCCGGGTAGAATTAAATTTTCCTTCTACGTCGACCGATAGTAATTTACAAATCTGCTGTAAAAACTGTACGATTAATGAAACGAACCGCGTAAGGGGAAGGAGGTGAATTTCAAGCGTGCAACTCTCCATTTCGAATTAAAATTTTCATCCGCGTTCGTACGCGCAGCCAGACGTTCCAGCTAATTAAACAGCAGTGATCCGAGGATCAGGCGAATCGCACGCGTTCCGTTCGTGAAAAGCGCAAACGTTTTCCATGTCCAGAGAGAAATAGAGCGAGAGAAGGATCGTTTGGATTGCGGAAACGCCGGTTGAAAAAAACCGAAATCTCGGCGGCTTTTTAATTACATGTTCGTTCCTCCCTCGTTCAAACGCGCAACGGCAAACCGATGATGCATGATGTACGATGTATGTACGCAACGTTTCCGATTAAATCGTGGTTCTGCTCGCGAAATTCCGTTGATTTATCGACGGCTGAGTCGCGGACGAGCATCACGGACCTATACTTCAATGGGAATTTCTCTGTGGTTTGGAATCGTATCGTAGAATCTGTTTCTTTATAGTACGTGCAATTTCTTCTTCGTGACTCGAGTGGGGAGTTTAAATGATTTGTAAGACGATGTTAATATATCACCGCCTGATAACGTAGTTTTGTATGGTGTAATTCATAAAAGATACGAGTTATTGTGGTTGTGCTATGGCGCGTTGGAAATATCGAATGCTGTGATTTCTTAGAGCTCGAATTTTGTGCACGGTAGTATTGCGCTACCTGGCCATGAATCTGGTCAGTTATCAACAGAGGTATATTTCTTTTTTTCTTGTTCCGTTGAACGCAAATGAGATTCGGATATTTGACGTATTTGTTTGTTTTACATATAACATCTTTATATGTAACATTTATATCTGTATGTTGTATCCTATTTAGAATATAAAATAATTTGCCAGATCCCAAAGATAGTTTGGTCGATTCGTAGATATTAATAGGTAAAGAACGATATCTCAAATGTATATTTCTATTCAGGATTTTCATCTTCTTTTAACTCGTGGAACCACTCCGTGAATTTTCTGACAACCGTTGTCAGATATCCCACAGAATGTCTTCGATAGAGTAATATATTTCTTCGTATCTCGTGATAGAAGATTTCTTACATACATAGCACGCGATATATTTCGATTGTTGAAAAATATAACACATAGGATAAAATATGTTTCGACTGTCTAGCAAAAATTTGCAAGCTTTGATGTAGCACTGTATTTTCTCACGGATTAAAACGGATATATTTAGTTTCACTTCAAAGCATCGTGTTTTTCGTAACCTATCCCTTAAAATTGAATCCAGAGTACGTTTTCAACGTTTTTCCTACTCCACAGCGATGTACGCGAATAAACAGCGAAACCAGCCGCGTTTGTTATTGCGTTTACAGTGTCGACAAAGAGTTAACCGCTCAAAGCCGAAGGTTTAACGATAACGGTGAATTTACTGCTAACGAATTGCGTAATTTTGCTCTTGATGTTTAAAATTGGCAATGTCGAAACACACGCGCACACACACCGGCAATACGCATTCCGCTTGGTGTGACAACTATGCCTGACGTTTTGTCGTTCGTCCGTGAAATAATTTCCGCATCTATTCGACCAAATCATTGTAATTACCGATGCGTTGCGGATTGGAGAAAAAAAATTATTCACCATCAACTTCCCCACCAACGCTTTTATCAAAAGAATTAACCTATTAAGAGTGAACGTTGTGTTATCGCGGTTTTTCATCCGCAATTTTTTTTTTTTTTTTTTAGTTAATTTACATTATTGTATTTTATTCTCCCGTCACTGGAATTATGAAAGAGAGTTTCAAGAATTTGCCCACTTAATTTGCAAATCATCACATTTTTTATTACAGCCAACCGCTTGCCATTACGGATTTATAAAATTCCTTCATTTCTGCAAATTTCCATTTTCCATCGTTTAATCTATCGAGAATCAAAGTTGCGTTAATATATCACATTTTTACATTTTTCAATAACGTTAGATTTATAAAATTTTCGCGTATTATGGGTCAACTACTCGAAACTCATCCTCCAAAAAGAAAGAAAAAAAAAAAGATCAAACTACATACATTACAAACGAAATGAAACAATTCATCAAAATACCAAACCGCACACATAGCAAACGAAATTTTAAAATTTGTCAAAATACCGAACTATATATGAAATTTTAAAACGATGATTCCATTCTAACAATTAATTCGACGATCGTTCAATCGGAAATCGATCGATTCGTGCGTTCCATCAATGTATTATTTAACGTTAATCCACTTCTCGCCGTGGATGGAAAACAGAGGTGGATGTTGATTCAATTAGAGGACAATTAAGCGGCGAATGCCGAGCTACTTGATCTAATTGTAACTATTAAGGGAATTGTTCGAGCTCCGGGGAGAGGATTCCCGGTTATTTCAACGACTCGTTAGATTTTTGGCTGCCTTTGTTTCTACGCAACAGCCCCCTCAGTCGCGTTCCACTGTCCCCTTTCTTTCACACGTTCGAGGACGAAAAAACCGTGGATTATACTATATATTTACTATTATATTTATAATGTTCGATTTTAGACGCGAAGACAGTGAAGAAAGATTAGACATATTTTCGTATATATTGGGTTGAAAATTAAGCGATTGCGGATTTTGTCAATACCACTTAATGACCACTTTGTCAACCCAATAGAAATATCGTTTGGGACTTAGTTGTCAAATTAGAAATAATTTGAGTTGTTCAAAAGATTGGTAGAATTTTTATTACGTGTTTTTGTCAAATAACGAAACGTTGGGATAAATTCTGAAACAGAAGAGGTGAAAAAGAAGTTAAATGGGTCGCCATCGCAATTGCAAATTGCAAATTACATCACTGGGATCGTATATGTTCATGCGTCACGCAGCTAGCAGTCGATTTAACGTTAAAGTTATTACTGTTTGATCGTGAACGTAGATAGTGATAGCATCGATATGAATTATTCACTACTTTTCGTTCGCGCTACTATTTCCTGATTGCTCGGCAAAAGGTCGATGCTTTTTCGCGAATATTAAAATATTTATCGTAATGCAGTGGCATGGGAATACAGGTTTTTATCGTGCTTGCGCATCGAGAGTCATTGTTCTGTATTTGTAGAGATCGTAATATAAATTCAAGGTCCCTAAACAGCGTCTTGTATGCCTTTCGATGTTCGCCGAGAGCGATCATCCTCCTTTTTACGATTGGCGAACACGATAGTCTCCTTTTCGCGTGGTCGATTCCACTTTTTCCTGCTATTTTGCAGTAAATTGCGGTTATTACGCTACTACAAAACTGTGCCAGTCAATTTATTGAGTTGAGCGGAATTTTTTGTGTTTTCTATAAAATATATACGAATACGACGTCACTGAAAAAATCGCCAAGGAAATAATTGTTAAACCTTCTATTCGTTGTCGATGCTTCGAATATTTTACGTTTTGACCTATAAACTTCTATGTATTCTGTAGCTTTCAATTTCCCGTTGTGTTAATTACGTATCAATTATTCGTCAAATCTTCGTCCTAACTTCGACATTTAAAATTTAAAATTTCAAAGGGTATCGATGCATCGTTCCATTTCCCTTCGATCTCTTAAAATCTCAATTTACCTGAGCCAATAAAAATAGCCTAATTTCCACCGAAGAGTATCGATGCACCGTTCGATTTCCCCTCAGCCTCTTAAACCTTCAGTTTTCCTGAGCCAGTAAAAATACTCGCATCGACTCGCGTTTCCTTTGGCCTATATTGAAAAAAAGTGATCTCGGCCGACGATACCGGCGATATAAATCATGACAACATGACGTGGCTTGATAAATAGTAAAATAATAGCAAGAGGGCGCAGGATCTGGCGGTCGAAAAAGGAAATTCACGTATCGAACTCGAGGAAACGCGACGTTGCAGTCTCGTTGATTTACCATTGCTCCTGTGCCGAGGGAGTAACAACGATCTTCGTCCCGCCACGACGCTGCAGACTCGCGGCTGCAAAACCTCCCCTCGCTGCCTCGTTATTGACAGAGCAAATAAGGATCGACAATAATAGGAATCGTTGACACGCCGTCAAACAAATCCTCGGGGAGGTTTGCCGTAGCTTGGATTCAGCTGCGCTACTGGATTCTGTGATTTTCCTGGAATATGACGGACACTGTGGAAACATTGGGATTCGCTGTGTATCTCGGTTGGCAGGCTGTCGCGGATGGAAAAATATTTGCCTCAAGACCGAACGTTTCCCGGATTTGCCGCTTTTTCTGGATATTTTGCAGCGTATGTGGTGTAAACGAAACGTAGTATCGGGACAGTAAAAGGACAATAAAAAAGTTCGAGGATATCGATACCGTATGTACGATCTGTGAAAGCGAGGTAAAGAGAAAAAGTGTGCAGAACTGTTTGCGTATGTCGTGTAGCATATTTTCGAGCAAGATAGCGAATAAAATAGTGCTCGCTGGCATAAACATACGCGAACAGTTTTATTTTAAGAACGATCTACCACGCTGAAGTTGACATAAAAAGTGAAAACTCGTTTGTGGAAATTTCGTGGTAAGATAGAAATAAAACGATCGCTGGTGATGAAGAGATCCCTGGATAGTTCTGTTTCGTATAAGATTTATGAGACTAAGTCCCAGATAAAAATTGAGGATTCTTGGTTCGTGGATATTTTAGTGTGAACGAGACAGGTACAAATAAAATAGGATAACAATATAAAAATTATATAAGGATAATAATAAAGCTTCTCGAATAGCTCTCTGCTTTCTGAACGATTTATGTTTCACATTCGCTAACTGTATCAGAAAATTGAATATTTCAAACATGGAAATTAGTCAAAATAGAGTAGATGGTTGAACAACATAATTTTATGAATATTTATAATTAAAAATGCCTCAAGCAAATTTAGATCTATTTAGCAAATTTAGTTCCTGCATGTTAGAGAATTAATAGAAGATTAATGGAAAACAAATAACGCGACCAGAATAAAACGAGTGAGAAATATATCAGGTTTAAAAAGCAAATACGAAAGAATTATGCGGGACATGTTAAAAAGGAAAGATAGGGGAATAGTAGACATCTCGATGAGGAAAAAGTGACTAGCGATGCCTCATCGTGACGTCTCCCTTAAACACCGGAAGTTGGGCGACGCACAGCTTACAATACGATAGTTTACAATGGTAACCTTCCACGGTGACAGACCATCTAACACGTTGAATGGAACTTGGAAATGTTCTCGGAATGGTACGCATTGACTTGGGCGAGATGTTTTACTCTCTATAGACGCGAAACCTGTGAAACGAAAGGTCGACGCCACGGGAGTTGCAACTTGTAACGTAGTTGCTCACGCTATTAATTTGTCGCAAACATTCAACGCTCGAACTGAAACTTCTATTTCGATCTCTATTAATGTATTTTATCTTCGCCACCATATTTTATTGCTAACAGACTAATCGATGAAAAGTTGACGCGCTCGATCTGCCGCCATACTCGCAACCAAAATCGACAAGTTTAATGGAATGTTTTATCATCGCATCGCTCTGCATATTGTCGTTTTTCGATCTACCTGCGATTCACGGAGGAAATATTCTCTCGCGATCCTATCGACACTCTGCGATCTGCATATAAAATATTATTTTCATTCTTCGTTCGTAACAGATTTATTCGCTTCGTCCTAACATTTCTTTCGTTCTTCGACTTTTGGGCAAAATAATCTGACTTTTCTTTTGAGAATAAATTGTTCAATATCCTGAAAGATACACACACACACACATATATATATATATATATAACTATTGCTAATTTATTGTACACATACGCGCGAATTAATTTCTTTTTGATCTTAAAAAAAAGTTCATTCTTCAAGAAGATTAAGTTTCTCTATAAAAATATGAATTTTGGATAAATATCCGCGTTCCAACGATAATGAAAGCAAATGGTAACGCAATCGAATCGGTCGGCTTCGTCATAATAACGTTTAATGACCAAAATGCAAACTAGCCCTTACATCAACTCACCGAGCTATCGCAATTTATGGGGACACGCGGTGAATTCTGTTCAGTCGATCATTAACTCGGCCTTTAATTAAACGCACGTCTGGTTGATGCTTCATAACGATACGTATTTCTGCTTCAAAGGCATCTCTCGTAACGACGTCGTGTTACGTCGAGCAGTAGTATGAGTTTCGAGTATTTCCTAGGACGTATCGCTGTATTGCTACACGATCCTTTATTACATGTCAATTAATCGGATCTCCCATCGAGTGATGCTAATCGTTTTCTTTCACAGAATTATTTCCTTAAAATACAAAGATCACTGGGAAAGAACACGATACATATTTTTCCCTTCTTCAAAAAGGACATATCGTATTCGCTGAGAGAAAGAGAAAAATAGAAAATGTTAGGATAGTTTTATAGTTGTAAGACGCAGTACGTTGCGAATACTTTTCTCATCTTCTTCAAAAGGACGAGAAAGGGGAATAAGATTTGATCGGTGAAGAGAAATCAGGTAAAAAGCGACGATTGAATAATTACGTTAGTACTTCGAGGATTAGATAATTGTAAACGGTACGTAACACGCGAGATGAGCGCTGTAATTTCGTGCAAGTGTAATTATGTTTCACGTTGCCGACTATTTCTAAGAGGAATTCCACCAACGATTACCTCGAGTGCCATTCGTTTTCACGTTAACCTTTCTCCAGGTGCATTATTATTTGTTTGAAAATTATCTTGGATCGTTTCGAACGAATTTATATTACGTGCAATCGTAGCCTTAGTGGACTAAAAGTATCTCGAAAATGAGAAGTTTGAAATTAACGGCTGATTAAATGTTTAGGTTGAAGAGAAAAAAACGTATTTGTAAAGTTTCCTACGATTTTCGTAGAAATTGTCTATCATGAATGAAAGTAGGGGATAGACGAGAACGAAGGATAAGCCCTGTACTCGTGGAAACGATATGAAATATCTGTTTCAGATGCAGGGAACGGGGGCGGCGTGCTAGGGTGCCGTTTGTCAAACGTTTGGCACACTGCCGAATCCTGGCTCGTGTGCACCTGACCCCAAGTGCAACAAGTACAATTAGGGAAAGCAGAACTTACGTGAACTGACCTGCGCACCATCGACCTCCTGCAATCGATATAGGTAGGACAGTGTCGGTGAAATTCTGCTGACCGAAATCCAAAGGAACCGCTTTGCCACCGATGGACCATCGTTTTCGATGTTCCGAATCTAATTGTTCAACGTTGAATCCAAGGAAACTCGCGGTCTATGATTAATCGAGCTGCGTTGCCCTGGATTCTAGAATGTATGGCTATTTTCGAGGCTTTGCTTCTTTTGTCTGATCTGAAAATTTCATTTTCTTGCTAACGACGGATGTTATTAAATTGTTCTTCAAACTGATACTTAATTACACGTTTTACTCTTTTTTCGTTAGATACACTTTAATCATCTTTTTCGACGATGTCTCTGTACGTTTTACTAACTGTAAACAATATTTATACGCGTTGTATGCGTTGGACGAAGAATCTTGAAGTATTTAAAAAAAATTGAAAATGCGAATATTTATTAACAATCTAGTAGTAGAAGATACGAATGGAATAATTCAGAACACGAAGAAATTCTACAGTAACTTTCTTCGTAGACGAGTGATAGACGAATAACATTCGAAAACACACAGCTGTCACAAAAATTCTCAATTTTAAATTTAATCAATTTCCCATTAATGTGTTATATCTTCACCGGAATAACCAAAACGCCCAGCTCAGTCTTCCAATCGGAAATCGATCATTTCCTCCTTTGATCGTCGAAGAAACTAACTTCCAATTTACCAACTTTCTAAATCTCTGGCGAAAAGAATGTCTTAAATATTTTGATTCGTCCCACTGGCGACGATGATGGGACACTTTGCGCTTTGTTTATTATTCCGATGCGACGATCTCGTAAGCACGGTGGTGTTTCGTATAAATTACAGTGGCGAGCCAGGCGCAATTTCACAGCGTCGCGTGTCGGAATTTGTTCCACGCTTGGTAAAAGTGTTAAATCACCGGGTTTTTTCGCAAGCTGGTGAGAATATCTCGCGAATTCGCAGAACCTTGTTCTCTGATGCCTCATTTCGTTCGCTTAAATCCATCCCCGGCTGTAAGTTATTCATTTCCCAGCAAATATTTTGCGCGAATAAATCCCAACCTGGCGAATTGAGTTCCATGGAACGTGGAAACTTGGAGAGAAGAAAAGGCGTATTTGAGTAGACGCAGCTTGTCTGACGGATGTCGGATTATAAGGGTGGCTTTTGATTCTTGCGACGGAAGGGATGATAAAATTTGGTAAATGGACGGTTGTTATCGCGCGAAATTAAACTTCCTTATATATATATATATATCTATGTATTTCTTATATTTTATATTCTAAACGTTTTGTATATTTCTAGATTTTATACACGTGCCTCAGGCAAATGCATAAACAAATCCTAGATCAGGTTACAAGTAGTAATACTATAAGTCTGTTCAACAGTGAAATTAATTACAATATCTCTAACCATTCATCTAACCAAATACTAACCATTAATCACATACCGATACGTACAACTACAGCTTGTTTCTAATCCTATTGTTCAACTAGAAACCATCGCACAAAGAAAACACAGAATCTAATAAATCCCATTCAACGTTCGTGCATTATGCGCCAAGATAACAGAAATACATACATCGATCTGTCTAATCGAATTTACCCGCCCGATCTGTTCAATAAACCAATTTCCTCTACGTTCGATTTCAACGAAACCGATGATAGCGCACTTTTTCCAACCGTATGAAAACCTTTATTCTATATTTTCGATTTATTCTGCCATGTTGAATGATTTCCTATCCATTGTATATTTTTATCTAGTTGCAATTGGGCAAATTCACGTAAGTATACTTGATAGAATATCAAGTTTAATTTCGTCGAAAATAAAGTAATCAACTTAATTTCATGATTCTTGGTTTTCTTCTTATTTTAAGCCGTACGATCTGCCTGGTTTCAGTCGTAACACGAATTTAAGGCCACGTTGTACGGACGTAGGGAGCGGAGAACGTGGCTCGCGGATCGAAGCCTCGCCGCATTTCCTCAGTTAGCGAATCTCATTACCGAAACGCATTGGCCGCCGGTCGGCGAACGTCATATAAATTTACAACACAATATCGCTTTATCATCGGCCGACGTTCGCTGAGTTATGGAACGACGAGGGACCCACGTCAGTGTTCCCCGCACACCAAAGTGATATTCTACGGAATCGGCCGCGAGCTGCTCGCGAAATTGCGATTCGTCCCACGTGTGCTGACGCGTCTCACGTTTTGTTATTCTCTGCGGGGAATGGTATTTTCTTGGACAACTACCGCTGGATGAAAGTGATATATGATTGACTCTGGTGCTTAAATATCAATCGCGAACCGTAGGAGTTTCGATGCTGAGTTATGTCTTGTTTGATTTGGTCGAGTTATCTGAATTTATGTAGATTGAAATTTCTTCTATATCTAATAATCCGTACAGATGTCTTATTTACTCGACTTGAGATATTGTTTTAAGTTTCAAGCGACGTTTTCATTAGTCAAGTTACCCGACATCGAGTCATTTGAAACACTTTGCCAATGTAAATTTGTTCATACTTGAAATATCTTTTCCAATTTCTATCCTCGTTTCCATTGATCAAATTAATTTGACTCCAAATCATTTTCAATACCTTATCGATGTGAGTTTGTTACTTCGCTTCGCTCGAAACCTTGAAGCGTGTTTCGAGGTTGGGATTCTTTCGATCGTTCCTATTTCTCTACGTAATTAAGCAACGTACTTATAGTTTTCGTAATTCTTCGATATTGGCAAAAGTTTGAAAGAAACTTTGTGTTCCCCTTTTACCGAGTAAAAAATTTCATTCAGTGATCTCACGTTTTTAATCCTCGTGTTAAACGCGATGTGCCCGGTCGAGTTTGGAATTTCGCTGGTGGCCAGGTATCGTTAAAGTCGTCAATCTGGCCGATCTGTAGGCAGTAGGTGCTTTAACCTGGATAGCAGAACTGGTTGTGGCAGTAGTCTCACGTATCAAACATGTAGATTCGAGTTTTTGTAGATTCTCATTCGAAAGTGGAATTCTATCTCGAAAGTATTCTCATTAATCTCTTGTCTTGCATTATAATATCCAGTCACGTTTGGATCGGGGCAAATCGGACTTTGATTTTAATTCAATATTACGACAGCCACAGATTGCTGAATCATTACATTAGCGAATTACAAATTGTATACGGTATTTTAATATTTTGCTAAAGTAGTAAATAATTAATTTATGTATACATAATCACACACTCAAAATCGTTAAACATTTTCAATCGTATTAATATATCAGAAATTATTCCATCTCCTTCCGGCTATTTATTAATTCAGAAATCTACAACCACTTCGCTTAACTTGCCCGTAAAAACGTCTAATCCTCGACGTAGACCATCGCCTTGTATCTTCAGATTGATCGACCAGATTTTCCTCGATGATTTTTACGACTTTGCACTCTGCGTTCGATTGGGTACGAAACGCGTCTAGCACCAAGAATGAGGATGAAAGAAGGATTCCGTGGAAGACTGGAAGCGTCGCCTCCTTATCGAATCGTATAGGCGGATCAATAGAAACGAACGTCGTTGGGCCTGGTGAAAGTCTCTCTCTCATGAGATACGCGAAAAAAGCTGCTGTATCCACGCGAGAAAGTTGCGCAGCAGCGAGTATATATATACGGCTGACACGATTTTCCGTCACGTATTTTATAACACCGTCCGCGTCCACGTTGCACATCGTATCCCTTTCACATTCTACAACAGCGTTTCCTTCTTCTATCGCCGCGAACCTCTTTCTCCGATCTTCTGAATAGATTGCGACCGATACCGTGTCTGTACCGTTCAATCGTTGTTCCTTGCAACGACACTGTAAATCTTTAAGAATTTATGATGTTGGCGACGAAATTTTCTCAAGGAAAAACGAATTCTTTTCCGATGTGAAATAATAACGGAATGAGACGTATCTTTATGTTAAGCGTACGACGAAAGAAGGTTTATTCTTATTTCGGTATCGTTAGGAACATTGATGTTCGTATAATAATCAAGAGCAGATTAAAAATCGAAAGTCTCGTCGAAAGGGATGTACAAAGGTAAAATACTCGAAATAATTCTATATTCAGAGGTTGTTTCGTTATCTTATGAATAACGTGTCCGCAAATTTTTACCTTTTCTCGAAGGGTGCTAGAGGCACCCATCACAAACGGCAGAAGATTGATCGTAAGAATATTCAGCAAGTAGGCGCAGAGAAGTCTGGTCGTTGTTTGAAGTTTCAAGGCTTTTTAAAAGGAACATGTTACGCTTTCACTTCGTTCTTCAACTTCTCAGCTTCAAACAAATGCAAATGGTTTCGGGAAAATTCCAAAGCCATCGTGTCTAACTTCGAAACAAACAATCGGAGAAAAATATGCGCTTGTATCTTCCTATGGAAATTCATGTCCGCGTCAATCATTTGCATACGTTTAACATATCTTATCCAACTGTTTTGCAATTTTATTTCGTTCAACGAACGTGATAATCGTTTCGTATCCAAAAGGAACTAGTCGATCCCTCTCATGATCTTCTCTGAGTACGGTAATTTCGTTCGAAACTACAAGTACGTATCATCTTTCTTGAATAATGACGGTAATTAAAAGAAAGCATTGAATCGGAAGGAACGGGAAAGGAAAACGATAGCGCGGATTTTTTTTCTACGCTAGCGTGATGGCTTTTGTTGGAAAAACTTTTCCGTCCAACGATGGCTCGCATTGGAAATGAATCGTGTTTGTGCATGCATCGGAAATGAATAATCCAACTTTCGAGCGAGCTCCTATTACAGAGTCGGTTTTCACTTTGAAACTTTTATCGGCGCGGACCTCTTCTCGCGCGTTGTTCGACGATTACGCAGCGTTAATCCGCCACGAAATTTATTTGTACGACGGAATACGTGTCTATCGTGGACGTAGCGTTGTTATGCATGTCGAATGAAAAATTCATTGGACATTTTTCCGAACTACTTTTGACGTTTTGCAATATTATCTTGGGATAAACACGTTTTTTTCTTTTTTTTTTTTTTTAATATAGCTTTTAATTGGAACGTATCGGAAAGCTGTTACGAGGTTATTTGTATCATCCATTTTCTCCCTTTTTTTTTCTCTCTCATTCTCTCTCTCTCTCCATGCTGGTGGGTAAATTTGAGAAAGAATATATATAGTTTATTTGGCGATTATAATTTTGCGAAGCAGTATTAAAATAATCGACATCTTGCACCATAATTTTTGAGCGAATTTATTTTAAATGTTGCAAAACGCGGGAAACACATGAAACATAAAAGGACGGTAAAACGTTGGTAAATATGTAAATACCATCCAACAGGCGCAGAAATACCTAGAAAATAAATTAAAAATGACGTAATAAAATAAACGCTGGTTGAAATATCTCTTGCATTGCTTTATACGGTATATCGCAGATTGCGTTTTAATTCTTTCAATTCTTTTGTTTCATACGACTCTCTATCTTTCAAAAATGCACAGTATTATTCACGTTTCGAACACATAATTAAAAAGTCGAACTCGCATTTACAAAGTATAAAAATATCTCGATATTTCATCCATCGAATTCACTTTGATAGTATATCAAACATTGTAAAAATCATCGAATGCGCTCATACTCTACCTTCATGATTTTATTCCAGAATTTATTATTCGTCAGAATTGTTTTCCCTCTTGCCCATTAATTTTCATCCTTGTAAAATGCTGTACAAAAACTTCCATCATATAACAGAAATGCGGCTGGTTATCGAATTAAAATTGCCAGTATGGTACAGAGTACATATTAGGTTGGTGCATATGAAACGTCCTCTGCTGGAACTTTGAATTTCCAGTATAGTCATACAGTAGCTACTCTAAATCTTTCACGACTACGTATAGTACTTACTCTACATTTCACATCTTAAATGTTAATTCAGTGTCTGAATCAAACATTTTGACATTCAGAACGAGATCCATTACAAACGAAACGAAGCTTCGTTAGCTTTATTAGCCAACACCTTCGATTATCGTGTTGTAACAAACTTAAATTAAGAAAATTCTTCTTCAATTAAGAAATTAGGAAAATTTCATCTGAAGGAAAAAGAAACGCGATATTTTATATTTGCTAGTATAACGTCGTTCGAGACATTATCGTAACGCGAAACTGCTTTCAGGATGGCCGATTCGCGAAACTCTGTCGCGGTTTGGGGTTCGCTCGAGTCGATACTCGTTTATTATAGATTTTAACGTGCACACCGAGCCGGCTAATTCCATTTGCATCCTGGCGCGCATCAGTGTGTCACTGACAACGCAATTATACACGTCGAGTTCTCGTTACGTACGTCGTTGAAGACAATATCGGCCGATGTAATCAAGTTTTCCTAACAATACAGGTAAACGAATGCGGTTGGCTAACTAAAACGACCGCTACAATGAATTTTCGTCGATGGACAGCGGCACGGTTCACCCTCCGAACCAAATAGCCCGGTGGGGTTCGAATTCGGTTCTCTCTTTCTTTCTTTTTTTTTTTTTTTTTCAGAAAAAAAATTCAACCGTCGAATCGACGATTGGAATTCTGGATTTCGCAACGTTGTGAATTTTTATTTCGGAATTTTTATTTTCATAGACTGTGATTGCTATTTGATGTTCCGTTGAAACAATACGATTTCGAAGAATAGCCAAATAATTAAATAGCAAGGATGTATTATTGATCTGTCGGCAAACGATAAAGGGCTTGGTTAAACTCCCAACTATTCGATTCTCGAAGTTCTACTATGAAGATTATAAAAAGAAACTAAAAGTGCCACAACTACGTGGAACTTGGTCAACCTCTTCCGGAACTGTCAAGAACATCTTCCAAGTTCCAGTCCTGAAACCATCCAAACGTTCTCTCCGAAAGGATCTTCCAAACCTTCGATTGCAAGTTTGTTCACACTCCAGACTTGCATGCTCGAACTTCTATCTTGAAACGATTGTAAGAGGGAACTAAAAACATCATAATCCACATAGGAAGTACAGTTACGAGAGTTTCGACTCCAGTATCGTTCAAATATTTCTTTGAAAATGATCTATCAAATCTTTCTCATCCCGTAAACGCTAAAAGTGGATTAAAGATATCAAAACTACTAACTTGTATCCGAAAGGATCTATCAGACCAACGACTCCAAGTCTACATCAAGTTGTTCGTAAAATCCTCTAGACTTTTATCCTCGAACACCGATCTCGAAAAGAGTAGATATAAAAAGAAATGAAAAACACGAAGATCAATCCGCCTTCTCCCAAAACTATCAAGAACATCCTAAAACTTCTAATTCCGATCCCTCGGACATTCCACGAAAGGATCCTCTCCAATCTTCGGTTCCCGTATCAACTCATTCGCAAGAGTATATACTCTATACTTCTACTCTGGAAGAACTCTATAAAAAGAAATTACAAATATCGAGACAAATAACTGAAGAAAGAAAAAAGAAGAAGAAACCTAAAAGCTTCGAATCTAAGCTTACCTTCGCAAAACTATACGAAGCTTCGATTTTAAGTTCATATCAATCCATCGAGCGTTGCAAATTTTCTTAAACTTTTATCCTAATGGATTAAAAATGCCAAGACTAATCCGCCTTCTCCCAGAGCTATCAAGAACATCTTGATACTTCAAATTCCAATCGCTCGATCGTTCTACGAGAAGATCCTTTCGAACCATCGATTCCCGTATCGATCTATTCGCGAAATTTTCCACACGCTACTACCAACTCACCCATATATACTTGCACAAAAATTCGACCTGGCTACACCGGTAAAAAGCGGCAAAAAAAAAAAAAGAAGGAAGGCGTCAACTTATTCCACCGCGATTCGAATTCACGTCCTTTGAAAAGCATCCCTCCGGTTCGGAAAGCGACAAAAGCTTGGCATGAAAACAAGCTGCATCCGCGGTGGTGACGCCGGTGGTGGAAAGGGCAGGTAGAAAAGGCGAGGAAAAGCAACGGGAATGTTTGGGCAGCGATAAGGGGGCACACTGTGTGTTCCATCGAGAGCGGGAGCGATGTTGCGCGCGTCGCGACGCAGCGCTTGCGGAACGGCCTTTAAGGTCGACTCGAGCCACCGACGGCAGAATCGCGCGAGCCACAGTGCCACTCGGACACGCAGTTTCCCGACTCGCGACCCAACGATCGGCCGTGTCGTATCGTGTACCCTCGAGAGTCGTCGTCTTCGTCGAGGGGACCGTGTGTTCACGTTCATCGACCGTGTTCACCCCCGCATTCGCCAACCCCCCGTTTCTATTTCTCTATCCGTTTCCACCGTCGCGGTGTGTGTGTATGTATAAATACGCTTAACAAATTGAACACGATAACTGAAATTTTACTACACGTTTCGTTCTCGGAGCCACCTTCCGCGATTGTCGTGACGGTGTTATTGTTTGTTGTTACAATTTGCATTATTGTTGATTGTACACCTCTGTTGATTCGTCATCGATCGATTCCTTCGGTAATTTGGTTGTTGCCAGTTGTGTGGATTAGGCAGTGACCGGTGGTGGTGAGCGTTGAACGAACGTGTGATCTGTGTCGTCGGGGGACCAACTCTTGGAGCTGGACTCGGGATCGTGGGGAACCTTGCGCGGAGGGGAGCTTCTTCGGTGAGTCAAATATTTTCTATTTTATTGCGTAAAATTCTTTTATGCGTGTTTTTTTCTTTCACGAAATTCCTTTTCGCGCGCGTATGCTTCAATGCATTTATGACTCGTTGTTCGTTCGAACAGTCGAGAAGTATTCTTGTTACGTTTGTCTCGTTAACTTTAATAAATGAGTTTACTGTTTAGAAGTGAATTGGAATTGATCGTATCGTGGCTCGCGGAACATAGTGTTCGTAACACAAGGGGAAAATTATGAAACGCCGCAAAAGCGTGCGTCAAGGCAATTGTTTAATAAGTCGTCGACAAGCAGGGAACAGTATATTCGTTTCTCTCAATATCTGTCGGACAAAATCTGAAAGTATCTCGAATAACATTTAGACACAGGTTTATTCGTATTCGAGTGCAGTGTCGCGAGCGTGTAGGTGCATGAATAAACAGCCGGTCCGCGGCTGGTTCGGTTTTTTTCCTGTTTTCGCGCGGACCTTGATGACCTCGGCACGATGATCTCTCGATTTCGAGAATATCGTCGATCGTTGGTCTCGTGACTGGCTCGTCCCGCGTTTCCATGGTCTCGATCTTGACGCGACTCTTAACGTTCCTGGAAACCTGTGGCGCCTCGTGGAAATCAATCTGCTTTAATCAATTGTAGTCAAGACGGATCCAGCCGACTATATTCAGTCGGAGCTGCTCCTTTGTCCAACGAATGGAACGTGTCGTCGTGTGTTTATCAAACGTTGTTCGTCGAGGCGTCGATATTTACAAACCTCGAGCATATCCCGCGTGTTTCTTTCTTTTACCTGTGCTTCTTTTCTTTTTTCTACTCCCATAATTCTTGGAAAAACATTTCGCGAGCCTAGATGCGTCATACCGTGTTTTCAAACGACTGTGAAGCCAAAGAAAGGTTATATAACGTTCAGTTTCTATCGTGTGATATTTTTAGAAATTTCAGTTTCTAAGTTTTCACATATTCATATTTATAACGTTAATTGCCTATAAAAATTATGTAACTACGATAATGGGTATGTGGAAGTCGGTAATCTTCGTCGTCTTAAAGAATACCATTTGCCGAACGATGCTTCTTCTTCTTTACTAAAACCTAACATTTGTAGTAAATTGTTTCGTCTGTTACGAATTTTGTAGAGTAACGTGCAAACTTTCGCGATAAAAAAGATTACAATTTGACGATTACTCTGAACAAATGCGTTCATAAATAGCCGACCGTTAAATGCGCATAATTGAGTTTTTTAAGAACAACTATTCGAATCGATACTGTTCGACCGCTATTACTACTACGTATACTACTATGTACACTACTATACACCGTTATCTTGTAATTTGTAGATTTTTTGATTTTTTGTCAAAGACGTACGTTCCTTTTTTTTTTTGTTAGTCTACACAATGGACGATGATTCTTTCGGGTCTTAAAATACCGTGCGTTGTTGGGAAACTAGTTTCGAGGATTATCGGACTCGACTCTTTTCATATTCGTTCAGAAGCTTATTTTCTCGTTAAAAGCCGATCGAATTCGAATTTAGCGGTTGATTCGAGACTATTCCTTTTCTGCCGTGATTTCCTATGAATCATCGAGCGGTATAATTGCGATGTTCCAGCTTGAATCTGCTCGTTCGCGTTAAACGATTAATAACGTCGTTTTCTGACGATTCTCCGATCGGAAAATACACGCTGTTCGTTCCGTATAATGCGTTTATCTCTCCTCGCGCAGGAAAGGACGTTGTATTCATAACAAACCGCGATTTATCGATACGTCCTCCTCGTTGAAGCGTTTTCCAACGGCATCGTTCGAGGCTTCGTCTTCGCGTTGCTCGATCGGTTAAGTACGAGCGACTCGCTCGTCGAAGCTGATCGCCGTGAATAATAAATAGGAACGCGTGTATTTTCTGCATTGATTAGCGGTTGCAGCAGCGGCTATTATCTACCGCGTATTTATCGCGAGATTAACGCGTCGCTGGACATACCAGCAGAAAAACGGCTCGCGTCGTCTCCTACGTTCGTCAGCGTGTAACGTTGATAACCTAATATCTGCGAAAAGAAACAAATTGTCAGCGAACGGTTAATGAACAGAAAAGAGAAAAAAACCGTTTCAGCGTCCTGTGTTTTGGTGTTTGTAAGAAACGTGTAGCGGTGTACCGAAAAAATTTCACTCGTTAGTTGTAAAGAATAATTTTAATTATCCTATTCGAAACTTTGTTGCTTGGTTTAAATTCAATTATTTGTATCTTTACTTAAAAGCAGTACGCTATTTAAGAAAGATTAAACGAATGTGGAAAATCATTAGAAAATTATCAGAATCTTTCGGAATTATTTTATTTGTAGTAAGTATAGGTTAGCCCTGAGTTTGATAAAATATAAGGAATAGGTATATCGTGATTCACCCTGTTTAATATATTTCATGTATTATAAATTCATCCTGTCTCTGTATTTACTACAATATACGTAATATATGCATAAAAACAGGGTGAATTTATGTTACAACCCGGTATAAGAGGGTTTGCATATCGCATTTTCGCTTTTAAAAATATAGAAGCAGAATATTTCTATTCTCACGGAAAATTTTCAAGTGAAATATTTTCTCTTTTGTTTGAAATTTCTGTTTGTTTTGCCGATAACTCTGAGTTGCAACTCGCGTAAATGTACGGTACATGGCACCTACGTTAACGAATCTTAGCCTTTCTAGAAAGAAAGATCGCGTTACATTAAAGCACGTTAACTTCGTGTCGACGCGTCAAACAATTCTCTGGCAATAATTGCCAGGGAAACTTCCGTTCTATATCCTCAATTTTCAACTGGTTCGCAACTTGTATAATCAAAAGATACATTAACGCGCTCTCCATTATTAACGACAGCCTCGTTATCAACTGCCAAAGCCAGTCACTTCACCTAATAACGCTTACTAGGGAACAAAAACGAGAACAGAAACTGTGAATTAACGTTGCAGTCAAGAACAATGTAAAATTCGCGACGAGTCGACTTTCTCCGCTTCGATTCCTCGCCTGGGCGCGATGTCGCAAGCAGAAAATTCATTTTTTCTTTGCCAGCAAAAAACAGAGCTGTTTCGGCTGTCGTTGTGGAACCGGTATTCCCAGAAGGTCTTTCTCGATCGTACGAAGATCGTCGTCGGTCGCTGACAGCGCTCGATCGTCGCCGAGCAAGAAGTCGAAAGACTCGACCGCTCCTCTTTTGTTCACGTTCCAGATCACGTTCGACCGGATTTCTGAGGGACTGGTAGTTAATGTCAAAGGCTTGGTCGCGGTATCGATGACCATCGGCTCTTATCTACCAAACGATTCCGCTATTTCTATCTTAATGAAATTTATTGTCGATGAGAAATGCGTGTATCGTGTCTCAGGACGATGTAGAGGATCGGCGCAGTTGTAGATTCGAATTTGATCAATACACCGCCTTCTTTCGTTGAAGAATTTTCCATCTAACGTTTCTCATCTTTTAGGTGAAGTTGTACGAATCACTGAAACGCGAATTTGATTAACTGCATATTTCTGAGTTTTCCAATTTCATTAGCTAGAAACGTGGTTCAGTGTCTTAAAAAATGTTTAACTTAACGATTTACTAACAGCTTTCGAACGCTAAATAGGACATTTCAATTGATAATAATAGGAATAGCGTACGTAGGTATGCAATCTTATAACGCTAATGCCTGTGAAATTTGCGACGATACGCCCACGAGACCACGCGGTATCTCTAAAATTATGGGCAGACGGGCGTTTGTTTGATATCGTTTCGGAGCTCGCCAGGCGTTCCCTGTAATTGGAGTGGTGTACGTCGTAGTTATAATGTTTCTATAGCAAGTTTGTCAATATGTTTGTCCGGCAGAAATATAGGAGGTTGATTGGAAATGAATCGAATGGAAAGCAATTGGTTAATCAATAATTATTCTTATTTAATGTCGCCTATAAATAAATGATTATAATAATTTTAAAATGAATAATTCATACAGGGTGGATTCAATGGAAAAGTAGTACAAGTATACGTTTTTCTTCTCTTTTTTTTTTTTTTTTAACAACGAAACTATATTTTTATAGAGAATTTTGTCACGAATGTTTTAATACGCAATAACATGTTAAAACCTTTTAGTAGCATTGAAATTTTGCTACCAAAGTTTAATTTTACCCGCAATATCTTTAAATTGAAGATTTTATCGTTTGCACTTTTCTTCCAGCATGGAGCCAACGTATTAGCTATACCGCGCCATACGCTTTCTTTCATAATTGCAAATTAAAAAACGCGTAATTCTAATTTACGCGTAATTTAAGTTTTATATAAACGAAGTTCTCAATATCTTTTACATTACCGCGCAATTAGCTATTTAGAAATATTTCTCGAATCTACCCGCAAATTGCGTGCTGTTCTCGAGCTGCCCTAAGTGCAGACACTCGAGACATCTCTTCAACTTCTCACCTTCCGTTCCACGATTCTACGAATTCTCGCAAGAAATTCGCAAACTTCACGAAACATTGAACCGAAGTTTGTATTCTAATCGATCTGGCCACGATTCTTCGCTTTGAGAAACCAACGTTCCACGTCCTCGCACGCGAACAAGAGTCGTTGAACGAGCAAGGATCGTCTCTCGTCGATTTCGCCTCTCGTCTGTCGATGAGGCAAATAATAACAGTAATGCCGGTCACGATATGCTCAGCGTTGCGAGACTGCAATCTCAAAGTAACTGGCATTTTTCGACGGAAATACCGACAGCGAACCGTAGCTTCGTCGCATCAGCCCTTAGCGTCCGCGGTTGGTCTCTCTGTCAACCCGTAATCAGGCCAGCCGGTGTCTCTCCAGCGAAATGAAATTACCCGAAATTACGGCGCACCTACGTACACTACGAAGTAATCGTGAAACTCCTCTGTTGTTCCTTTGCCGTGTCCAAAGGCGAAATAACGACGTTAAAACAACGAGGAGGATTGCAGTGTGGAAAGAGAGAGGATATTCGGTATCTATGCAAACGCGCAACGCAGCTTCGTTTGATCGCCTTCGACACGATCCTCGTAAAATCTCTGTCAAAGGAGGAATAACTCGTCGAACGAATATCCAGACATTTTCGGGAAAAGCTACGTGCATGGGATAGAGATAAATCGTATGCATCGTATGATTGGAAAATCATGAACCTGTATAAATTCGAGTTTTTAAGAATCCCATACGCGTAACCTATTCTTAGACGATTCTTGTTGTAAAAATTATAAACCAACTCAAATCTGAGTTTTGAAAAGTTCGGTATATTCTTACGCTTGATATATTCACCTTATCCTTCTAACGGTAATTGTTCTAACTTGTAGCAAACCAAACATCTACTCTCGGTTTGTTTTCAGCCGCATCCTTGCCTCCTACTTATATTCTTCCAGCTTCGCAGACCACTTCCACTTTCCTTCTCCTCCATTACATTGTTTAACGTCTATACAAGTAGAGTATGACAGCTTTCTATTCGGTTATATTGCGTAGCCGCGATTGAAACGCGCGAAAAAGACGGCTTATCCTTTGTCGCTCTACGATCTCTGACTCGCTTTCACGTGTTTATGCAAATCGGTGTCCGTATTTCACGTGACAGTTCGTATAAAGCGGTAATCAAAGTAACCAGGGCTCCCATAGGACGAAAAGGGGAGCGCAAAGTCGCTGAAGATGAACGCGAAATCCCGGAATATCTCGTCCCGCTGATTCCACCGGCGACCGTGAGCGACGACACGAACGAATCTCTCCATCCTCGAGCTTGGGAGTCTAAGCGAAAGGAAGAAAGAGAAGGGCTCCCGACCCCGGAAAATAGTCGGGGAAGAATTCCCGGCGTAAATCCATCTTTTTCGCGGAAACTTCGTTTCGAGGTATCGGGCTGGAAGCCGGCTTAAGCGGCGCGAAGCTGCCAGTCTGGCGAGAAAGCACGTTCTTACCGGCTGCGCGGCCGCTTCCTTCTCCTCGTCGCTCTCTGCGTTTGTTCGCGTTGCGTCGACCATTCAACCCTCGTTGGGGATGCTCTTTACCGGTGAAGTTGTTCGTTTCAACGTAAGATCGTGCCGCGAGTGCACCGTTTTCCCTTTCGTTTTTGATGCGTTTAAAGTTGAGAGGATTCTTCTGATACGATCGATAGGATTTCGAAACTGTTTGAGCGATAACAGACTGGATTGAGTCGTAAAGAGGGTGATGATCGTTGAAATGCAGATTTCTTTGAGTAATTTCGTACTTTCGTAAGTACCGAAGACCAATTTTCTGACTGATTCAGTCGTCTTAGGTTCTGATAATCTACTAGCAATTGGAATTTCTTGCGTTATATTCCAATCGTCATTCTCACTAGAAATTCAGTTTTTTTTTTTTTTAATTATACCATAGTATAACCCTGGAATTATCCCATTCGCAAATATTCAGAAATTCGATTTCATATATCATCTACCAAATGCCTGTTCCATCGAATCCTTTTTCTTATGACGGTTATTATTCTCATTAGAAATTTCAAATTCCCATAAGATTAATTAATGCACTGTTTGGAATTACCTCGTTCGCAAATATTAAAAAATTGCTAATCCCAGATCTTAGAATACTAATTCCTAATTCTAAAAATTATAGAGATTTAAAAAATCTTATACCAGGTATAATAAACCTGTAATCTCATAGAAATATAACAAATCTAAAATCTACATTGTCAGAAATTTTGACATTTTCATAAAATTATGCCCCTGCAAGCTCTGGTACCGCCTACTCAGCGCCAGAAAATTCTAAAAAAGGATATCAAAGAACAAGGTAAAGGTCATCGAAACGTAACAGCACGCTCGAAAACGCTTTAGCTTGGTCGTGGAACAAGCAGAAGTGGTATCGATCAGGCAGCCGCGTGGCCATAGGCGCGACATAACGAGTGGTGCGGCGTGTGCAAGCTGTTGCATCCTGTACGAGCGACGCAGCTGCTCGCGCGCGGACACACGCGGGACCGTGAAAGGTACAGCCTCGCGAACGATACGTTGCGAGTCAATGTCGACTTTGTAATCGATTCATAATTTACGCTCGTCCTCTCTGTGTCGGCACCGAGATAAAATTAGCGGTTTTCCAACTCGTCGATCCGCTCTGTGCAATCAAAATCCAGCTTTTTATTCCTGGGGTGGAACGATCGAGTTTGAGGCCTGGAGAAAATCGTCCGACGTTTAATTCAGTTCCCTCCTACCAATTACAGACAGTGTTACTGCTCTGAACGAGTTTTTACTGGATCCATGGAATGAAACGAAAGTAACGTAATTCTTTGGAAGTAGTTGCAAACACGATGATTCGAAGATTCGATAACTTAAAAATTTTATTATTTAAAAATTCTATAACTTGAAGATTTCGCTATTTGAAGATTTAACGCTTGAAGAACGAATGACTTTGCTGCATCGAATGATTGAACATAGCATGATTAACTTTTTCGGGGGGAAAATAATTTCGCAAACAAAATTTTTGTAAAAAATACTGATAAGATTAGCGATTCATAATAATATTCGTTTTATACGATTTTAAAATCTTCTATTGCATTACTTTCGTGCAATACTCTAATCAACTTGACACGTTACGACAAATGAGAAACAGTATGCTCTGCACGCTACTTATTATTTATGAACGTTGCGAATAATGTTTCTGATAAATAACGACTCTTTCTATTTTTAGTAAAAGAATATTCAAATTCCACTTTTTATCCTTTCGTCAAATTAATTTCTTACCATCGAATTAATTTGTTACCAAGGGAAAAATCACGTTAGAAAAATGACAAACGAATGAAAATTAATAATTCGATTAAGATAGGAAATATACAAAGTAGACTATTTGTTACGATATTTGGTAGATGCATTTGGTAGATGATGTTATTCATAAAAATATAAATGAATTTGTATAAAAATTCACGACCTGTTAATCATTAATGGACAAATATATTAAATAAAAAATATATATTAACAAATATATTAACGTAGTTTTCATTATAATTATTAAAAATGCTGCGAGATACCTGTATATAGCGTAATAGATAGCGAACAATATTCGTGTCTCTTATGCACTCGATCAACATTCTCACTTCGTTACTTTAGCACTTCGCAACTTCGTTCTTACCAGCGCAACTTTCCAGCTAGTTTTTATGTGGAGCGCCGGAGCAGAAGTTTAGTTTCATGAAGATTGTTCTTCCTTTCTTTCGATCGTTAGATAGCGTGCGCTATGATGCGAGAACAAGATGGCATGGCCATTACATCTACCAGAAGATGCTTGAAATATTAACTTCGGATAAAACGATGTTCGTCGAACAACTGCTACATTCGCTGTTCATCGGAAGAATTAAAACTCTCGGGAGAGAATCACGGGAAATTGCACGTAAGAAAAGGGAAATTATATCGATGATTAATCGTCTCTCGCTTAGAGAACTCGTTTCTGCTACGTGAACCTTCTTGATCCTTCGTTAAAACGATTCTCTCTGACCTATGAATTCTTCCTATTAAATTCAATCAACTACAAAATACATTGGAAGTCAAAGCATTCGACAAGGAACTCGTTTAACTCTTTCGAGACTAATGGGACGATATCCTTTAAAAGTAACTTTTAAAAAGATCGTTAGATTCTTATAACTTTTCTGACAGTGTTCAAGCATCCGAGCATTCAGAAAAATGTGATTGATTATATGAATAAAATAGGATAAGTTCTTTATGAATAATCGACGTTTGTTATTTCTTACTGAGATATATACGATTTTCTTTTCTTTTCGACACACGATACTCATCCTACCGATCAATATCACTTTTCTCTATTTAACCGATGCATTACATATTCAATCGCAAATAAATATTCTAGTACATAATAAATGACTCTCTCTAAGTCTCATCGAATATGTGATATACGGAATATAACAAAATGAATGAACTGACAAAAATGCTACAAGTTTCCCCGAACAGTCTAATACTTTTTTTTTTAATTTGAATAAATTACAATCCATACTATTATATATATATATACACATATTACTACGACTACTTTTCGAGGAAAATCGGTCTCGAAATGATTGACAACCGTCGGCTTCCATGTTGAAAATTTCCATGTTGCCACAGAAATTCCATTTCTCCTTATTTTTCCTCTTCTTCATCGACAACGTCCCCCTGTTTCGTTGCAATGCAGGTTCGTAAAATGGGAACGCGCGAAACGAGAATTCAGGGCGATGGTGCCCCTCTCTCTTTCGCTCTTTCCCTCAACTCTTGTGTGCATACACGCGACTCGACAGCCGAGAATGCTGGTATATAGGCGGGTATAGAGTTTCGAAACTCCTTTGGAACTTGTTCGCGGCGGAAGTGGCAGTCTCAGGTGAGATCGGTAACCGTGGCGATACTTGATTTTACGAGCAATTCGCATAGCATTAACGATTGCGTTTATACAGCTGCTTTCACCGTATGAGGCCAGATCTATTTTCTTCTCTCATCGTTCTACTGTTCCTTCTTTTCGCATGCGTCTGTTGCACAGAGTATTTATGCGATTCGCGCGTCCCCTCCGTATGCTTCTCTGCTTCGATTATTAAGTTTAATTGCCCGCGAGCAATGACACCGTAATGGGCGCGCGATGCTTGTGCTCCTTTACGATGAAATACAACCACGTCTTTGGCGAGAGAGTTGGTTATTTCTTATGCGACAAAAAAAAAAAAAATTAATACGTGATGAATATTTAGCTCAAGAAAGTTTCTGGTTGACAGTAGTATGAAATGTTGATATATTAATATCGGAAAGACTACACGACTACGCAAGATAGTATTGTTTTGATTCACAGAATCTCGAAAAATTACAATTTTCATCGACAAGATCCATCGCATTTTTTAATGGTAGACAAATTAGTTGCGTTATTTTAAGACATCAATAAATTGGTGAAAGTTACTATTGTCGCTAACGGATATAATTATTCGCAAGTTCTTCACTCTAACGAGAGGTGAGTATTTTTACTGTTTCACTTAAACCGATGGCACATGGTTTTCCCAGTTTAAATGAAATATCGGACAATGGAAAATTATTGCGCAAGAGGCAGCGATAAAGGAACACTAAAGAGTACAACGATATAACTCAAACTTTCATAGCGTACGAATATTTTTGAAACGGTCTACATGCGAATATCGACGTTCTCAGGAGGTTAATGATAGGAACCGACCGGAAGTCGCATCGCGACGAGAAGAATCCGGAGAATTCCATGGAAATCCGGTGCAATAACGGGAATTACATTTGGTCGGTGTTATGAGAGCGACCCTGGCCGAGCGTGCGACTTCATTTCGCTATTCCAAGACCGCCGATAGCGGCCGGCTCGACGCCGATAAGCACCCACGTGTTGATGCACGACGCTCGTCGAACGAAGTATAGGTTTTATAGAAGAGAGTCGCTGCTCGAATCGAAATCTGCCCGATATTAGCCTTTTCACGTGTGCACCTTCGAAATTCCCGTCTCTTTTCGCTGCGAAATGAACGTGCTTCTCTGCTTCCCCGAATAGAAAAACCAGCCTCTGGCTCTTTTCTATCACCGATGGGAAATGGAGACGTGGAAAAGACGAAAGACGGAAATGGATGGCGGACCTCGCGATTAATTATTGATTTATTAGGTTGTAATATACGAAACCGTTTCAACATCGTAAATTCTTTAGCTAAACAAATTTACATTTACGCGTTCGGTATTGAATTATTTTCTAATTACCGCGTACAATATAATTATTGCAACGCAGAGCGTGGAAAGATTGAAAACGTTTCTGAAATTCGATTGCAAATTTTTCCCAATGAATTGCCAATCGAGTTTTAGAGTTAATTTTTATCATATTGTGTTTATTAGACTGTAATATAAGAAACCGTTTCAACATCGTAAATTCTTTAGCTAAACAAATTTACATTTACGCGTTCGATATTGAATTATTTTCTAATTACCGCGTACAATATAATTGTTGCAACACAGAGCGTGAAAAGATTGAAAACGTTTCTGAAATTCGATCGCAAATTTTTCCTGATGAATTGCCAATCGAGTTTTAGAGTTAATTTTTATTATATTGTGTCATGATTGACTTTCAAATTCAATTTTTTCGGGCTGTATCACACTTCTAGCCAACGGACGATAAATTGATAAATTCGCTCAACCACTTGTGTTTTTTAGGAATTCTTGTAATTTTTTTATGTTTGTGAAGCGTGATTTTTCCGTCATATTAATATTTGCTGCGGTGACAAGAATGAGGCAATATTTCTTTGACGAAACTATTAATTATTCCGTATCGATCTTCGTTGCTACAAAGTAATATCTACTTCATTTCATCTCGGACGCTAATTTAAATATCCTATTGACTTTATGCAGCACAAAGTTCTTCTTATGATTGAAAAATCATTCCTCTCTTCAGTGGCAGAAATTTGCTATATCGATAGAGATGAACTTCGATAAGATTCGTTGTACCATGTTGTTTTTCTTCGTTGGGAAACTTTCATATATTAAATATTCTGCTGATTTTACGTTGTCCTACATAAGTCAAGCTTTTTTTTTTTATATCTGCAAGACCTTTTTCCACTTGAAAAGCGGAAATTTGCTTAGAAAGCGTAGCCTATTGCACCATTCAACGTTAATCTGGTACATCCTTATCCATTCTGGCTTTCATTAAACAAAATCTTCTACTATGTATTCAGTGTTGTCTTGTTTCGATCGAATCGATAATGACAAGATCGCAACACTGTTAACGCAGCGAAAGTTTCTCGTTCTGATAGAACTTTGAATGTAAAACTTCAAATGATCGTACTTCTTTCATCCCTTCCTTCTTTGTCATTAACGTTGTTCAATAATTCTGTACAAATAACACAAAAAAATCAGTCGATAGTTAAGATAGTTGGAAAAGAGACAGTTTCCAGCATTCAAAGACAGTACGTCTTCTGAAAAAAAAAAAAAAAAGAACGGATGATATTTTACAAAGAATGATATTTATGAAATTTTCTAAGCAACTAAGGATATATTTAACGTTATAATAATCAACACTTTTCACGGGCAAAGATATACGGGTCAGATTTGATATATATTTTTTACCTTTAGGTTCATATACACGTTCTATCTATATGTACACTTCAAGTTTACATAAGTAAATACGCGCAGCCTATTAGCAAAAAAAAAAAAAAATGATGTCTCAATAATTTCTGCCTCAATAAAGCACGAATATATCGCTTTCGAGATGCAACAAATTTCCCAGACGAGCTTGACCATTTTAAAAGTCACCGCTTTGAACGGCCGCATTTTCCTCGTTTTTCAGCAATTATTCCGTTCTATCTGAGCTTAAATGGAAAACCGATAGTCTCGGGAAGAAACGCGATCGGAGAGAAAAAAGAAAAAAAAGAAAAAGAAAATACGTATCGAAACGGAGAGTGAAACGATGTATATTCAAGCTGTTCGTTCTCGTTCGAAAGACTACGGGGAGAAATGTAGGACAAAGCGGTAAAATAAATCATCGAGCGACAGAAAGCAGGAGACAAGAGAGAGAGAGAGAGAGAGAGAGAGAGAGATAAAACAGTCGAAATAGAAACTCGGGCGAAAAATCGACGATATATTATCGCGTTCCGCAGAACTGCTCCTCTATGGATATAGTACGTTTATCGATTTCTCTGGAAAATCGAAGGTTACTATAGCGGAATGAAAAATCCATAGGTCGAGAGAGATTGTTCAAGGGGAGAATGAAATGCAGCGAAACGGGATGGTCACGAGATAATTCCATAGCTTTCGTAGCTGCTCCAGTTCTCTATGGTGTCAAGGTTGCATCGCAGGGACCTTACCAAAAGAAGCACTAAAGCAACCTCTCTCCCCGTACTCCGGTTGAATTCACCGAAGAATCGATATTCGTTCGTTTCACTCGTTGCATCGTGAAACGACAGATCGTATGCTGGCTTGTGAAACTATTTCAACGTTTACCATAGAAAACTTGTATGTCCATATTGTACGTGCCACAGAAAACATTTTGAAATTTCGTTACTATTATTACGAGACACGACTATCGTGATTATATTGGTTGAATTTGAAAACAATCTGTAGATTTTGTCTATTGTACATGGAATACATTTTCAGATTGTTTTAACACGATACGAGATATTTATCGCACGTATACGTATTTTGTGAAAATTAAGTTGAAGCATATATAGTGAATACTAAATACAATCTTCCAGAATATTCAGGTTCATTAATATAATGTATACCTGATTGCTTTAATACCTTTACGATATCTGCGAAATATATACTTGTACTAAATATCTTGCAACTTTTATACGTATTTTCAGAATTGTTTCAAATTTAAATAATATAATCGCGATATTCGAGTCTCACAACAGTGCGAATGAAATTTCAAAATGTTTCATACGACGCACATAATATATTTATAAGCTGTATTTGCGTGTATTCGAATAATTTTGTGAGTCTATGGTGCAGTATCTGGTTTGAAGTTACCGAAATTTATTGCTAATTAAATAACATTTTTCGTAATATTCTGCTGAGGAAATTGATGCTGTATCTCCTTCGGAAACCCTCTCTAGAAATTCTATTTATACGTTCGCAGAGTATGCAATTGATAAAAAATTCCAATATCGTGCCGTATATTTCGGAGTTTTTTACTTTTCGAATGAGGAGAACATTTACGACGCTGGTGCACGTGGATCGTTGAAAAATGTGACGCAGACCAACGTAATATACCGTCGTTACTCTCTATCGATTACCGCCGCTACTCGCTCGTGTGCCCGGCAATAACGTAATTTGCGGTTCCTGAGAGTGCATCGTGCCACTTGACGCGAACACGGCCCTTCACTCTTGATGCACTTCCTTCGACGTTGCAGTTTGCATAGGTGCGACGCTGTGATTCCCTATAGTGACGTCGCCCATTAAAAAAGACGTGTAGCGACTTTAAATAATCGAAATTGCTATTCACAGTTGAAAAACTTAGAAAAGTAAATATTTTAATTTAAAAAAACTTTCGATAGCCATACATATTGAAGATTATAGGAGAAACACACGACAAGTACATTTTCGTTGATCTCTTAACTTTGACGTTACTTAATTACGTTAATGTTACATACGACTAAATAGAAAAATGTTAATATAACATAATTGAAAATGAAAACGTGCCAGTTTCAAAGATGAAATCGTTTTAAAATAGCTAACAGTTGAGGAACTTTTATAGAAGCCAAAGCTTTCATTTTTTCTTCTTCCTCTTCTTCTTGCTTCTGTATAACAATGCGGTGTCATGTCCGTACAAAAGCCTAGAAGAATCAATAACAAAGTGAGATCAAATTCAATTTAGCAACAACCCATTGAAGTTCTCTCTGTAAAATTTACTCTTAAAATTCTATAGACGGATTACGGAAGGAAATTTTATTTCTTCAAGACGCTATACATTTTTACTACCAGGCAAGGAACATTAATCGGCGTGGATTGATGATAAAGGCAACCCGCATTGATGAGACAGTCACGCTTGCCTACGATCGAGCAGGGACTCGAGATTACGTTCGCACACGAGCGAACCAAATCGTTGTCGCTCGACGATGGTCGCGTAGCGTGGCCCTTATCAGCGTCATGCACACACGTGTCTACACGTGCTGGTCGGGTGATAAGCGCGACAAAACGTCACTGTTCTCCCGTGAAGTGCGAGAGAGCTCCGTTCGTCTAATCACCGGGTACACTGAGTGTCTCTCGTTCCCCTATCCTCCACGTTGGCGTGTTCTTGACACCGAAGGTGTTCGTTCTGGATGTAACACGAGAGTTTATGCGATGGACTCCAGTGTGTCGTTGATCGAGTGACTACGTATGAACCGCTGAGAAACTTCACGACTGCATATATTGAAATGTAAAGAAAAGTGGTGATATTACAAAGTCATTGCTCTTTCAAAATTTATCGTAGAACTTATGATTGTTTATGGTAATAGAAGGTGGTAAATCTTATAGGAGTCTATCAGAAATTTTTCAGAGTTCTTTATTAGAAATATATTGTTCCGTACAGCGACCCAGTCATTACAGGCTCGTTCATTTCTTCATACACAACAACTCTTCGAGAATAGAAGTTTCTTCTCTTATACACCTTTTTCCAGTTTCATCTCTCTGTCTACGCTTTCCTTAATATGTCCACTCGGATTAGAAATAATCTTCAAGGAGTCGTTATTGCCGTGTCGAAATCTAATCCTTGCTTTTGCCTTAAGTCCTTTAGTTTTACGATGCATTCTTTAACGATATATTTACAATTTGTAGCGGTTTATTAACGGTAACGTAAACATCCCGTACCCTCGAGTGACATTAGTTTAGCGACCATTAGCGGTCGGTTCTCATCTTGTCACCAGTTTTTCCTATCAATTAGCATCGATGGCCGCTGCCCTTACTGCCTTAAAGAAAATTGCAACTCAATGTTGAGAGTGAATCCGCTTGTTCTATGTTCTAAACAAGTTTTCATCTTTTCCACATGCATCACTGATACTTCGCTTGCACTCAGTGAAAAACGGTAAAACGACACCGCTCAGCGTACACTGAACATTCATCCGTACACTGAGTATTGCAAGTTGCTTTTTGTGAAATATATAGTTATATTTAAACGTTAAAATCCTGCGTCAGATTCTATTCTTATCATCTTAATCGAAATAGAAAATTCGCTTGATTCGTAGCGCCGATCCTAATCGAGAGGAGAATTTACGGCTCACGTCGACGAGTCACTGAGATCGCAGAGACGACTCCCCGGGAACACAGTCGAACATTTATTTATATACGTATGTGCATACAGAGGCTACGAAAAGTATTTGCTACATTATCACATTTATATATTATATTGATTAGATGCAATTATAATAAATTGCGTAGTCAGTTGGATGAGAAATCTGAACTTTTAAATATTCTTTTTATTTTTTATTTTTGCATAACATCCATGGAAGAGCTCAAGCGTTCCTTTCCAAAGACTTATTCAGACATAACCGAACAGTACAAGACGCTTTGCCTAATGACGAAATTTATACGCAAAGGGATAGTAATCCTTGAAGCGAGCCAGTGTACCGTACACAACAAGCTGTAGAAGTCGGCAACACTTGCTTATGTCTATAACGGCGAAGTTATTCACGATTACGATTTTAATCCTTGTAAACGTAGACGTTAGCGACAACAGGAAGTTGAGCAATTCATTTCCATAAATTTCTATTAATTAATAATGGAAATTTTACTACGTAGACGCGAGTACAAATAGCACACTGTTCGTTGCCACGATTCCTATTATTACGTGTCCCTGTATACTGAATATCCATCCAATTATCACATAATATCGATGATAAAATTGCGAAGGCATGATTTCCGAATATCGCTGAAAGGTCGTATAGAGATTGGAGTAATAGCAATCTTCTCAAGATGAATACTACTACTCCAGGCAGTCAGTTTTTGATCAAACGTAATCGTATTTAGGTAATTAAAAATATGAAATTTTTTATTAAAAGTACTGGTATCTGTACTAAACTTTCTGAAATGTAAAATGTTATAATATGAACATAAAACATATGAAAAATTCACATAAATCTGATATAAAGTAAATACAAAAACGAAGATTTTCATTCATTATCCCTGTAGAAAATAATGGACGAACAAAATGTCACAAGGAAAAAGGTATTTGGTCGATGAAAAAGTTCAAACAATATGAAACCTCGTTATTCCTATCATCAATGAAAACTTTTCCCTGGCAAAAATTTTGTTTGTTAATTAGCTTTCCCGTGATAATAAACGAAAATTTTGTACACATGTTTTACATTTTAGGTATCCAGGTCAAAAGGTGAACTAAAAGACAGTTTTTCTAAATTTAACTTTTCAGTTGAACAATGTACTGCAGCACGTTGCATTAATCGTTCATTTTATCCAAATCAAATTTCGATTATATAAATAACGTTGATCTTATAATGAATATTTTTGCATCTATTTTAGACAGCGAATTATTCATTTTGTCAAGTATCGAAGTTCGCTTCTGCTATTAACGTCTCATTTATGTTATAACAATCTACGTCATAGAAACTGTACCATTTTTAGTTAACGTAGTATTATCGCGTTTAGTCAGAAACTCTTTGTCAAGGAAAATAGATGGTCCTCCAAACGGAATTGTCGACGCAGCGATCTGTTTTATACAATGCTGCCATTCGTCTGTTCGCGTAGAACGATTTTCTCGTTGACCAGGCAGCATACGAGGCAACTGAAGTCACTTTCGATACGGATGCTTTGCGTATCGACCGACGAATCGCTTTCTCGAGCAACGTTTCGCTTTAACGCCCTTATCGATTCACCTTGCGTTCGGCTAGACGGTATTCTTCGAATCGAGTGGGCGCGGAGGGACACGAGTTATCGAGCCACTAAAACTTTCATTTGCCAATCCACCGACGAATTTCGCCGTATCGATACCCCTACCATTGGACCATACTGATCAACGTCTCTCCAACTTTTCGTTTGCATTATCGAAAGTCTCGCCGAGATACGCCGATCTCGTTCTTGGGCGAATATAAATCACCGGGGAAAGGGGTAACCGGAGATATACGAAGCGTTTGAAACATTGAAATGACTTCGTTGGTATTTTTTACATCGAATGCAATTTTTCATTCGTCGAAAGACAACTTAATTATGGGAAAATTAATACATCAAGTATGGGAAAGCAACAAGTAACAGAAATATTTCCACAAAGATAAGACAGGTTATTGCAGAGATTAATTCGTATGCCTACTCGGTACACGTTTCGCGAATAGCAAAAATATTTCTCAGGCCAACTTCGATGCCTCTGAATCCGTGTGGGCAAATGACATTTCTTTCCGCTAATTGTTTTTCATCGCCCACATCCAAGGATTTGCTCTTTCGAAGGAACAGACAGGTTCCAGGACTAATATTTTCAATAATACCTGTTGTGAATGAGGCAAGATTTAATAGTAGTTCACAGCCAGGTGCGTTCCGTTGGCGGTAAGGTATTCAACGTTTATTCACGCCCACTTTGAGAAATTTGCCAGGGATACCTCGCTCACTTATACACGTACATCGAACGCGTAAGTATGCAGAATGAATGTGAGCCTGGTGCTTTCAGTGTATTAAGCGTTAATGATCAAAAACGTTATAAAAAATCCTTCGGTGTTACTTTATTTTAAAACAACGTATACCATGAAGCATCGTGAAAGTTTCAAAAATAAGAAAAAACAGGACAATTTTACAAAATAATACTTTTTGTAGGTACTGTATTGTAGGAACTGTGTATTTTTATCGTTAGGAACATACCAGGTATTTTCAAAAGTCGATCCTCTTTATTCGGTCGCGCAGCGCGAATCGCGTCAGAAAAGAACCTCGTCCTCGGTGAATTTGTTTAAAATAAAGACTGTTCAGTTATATCGCGCGACACAGGCTCCTCTCGAGCATTTCACCGCGCGTAATAAAACTTTTCGGCTGGTTCTCGGGCGTCCGCGGCGAGCAAACGGAAACTTCGCTTCCGACACGACGACGACATTGCGAAAACTTTCGAGGTCGCGTTGCTTTCTGGATTTCACCCTCGTCTCTGGCGTGTTGCACAGCGACTTCCTCGCTGGTTTGTAATCTCGCAAATGGTCGGGTCGAAGAATTTTACACGAACCGTTTAAACCACGACTCGGCCAATGGTAGAAAAAAATCGATGCGTCTGCCGCATTCCTCTTCCGTTTTCTTCGTGTTTCGTGGCCGCCGGCGTTTGATCACGGAGGATACGTTCCATATTATCGGCTGATGATTCATCAAAAATATCCACGTACCGGACGAAGACGCGAAATCGACCACGTGAAACGTGCAATCAAGCTGTGCCGAGCCTGTTAGAATTACAAATTTCTAATGTAAAATGATGCCAGAAGGTCGATTAATCGTTAAGCAAGGGATATATTTAGATTGAAAGAAGTTCAAAGCTTGACGCGCAGTTCTTTTTCTCCACCAGTTATAAATACATCATCAACGGTGTTTTTCTTATATCGGCTCTTTGTTTTCCAAATATGACTATTCATTTTCATTTGTCTAATCGCGTGATCTATTCCGGCACGAATTCATCGACATATCACAGATATATTGACAAGTCGAGAAATCAGATTTCATCCGAAAACGTTAACAATTATAATATCAAGCGTATCCGCAGGCTAGATTAGGTCATCGAAATTAATTGGAGTCAGAAATCAACTGGTATTTCGTGTTCGATTGACAAGTTCTCGTAGGCCTGGTTTTTCAGGCGAACTCAATTTGCCAACATATTCACATTCAGTGCGTGCTCGCTTGCTGGAAACGTATCGAATTTGGTTGCAAGCTGGCCATCGAAATATTCAACGTAGACCACGAGAACGATAACGAGCATCGGGGATAGAATCGTAGCAGCGCTTATGAATCGCGTGGAGAATGAATGCCAGTCGATTAATAAACCGGTGAACGACGGATCAGAAGTACTTCAATTAATTTCACGGAAAACGACACGAGCACTCTGTGTGCATGCTGTAAAGCTTCCTTTTTTTCCTTCAACGTGCAGTTAGAGATCCCTGGAGTTGGCTAGGGATCGCGTGCGAATGATTTCATCCTTTCTACGTGAGTTTGCATACTCTCAAGGCCAACAAACATATTCACCACGAGGATCGTCTCTGTGGATGATGGTCGACCGTGTAAACTTTTATAGTAATAATACATCTCTCTGTTTTACATTCTTATTTTAAGGCAGAGTTATGTATAGATTGGTGGAAAGTGTACGAAGAATGGTATCCTGTTACTATACACACACTGTGTGGTGTCGATATCGAAGTAGGATTAGTCGAGATGTTGGCTTAGGATAATAAGAAATTTTTACTTATGATACAGGAGAATTTATATGTGAGAAATTGAGAGGTGAAACAGTTATAAAAGACGTACGTAAATGATATACGAAACTAAAAAAGAAGTTTCTTTCGTTTCGTAAAGTGATAATAGATGAACAATAATTTCTGTTTTATATTATTTTATTGAATTACGTATGATCTATTTCGTTCTATTTCTATCATTGTGTTCGTGCATAATTCAATAAATTTATTATTGAATTATTATTGAACTACCATATTATTATTTCCTTATAAAACGAAAGAAACTTTTCGGACAACCTAATATATAAGATATATAAAGCAAAGTTACATTTGTAATAATAGCTTGTAGATGAAACAAATTCCTATTTAGGTCTCATTTCGTTCGTAACGACTATCTCATAAATATTCTCAAGAATTATGTCAAATTTTTATTTCACGATTGAAAATGAAAAAAATACGGGACCCTATTTTTCAAAGATCTTGAGCGCTTAATGATCCTAACCTCGTCCATTTCGTGTCACCAAATTTACTGTTACGAAATTACCATCCTAACTTCCTGGTAACTACGCGTATAACTAGAAATGTCGAAGCAAAATGGATTAACAAGCACGAAGCAGCAATTGCGTAGTTCTTTCTTGAAGGAACAAGAGTATCGCGATGCCACGCAGCGTGTTACACAATAGGCGACAAGCAAGGAACAATTTAATAAATTTCATCGAGGCAGTTGTTGTTGCGTGCGGTTAAATTACCTGCATCTTCAGTAAAATTCCGGGCCATTGAAACGCACATCTTCCCACAGTTAATTGCTTTACCGTTTTATAATACACTCGAATAAAAGGAACGATTCAGCTGAGAATCAAAAGAATAGAGTGTACCTAAAAGAAAATTCCTTAGACCAAGCTGACTGGAATCCACGTTTCTTACCGAGCTAACGATAAGAACTTGAAGCTCGTTACCGCTTCTCTGTTCGATCGATACTTTTCCCACCGAGCAACGCAGCGCGTTGGAGAATGGGCGTAGAACTCGTCAAGGTCGAACGATTCTCAAACGTGGCTCCAGTTTCCTGTGCGTCGTCTAAATTAATCCGATTTTACCTCGGTCGGAGATAAAACGACCGGCGGGAATAACCGCCTGGAACAATTCGTCGTTAGGACACGCGAACGTTTCAAAGCGCACTATCCTGACGGATCGAGCATCGTGCGATACCGTGAAGCGGAATTAATCCTGTATCGTTGAATGGATCTTCCTGGAATGATCCAGGAAGCGACAATGTGGCGAATGACAGGGATTGCTTGATGATCATCCATAGAATGTGAAACGGAAGAATGGAAATAGGTTTGATTAGGCTGGGAATAGGTTCGAAATAGGATATCTCAATGTATAATAATATTAAGAATATGTAAAAGTTCTCATAGTTCGCAGGTAGATGACAATCTTGTTGCTAAAATTATCGCGATGCGTCAACTAGTAGGATGAACTCTTAGTAGATCCAGACGGTCATTAGTCAGACACAACAACAACAAGTTTGTAGATTCAGTTTTAGTTGTGTGACTCGGTTTTAGAGGGGGAAAGTTGGAAGTGGAGGAAGGATACGGTAGGAAGTGAATGTCACAGAAAACCGGTTGACACGGTGTATCCATGTGGAGATTGGTAATTTACGTGGAGGCAGTTTGTAGGAAGCGTACGTATATTATAAACAAACTGTATAAGTTTCTATATCGTTTATTATATAAAAATGTATAACGATATACGTATAATAAGAAGCGCATTATACGTAATTATAATAGGAGACATTTGGTAAATTATATAACGATACATGTGTACGTTATATCATAAATCTTCGTATAACGCGCAGTATAAGAAGATTGAAAATTTGAATTGGATGAATAAACGTCTTAATTTGAAATTAAACTTATCGCCATTGATACAACATACGAGTAATATTTACTTAAACACGGATACAAAGAATCGAATTTTATTCGCGTTGAACGTGTTTTCATAGCTGACCGAGTATCAGAACTTTCGCTTCAATTAATAATATAAATCCACGGACGTTCGAACTAATACGGAAACACTTCCAATCGGCTATTATATTCGCGTCATCCCGCGCACGTTGGCGAAGAGGAATAAGCAACCCCAAATCGACTATCCGCGACCGCGTTGAATATAAAACAGCGTCACCGTTATGCTGTGTAAACAAATTCAAAACAAATCTGTGAGTAATCGGCTTCATTTGCATTCCCCTGGTCCGCTTAACGTTCGTTTTAATCGCACTCGTTGCTGTCCATTCCTCTCACGTGCACACGTATAATCTCTTTCCACGATCCGGCGACGCTCAACCTTCTTTCTCTGTAATCCACCCTGGTCGGCCACCGTTTCACCGTTGTAACTGCTAACCATTGTTCAACAGAACTATTGAAAACGCGGAATCATCCTGCCAGAACGATGATCGTGATCGTTGCTGGGTATCGGCTCGTTACGAGCCCAACCAGTTTGCTTCCTGGATCTACCGATGACTCGTTCCTTCCTCGTGTCGGTTACCCTGGCAATCCATCATCGGCCAATAACGAAGTGGGTTAATAACGGTGTAAACGCATGATCGCGTCGAAGAGCATCCACGTTTTACGAACCATTAGCAAATTGAACGAATCTCGATCAGCAATTATGTTCAGGGACGTTTTATTGTCTGTTTGGTTGAATTCGCGAAAGTTTCACGTCATCGTCCATCTCTATGTTTGATACTCGAACGATTAAAACAGTCGCGATCATGGTGTTCCTTGGATGTTGGAGTTGTAGAAGCATCGAAGAAGAGAACGTAAGTTTGTTGTCCGCTACTACTTGGAAAAATGTTAACTTCGTTTCTCTTCTCTGGACTCTTTGAGTAGCGAAAAGTGAATCGTCAAATCGACTAGAAGATACTGTTGTTAAGAAGTTTGACGATTGATATCGATCTTAGTAATTAGAGAGCTTGAGGATATTAACACACGTTTATTACTACGTATCTATGGCGTGTAACGCGTTAGTCAGATCCCACATGGTAATGGGCCGCAATGGAGGCTTAGTGTTCCTAAGCTTCGAAGCTTAGCTTGGACAGAGGTGCTCTAGGTGCTCAAAGGAAAGGGATTATTGTACTACTTGTTGGCGTTAGTGTAGTTGAAAGGCGTTGCCAGTTTAATTCGGGTATGAATTGAAATCGTGGCTCTCTGTTTAGAGACGTATTTCGTTTGTAGAATTTCCAACGAGATTAACGAAATCTGAAAACGACAGAATATTTAACACTGTTCACGTTTTTGAATCTTCGTCTTTCAATCTTACGCAAAAGGAGGAAATTTGTTAGGGATAAAAAAAAAAAAAAACGCTATTAGATTAAAAATAATCTAAATTCTTCGTACAATTTGTATCTATAATAAAAATTTCAAAGATGCTTCGATCAAACTTCTGCTTGGATCCTCGATTACCTTCCCATAACCATCCGATAGTATCATTTTCTAATTTAAATTTCATGAACCACGGTCAATTTCCATTAAAATAATACCTATCTTCTCTATTTCTGCATCTCGTATTTGTCACTGTCAGCGTTATATGAGATTTCCAACAGTCAAATTGATCAACTGCGATTTTAGTCGGACCGCGTGTATTTTATTGCCAGGTACACAATTAGCTTTCAATTTTTCAAAAAGTAAATAACTTCGTAACAAGATTATCTCTTTCTTCTCGTATTGTACATTTTTTACGCTTATGAAGTTGATCGATATCGTTGTTGAAGAGCTCATGTACGTTTCAAAGAAATAATTGCGAACGTTGGTCGTTGAGTCTGGAGTAGAAGAAAACAAGTCCCGCCAGCCATGAAGCGTCAATCGATTATCACCGAGATTCAAAGTGGTTAGGGACGCTCGTAGTCAGACTCGATACCGCCTGGAATATTCAAACGAGGACCCGATCGACCTCTATCGTTTCGGAATATCTTCGGCAAGTGCTTGTAATTCGAACGAAATTTGCATGTTTCTCGTGCCTCTTTTACTCTACCTCCCTCTGTCCTTCTTGCCGATCCAACTTCGACGAGCAATCGCTGCCGTATTTTCGATGGAATTATTTAGACGTAACGAGAACGCTCGGCGGAATTCGAACGAACTCGGCCGATTTCATCTTGCAAAGTGCAGTATCAATTCGTTAAACAAAGAGCGGTAGGATCATTTTTCATTCGTGGCGTCGATCCTCGACGGAGAGCAATGGGTGCCACTCCTTCATGCGGATGGGGATAGGTTCGAAATGATGAAAATTCACGGCAATCCATCCTGCATTAGCGCATCCATTGACCGCATACGCAGTTTGGCGATGCTATTTCGAGCCATTAGCGCCGATACACAGCGCTGAAAATTCGCGCGTGTCCCCGCGATCGTATCAATAACGAATTATTTTTGAGCGGACGAAAAAGAACAGCCATGTGGAAAACGAGTCGACGAGAATGATCGCGATAATCCTTCCGTCGCGATTTCAAGCTCTAGCGAATCGTTTTGCAATTCGAAAAAGTTGTTGCGTGTTGAGGTTCCTATGGAAATAATACAGATGAGTTTAGGGGAATAAGTTTGTATAAATATAATAAATATTATAGGAGAAGGCATGGGTTTTGAAATGTTTATAAAATAAAAGTTAGGGCTTGTCTTTTTCTGCCAGTTCGTAGAAGTTTGGAAAATGGGTTATTTTTTAATGGAGTCATACGTTATTCCGCGAAGAAAGAAATTTAATAATCAATGTTCTTCAAGTGTTCTTGGTCGTGAAGAATATTTTACGAGGATTTTCCTGCCCTGTGATTAATGAGATTTGAGGCGATGTAAAGGTCCCTGCAAGAACCAGGAAACCACCTTCATCCACTTCTTGTTACACACGACCATGAGTTATAAGCTTATTGTTAGTTGAGAAACGTAGTTCCAATATTTAATAACATTCTTGAAAATCGATCAAAACTATTTTGAATCTCAGTACTCCTCAAACTTCCAAACAAAAAGTACTAATCCGAAACAATCACTAAAATTCTAAACTTGTTATTGTACAGCAAATACCGTTTCATCGTTGCAAATACAAACTTTGCATTCCTGTGTTATACTCGCAAACATATTTGATATATTAGTAAACGTTACGTGCATTCTGTTCTCTTCTGCGTCATTAAATTTCCCACGAATATATAGAAAACCGCGTTCTTCTCATAATCGATTCAAATCGCGGTATTTTTCAAGACTTTAAGGCAAGAACTACGTCGAAACTGCGACCCTAAAAATCCTAATCTCGACCCGATAATTCTTTCTCCAAAAAAATTCCAACGATATTCAAATTTAAAGAGACGTGCAAACTAAGAGCAATACCCTGTACCTCCGATTAACCAAAAAATCGTTACGAATTTTACAGAGATACCCGCGGGGCGAAGTCCGTGTTAATGCGCGTGATCTGGAGTAGGAAGGTGAGATAGAGAAAGAGGGATAGAAGCAGAGACCGCGTGCTAGTTGCCGTATTACCCGCGGCATATTACCCACAATGCAGTTAGAATCTATACGTAGACCGCGTTGACCACAATGGGTCAGTGACGGCGCCTACGTACCACAGTGCCCCGGGTCTAAACCGGGGAAACGAGCAATTACTGCGTTCGCGAAAGGGGTTGCCGAGAATTTACGAGCCGATCCCTTGAGCAACCCTTCGAACGTTATCCACCCTCCTGGAATTATCCGCAAGGTAAATGCGCCTCCGCTACGGCCTCGTTTCTTATGATATATCGATGCATCCTATTCTATGCTCCGCTGTTTGTTATTCTCTCCTTCTTCGTTCGTTCGCGCAAATTGCACGTTTGATTACTCTATGGCTCGACGGAGCTATATTTTGTTGATGGAAAGAAGCAGTTTGTTTTACGACGTTTATAGAAATGTGAGAATTACATTTTAGTTTTTGAAATGTTATGACATCCTGTATTTTTCAAAATCATTCCTTTATCTTAGAAATTACATTGCCCCGTGTCTTTTAACGTTGCTTTAACGTTTCTCAATTTTGTAGCAAATGTATAACAACTGATCAAACATTTCTTACTGAACGCGTATAACAGGAATGGAACTGATTATTGAATTTTAATTTGTTACGCATTTTGCCTGTGGCCTGCAATCGCCTTATTATAGTAGTAGAAACTAATTTGTAATTATTCATTACTCGGTATATCTTTGAGTGTGAAAGAAAGGAACAGTTTCGCGTCCGCCCTGAAAGTCGATGGAAGTCCTTGTATCTCTAAAAATATCTCAAATCAATTGTGTCTGTACTGAAAACGCGTGATACCACGTCGTTTCCACTCAACTTCCGATTAACTTCATGCGTGATCAGTTTGTAGATGCATTTATCGATATATAAATTTGAATTTGAAATGAAGGATTGAATGAGTGGAAAATCAGTGTGATGTAGGGTATGATAAGAGTAAAAGTGGGAGCAATAGGACCGTTCTTCAAGGAAATACTAGCGACTTCAAGCATTTCTCCGACTTATCAAGATCCTGTTTGATGCGATATCCTGTTCCATTGCTAGCACGACACGTATTACGAGATTAAGTCTGAATAATTTATTGCGCGATATATGTAAATATAATTCTCTTCAAGGTTCCAGCATTGATTTTACCAAAACGCATCCCCGAATTTCGACATTCTGACTCTATTTGTATACATACGTGTTGTGAGAATTCGTGATTTAAATATTTAATGCACCTCATATACGAAGAACGTGACTATCGAGAGAAATGTATATTTGTAAATGTATATCTAATCTACTTTCTCGATTTAGCTATTTACGCGCCCAATTATTTCATTCTTACGTTTCACTACTATTTTTAAACGTCTATTTGCCTCTCGTTCTGATCTACTTCCTCGATTTAACTCTTTATACTCTCAACTGTTTCATTCTTACGTCTTAAAACTATTTTTATCGTAGATAAAACAGAAAGATAGATCTTATTCCAGCTACTTGAAGATTGTTCCAGTAACACCTGTGTTAAGTATAAATATTCCTTGTTATCGGAATTGTATAGCAAATCTATATATAAAATCGCAAGGAAAAGGAATACTTCTAATCGCCATCAGAGTTCCAAGTATCTTCGACTCATCACTCATACGTTCAACGGTGACTATCAAAAGTTTCGACACATAGCCTCATTTTTCAGGCGTTTTTCTTTATCCAGTTCTCCATCTCGCTTCGATAGCCATACATGTTTGTAGTAGTACGTAGAGAATACTATGAAAATAACACCGTGTAGCCATTCCACCTCCCAAACTAAAATAGAACGAAAAAAGCAATTTCCGCGAAAATGAAAAATATCCGCACAATTCAACGTACACAGCGTTCCTCTGCAGTTTAGCCTCGGCAACCAAATTAGCTGCATTAACCACGCGGTATACTAAAATCTCGCGAAAATCCGGTGCGCCGTCGATGGGAATAGTTTTTTTCCTGTTTCGTGCCCGGGTAACAGATTTTTTTTTCTATCTTGTCCCTCGTCGATGCACTGTTCGATGTCACGCATTGTGTCGAGCCGCGTATGAAACGGAAGCGAAAAAAGTGCATCGTTGGGTGGAGGCGCAGCGGCGACAGATATTTCGGCACGTGGATTGGCGCCGATGGCTTTGTTACCCGCCAGTTTTGTTAAACTCCGGCCGTGCAAACATTCCTTGCGTTTGCACATACACGCATACACACGTATATACAAATATACACGGTGTCCTAGGGTTTGACAGCCAAACTTTGTTTCGCTATATTTTCCGTTATATTGGATATAATCGAATAAAAAATGTTATATAAATACAGATAATTTTTTATCACCACCAGTTTCGTAGCGATAGAAACGACGAACGTTTTGAAATGAAGTATTAGCTGTTAATAATTGATCGTAGATCTACTACTGCCTGATAGCATAATTACCGTAAGTTCCTTATTACTCCCTTTGTATTCCGTACTTTAATTATAATCTTACTAATAAGGCTTTAAATTACCTATATCTAGACAACATTTTGGCCTGAATATACTACGAAGTTTAGTTGTTCAACCTTAGGGCACCCTGTATACCCTGAAGCTATGCTAGGTTCACAGAGCGATCACCGTTTTTGACTGCGCTGCGCGCGCCGTTGATTTAAAAATGAGCTTCATTGTACGTCGCGATGACAAGGCGGAAAATACAGGACATCTGTAAAAGCTCGGGAATATTCGTAAAAAAGAATACCGGAGTTTTGCCGCAAATAGTAGACGGTTAATTTGTCGCCATACCCCCCTGTCAATTAATAGAAAAATAAATGGAACCATTTCGATCGGTTTGTCGAACTTTGAAATTGTAACGAATTGTTTAAAATTGAAATCGTGAATCTTATGGAATATTTTGCATGTCTTCTAATCTATTTTATTTTGTATTCCTTTGTGATATTTCATCAATATTAGCGATACATATTTCAATAATCTTCCTAATTACGATTTTTGAATTTATCAAGCTATAGAAATCGGCTTATAGAAAGAATATCAATACGCTGTACACGAAGAATTATTGATTACTCATTTTCACGATAAAGAAGTAAGTCACAAAAAAGATAATGGAGCTTTATTAGAGGTTATATTTCACGGAATTTGTACGAATGCTATCCACTAATAATCACGTCGGGCGGAATCAGCAGCCACGGCGTTTCGTGAACCACCCACCGGCCACGGTGGTAGTGGTTGATGAAAAGGAAGTGCCATTTATTAGACTTGCCGTGCTTTTCTCCTAATTGGCACGCCGGGTCGTTAGTCGTTTTGCTCGTTGGTCGCTCGTTATTAGCCGCCTTCGTTTCGGAATATGATTTATCGACACCATCGCCCGTTGAAAAAGAAACGAACTTCGTTACCCCGCTTTTAGTTCGACTGCTCCGTAATTCAATCTGTCCGCTCGATTGCCAGGCAATCGGCGCGCCGGCGACTCCGTCTATCGGCTTTTCGATCTGAAAATGCTGTACAGCGTAAACAGGGAAAATTCTTGTCTATTAAGAAACTACGATAGAAACCAGATACCTGCTTTTAAAAATTTCAAATAACGAAATATTGGAACAAATATTTCTTATTATAGGTAGATGCTGAAAGCGGTTAGGTAATAGAAACAGGATATTTTTTTCAGTAAGATAGTATCGAACCTCGCACTATATTCAATAAAAATTAAATCTAAACTGGAACGCTCACCTGTGTGTATTTCATTCGCATAGAGTTTTTAACCTAAATGTTCTAAGTGAATTTTAAACGAACTGAACTTTAAACGCATAATATCACTTCTGTCTTCCTATTAGTTCAAACAACGAAGGTTCTATTATACCTCAAATAATATTTATATAAAGTAGTACTCGAGATAGTGGAAAATTTGAGAACAAGAGCGTCATACGCCCTCTGAAAGTGCCAAAGTTCCAAAGTTTCGACGTTTCCACGACCTTCTCGCAATTGTACGCTCCTAAAACCTCCCCTGAGCGCTTCCACCTTCTGCAATAGCAAAGTTTCATCAGTGAGTCGAGCTTTTCCACAGTTTAATCTTTCCAATCGTAATTTTCATCGTTCTACATTCGCCGTTTTCGAACATGGTGCGTTGCTATCGAAATACATAGCGCGATACCTAGCAATTATTCAAATGATAACTCTACACGCTTTTTCATTTGACGTCGCGAAGCAAATCGCCTTTTTCCTGGTCGGTACAACCGGTTGTAAGAAAGAATCAAGATCGTAAGGAAAAGTTGTTTTCTGGAAATTGCCATTCGTTTCTCTACACGAGTCTGAAATCGCCTTTAATACTATATTACCGCCCAAAAGTTTGCTGTCGCTTATTTGATAAGGCAACTTGGACCTTTTTTAAGCGTGTTCCGTAGTTTCTAATATTCTAAGGTAGCCGTATACACCTTTTTCCAGTTCCATTTCTCTGTCGACGCTTTCCTTAACATGTCCATCAGCAATAATCTTCAAGAAAACGTTACTGCCGTGTCGAAAGTTAATCGTTGCTTTTACCTTAAGTCCTTTAGTTTTACGATGCATTCTTTAACGATATATTTATAATTTATAACGGTTTATTAACGGTAACGTTAACGTCCCGTATCCTCGAGTGACCATTAAGTTTGACAGCGGTCGGTTCTCATCTTGTCACCAGTTTTTCCTACCAATTAGCATCGATGACTGCTGCCTTTACTGCCTTAAAGAAAATTGCAACTTAATGTTGAGGGTGAATCCGCTTGTTCTATGTCCTAAACAAGTTTTCATCTTTTCCACATGCATCACTGACATGCATCGCTTGCACTCAGCTCTCCGCTCAAGAAACACGGTAAAACGATACCGCTCAGCGCACATTGAACATTCATCCGTACACTGAGTCTTGCAAGTTGCTCTTTGTGAAATAAACGTCAAAACCCTGTGTAAGATTCTATCTAAACATCCTTATAATCTTAATCGAAATAGGGAATTCATGGCGTTGATGCTAATCGAGACGAGAATTTACCATTCTCGTTGACGAGTCATTGAAACTGTAGACGCGAACACGGTCGAACAAAATGGAAAAGTATGAATGGCCCTTAGTAATTTAATATATTACAAATTGGTACGTACGATTCTATTGCCTCTCCGTATATATTATAGACCTTGAAATTAACAAAATCCTACAATTCTTGAAACCTCTTTCAATTTCAACGAAAGAGCAACGAAGAATCGTTCGTAAAAGTAGCAAGGAAAATATAGCCACTGTAATACATAACGAGACAAATTTCCAATAACCTACTAGGGATAAGAGACAGCTAGTAATTTTCACTCAGTTTTCTTTCATAAATCGTGAATGTTAGAGACGATTACAAAAATCTTTTTAGCGACAGTATATAAGTTTACGACAGCAATGTCAGTTGATTTACCGACTTGGAAATAACGCATTTGACGTTCCTTACCTTCAACAATGAATTTTCGGTTTATGCGCACGACACGTATTTCGCACTGGCCTACTGACAAACATACATTGCCTGCGAGTGCGTGGCTCTCAGGCAACTCGGAGCTGGTGAACTGGCGCGTTAAACCGACCGTTTGTTCGTCGTGGGTCGGCTTGTTGAATCGAAACGCGTAAACGAACGCGTTGAAGTTGGCGGAAATGAAATCGTAGGAAAAAGTGGAGTTGCGTGTAACTGTAGCTATAAAATGAACCGTGCAGGTATAAAGTGAAAATGTAATAACAAGGGAAAGGTAATTCGAATACACGTGCTTACTCTTTCTTTTTTCCTTTTCCTTCCTCGTGGCGTTTGCCTCGATTTTTCGGAATTCGCGACTGAACGCTGACCTACCTGTTTACGAGACACGACCGCTTTCTCTCGTGTGATGTAAAAACGCGAGCGCCATTGTGAGAATAAATATCAGTTGTCTGAATTGGTGTATGGAGTGGAGATGATAGGTCAGAGGATAATGGAGAATGCTTGAGTCTTATTACGAAGATAATATAATGGCAATGTTTGCTTAGCTGATGTTTCTTTAATACGATTGTTAGACTAGAAAATCACGAAAGCTTGTCCGAATTATCTAAATTATTTTCGTACATGATCGTAAAGGAATGTTCTCGCGCAGGAGTATGCATAAATTCTCAAAGAACACGTACAGCAAGTTGGACGATGATAGTTGTAACAACAGGTAGGAAGATGAATCACTATTTAGATTACGTTCACCCTAATGAATACTTAAGTCAGCAAAGATAATTAGAAATTAGCAACAAAGTATATCTGAAATTAGTTTTTCTTCGTACGAGTCAGAGTAGTCAGAACTAAGAAGAATAATTCCAACAATCAAGTTGTGGTTTCTCGTAGAAATTTTATTTATAATATCCTTTTAAGGATTTCAATGTTCCTTTCTAAAGTATATAGAGACAAGCATATCTTTCCTCCTGTATTATGTACGAATATTTATTCATATACCTTTCCTCTGTTTTAATTTCCTTCTATATAAACTTTCCACGTGAATGTAGTAATTACGGTGTTAAACACAAATGAATCTTACCATCTTCCAAATCAACGCTACGTTCTTCCAAAACCAACAGCTACTCTAAATTAAACAGAATTAAAGAAAATTCAAATATTCTAGAACATACAGATTAATTCTAAAACAAAAAATACAAGTACAAGATTTGATGGAGAAAGTTACATAGTCAACTCGGTACAGTTTCTTCGTAAAGCAGTCTCGAAGAAGTCTGAAACCAGTAGAATTCGATATCTGGGGCTGACCAACACTCTTGGTCACTTTGATCCACGAGAATCAATCGGATCGGCCATATTGAAGCGGCGCGTTGAAATCGGTCTTGTCTCTCGTTTGACCCCGGGACGAACCCTGAGATTGGCTTCGTTAAGGAAAGGCATGGCACTCGTCGATGGCCACACACAAAAACCACCAACATTCGTATATCGTGTCCGTACACGGTGTATTTAATTAAAGTGGCTACTGGGTACGTGTGTGTGTGTGCGTGTGTGTGTGAATGTGTGTCTGTGTGTATGTGCAGACGAATTGACGCGCTCGTGCTCCAAGAGTGCATTAATCCGAGACTTTGGCGTACACAGCGAGAAGATACACTGTATCGTCAACGAGATAATTCAGGGAAGTGGATGAAAGTAGTTTTTGAAGAAAATATGATGGGATTGAGGGTTTCTGAAGTTTCTAGGTTACATAAAATGATGGAAGCAAGGGAACGAGATAGCTCGGAACAAGGAAAAACAAATTGCGCTCATCGAGAATTTGTCGTGTCGTGTCGTGTCGCTTGTTCTAGTTTCGTGGGTTTTTGAAAATCAAAAACCAGAGATTGTAACATTCCTAAGGAGAATTCTAGAATCGTCGAGAAACGTTGTAAAATCGATCCTTAGAACGTTTGTACATTGTTCTTGACAAATACGGACGGGAAACGTTGTTGATAATTTCGAGAGATCGATAAATGTATATGGATAAGAAGAATTGTAAAATTAATAGCGAAATTTTGACAAATGATTTCTTAGGATTCGTACATTATTTCGTGAAGCAAAAGTAGAAGCAAGCAGACTACGTTCTGAATATGAATCTTTGAAATTTACGTACAACCTTAAGCGTACCGTTCCTGCTGTTCCACTTCGTAGCAGGCCGGATTTACGTCAAGTTATGCAATAATATAATGTTCCGCCATGTTTCTTCGTGTTGTGAGTAATAAATCTTGTCGACTGCGGTGAATTCCAACAATATCATTTTACATAATCGGTAGCGATGCAGTAACATCTTGTAAACTTTCAGTAACCATTTAAAGTTAAAAGAATGGTGAATACCAAACTAAAATGCGTTCCAAACAAGATTTAAAAAGCATGATACTTCGAAACTTTAATAAAACTGCGGTATTACGCTTTTATTACTTTACTGATACTGAAAAACAGTATACAACGATTACGAGAATCAGTAAGATGTAAAATTTCATCAGTCACGTTAGATCAAATCAAAAAATGATGTAAATCTGTTAAAAACTAAAACAAATATGAACAGAGAACTTTAGCGTGTTCACTGTAGTATCCCATATTTAAAGAATAATAAATTCCAAACAAGAATAGAAAATTAAAAATTAATATTAATTCGATGTAACAGATACGGATTATTCGGTATCTCCAATGTGCATATATTGAGAATTTTCATAGAGAATTCCGAAATCATAGTTGCGTGTTTCCATGGAGGTTGCAACAACATGGCGGCAGGATTTTGAAGAGAATTCCATGCACACAATAGCCGCGTACCGCGTCGAATATCTCGCAGAAGGAACACACCGGTAATTGTTATCGCGTCGCTTTGAAACGCGCCGGATTCTGTATTATTAACCCGTTCGTCTCTCTGACCTGGCTAGCCAGTTGATGCTTCGCATTTTGCATTTTAATATAAAGGAATACACGGTTAGATAGGAATCTATAAAGCTGCCAGACGGACACGATGGCGTTTCCAGGAACGCCTGCCATTCTGGCAGGAATCCAGCCTTTTCTAGATTTTTGTAGCTCGCCTCGTCGCAAAAATCATCCTGCGATATTCAAAAGTTGAAATTTTATTACGCTCTTGTGAAATTTACAAATCGTACAAAAATTACGATTTTTGAAATGTCGTTTTATCCATGTTTTAAATTTTACTTTATAACTTTTACGTATGAAGATTACGAAAGTACGAGAACGAGTACTTTCGAAATCGATGCTTTCCGAGAGAGTCGAATTCAATATTCTTGCAAGAGCACTCAACTTTACCGACATAAATACCGAGACCACGAGACGTCATGCACGATCTCTGCTTGATTTTCACGAATTCCCCACTGCAGTGTCTTAGAGGAACGTTCACGGTAAACAACCGTGACAAAAATTTCTTTGCAGAATGGACACGCTATCTGCCGACTAAGAATCGACTGTCGACGTAGGGTGGTACAATTGAAAAAGTAATTTTTTCAACAGTCGCCAGAGCAATACGTTTCTACAGTCAGCCGTGGATATTTTCTCGGTGGACGGATCGAAGGCAATATCGCGATATATCCACGGCAATAGAAATATTGCCGCGTTCTACGATGTCCCAGAGAGTACCGAATGGAAAAACTGTTCATATTCCGACCTGGTCGAAGAAGCATTCGAATATATGCCTCTCTGAAAAGTTAGAGCTTCGAGCAACGCTCTACGGCAGTCTCGTTTTATCAGGCGGCGTGTTCGAATTATGAATAGCCGGGGGCTCGATCGAATGGAATTACGTTTCATTAATTAAATAGCTGTTTGGTCGAGGGTGAGCTCGGGGCTATCCCCAAGGAATCGTAATTTCGAGTGGAAGCACGAACTTCGCCGTAGCAATTAATTTCCTCCAAGTTTACACCGCGTCGCATCTCCGCGAGTGTGTACATCGTTCTACTTTTATCTTGCTCGTAGAAATGCTGAACTTTTCTGATTCTCTGCAAAGATTCTCCTCTATTCAGAGAGCAGCTGCCTCGTTTATTTACGGTTCTGCCGATGATGGACGAATCGCCGGATCTTTCGCTCGGTAAACGAAGAACGTGCCCAGCCCTTTAACACGTCGGACCTGCTCGGTTTTCCAGCGTTCTCGGCTGAAGTTTCAGCCAAAAGGAAAGAGAAGAAAGAGCTTTTGAGCACCGTGTTACATCGACCGTCCTTCTGCGAGCTTCTCCAATGGTTTTCCTTCTTCCTCTTCCTCGTTTCTCCTTTTTCAACGTTCCATGATTACAAACTTCGGTTCCGGGACCAAAGTCGGCGACCTCGCGAGCACTTCCACTGACGTTCCGGTGAAGATTCTTGGTAATAAGTAGAGATATCGAGCACAGCCTTTATCCGGAGTCGAAGAGCTTCCAGCAAGAAGCGCCACTCTCGAGATCGCCTTAATTCGTTAGCTTTTTTCCATCCTCCAACCTTCCATCTTCCCATGGTGAAGGACACTCGAGGCTGGCCGCCTCTTCCTCTCGCGTTTCTTATTTACGCGATATTCAATCCTTCCTGGTCGCCTCGATCTTCGAACCTGTTGTCCTCTTTGCTGTCTGATATTTTCTACCGAAGTTCCATCTTTGCGGAAAAGTAGATGAAAATCGATCATTTTTTAAGTATTCGATACAATTCATATCGTATAAAAATTGAGACAGAAGATAGGTTAAAGTTGTATTGCGTTGCAGGTTGATTCCCAAGTACAATTACAATGTTTAATAGAACTTGTATTTTAGGACGTATCTTCGGAATGTAAGACAAAGCGATATATTAGAGTTCATTCTCTCCGAAGTTTATGTGTATTATGTCACTCACGAGAAGTTTGCCTCGTTACAAGATCTGAAACTCAAGCGAAAGTTGGGGAAATTTTGGCTGACTTCCTCGATATCTCCCAGTCACTCACGAGCAGCATACTTTCTTAATAGAAGTTCATTTGTTAAGTTACTTCCTTCTACAAATATGTACACAATTTCTACATTTTCTCGATAATTAATAAACTGCTGGTATTTTAAACAAACGCAAATGTAATGCAACGTAATATCCATAGGGAGTCCTTTTTAATTAAAAAGTAATATATTCCAAGCAGTAAAGTAAATAAATCTATTTATCGTAACATCTAACGAATGAAATAAATGAACGAAACAAATCTTCGTTTTACTTCCATTTGCTTGACTTGTTCATAAAAAGTCGAAATTGCGTAAACTCTCGTTGTCTAATAATTAATAATTTTCCTTACCAAAGGATATTAGATTTTCAGATCAATTTTTCTTCCACCTTCTCCAACATTCAACATTTATTATATTTTTTCGTTTGAAATTTATCACAGCCCTGTCCGACGGTGTCACGCAGTATCTACGTTTCGTTCATCCTCCAGCACGAAATTTCCTTTCCATTTTCATCGATCCGGAGCGCCATCAATTTTTCTTCGATTCTCTTTGGGGCTCATCTTAACCTAAAAACCTCGAGAAGTCTCTCGATCCAAAGTAGTAGAGAGATTGCAATGGGGAAGTGGCCAGAATTTTTCATACTACCATCCATCCCATAGCTAAGAATTTTCCTTTCGACCGTTGGATGCGATCGATTTTCCACTTCGCCAGAGGGACATAGACTCCGTAATGCAGTAAGAGGATTGAGCCGTAGAGTCTCGCGTATTCGTCGAACAAATTAATATTCCAACAGTTTCTCAAACCTTACCGAGACCTACTTACCCTTAGGTAATACAGTTTCCGCCCACTTGTACTCAATTTTCCACGTCACAGACATCTTCGACTCGATATCGCTATCTTCTGTCGCCATTTATATGGTTAATTCTACTACGACCTCCGTATTAGTACAGAAAATGAATGAGACTACAGTAATGTTAATCTCAATTTCAATGGAATTGTTTCGTCCTAATTCAAACGAATAATTACGATACGCGATATTTTCTTTGGTATAAGTATTATTCGAATTATGGAAATGGAATTATTTCGACCGAGTGTTATCGCTGGCGATAAGGTCGTGTTGAGAATAGCAAATGCCTGATCAAATCGTTTTTGCTTCACTAATTTTCTGATTAATCTTGGCGAGTTCGTTACTAGTCTCGATAGTTTGGTCAGAATTGTTACGAAGATCCGGAATGAGTGGTTATTTTTTAGTATCGTCAGAACTTCCATAAAATTCGTATCTTTTTTTTTAACGCTCGAACTATCACAGTGATCACGAAGAATTTATAATACATGAAATTCGTAGTTTTTCGTAGAAATTTTACAAATTTCATTGAGAGTATGAATTACAGCTAGAAGCTTGCCCGACGATACCCTGCAAGAGCCTTGCGCAAATACAATTGCGGATGGACAACGTGGACGTCGATATCGCAATTTTATCTGCGTGTAACTGTAGATTGTTTTATCAGTGACGCTTTCGTAACCACAGTTAGTGTCCGAAGACGCGATTTAATGATTATAGTCGGTCGTTAACGGTCAGATCCAAGTTCCAAGACGCGAGAGGAAGCTTCGATTTCCGCGTGTTCGTCGCGGTAAATCTCCTTTCGTTGGATTTATGTTCCGGAAAGTGGGAAGTTGCAGTGGGACAAAAAGCTTGCCAGAGTCGCCTTTGGATTAATGTTGGTCCGTCGAATTTATTTTCTTTTTATCTCGATTCAATTTACAAAAAGAAAGCAGATATAGCAAAGCAAGGATAAATTAACGAAATTAATAAAATAAGCGATGAAATAACTTTCAGAATTAAAGTAACGCACACACGCTATTGTATTATGACAATTACGATTGAAAGTACTAACATTGGTTGAACAAACTTTGATATGATTGTAAAAAAACTACGGCTGTCAAACTGTCAAATTGTCAAACTGTCAATGGATACGACGCGCTTTGCTCTTTATTAGGTGATTAACGTTAATTTAAACAGTGCATCTTCGAACGTAGTTCGCTTAAAGAATTGTTCGTAACCGAATTCGGCGAGCCACGAGCTAAATTACCCTTAGCTTCGCTCAAATAGCCTTACTTTAATCTACCAGAAACTGAAAGAAATAGGAAGAGGGAACATGGATTATTAGCGATGAAGAGAAGATTCGCAAACGATAGAAACCGACCTTTCCCCTTTCTGCTTCTCGAAGGACTCTTCTATCCCATTGGCTTGGTATTCCTTTAAGGACAGCACCTTTTACAGGGGCTGTTGAACTCGGCCCAGAAAAGTCGACTCCTTGCAAATTTTTCTCTCCAACGAATATAGAATACTTAGAAGGAGAAGTAGAACGAGAAAAAGTACAACGAATGCAAAAGGTTGGAGGAAGACGACACAGGAAAAGAAGGTTGAAGGAAATAGAGAGAAATGGAGACGGCAGCTCTGAGGTCGTATAGCCCGATTCATACGGCCCTGGGCAGTCTATACGCATCGCGTGCACCGCGCATAATGCAGCTTGACGATGTCTGAGAGCACAGAGCATGCCTCTATTCCCTCTCGACAGAAATGGCTTTGTGCACTCCCTTAACCGCTCCCGCCGTCTTCCGTTTTCGACCTCCCTCTCTCTCTCTCTCTCTCTTTCTCTCTCTCTCTCTCTCTCTCTCTCTCTCTCTCTTCACTCTATCTCTCGCTTCTACTCTCGACCCTTTGCTCGGTCATCGTCTGAGCTGAAACTTATGTCGTGCGTTGAAACAGTTGGCCCGATTCGCCTGTTAATTCACTCGAGGCTAATATCGAACCGAGCAAAGCAGTCGAAGTGCGTTTTGGTGTACATGGATGCGGGTATAGCAGAATTCGGGTGGTATTTTGATCTAGCTTCGACGGTTTTCGATAAATTTCTATTGGTTCGAAGGGCAAGGTATTACGGAGTGGCGTTTCAAAAATAGCAGCATTCTAACGTTGATGTAGAATGGATAGGATAGGATTTATGAGCGAGAATATTTTACTTAATTTAGCGTGGCAAAAGCGTAGATTCCCGTATATAATATTCGATATTGGCGTATTTCGAAATTAGTTGCACCTGTTGTTGAATCATCCTGTACATATACAGAATCGATTTGAACTATCAGAGTAGGCATTACGTTTCAAAATCAGTCGCGCTGTTATGACATTCATTTCCGTAAGCCAATTAGTGATAAAGAGGATTGGATGCTGATATATTATACATACGATCCACGAACGAATAAAAAGTTAAATTGCTCGTAAATCCTCTGTTAAATCAATCTATAGACCATACAAATTAACAATCACTACGTATAACCAATTATTACATATTTTCTCTATATTAAAAATGTTTTGTCTCCATTAAAAACAGCTTACAATTCATTATATTAAAAATCAAATTAAAAACGTACCTATCATTTTACGAATGTTCTACTTTTGAATCAGCCTGTAGGACAAATAGGCTTGCGAAAGCGGAAACGGTAAAACTGTTACATTTCGGCCTCACTAATTAGTCTAACGGGAAAATTAGAGGTGGAAAAAAAGAAAAAAGGGAAAAGGCTGGGAAAAAGTTTGGTTTTCGTGTCTGCACGTGGGCGGGCATCTTTTCTGGTCGCGCGAGTCGAGTGGAGTTTTGCGTCCGCAAAAACGAGACGTTAATGGGGAAAACTTTCGGCTTGTCGGAGTTGCCGCACGGTATTCCGGAAAATCGTGATTATTTTTCGTTGCCCTGACCTCGACGTCGACCATTACGAAAAGCAAAGTTCGCTTTTCTGTTTTCGTTGAATCCCGCGATGCACCGAATGCATCGCGAGCTAATTGAAATTAGCGGCGATCCTCGTTTTACAAAAATTCCTAACCAACCTCTCTATGCTCGAAAACCAAACAACTAAAACCAATGGAGTTTGATGAACAAATAAAATTTCGAAATACAGAACGTTGCAAAAAGAAGCGTATGAAACTTCGTAAGTTTATAACGAAAACTTATGTTAACGAGAAACTTGTGATTCTGCTGAAAAAAAAGGAAATTCTATAAATCCACAAACTCTTAAAATTTTCATCGAGACATTCTCTATTTTTCTAATAGAGAACATTCAAATTTTATTATTCGACGTTTTTAGTATTTCAGTCACATTCACTTCCTGCAGATATTCAAAAGTTTCGAAGCGTATAAAATTCCTAACTCTTCTTCATTTTCCTTCGATATAATTTCGAAACTTTCTACGTGCAATGAAATTTCCCGAGCAACTTCACAGACTCACCCAACTCAACCACCGTGATCGTTCGTTAAATCGACAATTTTTGTGAATTTCACGTATTCGTCGGACAGGTCGACGCTTATCTGTTTCATACAGCCTCGCGTTGATGTTAATCGTTCGCTCGTAATCGATGTAATCGTATCAATGTCTAAGTAGTTCATTACAGGCACCACAATTTGCGTCACGCTGAAGATTTTACGTTCACTCCGAAACGATCTTGCTGACCTAATTAATGGTGCAGAAATGGCAGGATTCGTCACCGGTGAAATTTCACCGAGTTAACTGTCAAGGGATAACGCGTACTCGTCCTCGATTCTCTGTGCGTTTGCATCAGGAATGCACGCAGTGAAATATACCCGAAATTCGTGTATGTAGTCAGACCGACCGGTTAATATTTTCTCTATAACCACTCTCGGTTGAGCGATGTTTTTTTAATTTTATAGATAATTTATACATACATACATATCGTGTTTATAAATATTTTACAGTCTATACGAACAATGATCCACCAAAAATATTTGAATTTCTATAAACATTTTTCTACTAGTTTTAAATTTTATCGATAGTCGTAAGTAAATTTTAAGAAGTTTCATGTGGCACGTTTAATATATTCGTAAGATATGTCCTCGCGAGTCTCGTATACGTTTTTCAATAAAAAAGGAAACAACTCGTACAATATGAAATATCTCTTGTTTCGCTTATTTGCTCCGCTTCTTTAAAATTCACTTTTAAGGATACTAGAATGGGATTTTTTCCATGAAACTACTTGTAGCGATATCGAACAAAATTTACACTCGATACGAGCCGGTTTCGAGAACGCTTGGTCGAAGCGCGATATCAAACGTTCGCTTTGAGTTTCGAGCGCGCATTCACAGATTGATCCATTCGTGTTGCCGCGATCCTCTGTATCGGACTCACAATCGCGTTCAACGTCGCCGAGATGCACGTATTTCACCTTGTGTCCTTACTCTGATCGTCGATGAATATTTTATAGCCTAAAATGCAAAGTTCTGTCAAGGAATACTGTTTCAGATTTTCTCGTTACTCAATTTCTTGGAAATTGTAATTCTATCTTGGTTTCATTTTTATCGGATACGAGTTAAAAATTAATTAACACCGATAGGTTTTCTATCATAGTCGCAACGGAATAAGTGATATTTTACGAAATGTAATTTATTTCATCGAGCATTCTATTTGACATAAAATTGTAAAATGTCTGTAAACTACAACCTGTCACGTGTGCCAATTCATTGATATTACTAGTAGACTGCGGAGATTTATGAAAATTCATGGTTTTCTCATATAATTGTTGAGAATTGTGGATCTTAATCGGCGAAATAAATGTATAGGAAAACTTAGACTATACTTTGAATTCATATGAAAATAGTTTCAAATTTATTTAATATGTAATTTACAAGATCTTCGTCGGTATACATTTGCACGCGACTCAACACTCTCTTTGTCTCGCCATCTTCCATACCAGACTACTAACGAAACAGTTGCATTCATCCGTTTCACGAGACGCTGTGCACGCACGTACTTCCACATACTCATACTCATTTATATGTATCTACTACGCAGCTAATCTAGTGTAGCACACAAAATTACACATATCTCAATAATAACAAATAAAGGAATTGATTATACGATAGAAAGAGATCTACGAATAGTATAACGAGTTTACTTTATTTCTGATATTTTATATATTTTTATACGTTATGTGTACAGGATCGTACATTTTTGTGTCTTTAAATTTCCCATAAACGCACATCCGTAGTCTAATTGCTAGCTTTTAAATGCAAGAAAGCTCGAAAGATGAGATTTTGGTTACACCTCACGGCATAGATAGCAATTTTTCTGATACGCTACTACGCGCAGTAACGTTTCATATCGTTGTTCTGTCGCGTTTACGATCTGCTCGTATCAGGACAACGATCTTTCACGCTAATTCCCGTCGGTACTTTTATCGGTATCAGGTGCATCGTAAAGCTCGCCACTGCTACAGCTTCGCTGTAAATTAGCGTGCGAGCCGTTTTCCCAGCGCGAAATCTGCGAATTTTTATTGGCTGTGTGCATTTCGCGTCGCGTAATCGGATTTTCTCGCATTAGGCATCGTTCTACCATCCTGCGTACCTTGTTCACAGAGGAAAAATGTTCGCGAGTGGTCACACCAGGAACGGTTGACTAATTATCTTGGTTAATTAGAGCGGTGGAACGTAACATACACGCGGTTAAATATAATGACCGTGTGTTTCATCCGAACTACACGTATCTTGCAGTCTTTATGTAACAGAGGCGCTTGTCAATTTTGTTTTCGGTGGTTTTTCATCTCTAACGAGGTGTTGCAATTAGAAAGGATCGACGAGTTACTGCTATGTTAACGATCATAGAGACTTCGTAATTGGAAGAGAGATTCGCATTCGATGTTTCCCGAGCAGCTGTTGCTCTGCACTTCGCAATCCTGTTATCAAGAAGTATTGTTTTACCCTCTTCGGATAAAGGAACATGCAACTCGCTGCTCAACTCACGGCTTTTAGCTATCGATTATATAATAATGTCCAAATTTTACTACTTCTAGAGCGACTTAAAATGAAAATTATTCAATGTTTTTTTTATAAAAACCGATAATGAAGATCGTTGGTATATTATATATTTTCTAAGATTCATATCATTACATAGATACGCTTCTTGAAAGAGCATAAATTTCTTTCAAGCATTTTTCAGAAATTCAACTTTTACACGCTCCAATTTAGCGAGACAACCTATATATTTTTCTTAAAAGCAATTTTATTAAAGTAGCCTATCTATATACACCAAGTGATTAAATATAATTACAAATTATACAAGTTGTCTCCTTTTTCTTTATTTTTCTATATTTTTCATCCGCAAAGATTTCTACTTCACCGTCTATACATTACCAAGATCAATTCTTCAACTTCTACTGTGCCATCTATCAAAATCTGCCCACATACCCTGTGAACCTTGGTCGATCCATTTTCCTGTAGTCGCCTCGCAAAATTCCCTATCGAACAAATTATCTCTCTGTCGATCGAAAATGCATTGTCCCTCCGATGTTTTTCTCTGCTTTTTGCGTTTAAAGCAAATAGGACGACGATGCGTCCGCCTTTGTTCTTCGCGATCGGATCGTAGCGACGCGAACAATGCCGCGGGCCAAATCGAATCTGTAAGAAGCGCTCGTGGAAAAGGAAAGCGTCGTTAATCCCGTCTTCGACGACCCCGATTCCAACGTTCGACCGCTTTTACTTGCTTTCGGATCCTCATGGGAATGGAATACGGCGACCGATCCACCAATCTGCCGACCGTAATCACCTCGATGACAAATTCGCCGACCTACAAACTTTAGAAAACTTACGGATGATCCATTAGCCGCGAGCAACGATGCTTTGCAATTTTGTTAACAAGTTTGCCGACAAGATAACTGACTCCCCCGCAACATGACGCATCGGTCGGATAAGTTGTCTGGTTTTAAGCGTCGCGATTTGATTACGGGAAAATTGCATGTTAAATTTGCTATATTTCTGTATTCCTATTTCATTCTTTTTTTTTTTTTTTTGCAGTATACCGTGAAATAATTTTATTACAGTCCACTTATATTTTCCAAACAATGTCAATGTTCGAACCACGCATCTGCGAAGCAAAAATTTACGAAACAGTGAAATTGTTTTCGCCGTAATATTATCACCAAATATCGCTTGACATATTTTATTTTAACATTTCGTTCGATAAATATTTTGTTCGATATTTTATAACTTAAAACCAGTTTCTGCTGTGATAGTACGGAGAAAGTGGAAGCAAAACGCCGCAGAAGTACATATTCCTTTAAACACCGCCTCCAATTACACGAATCAAATCCTACTATCAAGCTCCGATCTTCTTCTCTTAACAACTTCCTCCTGCTGCGAAACACTTGGTGAAAGTCTTCGGCAATCACCGGCATGTACCCTGTAGAACTCGTTAGTTTCTCATGGACCAACTTAAACATAATCACGGGGCTTGGATTTTCCGTCGGGGAGCATCCGTTCTGCTTTGATCTCGCCGGTTTCAACCGCTTTTCGAGGAATTTCGCTCGAGGACGATTCGCCAAAGGTGGTAGAAAGGAAAAATTCCGCGGAACGTTCGCGTTACCAAAGACATCCCCGAGGGTCCATTAACCTTCTGCGAGGGCTGAACGGGACGGAGGGAAAAATAAACAGACGTGGAATAGGGCGAAGGACGGAGAATGAATAAGAAGGAGGAGAAGATTGGAAGGTAGGAGAAGAGGGTGAAAAGAGGGTGGTTGGCTGTCGAGCCTGGCGATGGCGTGTCTGGATATCGATCCTGGTTTCCGGAATGTTACCACCGTGGCCCAGCTTTCTAACCCTTCCCCGTGCGTGTTCCCGACTCGTGTAAGCGTACGCGTGTGGTGACGTCGGCAGATTGCTCAGGTGAACGAAAGGGGAGCACGCGTCGTGTCAGGTGTGGCGACGCTCGTATCTTGCAGAGGCACTCGCGTGCATGAAACTTTCGATGCATAGAGACAGACAGAGAAAGAGAGAGAGAGAGAGTTTGGCAGTATATGGTTAGGAAAGGGAGAACTCGTAGGCTTCATGGGTAGAGGGATGTTTAGGGACAATCGAGATAATTTTGGATTAACAGATGGAATTGACGGATTTCTTTCTAACGAGAAGCGAACGATTGTTGTTAAAATTACTGTTAAGATCCGTTTGTTTTACATATTTATATAGTGTTTCAATTCTTTAGGAAAAATTCATATAAAATGTTGCTCTTAACCCCTTCCTTTGCAATATCGTAGTATCGTCGTGACATGATCGTAATTTAACAAAAGCAAATTTTACCTGCGGTAAAGTTGAATTTCAACATCGGTTTCTGTTATTCAGACAGAGAATAACTAATTATAAATTGTGTAATATTTTCCAGATTTTGCAGGTGACACGGTATTATACCAGTAGATAACCAATACCGACTCGAATAAACTACTTGAAAAATAATGAATCAGAGGATTAATGTATTAAGTACTGGTAAAGTTCTCGGCGAAAGTCACTCGTTCTGTGCGAATATAAAATATAATCTGCGGATTTCGTGGCGAAACTCTGGCCACAGAGAACTTGCAATTACAATTATTTTTCTCCTGCTTCTTTCAACCGGTAAAAAATAGTGCAAGTTGCTTGGTCCTCTGAAATCACGGTTCTCATGCGGGACCGTTTCGTAAGATCAAAGGTCAGGTTGTAATTAACCGTGGCGGAGGGCAAAGGTTCAGCTTCCTCGCGGTCCGGCCTGAATTCCAGAGCGAAACGATGAGAAAGGTTGCGTGGCACGCGTAATTAAACCTCGAGGAAACCCGATTCAAGTTGGCGGCGCAAAAAAAAAATTCTAAATAGAATTTCCAGACCGCGCACTGATGCCGGCGCGAAGGAGCGTGGGCTCGCGTGTTCACGAATATACACTGATTGCATGCTCCTGGACATGTTCCATAGGAACAATATGCACGCGTGCAAAAACGCGACCAGCGTGCAGAATGCAGAGTAAACAGAATCGTGCTTGCATTATCTTGCAAAGCGTCCATGATAACACACGGAAATATCGCTCCTGTTTCGGTTCATTTTCGATTCATTCTTTGGAAGTGCTACTGAAATTTAAAAAGTCGATGGTCAAATGGAAATATCAAACTTTGAATGTTTATAGTAGAGTTTTGTGCAAAATTTAAATATTGATAAATATATATATATCGAGTGGTAAAATTGAAATTGTAAAATGTTTTATTTGCGGTGTGAGCGTTGCTTTGATAAAACTATCATGATATCATGATACACGGTAAAATGTTAAAAATAATTTACTTAGGCAGTGTTTGTCAGTTATGTAACATATAATATAAAGTAGGAAAGTTGAAAAATATAGAATCCAGTAGATTAAATCCGAATAGATGAAATCTGTCTGATCATAAACGATTCTCTACTACCTGCGCTTGTTTATTTTATTTATATCTATATGACTCTATTGAATTCTTATATCGATCAATATACTGAATTAATATTTCATGCGATAGAATCTAATAGATGAAACATGAAGTCCGCCCGATTATAGTCTCTTATTATTTGTATTCTTATTCTTTTATCTATCTGTAACGTTTGTCGAATTGTTCAACGATATCCCGCGATATCTTTCTCTAGAATCAATTTTTAATAAACGTTGACAAAGCTGGATAAAAGTTTCAAAGTTCAAACTTCATTCATTCCCGCGCAAGAACTTCGGAATATGTTCCGTGAGGCTCGGAGAATAACGAAGTTTAAAAGAAACTTGGAGACTATTCCAATAAGAAAGCTCCGCTGCAAACCAAATTTATCGAAGAGTCAAGAATTTCTTCTATACGAACATTGAATAAGTCTCAACACCATGGAACGAATCTTTATGATAATCTTGAATGAATTTAAAGGAATAGACAATACGAAAGACACAAAGGGCTTAAGGAAGTCGTACAAGTGTTAAAGGAAGTTCCATTCATAAGGATGGAAGGAAGCTTGAAAATTCATGACGGTGACACGTCGTAAAATAAGTGCGCGCGATTTTCGCGTAGTCGACGGTGTCGTTGTGGCCTCTACAAAGAAATCGGCCGTCGCACAGACGATAACCTCGGTTTTCATCGACTTGGCCGCTCGCCAAAGGAATCTGCTTTAATATCGCGTGACGTGTACCATGTGTGCGTATATATACATACATACATATATATATGTGTGTGTGTGTGTGCGTGTGTATGTGTATCCAGGAGAATTCGACGGAAGAAAAGGGGAAAAGGGGAACAGGTGTGTAGATGTGAGCGTATATTTGTGTTAAGTTCTCGTTTTGACAGGGGGTTGAAATATTACGTAGTTTCTATGTTGCAATCTGTCGTTACTTATCTCTATCTTCTGCTCGATAACCGGTTCTTCTGCGAAGCATTTTCGATAATATTCCGTGATCGTGTCCTTTCTATATCTATCATCTAGCTTCCAGAGAAAGATGTGATCTCGTGCGTGAATCGAGAGATCTGGTGCATGCCGATATGTCGGATAAATGAATATAGCGTTATTTTTTTCGATTGCTACAAGCAATTGAGCATATCTCCCCTTGGATTGTTTTTCGGTCAAACGAATCCCATACAATATACATTCGAAGCGTGCACTATGGAAATACGTCTCTCTCGATCGTCAACTCGATTTAATGAAACGTTAACAAATGTGCAGCGGCCATTCGAAAACATTCAAATGGCGGTTTAATCGTTTTTTAACGCGGAATATATCGACGAAGTCAGCTCCTACGTATAACGAACCAGCCTGTAGAATGTATCTCGCTTAATGTACCGCATATTCACCGTGCGCTGAATGAAACACCTCTCAATCATTAAAACGACGATTTACGGGAACGTGTAACGGACGCATAAAAATCGTAGCAACGAAAATGTTTTGCACCGTCCATGCGCCTACGATAATTTCGACGATCGAGCGGAACGTAGAATCGTCGAGAAGCAAACCTTTGGCGTAGGGAAGAGAAAGAAAAAAACAGGTGTCGATTATTGCGTTTGGAAATTCATTTCGTCTCGCGTGCTCGCCGACTGTTTTCGAAATAATCGGCACTCAATGCGCGGGATAAACGAGAACATCGGCGAATATCCGTATGAATATTTCATCGCGTTGCATTATTATTCCCGGTATCGCAAATTAACGATTTAACGAGCGGCCATCGCCGGCCCGACGTTTATTTAGCAATTACTCGTTCCGGTTGGTCGATTGATTCGATCGGTTCTTGTCCGTCTCGTAGCTTCTGCCAACTTTTCTCCATCCTTCCAAGTTCCATAGAACTTTTCTAATGAAAGTCAATGCGACACGAAACTGGATAAGTTTCGTAGAAATTGGACATTTATTAGATGGCGTATTAATTGCATGAGAATTCCGCGAATCTTCTATTATCAAAGTTGGTATAGATATATCGATGAATAATTTAGCTAGCGGATTACAATTTGTACTTTTAAATCAATGCTTTAGATCTATGATCAATATATTGGAAAAAGAAAAGGAAAATCTTAATAGCACAAAGAGAAAATCTAATCTTGTCTTTTCTTCGGATTAAGAAAACATACCGTGAATTCTTTTTTAATAAAATTCCATCGAAAGGAGAATCTTCATTAATTCTTCAGGAAAATATTCTCCCAAGATTAATCAAATAACCCGCTCTAAAAATATTAAAGATTCAATAAGCACGCAGGGTATAAACATTCGTCCCTTTCATCTTTGTATTCATCGTTAAATTGCGCTTCTTAGAAACGTACGTGTAAAGGAGAATCTTCATAAACTGTTTCAAAAAATACTCTCCCATAAAAAACCAAATAACGTCTCTCAAAACATGTAAAATCTAATAAACAGGCAATGTATAAATATTCTTTCTCGTCTCTCTCTCGTTGTCCAAGGACGTTTCTCGCCCTCTCGATCCATGTTTTTCCGAATAAAATCCTTCCTACCTCGATGTACTCGTAAACTCTTAACGATTACAAGAATATTCATAAACTCGTGAAAAAGCTAATCGCTCAATCCAACGAACTACTGTCAAAATATGAGAAATCCAATAAATATCGCGATATAAATCTTATTTTCCAATTTTTTCATCATCAAACGTTTCTCGTAGTCTCGATCCTTTTCTCTGTCGTTCCATCGACGAATACGTATTTATTGCGCGTCTCACCGAAATTTCTCTGTTCTTGGAGCTGCGTAGAATTCGTATGTTGTCAGGGGACACCAGGTTTCCGCGGAAGTGAGTCGATCAACGTGCCGAAGGGGCGTAGGGGCGAGGATCGAAACGGTTCGGAATTAATTCCCTTGTTATCCCAATAACGTATGCGATTCGATCCTTGCTCGCAACAACGTCGTGAGCGCCGGCTTGCTGGTTCATTATCGAGTGCAAGCCGGCTTCGAATAATGCCGCGTACCTGAAACGCTACTGGCAATTAGGAGGTTTACCTGCGCCTCGGTAGTCGTGAACGTCGAAGTCGAACTCGAAGTTTACCATTGCATCGCGTCAAGTGAACCCTGTTACGGTTTAAACTCGGAGATAGGTCCAAGTTGTCGGCGCCGTTTGGTTTGATTACGAGACAGCTTCGATATCGAGCGAATTGTTATGGTAAAGATCAGAGACCTCGTTGTACGTATCTCAGTTCTTACGGAGAGATTTAAATGATTTGCAGATAAAAAATGGTTTAGGTGATTTACGACTACAGCAAGGTTTAGGTGCGTGTTATTGCACGAAGATTTGTTTCGCTTGAGAATATGAAAGTTCATCCATATTACGGATAGCTTCTGAAGGTAATTTCTCTGAAGGTAATTTCTGAAGGTAAATTTAAAAAAGTAAAAATCAGCTGGAACGAAGCGTCGAATGCCGCTTGGACTGTGAAGGTTTAACGTTTGTATTGCGTACTCCTAAGCGTTCTCTATATTATGTTTGTGTTTTTCTTTTATTCTTGATACTATACACACGAATTTTATTCTCATAAAATATTTCTTTACTTTCGATATCTTGGTACGTATTATATACTTCTTTGAGTATCTTTTGACACGATATTAAAGAGCTGCCGTGATATCCTATGCTTATTATAGTCGTAACATGTATAAAATTGAGGATATTAAATACAAAACACGATCTTCCTATCGGAATTTTTTATCCAATTTAACCTGCAACATATTCAATGCAAAAAACAAAAAAGTATAATAAGAGCGGTAAAATCACGTTCTCGGGAGATTGCTCAACCTTTAATCCAGCTGCACTTGCTTCTGCGAACGCTTTTCAATTTTCCTTCCCTCATCCTCTACACTCGAGGCCGCTTTCCACTTTAGTCGACCGAACCGATTAATCGAAAAGGCCCAAATGAACCAAACCTGACAGACAGACAGAGACTGGCTCGTCTCCAAGAACTACTTCTCTACGTCTACGTCTACTTCCTACTACGAACGATCGAGATGTTTCTATCCACGAGATCCATCGAGAATTTGTAACGTTTCGAATCTTGAAAAGCACGTGCTCCATGGTTGCTTGTGATTATGCGCGCAAAATTCACCGCGAGCGTAGCTTTGACGTATGAAACGGAGGATAGACTCGTCGGCGCGCGACATAGGGTGCCTTTAATTTCGTTAAGAGCAGTAATTTCGCCCTGTGGGAAATTGCGCGTGTCTCGTCTTCGGAATTTGACTGTCACGCGAAATTTACACGACGACTCCACCGTGTCTCGTCTTCCTCTCTGGTATTCCAAGGCTGAATAATTTTGTTTATAATTATATTTTATTACTTACAGTTCGTTATGTTCATAGAATTTATCAGAAGAAGAAACTATCGAATTTTTCATTCTCCGACAATATCCGCGAGCAAATTCGATCGAAAAGTCCAACAGGTTTTCATTTAAGAAGATGAGATCACGCTACTCTCTAATGGATATAATCACGCGTAAATAGCATTAAAGATACGTACAAACAGCATCAATTTAGCATCGATAGGTTTTCATTTTTACTTACTTTCACACATTACATGAAACCTGAGAGAAAGTTTCTTTTCCGAAGATAGAAAATCGTCAACTGGCATCCACGTAATGGCAATCAGAGTTTCTCGAAAGCAAGAGGAAATTATCATATATCTTTCGGAATTCTGCATATTACTCGGCAAAAAGGCTTTCAACCTGTCCTCGAAAACAAGAATGATGAAACGTTTCATTACAAATGATTCGCTCGGAGAGAAACAAGACGCGACGAAACGACGAATTAATAGAATTTACATGCTCGCGCGTTCCTGTCTGGCTTTTTCTACACGAAGGATACACGAGAGTAATTTTTCGACGGCTCGTTTGAATTATCGGGACAAGATTCTTCGTAATTCGAATCATTCTTCAAACTAATTGCACCTCCGCAGCGACCGCGAGGAGATTTCTAAGAAACGAATTAATCGCTGACTACATCAGAAGTTCCGTCGCGACTCGCTTAATCCGACTTTTTAAATTTATTGACGCTAGAACTATTGCAGTAGAGAACGAGCAATGGCTACTTCTCTTTTCTTTTATGAAAATTTTATATATTTAGAATGATACAGAGTCTTGTTCAGAAGTTCTAGTTTTAGTTTTTTCATTAAGCTTCGGTATTATATATATTTAATATAAGTTATCAAAATTTAATTATATCGGTTTTATAGCATAAATTTGAACACACAAGCGTAATATACGTTGCGCAGTTTCTTTGGTAGAAATTTCAATCATCGGTGCTTATATTTCAATCTGTTAAACATTTGTCATACATCGAATTATTCTGATTTCACGGTTTATTTCTTGAAACAACATTTTGTCACCAAATGAGTAGAATATCCGTTTGCATCGCCACTTCGTTACGAACGCGTAAAATTCTGATTTAATTCGTGATATTAAAGCTGAACAGATGAATGAACTAGGAAATTCGAAATTTCCATTTGGCGGTTATTATTCGAACATAAGGGACAATTAGCTTCTTGGTTAATGGAAAGAATGGTACGTTTGTACAGATTTTGATGGATCGAAACGAAACACAACGGTCAAATACGCGTATACACGCGCGCTTCTGTGAATAATTCTCGTTACAGCAAGCCAAGCATCGAGAGATCGTTGGAAAATTACATGCAGGACCAAATTGCAATCGAGTTCAGCACCCGTTAGTGATTTGACGGATATAATGACGGTAATTTAACGGCGAGGCTGGCAAACGCGAAAATTTCAGGAGTCAACGTTTTCAATTCCGTGATTTAACTGAGCCACCCAAATGAATTTATATTGCACGTTCCGATATTGGTTCGAATTTAGTTATGCGGGGACAAACACACTTTTATACATTAGCAATCGGCTCGATTCGCCGGTTACGTGTATCGACGTGAATTTTGAAAAATTTATGCTTTTTACGCGCGTAAAAGATCGAAATATCAAACGAAAAATAAAACACGAACAGGTCGTGTAAAATCATCGCCAAAAAGATGAAACATTTTTAATACGTGGCAAACGCGACACACGCCGGTCAAGCTCGTTCAGATTATTCGAGTTACCTGAAATCAACAAACTTGAGAGAATTTTGTCAAATTTAGTGAAAGAACCATCGTAGTAATACGTAATTGTTTGATAAGACATTGGATTAGAAAATTACCCTCGTACGGAACTGTTACTTATCGTGAATTTTCACTCTGGTCTCCAATTGCTAAGTATAAAAGTCTTTTGTTTGTAATCTCGTTCTAAAAAATTCTCAATTTCCCAAGACAACTTCTAAACTTTGTTCGATCATCCACAGACGTGTAACTCTCGACCCTCGTTATTTATCAAGCACGGTTGTTCGACCGTTTCACGGAGAGACGCGTTCGCGGTATAACGCGTCAACGAGAGTCGTAAATTCTCGTTACGATACGATAATCGACGCCACGAATCAGTCGATCTCCTGTTTCGGTTAAGATAATACGGCTGGTTGAATGATTATAACACCGAGCTAATAGGTTAAATACTTTATTTTTTAAACTTTATTTCCAACAACTTCGAACACTTGAGTATTTGCGCGTGTAGAAGTTTTCTCAGCGAAGCAGATGTGTTCAGATCGCAGAGTTACTAGCAAGTAGTTCGGTAACGGTGATGTCGGGGAGGAAAAAAACCACTGATGGATGTGTCTAGAGTATGAGACGAGCGGATTCGTTAATAGTAATTTTCGTTAAGAAAGCGAGCGCAACAGACATCGCTGCTAATTGGATGAGAAAAAAAGTTAGTGGGTGCTGGCCGCCCCCGACCAAAGGTCGCTCGTGGATGACATTATGTTGTTTTCCCGTGTTTTCCTGAAATGAGCAATAACCCTAAGGAACCTTTCGACTTGAAAGATACTCGAGCAACCTAAGGGTCTTGATTGTAAAAAATGTTAAAATTTATGACGGTTCTTGGGATTATTGCGGCTTCGAGTAAAGATATTTAGACGTCTGGCGATCTGCTTTAACCGAGGGAAGGAGCTTGGTTTATGTGGAAGGTCACGGACGTGACAACGGTTATTATTTGATTGACTGAAATTGATATTTGCCGAAGCAAATAGTATTTCCGTTAAATATACCATAGTGAGCAGAAACTCTATGCACGAGGTAGCCGCGAACGATACGACCTTCAGGGTTGTCCTCGTCTGCTATGCGGAGAATCTAAAAAGCCGCCACGTCCGGCCCTCGTCTTCGTTCGAAGGTCCCATGAAATTCCGTTTCGATTCCGCCAGAGGATCTCGGCGTACACGCGCTTCACCGACGACATTTCCTGCCAGTCGAGGCTCTTGAGGAATTTTTATTGAACATCTCCCTTGAGACTGAGAGAGATAGAGAGGGAGAGACGAGAAACGAGAGGAAGAAGAAGAAAAAAAGGAGATAGGAAGAGAAAGAGAGTAAGAGGACGAAACAGGCGACGTCCTCTCGGAGAGCGAGCGTGTCATCGATTTCGCATCAAGGACCAGCTCTCTCGATAAAGAAGCTCGATGGATCGGTCTGGCGGACTAGACAACTTAATTAAGGGACGTTTACTCTGCGACGTTGGCCCATCCTCCTTCCACGAACTGTAACTCGCGACCCTTTTGCCACCCTTAATAAACGCTCGCTCGGGTCGATGCACCGGGAAACGAGCAAGTTAACTGGGTCACGCGTCGTTTCGCCGTGTTGCACGGCTCGCCACGCCGTGAAATTAACCCCCGCGATCGCGGAATACACCTCGCGAGCAACAGCTTCGCGTAATCGACTGGCAAAAATTAAGGCACGACACTGGGAATCTTGCCAGGGGCGGATATAACGAACAGTTGCCTGTTCGAGGGAGTTTGATTGAAGCGACAGTGCGCTTCGAGGGGAAACTGGTAGAAGAGGAGGGTGTATTTTCGGGGGTATGAAATTTCACAGAGATGATAGAAATTTCGTGGGAAACAAATACGCTTCGTTTGCCAAAATAAACGTGTTACGAGAGACAATAACAAATCAATTTCATAGGAAATTTTCTTTATTTTACGAAGATAGAAGATTCGAATTTTCGGTATAATTTCTTAAGATTCTTAAGACGTAATAAGATATAAGAATGATATAAGAATATAATCGTTGAATGATCGAAAGGAATACTATCGACGGAGAGTAGAAAACCAACTCAAGACAACCGAAGTGAAATTCTAATCAACCGAGAATTTATGAAATTGATTCGTCGATGAGATAGAGAAGAAAATATTTTTTTCGAACAGACGACTCGATGATCTGCCACCTGTTAAGCTTAAAAGCGCTAGACGCATCGTTAGAGGTAGAGCGAGCGGAAAAATGGCCGACTATAAACAGCATCGGACAATATATAGGAGAGTGAAGTCGGCGTCGTAAATAACTTCGTCGAAACGAGTCGCGAGGATTTATCGCGGCGATTTTTCGCTGAAGCGAAAGGCACTCGGTTTATTTCCGTGGTAATGGCAACGAGAGATCCCTTGGACACTAGAGGAATCTCACTCCTTTCCGATTAGAACTAAAATAAAATAAAATATAATCAAAAGTATAATATCTCCATCGCGTTATCAAAGCGTTGAAATTAAATCTAACTTAAAAGCGATGATTTTTCCGTATTCCTTGAACTGAAAGATGATTCGAAATGCAAATGATCCGCGTCGTTCCTTAAACGCAATCGATCGGGTTTTACAAGCTTCGAAGCTCGTGGAATTCTCATCGAAAGGTCCTGCGAGATGTCGCGAATTACTTCCACCGCGGAATTTTCATCTCGACCTGTCGAGTCAGCCGCCAGTCCGGATAATTTCCATTCCTTCGTTTGTTTAATTATACCCGTCACGTCAAAGCTCGAACCGCGTTATCAAACTAGACCAGCGCTTATTACCACAGAAACGAAGAAAGAACCAACTTTTTCCCTTGAGCCGCTAGATTCTCTTCGACACTTTTCAAGCCGTATCCTTCGAAAATTTCTGATTGAGGGTTTAAAGCTCTTCGAAGACGACTTGCAGAGAGAAGTTTGGCAAAGATCAGTAATGAAATCGGAACTAGTTGGACCTTCGTGGTAGGCCAATTGCGATTCCAATCGATTCGAAGTCTTGAATCCAGGATTTAGAGAGCTTGAGTTTGAATTTTCGGGAAGAGATCAGGGTTACGAATACGTGTATTCCTAACGATTAGTTTCTATAATGTTCGATAAGTGATTTGAGCTGGATAACATTCTATGATAACGATTAAATGGATATATTAAAAATGAGTCGTTTATCGATACTTCAATTTATTGAACCAAACACTAGAAAAAGAAAAAATTTTGCATCTTTAACCAGCACGAAGAATTTTCCGATTTTTCAAATGAAAAACCAATAAGAGAATGTGATATAATTAAATTGTCAATCTTCTGAATGAATGGTCCAATCAATCAACGTTTCAATTTCATTATCAATTAAATAATCTCATTTTAGTTAAATCCCAGATATTTCTAGTTTTAAATCCAGATACTACGAACGCTAAAAATAAATCATCCATTAATCAAATTTTTATCTCTTAAATCAAATATCAAAAAGGAGAATATTCTATAACTAAATTCCAGATTTACACATATTGAATCTCTAGCGAACGTTGAAAACGAATCGTCGTCTCGTTCCAATTTCTCGTACGAAAGATTGAAACGCGACGGCAAAAAGTACAGAAACGAAGGGGAAGGGAAAGGGTGGACGCAGTTCGGAGAAAAGATCACGATGGAGAAAACAGATTGTTGGACGTCGGTTTAAGCCGGTTTCCATGACAGAGAACGCACATTAGCGATAGTCCGGGCGTTAATGCTACTCCAGGTGGAAACGGGAAGTGAAACTCGATGTATCGCTCGAGGGGGAAAACGGTCCGCGAGCTTTAAAACTAAACGCAGTTAAATCGAGTATGTTATGCACCGGAACAACGTCGCGTGCGGCTCAGGTATTAACGCGACGCTGTAATGTATTCGAGGTTCCGGACGTTCCTCGGCTTCTCCGTCGTTGTTTCACGAAGCTCGTGTTACCCCCTTTAATCGCCAACCAATCGAGTTTCGAGACTGTCGTGCTTCATGGAACCTGCGATCAAGGTCTCTCGGATCAGCCAATTTTGATTTAAACAAATCACTCTGCTTTCGATCCAAAGTTTCAGTGTTCTTCTTATCGCGTCTCTATTTATTCTAAAGAATACTACGACGATTAGATCGTTTGTGCAGTTAGATGGAAATATGCGAAAATACGCAAAATATACGAGATAAAGAATTTCTTACGATATTTATTCGCTTGGCAACCAAGTGATTGCGGATTTTGCCAATACCACCTAATGACAAAATCCGCAATCACTTGGTTGACAACCCCAATAGATAGTAAGAAAAATGTCCGAGTTTGACTCTTTTGCTCATGTTGGTAATCAACGATAGAATCGAGCTGTAGACGTTTGGCTTTTGTAGTTACTAAGGATATATGCGGCAGGGCTCCGCTTATTGCAAGGAAATCGTTTATGTATAGTGTCTGATCATGAACTCCGGTCGACTGAATCTACTTACCGCAACGTGAACTCGTGTACGAATGAAGTCTGGTGACATGACTTGGTCCTAGCCGAATCCGTTTAATCTGAACGTGAACTTGTATACGAGGGAAAATTATAAGTGACGGAGAGAATCTTATTACATGAGACGTTTGATGAAACACTTTTAACGAGTTCACATAAATTGAATTTTACCGCAGATAGTTTTAGTAAAAGTGATGTTTAGTTTTATTCAGATAGCAGATAGCGTACCCGCGGTGGATTTTGATAAAACTGATATTAACTTTTATCTAAATAGAATCGCGATTATACGTGTAAATGCTTACTTGTCCTCGTTGTATCGCTGTAATTACAATCGTTCACGTACAATATATTTAACTGCACATTAGAGACATTTATAATCGCTGTAATTATAATGTTAATTTTATGTTCAACAGGGGTGCGACGAAATTTTAATGAATTTTAAATAACGTTAATACGAACGGTTAATCGTTGTTTGTAGAACTTGAAAATTACTTGTTTGACAATCTCGTTCTAATCGCAAACATTTCTATTGTCTCTTTCGTTCCAACAAAACGAACCTCGTCTAACGAGAGGTCCCTTATCCTCTAACTTTCCAGCGAACTTCGACTTGATTAAATTCACCCCTATACCCCGACCTTTCCTTGGGACTTTCCCACGAATTTCCAAGCTATGGGTTCCTAGGAAAATTGCATCCGCGGGTGTCTAAGCGTGACTGAATCATTACTCAGCTCGGTGATTAAAACCAGACGGCGAAATTTCGTGCAACATAATTCCAGATCCTCTTGCGTTGTTTCAGATTTCTGCCAGTCTCGTCCTGTCCGGCTTTCCTTCCTGCAGTCAGGTGAGTGGCGTTAATATTGTTCATAGAAACGCGGTATCGTTGCTCCTACAGTATTGTCCTCTTTTTGCTACAAAATTTTGAGACGAATGAATAATCAGTAGTGAACAAAATTGCGTTATGTATTCGATGAGTAAACTGCGGATGTTAATTCGTACTCGTAGCTTTTTATAAAACTAGTTAAAGAAGTGGAATGTAAGCAGAAACTGACTTCAATTATTGAATATTATACAATTTAGAAACTTTCTATGCTTTTGCATATTATATCTATCCTACGTATTTTCACGATTCTAAATTTCTCGCAAAAGCACGAACGTTGGCGATAGACTGCTTATTAATAAATTATTCTCAATGACAAAATGCCGCACTTTGTCAAACATCAAGTACAGCAAATAAAGAAAAAGATCTGACGAAGCGGTGAATAGAAAAGAAATTTCTATAAAAATATGTGCCAACGTCTGAACAATACAACATTTTATTACGCGAACTTTATTCGAAGATATCGTAGCGGGATAATTAAAGTTTAGAGTTATGTGTATTATTCTTGGAAATTAATATGCAATTAATGATAAAAGGTAACTACGGCATCGAGAGCAAACGGCGCTACGAAAACGTTATGCGGGACGAAAACAAACACAGCATTAAGAAGCCGTATTTGCGTAGAACTGCGTGTGCATAAAGAACGCAGCTACCGAAGGTAGTTCGTCGAGTAAATAATATTCCGAGTTTACGCAGGTTCCGGCATGAACTGCTGCCTCTCGTGCAGAAATTCCTGTTCGTGTTTGACAGCTGTCTAATTACTTCCTACTTCCTGTCCAATGAACATCATCTAATAAATTTTTCCCTCAAAGATTTCAAGAAGTCTCAGTCCAATAAAATGATATTGGATAATATTTCTAACGATAGAAAATTTCTATTCTTATTATAATATATGTCGGGTTTACTTTGGAAGTTTGGGCGTGTAATGAATCTTCCTGTGAGTTGAACATTATTGTTGTATATCAGGTGATATATATTGAAGCGAATGTATTACAAAAGTTAGCAAATGCTAGCGATGATTAGTTAAGATGTCGGTGACGATGAAGTTAAGTTCCATAACGAATACACGGTCAACGGGACGACGATGGTGATTTGGCACGCAACGTAAGTACCATATATAGACGCAAGTATATAGTACGCATTGGACTAGTCGAATTGAATCCTAGTCCAAGTGGAATTGCCCTTATATACCTCTCTCCGTACCTCTCTGTATCCCTCGGTTCGATCTTTGTTTTTAAGGAAAGCTATTTAATTAATCCATATCTCTGTTAGATATACGTCTCTGCCGTGACCATGGCTACGTTCAGCGACCCGTTATGTCACTTCGAGTCCAAGTCCACTGTCATAAATCTCGGATAAACATAATCGACTTAAGTCGTAAACGACTATTTCTCAGTTTTATCATTGAAGTACGGCTATACTAAAAGTACGGACTAAAGTATCCAACCTTGCCAAACATTCCAAAAGAAAGGTCCCGATGTCCTTTCATCTCCGACATATATATATATATAATAAATTATTCTTGAAATTATCGCAGGAAAAGGTATAGCTTTTAAAACACGAAATAACAGAAAATAGTGGTTACTGTATCGCAGAATAATCGTACATGCGATCAAAAATTTCAAAGAAATTCGTGGTCGTTGCTATATGACATTCAAAACTAATCCATCTGCTAGTGGAGAAACAGCGTCAAAGAGAACGACGTGGGACAGATGTGGTTTGGAAGGAAAATGCATGCGCCTGTAACACGTTCCATCGAAAATGTATACGGCGCGCGCTCTATGTTATAGAAATGAGAAAGAAAGAGAGAACGAAAAAGAACAAGCGAGATGATTGCGTCTGAAATTGGTAGGAAGGGCGACGAACGCCGAGTCGAGTCAGGGACAGTTGGAGAAATACCCTCCGTGGGGAAAGCAATTTTTAACGACGCGTCTTCTGTCTCCTTTCGTTTCTCGAAACGCGAACCTTGCCGTAATAACTCTATACGTGACGTAAAAACGACATAAAAAATAGATGGTGCGGGGTGATTTCTTGCTCGTAAAGGAATCGAAGGGCGAGCTTCGTGATTGGAATAGTCCGTGAAGACTGTAGCGTTACGAGTTTTAGCACTTTTCAAATTGAAACGTTCCTTATCTTTCAAGAAAATTTCTTCCTTTGTATATTGTTAATAATAGAAATTTTTATTTTGAGAAAAATATAATATTCTGAGAATAATTGATCCTCGATACAGATTAGGTTAAAGATAAATTCGGAATAGATTTGGCTCTTTGGATTAAGTTTGTATTAGATTTGAATAGAGTTCGAGCTAAGTGGTTTAGATTTCGCTCAAGTTTCGCTTAAGTTCGGATTAGACATAAATGAAATCTTGATTATTCCCGTATAATAAATCACATCTTAATGGTTAAAAAAACATATGCTAAATTTACAAATTGTTCATTTCGCTATTTCTCTATCGAAATATCTCTCAAACAGAATTCTGAAATACACTTCCTCAAATTTCTCTGAATCGCATTCCGGGAAAAGAAAGGAAACCCGAAGAAATTCTGTGCCCCTAGAACGAGCCACGATTCGTCTACCAACAACGAATCACTTTTCCCTGCTATTTTTCTCGAAGCTGCACGAGCTACTCCCGCAGAGATTTCTTTCCAGGCGATCGGACGCCGTGATCCGGTCGCTGGATCAACGCTCCCCCGCCAGCGTGAAATAACACAGGAAATAATGGCGGTCGGAGGTACAACGACCGCGTGTCGCAATAAGAGGGAACGTGACAGGCGTTATCGAGGGAACGCTGTCAAGGAAAAAATCACGGACGAAGAGGTGTACCGGGTCTTTCTCGTCGAAGAACGCAGGTTAAAGAAAGGAATGGGGAGGAGAAAGAAAAGGGGTAGTTGCGAGCTAGGGGTGGTTACGGTGGTTGGCGACGGATGAAGAATGCATCGAGCAGGACTGAACGGTCGACCACGTAACGTCGCTCTTCTCGTTCCACGGACGGCATGGGCTTGGAATGATAAAGAGTAAAAGGGAAAAAGTGGGGGATTAAGGGAGAATAGTTGGGATCAGAGGGTGTGTTTCTATGTGGTGAGGGTAGAAGAGACTAGAGGGTAAGATGGGTCGGGATGATAGCGAAGAAAGTAGGTATGAAGGAGGAATTTTGTCCATCAAAATTGAAAATATTTGGTTACAGGAAACGCGAATAAGAGCGGTAAAAGGATCGATTCATAAATTCCGACAGAAATTTCTCGAGATTTCCTACGGTTAATTTTGTTTCTATGTTTTTATGCATTTGAATGATTACTTTGTGTATTTGTTCGTATATCGTTCGACTTCTTCGGTACGAGATTAGACGACGATGATAGATGAACGATGCTTGAATAGTTGCTGGCATTAGTAGCGCTAGCGTAAAAGGAAAGGTCGAATTGAAACAGATGTAATAAATAGAAGCGAAAACAATCGCTAGAAGCAGGCGTGAGAAAGGTTCGATAAAAATGCAATATGAACACGTATCGAACGGCGCGAAAGAACGATGGAAAGAGACTTGGAAAATGGGTTCGAAAAATAATAGGAACCAGTCAATGAAATTGAAACCAACGGAATAACGAACAAGTTATTCCATCTCTGGTTAGAAACAGTAAAAAGGGGGATATAAAAAGTCTGAAGAAATATGATAAAAACGTATGAGAGAAAAAAATAACAGGAAGAACGGTGAACACAAGTAAAAACGAGCAACATCGGTAGAGATAAGGTAGAAAGAAGCGACGAGCAATGAAAGAAACCGAAAGAGACGTAGGTGAATGGGAGGACAGCTTTGGTAGTAGGAAAGGTGTAGAGGTGTGTGTGCAAGCAGGCAAAAGCAAGGAGAGTCTACATCACCTTGCATTCCACTTGACGGCACTTCTGCGTCGTCGCCTGCTACTTCTTTCTACTTCCGGTGGCGCGCGCCGTTTCCCTCTGCTTCGCATCCTCTTCTCGTTCCGCTGTCGCGACGACGAATCCCGCAGGGACGTACGCAGAAGAGAAGTTTCGAGTTTCGAATCGACGAACGTCGGCTCGGCTTAACCAGCCTGACACGCATCGACGATCGCGAAAAGATAACTCCGCAACGAGGTCTCTCGTTCTAACGCCTCCAATGAATCGACGATTCCAACTCTGACGCGCCTTTCCGCGTTTGAAACGCGATGCGCGATCCAATGGTCTCTCCGTACGGAAAGCTCTGACTTAGAGACTTTCCCTGAGCTTTACCTGTGTAAGTAACGATGGTAAATGTTACCAGTCTTTTTTTTTTAAAGGAAACGATCACGGAAGGCTTCGGATCTATGGTACATTGGAAGGAATTGGATTTACTTGTATATTAAGCGTCATTAAGTGACTGTGATTAGAAACCCAATTGTAAAAGATTACAACGAATACACGGCATTTAAGATTAAAGATTACGACGTTCCAAAAGAGAAATTTTATTTCCACAAATTTATTTAGTATCACAAAGAGATAGTATAAGAATTGTAACTTGCAAGGAAGCTGGAAAAGAAAGTTCGTGGTTGTTACAATACGTGAAATTGATCAGCATGGCTCTTGAGAGACACATTTAGGTCTCTTAAGCTATCACGCAGTGCTTCAACCATCGCAATGGACGATTCAACCGACGTAACACGATCTTCCACTATAAAAATCGTCATTCTTCTGTCGTATCAAACCATTAATCAGGAAATCCTGCTGTATGGTACTAACGTAACCAACCGTTCACGCGATGTTCGCTGCTTCAGCATCGTCGTAAACGAGCGATAGGCATCGCACAGCGAGAGGATACATCGTCGAGGTTTGGTCACAAGGTTGACGATTCCCGGGTGTGTAGTAAAAGCGCGCAACTGGCACGAAAACAAACGGTCGCAGCGGCGTTTATGGGGCTTTCGCATCGATCCGTTCTCAATGCATGAAATTAAGACGTTCCTGGGCGCTATCAACGAGCTCCCAGTTTATCGTCGCGGGTCCCCAGTCGTGACCGGGAAATCTGCAATGCGGACACCCGCCGCAGACTCCGCGCGGATCGTATCCGAGCGACCAGCGCAAAAATTACGAGTCGCTCGGGGAACGACGAAACTTCCTTCGGATCCGGAAACCAACTTAGCAACCGGCGTCTATTTCTGCTGGTTGAAATGTAAATTTCCAAGTGAATGGTCTGGTTGGCCGGTTTGGGACGAGCTCGGCCGGATCACTGGTTTTGTGGCTATCTCTTGGTTCTTTAATTCATTCCCTTTCCGATGTATCTTTTATCCTAATCGAATTTGGAAAAGACAATTAATCGTTTGGCTTTTGGAAAATTAAGTGCACTGTAGTAATAAAATTGAGAAATTCTCAGAAAATTGAATCCATCAATTGGGTTTCTGAGTGACTTGTTTGTATCTTTATATATATGTGTGTGTTTTTGATAAGAAATCTAATAGTTAAATTGCAGTAAAAGAGCACATCGAAATTGGTTTATTTATTTAGTTATCAATGAACGGGTTGATTCGATGTACGTTAATTCCTTGATAGTGGAAAAACGTGGTTTCACCGTCAGAAAATACGAAGATTTGTTAATAAACAGATTTCATTGCTCGAAGAAAATGTGATACGTGATATTTAGATGGAGTGGGAGATAACGCAAGATTTAACATTGAATAGAAAAAGCTGCGAGAGTTGTCGCAAATATTTATATGTAAGACGTGCGAGCATTAGAATTAAAAAAGAGGCAGGCTTACAAGATCGAGATAAGAGATTCATAAAGGTCAGGGTGAAAGATCCCTATGCTTGGGAACTGTAGATGGAAAAGTTGTGGTGTTGAAAAGTCAAGGTGAAAAAGCTTCGTCGTCGAGAAAGCTCGAGATCGTGCGCGCACGACTTTGAGATTAAAGAACTTTGATCTTGGTAACTTTACCCAATTAGTCTCAAGCTTTTGGAAGTTCTACACGTAAAACAAATATTTCGCCTTTTTGAATTTACGAACGAGAAGTTCCAACATTCGTATACTAAAGTTGAAAACTGTTTTTTATTCGAAATCTCAGGGTTGAAAAACTGTATTCTTGAAATAAGAGTAAATCAGTGACCTTAAAAGCTAAAGAGAGCTTTCACTTTAAAGAGCAAAGCACGGAGGAACTGTAACTTTTAACAGCCTTGGGTATGAAAATTTCGAATCGAAAAAATATTACCTGGAAGCTCGATAACACAGACATCCGCGCGTTATGAAGAAGTTAGAAAAGAATAAGGGGGATATGACCGACTGTAGTCAGACATTCTTCGATCGGTCAATTCTACTATTTTTCTGCGGATTTTCCTGAGTTTCAATTTGGAATAAAATGTTACAATATCGCAATACTGCAATCTTTTTAATCAAAATATTTCGTTTACATATTTTTCACAGATATTTCTTCAATGAAATAAAAAACACAGATACAATTTCTATGTAGTGCAAAAAAACTTTTAGTTCAAATACACATCGAGGTTGACAAATGCTGCAATGTTTTTAATCGAAATATTCTTTACTACTACAGATCTATAAAAACAGAAATTTTATTCTAAATATCTGTTAGTATTTGCAAATATTTTTCCACAACTTCATTGTTATTTTCGCAAACAATCGTGCAACGTTGTCGTGTGCGTACACGCGTAACGTTCGCAGAAACTTTACGACGCGTTCTCATTGTACGATCCTGCAGCGAACAGTATTGTGTCAAGCGCATCCCTGTTCTCGTGGTAAACAGTTTGCATAATAATTTGGTGCGCGAGTTGGGCGCAGTCGAAAGGAACGAACGACACCGTTACAAGCGTCTCGAAAGATGGCGTCAACGTAAGGGAAACTTTACGAGCGAACTCGTTCACGAGTTTTTCATCTTGTGGCTGGATAGATAGCAGAAATTTCGTCTCGTTTTACGCGATCGTCCAAAATCTTTTTCCTCTGTTCGCTCCTCGAGACATTTTGGGAAATCTCGTAAGAAAATAATTGAACTTCATGGGTTAGTCGAAATTGGATTTTGTAAATTGGTCCTTTTTATCGCGCAAGTAGTAACTTGCTGGAGCAATGATTTGTCAATGTAAATTTCAATGTGGACATTGGAAATTCTCTGGCGCTATTACCAAATTATAGACAAATTCATATTAGCAATTTTTGATATTTTGAATCGATAAAATTTCGCAGAACGACAACTTGTCGATAGGAATTCTAAGATTATCTTTGACGTATTCGAAATGTTATCTTTGGAACGGGATCTCTGAAATTTGAAAATTGTTTAAAATCATCTTTACGATGCTTAACAATTCTTCAAGATTGTCTCTGAAGTACTTGAAAATTGCCCAAAGTTATCGAAACTCTTTAAATTCATCAAAATTCTCTGATGGTATTATTCATAAAAAATCATTCGTAATAACCAAATTCAAACCAATTAACGAACTCGTCACTCTACTAGTACTGAACTAGTAGCGTTCAGAATCATCGCGCAGAAAGAAATTTGTCTATAATATCGGATTACCAAAGTAACTGGTTCGAAAGTAAAGCCCGATACTCTTTTCACTTGGACTTTCCCGTTTGGTCGCGCATCAGCGTAATAAGATTCGCCGACGAGCTGTCGCCGCATTCTTCCGCATGAAATTCCTTCCATCGCGATGGAATCGTGGACCGCGCGAAAGCCTCGTAACGATCCACCCTACTTCGTCGGCAACTCTTCAACTTTTAAAAGTCGATAACAAGTTCGGTGCAACTACGAGAGTGCCTCGAATAGATCGTCCTTTTCTTCCACCCTCGTTCGTCCAACGAGTTTCAAAGTTAATCGTCTCTTTTTTCGGATGCAGCGAGTCTCGATGTTGCTGCATGTTTTCGACCAAGATAATCTTAAACGAGTACTAGACTCGGACGATTAAGAAATTATTTGCTAAATCTAAAATATCGAAGGCATAGAGAATGCAAGCTTTGAACAGATATATAGTGTACAACTTTCTAAGCGCGATAGATCGACAATGAAAGATGATTTTATGAGATGTCATTAATTTAGAGTATTTTAAGCATTGCGTATTGCGAAAGTGTTGATATTGTAAGCGTGGGATATTCAAAATATAGAATATTCCGAACATAGTGTATTTGAAGCATAAAATATTTAGAGTGGAAATTCTAAACATAAAATACTTCGAAGGTAGAATGGATCAAATATATAAAATTCCAAGCATAGGTTTTTCTAATAACAAAGTATCGTAGGTAAAGAATATTTGACGTGTAGTACATTTCGAGCATAAAATATTTTAAAATAGAGTACACTAAGCGTAGAAAATCCTAAACATAGAATATTCGGACAGTAGTGTATCGTGCGTATATAGTTATCCAAGGCAATGAATATTTCAAGTATAGAGTATCCCAAACGTAGAATATTCCAACAGTGGAATAATGTTATCGGAGTAGATTATTTGCAGTGTCAAATATCCAAAATATGGAATATCTAAGTGTAGAATATCTTAATAAAGAGTGGATTCCATGTTTAGGATGATCAAAGCATATCAAGCATGTAATACAAATTTGGGAATCTAAAGCGTAGATAATGTTAAGTACAGTGTACTCCAAACATTTTACCAAATTATACCAAAATCATATATGAGCATAGAATATTGCAGGCATAGAATATTCCAATCTGGAGTATCCCAAGTCCGGAATATCCTAAATACAAAATATTTCAAGCGTGTGTTCCCTAAACACAAACTTCGGTCTGAAATTCAATTTACATAATATCAATTCAACCGCCATCAACTATACCAAACGCTCTAACTGCCTTACTAAATCCGTCGTAACAACGTTAAGCGATCATCGTACTCATTTCTCATTCATCGTGCATTCTAGCTAAGAAAGATATCCTTACGATCTTGGTTCTCTTTCGAATTCTCGGAACACACGAACGAAACGTCATTATAGTGAAAAATACTTCGAGGACAGCCAGTGAGATCGCGAGCTGAATATACAATCATCGACGTTGCAAGGCTATCCGCATTCGCCTACGTCCACTGGAATTAAAATCGAGACGTACGAGCGTACACGAAACTTATTAATTTTGCGAAGCGTCGTCGATCAATTTCAAATAGTTTCCGCGATTTTGTTGGCTTCTAAGTTGATTATGCGTAACGGATACGAATTAATTAACGCGATACGCCAAGTGCTTTGTCTCATTTCCGATATGGCTTTGCCTCGTAACCGAACATTAATCAAACGTCATTTGATCAATATAATATTACATAATAGAATATTCATGTTTCGTAGCATTTCGAGAAAATTTGGTTCTTCCGTCTTCTTTATGCTCTTCTTTCTTTAAAGATAATGCAATGAAACGTTGTTACATGACGTATACTTTTAAGAAGCTTATTCTCATTTTTTTCTCTTTTAATTAATTTCATTCCGTATTTCACTCTGTCCTTCTTCTTTTTTATATTCAAGTAACATACTGTTTAGAAGAATTTATTTACTCCATTCTTATGGTCCTTTTTTGTAGACTTTCCATTATTTTCCCTGTTCATATTTTATTCGTTTGTCTGGAAACAAAACATAAATCGCTAATCATTTCAACGATATTAAAAAGTAACAAAATATTATAACTATACGTGATATATACACGACATATCGTCACCCTCTTACACCATTTTCTTTTAAGAAACCTTCTTATGATTCTTGTAGGAAATTTCTACCAAACTCTTCTTTCGCATTGCGCGGATTTTTCTCCGCCTTCCCAATTTTTTTACCAAATCTCGGTAAAATCCTTTCCTCCTAAAAAATCTACCTTTTTATTAAATTTCCATGAAAATGTTCCATAACGTGCTCCCTCGTGGCCACCCAAACGCTCGCTATCAACCATCGACGACACGATCGCGCATAATTTTCCATACGTCTCGTTGACAATTACGCGATATCGTATTAATGAGTGGCGTGCGTGTGTCGCGGGTAATCTGGAGCGTGCGCGCGCTTGTTTACGCGGGCAGAACGAGCTACGCAAACTGCAGTTAAAATTTCTCGCGCATAGACACGGCACGGACTAAATCGACGATTATCGTTAGTCGCTAGTCCCGTTCTCTTATTATTAACCCGATAATAGAAATTCGAGTTAGCCTCATCAACGTTTATCGATAAATGCGGTAGCTCGCGAAAATATTGGACACATACCATGGGAAATTTTACTATCGTTGTGTTATATAAACTATTTCTAAACGTTGCTGTAATGAAACGCGATTGCCATCAACCGTTGGTCAAATGTGACGTAGAAATTGCAAACATTTGCTTAGTACAAAATTAGTATACATATGCAGCATGGATGGCCGCCTTAAACATATACATAATAATTGCTAAATATGGATCCATTGAATATTGCGCTTAATTAATACGTTTAAATAACTTTGCGAATACTCTGAGGAATATTTCTGGTACTAGAAGCGGCTTGCAATTTCTCTATATATTTTCAGATTTATTTCAAATTGTTTGCGAACTGCTTATGAAATTTCAGAATGCTTTATACGATACACGTAATATATTGATAAAATATTTCCGTGAGTGTCCAAATACTTTGGCAAGTCACTGTATTTTAGCATTTCGCACGAGCGAGTAAATACGAGTGCGACGAGTGCAAACTCGGTCTGGCTGGACCATCGCTAGTTTCCTGTTCCTTCTCGCGCCTTGCGAGTCCACCATCGCGACAGGAAGAAGAAACGCCCAGGCTTCCAGGTAATGGAAGTGCAGCACACGAAGTAAACGAAAGGTTTACTTATTCTGGGAAGATGCTCTTCGCTGGGCTTCCCGCTTGAGCATGTTGAGACGTTGTAATATCGAGGTACACGGTCCAAGAGAGGGAAAAGCGATGGCGTGTGTAGTATGGGAATAGAGCGAAGCTCTCTTTCAAATATTTGCATCTTCTTGTTTATTTTAAAGCAGAGAATCTGTGATCTATAGAGCGTTTCCCTCCTCTATTGATGAAATGGAGCACGGTTGAAATTTACCGATTCAAAGGCAGGAATTTGTTTGGCTGATTTTTATTTGAGACTTTGCTAAAAGTAGGAGAATCTGTGATCTAGGCAGGATTTTCTTTTCATTCGTCTTTCGATTAATGTACGAAAATTTGCCAACAGCTCTTGCATCGCGAGCAATCGACGCATAATTGAAAGTTTGTCAATACGGTAACACACCGTCGTTAATTTAATTTTATTATTATGAATATTATAAATTGATGTTATTAATTTAATTTTTATATATAATTCATTTCGTTGATCGTGTCAGCTCAACGGATGACAGAAGAAGGTAAACAGAGATACGATAGTTCTTTAAAATTCAACAACGACTCGTCGAAAGAGACGTCTAAAAATCCTTGTCCTCGTTTTTGTCCAATCGTCAACCTTCACAATTCCCGATTGAAATAAATTTAAATGAAACTCTCACAATAAAACGACTATAGAGAATCATCGCGTATTTCTCCTGCATTTCTCACAATATGGAAACAAAGAATAAGAAGATCTCCGTGATAAGAAGTATAAAGAAGCAAACTGCGGAGTATTCCCTATACACAAAATCCCTGAAGTGATCAGCATTCGATAATCAACGATTTCCCAAATAAAAACAGTAATCGTAAAACTTCAAGAACTGCATTATTCGTTGGGATTTTCCAGTGGAAATAGCGGATTGGATCGGCCGTTCTAGACAATGGGTTTATCGACGATATTAAGAGAAAACTGCGGCAGGAAATTCGACCAGGTACCGGAAATTGTCCCGGTGCAATTATCCGGCAATATTAGTTAAAACGAAGCTTCCCTCGTCGTTTTCGCTTCCTTTCCACCACCGATAATCATTTATCTACTATTTTATTTCCAACTAGATATTAAAGGGTCACGATATGTCCGTATCGTGCTTTATGTAATTTCTATCGTTCAACCATCCTTCGATCATTAATATCGCGATCTCGTACGATCGAATAAACATTGAAATATTAATATTCGTTACGCGTGATCGGTAAGCAGAGACGTTCCCCAAGACGTGTACGATCCTCTTTGATAGACGTCGTACACGCTTACATATGTGTTAGAAGCGAAGTTAAATTCGATTTTGACAGTAAGCATTAAGTTTCTTGTGTCAGTGTACTTGTTTGCAATAGCTTATTTTGAAGTTCACGATAGGATAAAAAATATTTGCTACCTCTTGAATGTTTAAATAATGTAAAATTTTAATTTTAATGTAATTAGAATTAGAAAATTTCGAATTTTGTTACAATGTTGAAGATACGATAAAAGAACGTTTCACTGCTATGTACGTATTGAAATACTTGTAAATGATCGTACATGCATACACGCATGAGTGTATTTGCAAGTAAGGCTTGGAAGCGAGTTCATAGTCGATTTCGTCACTATCGACCATGGTATTAAGTTTCCTATCGATGCACCATCTCCAGGCAATGTGAGTGTAAATATGCATATCGTCGCTGCAAATAGCGCGGCCGGGTCCATTAACATGGCACTGGCTACCAAGTTTCTTTTTATAAAACGGTTTGCCCTGCTCAATAAAATACAGCGGTACTTTCTACGACATGGCAGATACGTTCCACGTTAAACAAATTCCACGTTATACGGGACCCACAGCGTAAAACTGATATAAATTCTTTTTTTCAGTAACGCAACTAATTCTGTATAGAAGTAACTGTCGCGCGATATGTAAAGTCGTCGTTATCGTACAAAGACTAACGCGAAAATCGTAAATGTAATCTTCGAAACAATAGAAAAACGCACGCGTTTGCATGTTTGCAGGTTTCTACGGTATTTCCCTTGTTTTGGAAGAAATAACGTAAGTCAACGTTACGTTGAAGTAAATTTTAGTAGAGAAGCGAATGTTCTGACCCTCTGAAAGTTCTGACGTACGAGAAATGACGTATGTCACGGAGGAAAAGGGGGTAATGAAGGGCAATAAGGATAGTATAAGGGTGACAGGTGAAGTGTTTGAGGAAGGAGCTTGCACAAGATCGAGATAGGTAGCAGAGAGAGAAGAAGCAGTTCCATTTTTCATTGGTGAATTTGTTTGTACAGCGGCTGCTGTCCATATTTGTTCTTCTGCCGCTGCTGCGGAACTGCACTTTGCATTTGTTTTCCTGTTCCACTCGAATGTAGACGCGCTCTTAGAAATGAAACCGCGTGTTTCTCTTTGCCACGATACAAAACGACGCCAGAATTGAATTAGTCGAGCGGTTCAACGTCCTTTGGCCTGATGGACTTTAAGAAGTGAAATATTTTACCCTCGCTGCTTGTCTTCCGCGATTTTCGCGCGAAATAACCGAAAGGGATTGCTTCCTAAGGGCAACTTTGTTCGTTCTGACGTAATGCGAAGAATTTAGACACACAGTTAATAAAATCAAAAGCAAATTTTGATTCATCAACCCTAAAATAAGCTTTGTTATATGTCCAAATATTTTCAAACTATTCTCATTTTTATTATGAGAAAGAATTACTTTCTCAGTTCAAATAGAGAAATATCGTGCTCTTGCTCGTTTTCTGTTTTCAGTCCAAATGTCTCGTTTCATCCTATCCTCTCTGTAAAACTCTTCCACTAATCACTGCTCAAAAATCGCTTTCAATCCGAAAACGCCCTTACAACCCTTATTATGTGTTCAAATATTTCCAAACTATTCTCGTCAAATTCCATTGAAACCGGTTTAAATGTACAAAATTGTTCATTTTCAGCTTTATATCTTCATTGACCAGAACTAACTTTTCATTCTGAACTCCTCTATCAAATTGCTCCACTAATTATCCTCGAAAAATCCACCCTCGAAACGTTCCTTATTACATGTTCAAACATTTGCCAACGATCCTCGTCAAAACTATTGCGAAACGAAGCCATTAATATATGTATAAGCGTGATAAAGCGAACCCTTCGGTAAGAAGCTTTGCATGCGGCTGCATAAATAATCATGGTGACGATCCAACATTGAAAAGCGAAGAGGGATGGAATACACGCAGTTCACAGAGACTCGGTGGTTTCGAATGGCGAATGGGAATAAGCTATAGTCGCAGCCTCCTTTGATCCTGGCCTATTATATGCGTGAGCTTTCTGGACCACGTATGTCCTTTGCAATCGCGCGACCGTTAAGCCGCAGAAAGCAATTTCGGCTGATAAGTTCTTCAATTAAGCGAAACGCGCGCCTGTCGAGCCGGCTTTTCGATGCGCTTCCAAGCAAATATGTATAACACGCGTTCGTCGAAAGATATACGCGGTATGCGCGTGAGACATCCTTTGATACGATAAAAACGAGAAAATCGATCGAGTGATTGATATTTCGATACATGTGATCGGTAATAATCGATGCGTCGAAAGACATTGGGAATTGACAGTGCGTTGATGACTGATGTTACGTTCAACGAAAATTATTCTTAGAGATTTCAAGTTTTTTAGAATTAGATTATCGTGGATAGTTTAATTTCGAAGAGATCGAATAGCTATCTTCTACATTAATTTTAAAGCTTTCAAACGGAATTTATTTGTTTGAGAACTTTTCCTCGGTATTGATTTTTCCAGAGTTCAAAGATTCGGATTTAGAACACACTGCTTACGATAGTAAATTCTGTCCCTTTTCACGAATCGTATAACGTCAGATTTTTTTCTTTCTTTTTTTTGTTAAATATATGGAATCCTTTTACTGATCATCGGAGTAGATAAGGCTCTTATTCGAATCACGAGACGACTCGATAAGCCCGCATCTCTATCACGGCTCCTCGATAGTTCCGATTCGAATTGCATCCTGCCAGAGGAGACGCAGTCAGGGAAGCTTTGACTAAGGCAGAAGGTGATTGAATTAGCGAACAGCAGCAAACCGTGTGTTCAGCAGGAACGCAGGCCTGCCATTAACTTAATCAAACATTCCACTACAAAGTACCTGGTAACGGGGACGAGAAATCAGATATTCTTCCTCGGGTTCACCGTAGCTTCTAAATCTATAATGTGTTATTATCTGTCTGTATCACGCAATCGTGTAAATCATACTCGTAACTCGTATTCACGACTAGACTGGCATGAGAATGTTTATGTATATTCGTATTTCTGCATATTCCTGCAGACATTGATACGTAAAGAAGTGAAATCTGTAGTTTCACGTTCTACAAATTGTAATATTTATAACGAACGTATATGATAAGCGATGATTTATAAATAATACTCCTCTTCTTAATAATACGAGAATAATAATCCAATCTTTAACAAATTCCTCTCTAAACAGTATCTATACCGAAGAACCATTATACGAGTCATTTGGAAGTCAGCAACTTCATAAATTGAAATTAAGAGAAAAATACCAGTACCAATTAGAAACGTTATTTCTCAATATTTACCCCGAAATTCGCAATTTCTTATACCGTCTTCTTCCAAACAACTAAATTTATGAAAACGAGTTATTTATTTTTCCAGCCATTCAATATTAACTATGAACTGAGACAATGAAGTTAAAAATTTCATAAAGAGTATAGTTTGTTGGTTTGTCTTTCGAGAGATTCATATAGATAGAGAGATTCATATGATTATGTTTCAAATATTCTACATATACACTGCTGTATATTTCTCTATGTGTTGGTACAGTCTGCTTTGTTAATAAGTTTCCCATAGTAATTACGCTAGGTGAATTTCGCTGTATCTCTTTGAGCAAGCCTATCGAGATAAGCCTATATCTCATTCTGGACATTCGAAATGGATCGATCGTATCGAACAGATTCGCAACGGAACAGCCGGCAATTCGCAGAGAACGGACGCGATACGGAGGCGGAGTCTCCCGGCATAATTGCTTGGTAATATCGCAGCAACATCTACGTCTTTGATTGCATTACCGGTTCGGTGTAACGTTATTAGCGAGCCGTTGCTTTAGTTACGCTAATTCGATCGCGTTTTCAGTTGAGTCACGGCGGAGGAAGCTCGCGGAACCGATTTGCGTCGGCTCACAGTGTCGTCTGACAATTTCCGGTGAACGCCCGTTAAGCTAGCTAAGTCGAACTCCGATTAATGTGCCACATCGACGCGCAAAATTGCCGCTAATTAGAGAATCGGTCGAGCTAAGAAATTTTTGCGAAATCGAACGATATCAGCATAGGATTATAGCTTTAATTATTGTCCTACTTTAACGTGATATGAACGTTAGATTTGGAATAAATATGAAAAGTAAAGATAAATATTTGAAGAGACATCGAATTATTATTCCAACGTATTGAATATTGAATATTTGTATTCTGGATTAATGTAGGAATATTTCTAACGAAACAGAAGTTGCATTATTTAGAATAAAATTAAAATCGATTCGCTATCTCTCTTGTGTTTCTCTACTATACCGTTCACTGTTTTCCTTGTTAATGTATTTACATGCCAGCACACATTCGCTCATTACCCTCGTGGAATTCAGATTTAATCACCTATAATATAATCGATGCTTGGTAATTATAAACGAATGAACTTCTATTGGTTAATTATATCTATCCAGAATTTCGTATTAACTAATTATATCTGTTTCTACGTTATCTCTGTGCAGTGTCTTTAAAAGTTTTTACAAAATCATATTAAAAAGATTAATATCAAACTTGAAGAATTAATTTTCAACTTCGATGAAGAAATAAAGAGCTTGGGAATTTACTCATAAATTATTTGTACATCTTAAAACAACACTCTCGTGCCCGTACGATCATTCGATCTTCTCGCGGAGCTTACGTCAATCGTGAATCACAATGGCCATCTCCATCTGCGCAACTGCCAATTTACAGCCAATTCCAGCGATCAATGTTTGCAACCATTAGCCGCGAAAACGATTGCACAAGCGAATACCAGAGTCCATCTTCTTGTGATCTTTCTCCATGGAAATATTCCTCTTACTTTTGCTTTCCACATTCTCCTTTTAGCGATCGATTTTCGCAAAACTTGCCTGCGTTTAGCCTAGGCTCGCCTATTTCCGTAGAAAACTCGTAGTGTACCTTTAAGGGAAGTTACGCGTCAGATAAAAAGAAAGTAGGAACGTTATTTCTCGAGCGTGTACACACGATTCGTCGCATCGATGCAAGCCAGGGTGGGCGTCTGGAATCGAACTAGCAAACGAGTTCCTTGAAATTTTCATGCCTCGTGCCCCGGGACCGCGTTATTCTTGCATCTCGGGGCGGCCATGACGACGCTGCACGTCTTGGAAATAATTTCCTTCGAGAATTGCCCCAACTACGAATTGTTCTTCCACCCTGCTGCACGAAAGGCGGAATCGTGACTTGTTTACTGCCGCTCATTTTCCTTTTCGGGGGTTGAAATATTTTCTTTGAGAAATAAACGGCGCAATGATACGTGAAAGCATCGAAGAATTCGTAAGATGATAAACATTTTACAGAAGACAATCGCGCGTAATTCGAGACACACGCGACTCGAACATCTTCGAGGCGAAGGAAAAATACTGTGATTATCCACTTTAATTTCTTCAAATTTTACAAAATTGCAACGGTCGGCAAGATTTAAGTGGAAGGGGAAACTAACTATAAAATGAAACCTAAAGTCAGAAAGATGAATGAAAGTTGTAAAACTAATTGTTTGAAAGAAAAGCAGCTTTTCTTGCAAAACGAAAATTAGGTTATTAGGAAATTTACAGGTATAAAATGTTCGACGAAGATCGTGAAGGAATCTCGTGTCGGTTTGGCTGTTTCGTGCAGCAAAAGGCGATCATGGACGGTTAATGGAAGATCGTTATATTTCGGTGAAGCGTAGCGAAGAGGGTAGCCTTCGAGGCAACTTGTTCCCTTCCGGTGGCTGTCTGGCTCGCTAACGCGATTGCTGAAGCATTTTCCGGGTAACTGTTGGAAAACAGGACAAGGGCCATTATATCGTGTGCTAGCTTCTATCCGTCGCTCCCCTGTCAACTTTCTTCCTTCCTTTTTCTCGACCCTTGGTTGCGCGAGGATTCATGGTGTCACGTTCCCTCTGCCCATGACAGTTGCTTATGCCGACGCAACATGTGCGCACGGCAAATTTCCCCCTCTTATGGGTGTTTCTAACAACTTTTAATTGCTGCCGACGTAGATTCGGTTAATATAATTTAGAAAGCGAAACTCTGCTTCCGCTGAATAACAAAAATGAGAAATGCACGAAAGACGTAACGCACTAAGCAGTGTTCCGCGAAACTCGAAATAGAAAAAGGAACGAAACAAGCTGCCCTTGGAAAAAGTAAAGGAAGAAGTTAAAAAAGCAACGTCGGAACGTGCACGAAGGAAAAAGAATTTTCGATAACATCTGGGAAAGGTGAGTCTCTAAAAGCCTAACTGAAAAAAAAGCTTTTAGAGAAGACAAAGAAGAAAAAAAGTGAGTTTAAAATTAAACGTTCACCCATGCATGGCGTCGTATGATTTCACGTCGTCCATCGGACGATGAGAAATTTCCTCTAAATATAGAAACGCTCGCGACGGAAAGCCGCCAGTTATTATTGTTAAAAGGAGAGACGTGCACAGGTTGCTGTAATTTCTGGTACATTTGTCATCACCCCACCGTACAACTCTCGGCTTCGTTTACTTCCATCGACGAGAATAACCACGATCCGCTCGATCGGCTGACTTTTATATAAAGAGAAAGACGTATAGATTAACGGTCGTTTGGATTAATCAATTTCCATGAGAAAATCAATCGCGATCTAAGCTAGAAACTTTGGAAAAATGTCACTTATTCGTTCGATTAAGAGCTAGGAATTTTAAACGAACTTCCGATTGTTTCGAACGGTGCATCAAGAAGATTCTATTTACATTGCTCGTATCTATCGAAGATACGAAGTTAAAAGAATTCTGTTAATATAATTATATCTGGAACGAGAACAAGGAGAGGAAGTTTGTAGAGGGCTGCAGGGCTCGGATTCGCCTTTGTACGAGCGTAAGCGAGAGAAGAGAAACTGCAGAAGAAACGGCCACTAATGGGAGAAAACGTTCCTTTGATAAAAAGTACGGCTTCCCCCTCTCGATATTTATCGTTCGGGTTGCTCCGATCCTGTGCAAGCTTCTTTCGTAAACATCACGAACATTGTTCTCCTTTCCGTGCTTATCGTCCCTCCCACGATCTTGCCCTATTAACCTTCATTAGTATTCTGAGTTTAAGTACGAGCAGTTCCTGGCGCGTCAATATTTTAATACTAGAAGTAAAGCACACGTCGCAAAAGTATACTTAAAAAGAGACGAAGCATCGTTGACGTGGAAGTACAAAATCGATAAGATGAAGTCAATGAAATTAAATGTTTTTTTCTAGCATTGTGCGATGTTAAGCGAGAAGCATTGGAAACTTTTTCACTGGTATAATTTTATCGCAGCTAAAGAAAAAGTATCGATCCTCAAGGAACCGTTCAAAATTATTTTCTGTTCACTGAACGTGCGTTTAGTGTCTGTAAAGTAGGATTATCAAATAATAGGGTGATATCGGGATATCGTCGAACAACGTTCAAAAGTACGACAGAGATCTTATGCACGGTATTTTATATTCCACGTGTATAATAAAATTATTCTAATATCGAAAAATTATAAATACAATGTAACGTATCAATCGTAAGTAGCTTTAGTTTCAAGTTTTCTGCTCAAACTTTCCTCGTCGACTCTCACAAAAACTTTTCCTCAGACATCCTTTTCCAAACTTCTTCTAACTTCTACCATCTAAACATTCCTTAGAAACTCCTCCCTGTTGTACATTACGAAAGTATCTAAGCTCACGGAAAGATACGCAACAACCACGCAAATACAAGATAGCGCTTAGTGCTACGTAGATTTTTTAAAACACAGAGAGTTCTCTTTGAAGCAGCAGCTGTGATAATTTAACTCGACAAGTCAGCAATTTTGCCGAAGGATGAAAGATCGCGTCGAACGTTACATAAATCCATTTTTTACGAAAATTTTATTCTTTTTTATTATCTCTTTTCTTACACAAGGCGTTAAAAAAGTGTGCAATTCTAGACATCGGGACGTAAAAAAAAGTTTATCCACAAAAATATCATTTGGACTTTTATTTTTCCAATTATGAACGATGTAATTTCGCATTAGTCACGTTAATTTCCTAAATACATTGGCCGGTATACAAATATCTTACCCTTCAAAATTCTTAAATTCTTATACTCAACAAATCAACTTCCTTCGACAAATCGATTTTCTTCAACTACCAGTACTTCGTCTTTCTTTCCCAAAAATCGATCACTCGCCCGTTCTTCCAACTCAACGCCAAATCCTCACTAATTACAAATAAAACGTATCAGCGAGTAATATCATCGTTTGTCAAAAATTCTGTTGTGACATAGCAATATGGTAGTTCGTCCACTGCCAAAGATAGATTTTTCTCGACGTGGTTCGTCATTACCGGGCACCTCTCTCGACGCTTGCAAATGTGTCCCTCCCGACCCGCTCTTCCGCGTCCAATTAGTCGATGCGACAATGCAGCCTGTGGTTGCTCGCAAGTTTGCACGAGCTGGCGATATTAACGGATGACGACGCGGTCATTAGAGATTCAGGGATTCGCGAACCTGATAATTGGCGACGCGTCCATGCATTCGACGTTCTGGAACGGATCTTCGACGACGTTCGACGTCCTGCGACACATTTTTGTCCTTGTCCTTTTTATTCGTCAATCTGTGGAATTTATTTTGAACGAGCTTGAATTTTCGATGATCTGAAAGCTTGATCTCTTGGGAATATTTAATTTAATTTCGATTTAATTCGTTGTACGGATTGTTTTAATTGTTTAGTCTGAATAAAAAATATTAGACAATTTTTAAATTAAAGTTTCAACTTCAAATATGCTTCTCGCTAAGCAATTTATTAATTACATCACCTAATCGTTTGTGTACCGTGAATATACCCCATCTTACCTCTTCCCCTTTCCTCAATTCTCAAACACAAACAAGAAAAGACAATACTTCCCTAACCCAAATTCCTAACAGGGCAGTCGACAAATTCTCAAACGAGAAAGCAAAGCCACTAACGAGCAATTAGAATCAGTTAACAACCGCCAATCACGATAGATACCAGTCGAAGAAAGCAAATAGTATAACGAGAAGAATTTCAAGATTTCGAAACGTCCATAGTATAACAAGAACAATGGTGGTAAAATGGACAAAACTGTGATATCAATGGTCGCGACGATACGGATGCTGTATCGATCAACCGAGACGCATTAATCGTGATTTGGCGAAGAAGGCTGGCTAGTCTAGAAATTCCATCGAACCAGAAGATTTATGGACAACGAAAATTGAAGGAAGCGGCCGCGTGTTGGTGACGCAGCCGCGTAATTTTTCAATCGTTTACCAACCGGCCATAAATGAGACGGAGCAGATGCTTTATGACAGGTTGAACCGCGATCTGCGCGTGGCGTGTTCGCGATTTAACGCGCTCTCTGATGGGAATTGATAGCTATGGTGTTCTGTGTACGCTTTACTGGCATGTGTTTAATGGATAAACAGGTTGATTGGTTTAATTTCAAAGCGTCGCGTTCGCCGCTGCTGAATTGATGTTTTGTTATGTGCGAACTATTGTCCTTCCTCGGGAAATGATTGATCCACTCGTCTTGGGACGATCTTTATTTGCTTCTTTTTTAAATCGTTAATGGAAGGAATGGACAATTTGGAATCGAAACTCGTTACGTTCCCCCAAGTTTGTTTAATGGTTGTCCGAGTTTCTAAATGAACGTCGCGAAGGGATGGAGGTAGGAAATCGAAGAGGAATATTCTTGATAACTGTCAATTTACTTGTTCGATCGAATCGATAGAAGGTGGGACTTTCTCTTTAGATTAAAGCTAGAGTAATTAAAATGTAATTTTTCATAAAAGTGGATGATTTTATACAAAGATCTCTTCTTTGCATTTCTTCGATCAGAGTTTTATACTCCCGCCGTTCGTAATTGTGTCGTTAAAGTTGCACGATCTACAATCTGGCATATTAAAATTATCAATTAAAATTTCACCAAATTCTCAGAGCATCGTGGCATATAGAGAATATTTAAAATATCTAAATATACGTAAAGACATTACAGAGACTACGTATTATAGGGACCAAGTACGTTACTGATATTTTCTCCATTCTTTCCAATGCTTCAAACAATCCCCTACAAATTTCCAAATAACTGAAGAAGCTCATCATCGGAACAAAGACACGAATAGAACAAAAAAGACAACCAGATAAGAGACGTCGTAAGGAAGAAGTTCGATTTTCTTTGGAAATACCTGGTCGAAAAAGCGCGTCTACTCGGTCGACTGGCGCAAAAGGTCGACGTCGAATCCTTAGCCCGAGCATAGAGAGAAAATGAAAGACTGTATGCTTCGAACATGAACTTTTGAGTCTTTCGAGTCGGAAAGATATCCTCGAGCGCGCCTTGGCAATTGCCATCCAGAAAATAATGTGTATTTTCTTTCTCAGTGCTCGGCTCGATTCAACGGTTTTCAGACGCTTGCCAAATAACTCGACCAACTTTCGGAAACGCCGACTGTCACTAGTTGATTAAAAAAAAAAAAGAAAAAAAAAAGGAAAGAAAGAATAAGAGAGAAAGGAGAAAAAAATAAGGAGTCGTTGGGGTAGATGTTGTAGGTTGTTGAGAAAAATGGGTTGCAAGTATTATGAAGCTTGAAAAACACCAAGACGAAATCTTTTATATTTCTTTTTTTTTTTTAAATTACGATGTTTGCCATTGTGAAGCTCCAAGGAAACTTTTTAATTGGACCGTGCGCGCTCTGGAGTTCGTTTACTTGATTGTAATCTCGTAATTAGAAACGATACAATGTCTTAAAACTCTTTGTTGTGTTTTCAGATTCGTTTAAGTTAAAAATTGGTAACTTTTTGGATATTCGATTAAATTAAAATGCTTTCGATTAATTGTCATTTCGAAATAAAGACGATAGAATATCGTGGAACTATTTTTCTTTTTCTTTTAAAAAAATTACAAAATATTATCTTTTATGGGTACTTGATGTGATTAACTTCCCCGAATCCTCGAATTTAGAGCTACTAATCCATCACGTGAGTTCCCGGTACAAAGTACTTTATTATTACCTCGGGGGGTGCAACCCTTATATCCACTCAAACTAATTGTAAGACCGCAAAATTAATTCGGCGACGATCAACAAAACCAGGTATCTAGGAATTTATGTACTTTCCTTCCTTCGAGCTTCCTTTTCTCCCCGTTAATTTTCCATCGTTTCGATGTCACTCACGATCGATAGCAGTCGAGGTAGCCTCACGTTCCGCAAATATTGTTCGTAAGTCTCATCGCAGACAGAGTGTTTCTCTCCCTGAGGAAAATAAATCCGATCGTGTTTCTCTACTCGATCTAGTATCCTAAAAAAATTGTCCTAACTACATACGCTATGCTTTAAGTAAAAAGATTAGACGAGTGAAAAGCTCGTTTCGTTATTTTCGAAAATAATCAACCGACTGCGTTTCTAAATTTCTCATAAACGCATAAAAATTTCCAATCTACCAGTAAAGGAAAAAAGAAAAGCAAACGAGAAACCGTCCAACGGAAACTTTCAAGAAGTATTAAGAAAGTTTCGCCGCAATTACCTGTCTCGAAAAATTTTATCAACGAAGATTCTCATGGTAACCCAGTTTCCTTGTGTATCGTAAACGAATAATCGTTCCAGAGGTACACTGGTGATGCTTTTGAAAATTGCCAACGATTACTGGGTACTAGTATAGGTGCATTGTATTAAGACTTTGCGAGTTTTCTTTAAATATAACGAAAGAAATTTCTTCTGCCGGATCCTTTCTCTGTCTTAACTACTGCAAGCACTTGGAAAGTTTTCGAAAGGGCAGAAGATGAAATTTAACGCGACCTCCGACCTATTCCTATAGAAAAAGTTTGCTTTGAAAAAAATTTTCATTATTTCGGTGATTTCAAAGGGACGAAAATAGAAAAAGAAGAAGAGTTTTATTTAATAAACTAGCGACGATCCATCGATGTCGGGAATGGATTGAAAATTCTGTTCGTTTATTACACGGAATTTTCAAGGAGCAACACGGAAAGAGCGACAGAATTTTCACGACGAAGTAAAGTTCAAATTAAATCTTGTTTAATTCTGTTTTTCGATTGCGACAATCTTCTGTCTCCGCTGAAAGAGACGTGGGAGAGGGAGAGAGAAGGACAAAGAGGAAAGAGCAAAAAAAGAAGAGAAGAAAATGAGAAAGGAAAAAAACGGGGAACTCTATTTACGAGCACCGTTTCAACCAGCCGGAGCAGGCTTTAATACGTTTCAATAAACCTATCCGGTACAAGAATCCGCCGTTTACTCGATTTACCTGAGAAACTGGTACGAGTAGCCTCTTTTTGCTTCCCTCTCCACGCTGTGTTACCTCTAACACCGACTCTCGTATCGTGATTGAGGCGAAAATTTCTGTAAAAAAAAAATCGATGGAGAGAAATGATTAATGAACTTCGCGATTTCCTCGATTTGCATTCACCTTGTAAGTATATCGTGTTTCAACTACGTTATTCGAACGAATGTGCTAACTGAGAATAACTGCTTGCTGTCCATCGATGCCAAAGTCAGCGAACAATTGTCTCAGACAGATGGTGAAGAAAGATGCTGATTTTTAGAGCATTACTTTCAAACTTTTTTACAGTTCATATTAAAGCCATATTAAAACCTGTTTGGACCTATGGGATCCAACTATGGGGAACAGCGAGTAATTCCAACATAGAAATTCTTCAACGATTCCAATCAAAAACTCTAAGATCCTTAATAGATGCACCTTGGTATGTTACCAACGAAACAATATATCGCGACCTTAAGATACCTACAGTTAAAGAAGAAACATCCAAATTCAGCAATAGATATAACATAAGAATTAACAACCACCAAAACCCACTAGTTACTCAATTACTTGACACGACGAATCAGATTCAAACATTCAGAGTCAAACATTAGATTCAACTAGAATCAAACATACGATAAACACTTATTATTCAAGTTATGGTATCACGCTAGAATAATTTACTTATAATTCTCAATGAGAATTGATTGTAAAATTCTTTCAAATAAAAAGAAAAAGAACAGTACATATTTATCGACGTATTATCCATCTATTAGATGGATTAGCCATCGTTTAACATTTTTCATTCTTTCGTTGTACACGTTTTTGTTAATAATGTGGTCGAGGTCTCGATATTCAAAGAAATAAGAAAAAATATCGAAGAATTCCGAACTTGTCTTCGACTCGTACTATCGTCACTATAATTTATCTCACCGTGTTATTATATCTTTTAAATTTATTTAGTGATATCCTTGCTTCCTTATAGTTCTAGCCATTGAATTTAAATATCAACTTTAGTTTCAAATCCTTCGTTCGCTTATTCATATTTGCAATTTCTTTACTTTGATTTGCGCCATCTGAGAATTTCGTTTTCACAGAAAGAAATCTGATGAAACGATCGCTGCCCGGCTTTGTGGTAACTAATTTATTTAACATTTAATAAATCTATCGCAGTGGAGTTGATGAAAGGACGATACAATGGAAAGGGAGAGATTATTTGATTCGCGATATGAGGATGAGCGTTTAATTAAGCGCGAGATTGCGGTTCGCGCGTTCCTCTCGAGGAGCCGGAGCAATTAACGATGTATCTGGCATGGGGCAAACAGAATTTTCGATTTCTTTGTTTGACTTTCCGTTAATCGCTACCGTGGCGTACAAACAGCGCCGTGGATTTTTCAATTAGCAGCCTCTAGTAGACCGGTTGTTTGAACGTCCAACCCCACCATCCGACCTTGTTGGCGTAATTAACGAGCAATCGCGATTCACATCTGGAACATCACTCTGTCCAACTCCGATCCGAAAATCCTACCAAGCATACGTGTTTTGCGCAACGAGCGTTCAGAATATTAGTTGAATGGTTGCATTGGTTTCATGCCTTTACGTAATGTTTGGGAATAGAAAATGAAGGAACGTTTGGGGGTTTGCATGGTGTTTAGGTGTCCAATTGCAATTGAGAATGTTTAATCGTTGTTCCAATCGGTTTGGGATTTCACGCGTTTCCAAGTTGTTCGATGCGATTCCGAATTGAGTGGAATTGTATCCAACGAACGTAAAACGTCTCATTGATATATTAGTTTTGCAAAAATTTATTAAGGTTTATTTAGACTGAATGTATAATTTTTGAGCCATTTTTTGTACAAGAACTCACTGCTTTTTTTTTTTAAGAACGTTTTAGAAGAAAGAAACTGGGAAAGTTTTCGTTGTAACGAACAGATTTGATCAGATGTCAGACAAATACACTTGAAATATAAATTCCGACAGAAGCTTCATTCACCAAAGAAAGTTATACGAATCTGAAACACCTAAACTTCGCTATGATCGAAGCTAAATGATCTCTTCCATTATCGTCCATAATACAGCCACCATGTAATTGTACGAAAATATCATACGTCAAACATATATCGTAGTAAATTTCCATTCACCAAATAAACCCTATTTACCAAAATAACCCACGCGAATCCGAAACACGTAAATCCAACTTCAGTATACCAACCCTTCAGCATCGTGTATAAATATACTTTCACGCACATAGAAAAAGCGAAACTTTCCACAATGAAGTTGACGGCAACAACAAGTTAACGACAACAACAAGTTAACGACAAGCAACAGCGAACGCGCGTCAGAACGTCGAGGCCAGAGCGGAAAACGTTTCCATGCTATTGGTCCCGGCACTTATGGCCGTCGCTATACCGCCACCACTATCGACGGCAATCCATTTATCGGTCGGCCACTATTAATGGTCCATGCGTACATGGATTAACGTCCACGAGGGCGATCGAGGAAGCGCCCACGCGCAAACTACGCCACCGGTATTGTGGAGTTTTTGGCCGTGGCCACGTAATATCCTCGGCTAGGCCAGTGGGTAAACTGGTTTTGGGGTTGTACGTTCACCATACCGAATCACGACGAACCCCGGACATTGCATTAAATCTGATGGACCGTGTGTGCGCCACGCGCGCGTTCCTGGTTACCATTTCGTTTTAGTTAACAATATGTGCCACACTGTTGAGATTTTACGTGGATCGAAGTACAGGGTTGGTCGATTGTTTGGCGAACCATCGTATCGGGTTGGTGATTCGCTGTCGAGTTTGGTGAAATTGTAACTGGTATTTGCGATCGATATTGAGCTGATTGTAGCTGGTATTGGCTTTCGATTCCTGTCAAAAGTCACGATTCAATGAAACCTCGGACACGCGTGTGGATATTGTTGTAATTGCTCTCGGCTATAGGGATGATACTGATGGCGTATGTCAATGACCATTTTCTGCTATTAATGTCCGCTCTTCTTATACGGAGATTTGTCTGGACATTGAAAGGAAATTTTTGTTGATTCTTTGATTTGAATGTCGCTTTATCGTCATGGAAAGGAACATTTCTCTGAATTTCCGTACGATACGTACGAAATACCAGAAGATTTTTTTCTTTTAGAACGATGCCGGTGGACAAGAGGGTTGCAGAAACGACGGAGAAGGAATTATTATTGAGAACGAAACAGACTGGTCAATTCCAGAAGGCTTACTGTTGCCGGATTCTGTCGTTGAATCGTCTTTATTCTCGATATAATCGTGAAATCCGCCTGTTTCTGGCCACACAAATACGCGTTACTGCATTCCTTGAAATTTACGGTGCATTAAACTCTCGATTAATTTTACCTTGTACCGCGGAAAACAAATTTCAGCAACTTTTAAGCGAATTAAAAAACTGTGCTTCATCGATAAGCTGTCAACAAGTTTTCCATTCATCAAGGAAAAAATCCTAGAAGCTCTTGCTCCCGTCTTTCCTTCATTATACGGAAATTTTTAAAATAGTACCTCGGGAAGCGTGAAAAGCAACTTCAACGCCATAAATTTATAATCATTCCATTCACGAAAATAAGATTTCTTTATCCTGATGTTCAATACTAATTGCATACTCGAGCAATGAAACATTTTTTATTTTATAAAAAATAGAGACGATTACTTTGATCTTTGAGAGGTTCAACTTTAGCGTCACAATTTCATGAAAATACGTTTACTTCGACGCAATGGAAGCCTCGTACACTAAAAAGCAACCCTCCAATTCACGGCTGGCTAAATCGTTCCCCGGTCCCAAGAACCCAATGAGAAGCGGTGTGTAAGTAGTAACGTCCGACTTGTGTCAGACAGCACTCGCGCCCGTGGCATTCTCTTCCAAATATTTGTCGTCCCCTATCCGTTCACCCCTGCGACGAATTAACCTTTCCACCCTCTTTCACCAATTTATTACGCCATGTAAAAGGATCTGTCTAACGTTTTCGCTTTTCTTCTGATGCTCTAACGGAGTGTCAGGGAAAAAGGTCAAAAAAGGAGGTCTCGGCTCGCGAATGGAAATTAGGGAGAAGAAAACGAGAAAAAGGAGGACAACCTGCTGGTGGACGTAGATAAAACGCCTTTCTCGGAGGGTAACGGAAACAGGCGGCTGGAACGAAGGACAGAGAAGAAGGCCGTGCGAGAGAAAGAGACGGCGAAAGGGATGCGCGAGGATGGGATTGAGGCAAAGCTTTGTCCACAGGCGTACTGTTCATTTGCCTCTGACAGAACGGATTAAAGGGATTCGTTCGTTTCGTGGACCGAGCGCGTTCTTCCTCTTCCCTGCGATCCCTCCAAGCCGCGCCCTCTCTTTCTCGCCCTCTTTCCCCTCGTTTTCCGGAGGTTGGAATTGTTTGCGGGCATCGAGTGCACCGAATAGACGCGCGCGCGAGTCTACGTGACGAAACGCGAGCAGAGGAACAGTCGGGTAAATGGAACGAGCTTTCATGCCACGATACATGCCTTTCACTTCCTTCTCCAACCCTCTTTCCAGCCAACCCCTCGACCGCGACGATTTTCCTCTTCCTTCAGCGAACAACCATAAGTCGCGGCGATGTTTGTCAAACGCTGCAAAGAATTAAGCTTGTTACTGCAATTGTTGTTACATTTAACGTTCTAAGAATAGGATTAGTATCGTAGATGGATAGTCGCGATGGTTATTGGGATGTTTTGGGACTTAGGACATTGTATTCTATGAATGATCGACACATAATTGATCGAAATCTGATGCGATACTCTATTTGCCGTATCTTTCGATGCACGAACTGCGATAGAAAGATAATTAGCCGCACAAGATATTCTCTGGTCTCGTCGTCTCTTTCTCAGAGACGCGCGACTCGCGATCGTCTTACGAAGTTCTTCATTAGCTGAAAATGTTTTATAGCGACGACGCGGCGGAGTTGTTTGCACTTCCGTTTCTATTTCGACTGATGAGTTTGGTCTTGCGCAGACAGTCGGAAAGCAATTACGAAGTTTCTATTCGAAAAAATGTTGTTCTTAAAAAAGAGTTGAGAAAGAAAATAACGAAGGACAAAGATAAATAAATATATATATATATATGTACTGCTTTGTTTCTTTTTTTTCAACATTAAAGGAACTCGGTATTTGTAAGTTGTTCGAAGAAATATATTTTTATGGATTGTTGGGCTCGAAATTGACCTATTTAAAGGAAGACTGGTTATCGATCGACTTTAATCGCGAGTCGGTTAATTGCCGGAGTTTTGTCGAAGTAATCAGGCAATACCTTTCGCGCAGTAACCTCGATCATTATAATTCGGGCTTCATCCTTCGTTGAACGTTTCTATTTATGGACGTGTGAATCACGAGATACCAGGCTGAAGATATGTAGTTCCTATATCTCTTGGCTTATAGCTTTAAAACCAGGACAATATGGGTATCGGCAACAGCGGAGAAATTGTTCTTCACCTTTACCAGTATCGTCAAGAGGTTTAACTCGATTTTCTCTTTGGAAATTTTATTCTATTTCAACTTTGCGAATTTTACTTTCCAGATAGTGGCAACTTTCTTCTTCCGAATGCCTGAATATATTCTTGTCTCAAGAATTCCAAAAAATAGAAATTCCTGTGGTGTCATACGGTTGGTTTTCTTTATCCTGTTTGAATTGTCTATATACCATTTTTACTTCGATCTCAGAGGTTACACAAATTTATACAGTAAGCCCCATTTATATACCACAGAAACCCCCAAATCTCAGCTCCGCTCCTCGTTCATACTTACAAAAGCCTTACTTTCAAGAACTTCAAGAAATACAAACTTCTTTATCAAATTACTTACAAAAAAAAGATTATAAAATACTTTACAAAATAGCTGCTATATTCTCATTTCAATGCCACGGATTATACGAAAACTAACAAAGCTCTAATTCATCTTCATCCTTGAAATTCTGAAGCAGAGGCTGCAAGAAAAATGATTTTTCAAGAAATATGCTCTATGTCCATTCACGTCGCTTCGACTCTTTTACCGTCATTACACCACGAATGTTTATGCAAATTCGTATTTTTACGAACGCTGCCGAACTACACAAATGAAATTCAACTACAACTAATCAACTTAATCTTCAGATACTATAACGAACACCTAATCTTTAAGATGTTACCGTGGAGCATCTTTCAGATGGATTTTTTTACGAACTGTTTATCCATTCTATGAATTTGTGCATCCTTAAGTTTTACAAAAACACATGAACATCCGCGGTTTAACGATCGTCGTCCGTCCAGATCCTCAAAAAACAGACCATTGGTTTCTTAAGAAAGGAAACACCTTGTTTCGGATTCGAAAAATTCTTCCGGATTTACGGAAAGGCTCCTATTAAGCAGAGCAAGAGGAGCTAGCTGGGCGTCTTTCGCGAAGCCGATATGTCTTTGGTAGCGCGTCTGTCGGCCATTCGTTCTGCTCGTTGGCCAAATCCTCGGGATCCAATCCCATCCCATTTCACCGTCGCTCTTTTTCGAAGCTGCGCGATCGGCGATTCTCTCGCTTCTTCCTTTGTTCCTGGCCGGAAGGGGATTAGGCAAGGCGGCGAACGAACGTGGAGACGGGAAATGGAAGTGTCAGAGACCGGCCGTGATAATATCCGGCCAACGTTAACTAGCTTCTTTTCCCTAACGCGAAATTATCTTGACCGAGGTGAATCCTGGATCTTAGGTACGACCCATTGGGATCGGTTCAATGGAAGAATTGGCCTAGCCGGGATGGAAATGAATTTGTTCTACCGTCTTCCGTGGTAAACCGTAGCCTACAGCTTGGCAGATTGCGGGAAGGGACAATGCGGATGTTGAGATTTTCTTATAACCCTTGGTCGACCATTTTTCGGACGCGAATGGATAAGATGGTTTTTGTTAGGTTTCTTACAGTCTGCGATATATCCTATTGAGAGATATAGCGATTATTCTGTGCACTTTTAAGATCTTTCTTACAAGTAAGTTAACGTAGAACGTCTTTTTAAAAAGTGGTAGAAGTTTGTAATGATCAGACGGAGTAGCGCGTGATCGAATCACTTTCAATCGGACAGGTATAATCGATACGAGGTTGCGTAGGCAAATTTTCGAAAACTAAATAAATAATTAGAGAAATTATTTGCCATAAATCGTTCGGAAATTGAATAATTTCGGACCGTAACGTAACTAACAACAACCCTTAAGAACGCATTGTTAAATTTTCATGCTTTCTAGAGGGAAGTATTCTAAATGAGCTACAATCTTGTAAAGGTAGTAAATGGATCACTTTGGAACTTATTTACCTCTAGCGTCTCTTAAAGCTTTTCTTGCTTTCTAATTTCCATCGTTAAAGTTCTACGAGTAAAGGACGGTTAAGCGATCAACACTAAGAGACGTTGAAGCTTGGACGAGTTTCTTTGTCCTTTCTCTTTGTCGCCTTTATCGAGTAGGATTGATATTAAAGATCTGGTAGAATGTGCAAAGACAGGCGAAGAATTTCGTTTCGCTGGGAACGAATTTATCGGACATGGTTGCATAGTTTGCGTAAAGCTAGCAGCGTGAATCCTGTTTGGCGCAGCTTTGCGATCGCTAGAGGAACGTGGGCTCGTTACGACGCTCATAGAACTTTGGAAAGTGCTCTCCCGCTTCAGGGGGTGCACGAGTTTCGAAAGATACGACCAGCTTCGATTAATTGTTTCCCAATTTTCTCAACTATTTGATATTTCATACAATATATACGTATAACTCTTAGAATATAATTGTGAAAATATTACAGTACAAACCAGACGTTGCGCGTTAAATATAAAATAATACAATTGCGATTAAATAAAGAAGAGAGCAGTGTCGCTGCTACAACTAGAATGCATTTCAGAATCAATATTTTATTTATTTTATAAACTTCCTATCGAATAAGCAAATAAAAGTACGGTGTCGTTTTTACAATACAATGTGTTTCTCTAAGAATCATTGATTTATTTACATTATATGTTTATTTAAATTACCTTATTTAATCGATTCGTCGTTTAGCTCTAACAATACGCGAACAAGGGGTAAGGACGAACATCTCGTTTGGCGAATTCCAGGGGTGAAAACGTCTCAAGTATTTTTCTCTCGTCGTCCTGGGCATGCACAAGACATTTTTCTATCGTGAGGAACGCTCAAGAAACCACGAAAGAAGGAGGAGGAGTACCAGACAGGACAAAGGCAAAGACGAGGTAAGAAAAAGAGAGTAGGAGGATGGAAACACCCCATCTGATCCCTTCTCGACCGCGAGAGACGTTTCACGGGACAATGAATCGAGCCTCCTACGTGCTTCGACTTTCTTTCGAAATAAAATGTCTGCGAAGATGCTCGTTCCTTAAGAATTTCTGTGGCGCTTAATTAACGAGGCGTCTGCAATTAGCGGATGCTGGAATCTTGCCGAGAAGTCTCGCTGATTGATCAAAAGCCTGTTGCTTGATGATATTCTGAGTGGAGTTGAAGGAAACTTTCGTCCTGTTGGATCACAGTTTACGAGTGTTTCAGTTAATTATATCTTCATAGTAGGACAGTAAATTTAATAATATCACAAATTTCAAATATTAATTCGTCAGCCGAAAGAACGTCAACGATATTTCTGGCGATTTTGTCAATAAATTCTAAAGATATAAATTTATAATATCCTTTGGCCATTAAATCTCTTCTGTGACATAAACACGAATTTTGTTTAGTCGACCGTTCGCGTAGAGACGCGATCGCGAAAAAGCACGTCAACGGGAGTCGTAAATTCCCGTTACGATTAGACAATCGACGTCACGAACTGATCGATCTCCTTATTTCTGTTACGATAATAGGAATGACTGAATTAACACGTATAAATTAATGTTTATTCCAACAACTTCGTAAAGAAGATAGTTACGCTGTTGCGTAGGTACAAGTTAAGTAAATGATTGGTTCAAGGGTAAAGACCCGTTACACACACGTTGACTATTCTAACGATGAAGAGTAAATGAAGTTTAGTGACGATGCTGTGTCGGAGGAAAGCTAGCGATGGGTGTCTAGCACACGGGATTATCGGATTTGTTGATGACAATTTTAGGAAAGTGAAGGCAGTAGACGTTGCTTCTGATTGGTTAATAAGAAAGTTGGTGGACTAGGAAGGGTCTTAGCCGCCGTCCATTGAAAGTTGCTAGTGGGAAGCATCGTACGTGACAAAACTAACTTTCCCGTATCTGCCCGTAGTAAACAATAAACTGTTAGAAGACGAGTAGTAAAAAGATCTTTGTTCGGTCTGAAGGACTTTAGCTAGAAAATTCCTGAGATTTATGGTCGGTCCTTAATGTTATTGAGGGTACGCAATGAGGACGTGCGAACATCTGGTTGCCATCTTGCGTGCATTGAGTGGCCTGGTTTAGGTAGAGTGTAGGCCGACGTAACAAATTTATAATATATTTAAATTGTTCAGAAATGACGATCAAAACTTCAGTAGTGGCATTTATCGATCGAAACAGAAATAACAGGACAATTCTAGTTTTCCTATAAATTCCAAAAATATTTTATAATATTTCCCTGTATTATAAAATCTATGTAACTAAAATTAACGTAAATATACCAACAGTAAAATAATGATACTACAAAAGTATCGTTATTTATTAAAGATATCTATGAACTCTGAATTAACGTGGAAGACGATCGGAAATCGTACGAAGAGTATGCGACGTACAATCACGACGTGAATGATTCTATGGAGAAGCGTAATCCGTATGGAAGTGTACGCGTCACCGTAATTTATTCGAGTAGATTAGAACAAGTCGGTTAAGTAGAATCAGACTGTTGCAGTCAACCGCTGCGCTGGGCCGTGCCCGTTGGAAACGGGCCAATGTTGTTCGAACGCGCGATGTCGTGCACGATACGCCGCTCGAACAAGACCGCAGACACGGCCGTATACATGGAGCCGTCGACGTTACCCGATACAACCAGTTACAACGATTATAAGACTCGTTATCGGCCGTTTGAAAAATTTTCGGAACCCGACTAAATCCTCCATAAACGTCTGTGTTCATTGATAAAAAAAAAAAACATGTTTTAATGGAGCGATGGAAAAAGAATCGACGTGAGTTAATGAAAAATCAAATCTACGAAATAATGTAAGTCGTTTCGGACGAACAGTGGCTCGCGAAACTATTTGAAAACATATCATAAAAAATTTTAATCAGTTCTCGATTTTTTCATTTCTTCGAGCTCCATTTTCAAAGTTAGTATTTAAAAAAAAGAAATGCAGAAAACCAAGGGTGGATTCGGTAGGTTCATTAGTAGCAGCCTGTGGCAACAATATCAACGTTATGTACGGCTCTTGTTGCAGAATAACTGAATCTAAATTCATAAAGAAAGATGAATTATATTATTGCAAACAAAAGATACACGAAACAAAAGATCGCAGACAAATGATACGCTTCTCTATAATTTTAGATGAAGAATCTGGAGCATTCATACAGACATTTCATATGTTACGATTTACCGTTGGAAAATGCTGTTTTCCAACGAATAAAATCGATAACGAATGACCCGCGATTGTCTAAAACATTGTATGTAACGATTGATTAATGGGTGATTGAATTGGCATTTAGTAAACGTGAAATTACAACTACATATGTAAATGAAATACAATGAAAGGTGGAATATTATCAGCGTTCAAAATAAGAACCATGAGTGTGTAAACGAACACTACGATATTCTATTTTTCGAAGAAAATTGATCCATTTCGAAGCTTGTGCTGCGTATTGCAACGATACCCGACGTATTTCCAATAACAATCTATCCGATTATTGTTACATTTTCCCATCCGCCGATCCTTCCAGTATTTGTATCGATTCTACGAGCGACTCTTTCCTCGGTATACTCCGACCTCCTTTTTTCTACCTTTATCTCGCAACCCTCCAACGATTTAGATCACCGACAAAGGAATTCAACCTCCTGAGAGCGCGAAACGAAACGAGAACCGACTAGTTCTTCCTTTCGTTGCTACAAAGAAGTAAAAAAAAAAAAAGACAGAAAAGAACGTAACGTAACGATCGATGTATCGTATTGTAGAAAGACAGAAAAAAGGGGACGAAAGATCAGAGTTACACATGGAGAACTGTCTTCGATCGTTCGCGTGGAAAACGTGGCTGATCGCGTGATCGTCAGGCTCTCTTTTTAACGAGGGGAACACGCGAAGAGGGCGCACAAACGACAGCCACCGTGAGAAAAATTGGATCTTCCGGTTGGCCGACTGCGTTACAGGCCGCGGTTCGTACCGGAACGACGTCGGTATATTTGCGCGGCTATGAATAATCAATAAACCAGCCGCACAGGAAACGGTAAACAGATGTATCTCCGTTAACCTGAAGCGGGACAAAAGGGAACACAGAGCGAGAGGCAAAAAAAAAAAGAGAGGAGAAAGAAAGAGAAGAAGAGAAAAAGAATCGACGACAAACGGGAAACACACGGTCGGCCATTTCCAGATTAGATCGCTTCGATTTTTCTGCTCGTTCACGGATGTCCTCTGACAAAGAGGAGTCTGTTTTATCGGCTATTCGTTCGATCGCCGTTTTTCGTCCAGATATACACCGTCAGCTAAAAGTTTCGAACCGCTATGGAAAATCCGTGCAAAATCATATACTTGAGATTCTAGATCCGTATCTTTCAACTTATGAAACATGAATCGTGTAATGAAAGTCGTGCGACTTTTCTCTACATCGAACTCGAGCATTTAAAGAAAATGTTATCTTAGAATTCCATATCTTTGGACAAATTTTTAACGAAGGATCTATTCAAGCGAACAAAATTATTTCGTTAATATCTACATTGTTAATTTTTAATTAATGAAACAAGGAGATTTTTATTTTTATTAAAGGTACACCTTGAAATTATAAACTTTTGACTAATAATGTATGTACATAAAAGTTTGTGGAACTCGGCTGAACATTTTGTAACGTGTGAAATTTTTAATGAAACCAACCACCCTGTCTGGTTCGATCTGCTCGCAGAACAGTTTCGATCGAATAATCGACCTCGAGATACGAGAATAAAGAGTCTGAGAGACGAAAGTTATCTCGATAGTTTCGTAGGAAAGTTTTAGAGAACAGTCGTGTTTCTCTCGCGATGGTACCTTTCTCCCCTTCCTTCGTATTTATCCTTTTGTAAGGAACCATCTTTTTTTAGCAACTCGAAGCAATTACTTCCAGTCGTTCTGCAGGAAGAAACGCAGTTACACCTCCCTTCCTATGGATGTAGGTCAGGAAGAACGAGTCGAGCGGAGTTCGGCCATTACCGCGTCGAACGTAAAACCGTTTATCACTCGCACCCCGTTTGCATGCCTAACGACCAAGACTTTCGATTCTACCCTCTTTTTTTTTTGTCCCTTTCACTACGACACATTTTTCTTTGAACCTCCGTTTCTCCAAGGAATCGCGGAGAAAGGGTTTTTTGACGCTGTCTGATTCGACTTTTGACATTTTTTAGGTCATTAGTAACGAACTTAATTTTATAACGTTAATTTCGATTTTACCTCTTTAAATGAACATCTGTGAATTTTTTGTATTCTTTCGATAGTAGATATATTTCTAAATATCTTGGCATTCTTTTTGAATTTGTTTTTTTAGCATGAAAATAGTGGAGATTGATATTCAGGCAGGTTTTTTTTTTGTTTAGCTAAAGCTTTTTCCGAAGATTGGAAAGGAAATCTTGCAAGTCGATTGGGTGAAAGAAGCACTGGATGTAGAAATGTCAGAAAAAGATTTATTGTCTGCGGGAATCGAACTGAGGGGGAGCCTCGTAATTGTAGCTGGACACGCTATCGCCATTACCATCGAGACCTCTTATTCTGCTATCCTTATAACGTTGTTTTAACTTTTTTCTAACGCACAAATTTATTACCAATCCGTGTTACAAATAATATTTATAGAAACTGATGAGATCTATCTAACCATCATCCAACCTTTTTAAACATACTAAAAAGCGACTCTTTATACTACGTATTTATTATTTCCCTACACTTGATAAGTTACAGTTTTAAAGCAGAGAGAAAAATCTTCTTTTTAATTTCCGTCGAAATTAAAGAATTTCTTTTCGTTTCTCTCAAGGTACAACGAGTCTCCGCTCAAGTATATTTAAATTATATATTTAAATTAAAATTAAACAATCTTTAAATCCAAAGCAACTTAAAATATACTCTTAAAATATATTCTACCTTAATCTTCAGTTTGATAAATGGAGCGTGTCTTTCTGTTTATCTCCAAACTTTGACAAACTGTTCTCCTAATAGACTATCAACTGAGACTATCGGTCAAGATAGAACGAAACCACGAGGCCGAACTACTGGGTTACTGGATAACTCAAACTCGAAGTATTTCCTGTGTATCATAAATACAAAATGTAGATCTGCGATCGGAGATCATGGAACAATGAAATAATACGATCGTTTTATTGCTCGGCATGAAATTTTTGAAATACTTTGCTATATTCACAGAAGTGGGAGCGAAGAGGGATGAAAAGGGGATGGAAACGGGGTAAAGTGCGCGCTGGATCCGCTTCGCGCGATTTCACCGCGGGTTTCGCAATAAAATTGGGTAATAAGCATTCCTTGGCGAGGCACGTTTCGGAAACGACTGCAGATTTTAACGGGTGGATTTCGAATTACGACACCGGATCGGAATTCATGATACGTAGCCGGTTTTATGGGAGTCAGTTAGATACTGGCGAACCTGGGATCTATCGATTCGCACGCTCGAAGCTTTCTGGAAAATTGCTGGTACGACGAACGGAATGGAAGAGCGCAGAGGTATTGGCAGGAACTTTTATAGTTTTATGCTTTCCAGCTGGTTACCTGTTTACATGTACAAATATTTGTACTATAGGTGTACAGATGCGTCGTAGTTATATTTCACTTTTGCAATATATGTAGTTTTTTGTTTGTTATTTTTATCGTTGTTTTTCAAACGGCTGCTCATAAATGGCGCTCGAAATTGTTTCTGTAATAAAATATTATTTCTATATTATGTTGCTTGCAACATGTTTTTTTTTTTATTGTCTACGAATAAAAATTGCTTCATTAATGTATTATAAAAAATACGTTTTTCCTTTACATATTTAATACGATTTGAAACTGCTCGTATTGCCTCCGGCGTGGTCAAACTGGTACCTCAACGAGCTATGGTCTCGTTAACTGTTTAAAAAATTCCCCAATCATTCTCCCATTACCATTTCGCAACCTCTAAGAACTTCTCATACTTTTTTCTCCACAATTAAACCAGACTTCAACGATCAAAGTCTCACTAGCTATTCAAAAAATGTATCAAAATCTACGATCGTCCACCTATTATCATTGCGCTAAGAACTTCTTAACTCCTATCCTTTTTTCCACCTTTTCTTCTCGTCACAATACATTAACAATTTTCCAGGCATTAGGCACCGAGCGAAAACGTCATTTTCACGCTCTTCACGGTTTTTACACGGCAGCTTGTCGCACGGACAGAAGTCGTTAAGCCTGGTCGACTTCCTCGTGACGGCTCGTTAGATCCACGAAACAAGCCTGGTCCTTACGATGTCGTTTGCCGTGAAATATTTTTCAGCGGACGTCGAACGTGCTCGATGGCCCTGGACGTTCTAGAGCCGCGTAATTTTCTTGGTCTCTGAATGGCTGGGGTGGTTTTAATTCGCCCTCGTCTTGGCTGGCCGACTAAGCGCGAATTTTTCGACCGTCGCCGAAACGAATTATTCTTTCGCTTAAATGGGATCCCAGTCTTTGTCTTTGGGGACGGTGCCGTGCGTCGATTTTTTCCTGGCATGTAAACGTAGAGTTTTTTCAGAGAAAGAGTTTTTGAAAGAGACGAGCCTCTCTTTGTGTCTTTTCTGCTGCTCCTTTTGTTGGGAGTGTTTCCTTATTTCTTTCTTTTCCTTTCTTTTTTTTTTTTTTTGAGAGGAAGAGAGAAGAGCGCTTTGTCGTCGGACGATTCAAGGGATATGTGAGGGAAAATAAGATAAGATTGCACTCGCGAATTCATCAACGTGGCTAGTTAGCAGAGCTGCGGTCTAAACATGGAAACGGGTACCTTTTAAAGCAGATAGACCAGAGAAATACAGTGAGAAACTCGTTCGAACGTAAATTATTCAGCTTCATGAGACACTCGTTCGTGTTCTATGAATTATAAATTAACTCGACTTCAGAAGAGTTTGTGAATACGATCTTTAAACGAATAAGAAGAACTGGAGACGTGTTCGCCACTGATCGGAGCCAGCGTGGTATCAATTATTGATGACCCTGTCTTTTTCGCCTTGATCTTCTTTCTCTTGAGTTATGAGATTCTCGTGTTGCCTTGAGGCAAATAAATTGCAATTTTATTTCTCAAGATTCTCGTCACAATTACCTTTCTCAAACGACGCTTAATATTCACTTAGCAATCCTTAATGTTCAGTGATCGTAACAACTTGTCCATGGTAACAATGAATCGTTCTTAATTACGAATATTTTCGAACTAAGGTTATCAAATTTTTAAATAAAAATAAATTGAACGAACAGTTAGCATCGATGATTCAATAACACATATTAATATCTTTTTGACAATGAAGAATCATGTATTTCAAAACCAACTCTGCAGAAATGTCAATATGTTCGTTTCTAACCGAACAAATAAGAAAGTAAACCGTTTGCTCATAGCGAGACAAAGTTAAATGCAACGTCACCCAGGTCACAATGCGAATCAACTGACTTTCAAGCTGTGGAACAGGCGAAAGACCGCAGTTTTAATGGAATGAAAAGCCTCGATTTTCGTCGAGTAGCTTCGCAACCAGGCATGTATATCGGGTGTCGTGAAAACGTAGAAAAGCTCGCTTAGAACTCGACGACTACGCGGCTGATTACTTTTAATTAACGAAGCCCCTAATTGAGACTGCCTGAAATTGCCAGTACTAATTATACAGAGCTGCCGCAATGCTACCTCTGCTAGACGTTCCGAGCTCAAATCCAATTCGCGAGTACCACCGTTGCAATACAATGTTCGTTCTATCGTGATCGATAGCGCCATTAAACGATTTTCTTTCACGAATCATGTGAAACACGATTACAGTATTATTAAGGTGTGACTTGTAACCTTTCATATTTTGGTTGTTAAGATGGCTGCGACCATAATTTTATCTTTATTTGAAATACCTGCAAAGTATAAATATTACGAATATAGTAGATATAACGGACACGAATATTCGCGATATCATACAGTACAGTACGTTAGTTAGCAAAATTCCACTTCTCTAACAACTTTTCAGAAAAATCTTTCTATTTAAAAACTTTGTCATCCAATAAATGCGTCTGAGAAAAGAAAATCAATTCCATAAAAATGAAAAGAAAATGCGATGGTAAAGCTGTACGATAAATAGTAGGAAGTGCGTAAATAATCTAATATAATACGAATTTTATAAAAAGTTTCCGATAGAGTTACTATGAAGCTATCAAATAATTAAACGATAAGCGAACAGTGCAAAAAAGTATTCGCTAAAAATCCAATTTTATAAAAACCGTTATAACGATTTTTAATCGTTAACTACATCACAACAGATTCATTATTCAGAAAGCACCGACCTCAAGTTGCTTTCACTTGCACTCTGTTCACGGGCAATTAACAAACCGTGAACATCGCCGTGCAATTTGGCGAGGTTCGCCGGCCAATGGTGCGCCGCGCGACGTGTTTGTACGGCTTCTCCCTCATTATTGTCCAGCGAAGGGATGTTGTAGCAGGGTTAAAGTAACGGACAGAGGAAAGGGACGGGTGGAGAAACGACGTGGAGCAATCGCGCCCCGTGGCGTCGTTTTCTGTCGCCACGGCCTTTATTGCCTTCGATAAATGTGTTTCCACGACCGAGCCGTAGTTCCCTTTTGTCCCACGTTTACACAGATCCAGCTGGCCAGAGCGGATGCGGAAATCGCGGTGGAATCGAAACCGAAGTCCACGGACAAGAATATCCAGCCAGCCAGAGATAGAACCGGCGTCCTTTTTACGGATGTTATCGACAGCGACTTCCTCCATGGTGACGTGGATCGGTAGGATTTGAGAAATCGTGGGGATGAGGGTGGGAACTGTCGCGGATGATGAGGCGTGGAAGGGATTGTTTTTTAAAGGAACCGTTCGTGGATTTAGAAGGATAGGACTTCTCCTAGAATTGAAAGCTTTCGACGAGTGTCTTTTTAAACGAATTTTCATTTTTGTTCGAAAGTTTTAGAAAGCCTATTTTCAACGAAATTTTCTATATTAGACGTAGATTAAAAATCTTAAATTGAATTAAGCGCTTTTGGTCTTCGTGAATTATTTATTAGTTCGACATATCTCTTGTACTTTTGAATACATAATGATAAAAGCAATATCCATATAAAACTTATATAAGTACGTATAAAGCAATATATAAATAACTTAATTTATATTTTTCAATAACAAATTTTACCCATCATTTAACTTCTTGGTTCTCACTAGCATAATAAATTGTTTAATTGGTTTATCGTTCTTGCGTATTCTAAGAATATAGACAAGGGACTAATGGAGGAAAAACATTCGTATTTGAAATTCGGAGAGTAGTTTGTCTAATGAACGACACGATGATAAATGAAATACAGAAATCTTCCAAGAGCTGCCGTTCACTGTTTGCGCCATTTTTACGTCATTGATCGCGTTTTTGCAAGAGGAAATGGCAAGAGGAGAATCATAAGGAAGACGACGATGCGAAAAGTACATCGGTCTTAAAATCTTTCGATCTGGCGATATATCAGCAGGATCAAAGCGATTTCAGGTCTCCACAGAAACTATTAAATTTCCGGTTGATATTAAAGTAAAGAAGGAGACCGGAAACGTAGTTATATTTCGAAGTGGTGGTAAATGTTGAACAATTTGAAAACTACCCCTTTCAGCTCGAATGCAACTAGCTGGCTGGAAGCTTTTGATACCGTTTTCAACTTCAGCATTTGCAAGTTAGCGAGGCCCGTGTTTCCCAGGTGGTCTCAATTATTTCGCGCGTTTTAACGTCGTGGAATCATAAAAGACACGCGGGCAAGCAACGCGCGACGTGACAAATATTTAATTAAAGGGATTTCAGGGACGTGCGGGGCTTTGAAATTTAGATGGAAATCCTCGAGCGACGCTCGCGACTGACCCAGAAACATCGGATATTCTTTCATCCCCTTCTATCTCGCTCATTTCTCTCTCCCTTCTCCCCTCTGGTCGTTGGCGGCTGTTTCCTGGCTGAAACGACGCGAAGTTTCATCGTCGAGCCTCTGTGTGTGGCTCATGCATTTATTCAGCCTAATTACACACACCGTGGACCGATCAGAAATTCTTCATCCCTCCCGCCAGGAATTTCTTATTCGCTCGTTTCACCAAACCATCCGAAAGCAGGATCCCACGCCTTTCAACTTCAGCAGCAAGAGAAGTTGTGGCGAAACGTCGACGTCGCTCGAAAAGGTTACCTGGTTCGCTCAAAGAGCATATTCGACGTTCGATCGATTCCCTTCTCGCGCTCGTCTTTCGTTTTTTCTCGCCAATTGTCTTCTGAACGACGACGCGATGGTGAAAAACGGTTTCACGATGCGTTGATGCGATGGAAAGTAGTTCACGTCTGACTCGACACTGAATTTTACGGCACGTTTGCTGATAAAGGGACAAATTTCATCGTGATTTAGACGTTCCTCCCTCTGTGGAAGTTTGCTCCGAGCAGTAACATTATAATTTAACGCGCGATGTCCGCGTTTATCTCGTTGCTACGGAAAAGTGATGCACGCTTCCGGCCTCGCTTCCTCTTTTCCTTCCCTTTTTCGTTGTTATTCCTTCTTTTTTTTTTTTTTATTATTTTTCCTTTGCTCTGGTAAATAGAGGATAACGTAACGACGATGTTGCCGTATTATATCTCTGTTAAAGCGAGATAAACCGGCGCATATTGCCAGGCCGCGCATTAAGTCATGGTTTTACAACAACGGTATGGTTGAAAAATGGCGAACCGCGCCGGCTTGAGTTTACCTTTTCATTAGTAGCGCAACCGTGACGATGGAAAACGGGATTAAAATATGGGTGCCGTGTCCGATCTTGATGTAATGCCAGCAATGCTAATAACGCTTGTATTTGCGTAACTTTTCCCTCGTACAATGAAGCTGCGTAATCGACGGGTTAAATAAGAGAATGCGGAGAAATGAAATATGGCGTAGATGTATTCAGGAGAATATTATTAATTTAGTTAATGGCAATTTATATTTTCAAAATACATAATTGGTTTCTAACGTTGAAAGTTTTAATTGTAACTAACGACTTCACAGAAGACTTTCTATTTCATGATAAATTAGAAGACCTGTACAATACCGTACACTTTATATCTTTAATTAATTAAAGCAATCCAATTATAATTACGTTCTATAGTAAGTTATCGAATCCAATTGATTTTTAAATATTTCCCTGAATATTATCTGTTTCGTTTAATAGTCGCAACTATGTATTAAACAAATACAACTGAAAAATGACAAATGCTTCTCTCCTGTTGACTCGAAGAAATTCATTCTCAAACAACTTATCGTGCTCGTACTTGAACAAATACAAACTATCATCGAAGGAAGTTCAAATTACAGCGCGCAATTTCGCCGAAGAGCCTCGCAGTCTGCGACGAATTATCAATACTTATTATTAATTACGCTTTTTCTTTCCGACCTTTCGCTGCCCCAGAAAAACGCGTTCCAAGTCAGAGAGCGCTACTGCGTCCCTCGTTAACAATTTACAAATGGCAATCCATTAAGACATCCAAAGGGAACGATTTCCATTCGACTAGCTTCCGTGGAATAAAAATTTCTATCCACGGAAATCTCGTCCCTTCGCTCTTTTTCTCTTTCAAGGATGGAAGAACGCTTCGACGCTTCTCTGCTCGAGAAACGGAAGTCCTCGAACGTCGAATATTCGCCGGATAAATGAAATTTTTCCTCGACTGCTTGCATTAATCGGTCTCCTCGAGGATCGTGTGCCTCCGTATAATACGAAGAATCTCGCGAGCAAAGTTTCTCCCCGAGGAAAATCTCGCGTTCTTCCGCCACCGTTGACTTCCTCGACGTCAATCACGTCTCCAGTACCATTAGCGATTAATTATTTCCAAGCTTTTATGGAGTGAGCTAACTGTGAAAATCAGTGAGGAAGTATCAGTGAGGTAATAATATCGAACATTGTTACTAGGATCAGGAAACGTTGCAAGATAGCGAGACGATATTACATAACGTCTACCGGAGCTTCACAGAGCTAAAAGACGCTTTACGACATCGTTGCAAAAGTTGAGAATATTGTGAAACGATTTACAACGTTGTTTAATATCGTAACAAAGCGATAGAAGACCCTTCGTACAGCTTTAAAAGGTTTACACAGGCTGTTTGCTACATTGGCTATCGTCGCATCGTAAAGCTTTAGCGTGCGTTGTCAACACTGTCGAATATAGTTGAATACTATTTGCAGAAACTTATCCGTTTCAATACACCTTCAAACATCTTTGAACTTTGTGATACATCGAAGTAAAGCACTGAAATCCTATTTGTAATATTCACTATGCAATATTCATCGCGCGTATTTGAGCTTCTCGCGATTCATTTCCATTTTCCGAAAGACTTTTATCGTCTTCCCTTTGACCTTTAATTTCGTTTCGATCGTCCTTCATCTCGTTGATCATTTAATACACATTAATTTACATTGCTTTTAATTTAACTGATTATTTCAGCCATTGATCTCTCCATGTTATGATCCACGTTACGATACTTTATGCTATTATATCGCGTTAAATAATACGATAATATTACGAATAATACGACGCTCGTTTCCGATCTCGCTTAGCTTTTATTACGACGAAACATTTAATCCTGTTTAGCAAGAAAGCAAAGACAAAATTCGTGCGTTAAGGAATTAATGGTCGGTAACGCTACAGAGCAATATCCAGTTGGCAGACGGTAAATTCTTTTCCCCTAGTCAATAATCATTACCAATTCCACAAACTTTTCAATCCATCTACCTGAAACTTCCAGTCGAAAGATCAACATCCACGATCTCGCCACTACACTTCGTTTAACGTTTCGCGATTACGAAAAAATGGGGAAAAAATCGCGGAACTCTTGGCTTGTCTCGAGGGACGTGCAGAAATCTCACGGTGGAAAGTTGCACGAGTTTCCGGTCGGTAATCATCGAAGAGCGTGGTCAATCGGAAAATTTTGCTCACGGAGTCGGGGAAATTCAATTCGATCGTTGAACGAATTCTATGAAATCGAGCAGATCGAAAGAAAGTTCGTAACGCGCGAAACTCATCGGGATATCGCTGAACCGATCAATGAACGCAGGCTAACGTTCCAAAAAACAGGCAAACTTGCTTCTCATTGTGTCATTAAACGGCCCGAAATAAATTCTAATCTACGTCTAGTAAACTCACTTTCGCGGTTGATCAGAATATCGTTCGAGAAACTCGATTTCTTTTATCAAAACGGGGTTTTCGTTTTCTAATTTAATCATTTGTACACATGGGGGTTAGGTACACATGCGTGAAAAAAGTTTTCAAAAAATATAGACGAGAAAGCATAGTTGTACAGGAAATTTAAGATAAAGATAACGCATCGTGAATCGCTCGCTTGAATAATACGTCACTGGCGAAGAAGTGATTTATGCGATCCGGAAAACCGCTAGCTAGGAAGGAAATAGGATTTTGGGGAATCTCAGTGGAGATACTTAGACTTATAAGCGTGACATTGAAATAGTAACGATTCACTTAAAGACCTATGTGATGCGTTAAAATCGATCAGTGGAGAGATATACAAACTGTTTGTATGACCATTTCATGTAACAAATGCAGATCAGCGATATCATCTACGTTCTTCCAGAGTTCTCAGATTAAGTAATGACATTATCGGTGAATAATCATGGCACGTTCTGCTCTCAAGGGCTCACGGAAGTAATCTATGTTGCATTCTTTTGAAAGACAGCATGTGTTTCGTAAGATAAGGAGACCAGATGAGAGATGCATATATCAGATCCGTTTATCAGTATAATAATCGAATTGTCTATGACTGAGTGAAATCAGAGGAATAACAGAGAATAACAACAGAAAATGTATAATAAACTCTAAGACTCTCGAGAATGTTTTTCGAATATTTACAAATCCTGGAAAGAAGATTATGCGAGAGTCATAACAGACTACAAGATCAATTATCGTTTACAAGCAGAATAACAAAATTGACGCTAGAGAGATAACGGAGTCAGTCAAAGTAAATAATAAAAAAATATTTTTTATTCTCTTTGGAAGAATACTGTATTCTTCTGTGTGTGATCAACTTTACTTTTATCTTTCTGTGTTATTAAATAAAAAAGAACTGATGAACAAGAAGAGATTTCAAAAGAAAATTATTGTAGCGACTTCGTTAATTATAGAACGTCGAGAGAAACCTTGTTGTCGGTTCTGGACAAATTCGCGCGGGATAATGGTGCATGTTTAGTTATCTCACACGAGTATCGCGAGGACATATGCGTATTTTGTCGTAAATTCGACCGGTCGACCTACATTCGCGAATAAACGCCGGCTGTATAACCCAGTTATAAGACAGGTTTCACGGTTTCCGCCATTTCTTCCTTTTGCGGAACAACTTTCCACTTGCTGATTGCGAAACCTGTTCACGTAGTCGCAGGAACGTTATGAGGAAACCAGGGAGGATTGATTATGAAGTGCGGTGAACCTGTTGGAATCGGATACGTGGGTGATAGGAAGCGTTGCCAATTGCTTGAGCGATATTTCATGAGGATTGTCTTGCGCAAAGAAGGGTAAATGGATAATAACATTTGACATTTCCTTTTAAACTCGGATCAACTCGATGAACGAATTTGACAAGTTGATCTTTTACACCTTTCCTCCTTTCGAAATTATTTATGTCTCAAGCTCTTGTTTTTAAGATAGTATTATTTGACTTTAGCCTGGTTGTGGCGTATTCGAACATGAATTAATTTGCCAGATTAACTTTTCCGACCATTGGATTTTCTACAATTTTTAAAGCTTCTTCATACGTCATGATACGAGTTTGGATTAGATTGATAGAGTTGAAATAATTTTTTGGACCCATTGGTTTTCTCACAATGATAACCGTATAATATACTATAACATGAAATATAAGTTAGGCTACGATTAACGTTGATCCTAATATTCTGAATCGTTAATGATAAAAGCGTCTTTATATCGTCATTAAGTAAGTTATAAAATATTTGCTAACGACCAAATCTTATCATCACCTGAGTAGAATCGATGTACGTTGAGAGACTACGTCGAATAAGATAAACTACCAACACGTAGGAAGTGAGACCCGTAAGAAGCGAATCACGAAGACCAACAGATTCGGTCGCGATTTGTCGGCAATTTAATGACTGGAAACGAAGGAGCAAGTAGTCTGCGTTTAAACTGCTAGTTTTCACCGTGGTGCAAGGTCGATCGAGGTTCCCTTAATGAGGGACAACGTTTGCGAAGAGATTCGAACGGCAGATGCGATAGCATATAAAAGACACGCGAACAGTTTTGCACGCTAGAAGAAAGGAAATTGGCAGCTGTTGGACGCAACGAGGATGCAAGATCGCGATAGCACTTGGAATTTGCATGTTCCCCTAAAACAAGGATGATGAGAAATCTGATTGGTTGGGACGAGGCTTACGCTATAGCGACCTCGTATCGTGAATCCGCGTACGAATTAGAGCTGGTAGTACGAATGTGGGTCATTATATACCCCTTCGAACGACTTTCGCCGCGATAGAAAACATTTGGATCGGTTTCCAAATGGAGATTTAACAACTCGATGCAAAAGTATGATATCTATATGTATTTGTGAAAGAAGTACGAACCTCGATCAAAGCTCTCGCATATAACAAAGATCAAAGATTGAAAAAGTTTGTGGAAACAGATGAAAGCTAGAAATCATATATGTACATGTATCACGTTGCAGATGGCTACAATTTTTTCAACACACGTTTTCATCCGATATGAAGAAATATGTGACGTTTTATTTAAAAGATTAAAAATTAAAGATCAATCTGTTATTACTTCTTTTTCTTTCTATCAAGTTTCGTTTTGGATAATATTACAAATATCAAATTTCTTGACTGCGAGATTTCATTTAATTCTTTGAATTTTATATATTTTTTCATTTATATTCGTTCTTGTGCCTGTATCTTTATATGTTTACGCTTATCAACAATAAATCAACGGTCTAACAGTGGTTGATTTTTAAATAGAACAACGAGCGACAGTCTGACACGAGTACAGTTAGAATCGTGATTCCTAAAAAATTATCAGGTCGGATCGATGAATTAAACAACGTACGAGGTATGTTATCTTGCGCCTTGTTAGCGAGCTACTGCATTATTTATCGTCTCGTCTTCGTCACACGAAATTAGATGCGTTTCCGTTTATTATTCCCTTTGGTGCGTACCAATCAGCGCGAAATTTCGCACGACAGGAATTCCATTTGGAAATCCCGGCGCAGGGATGCATAGATGCCTGTCTCTGTGAATAACCAAGTCTCTCCGAGTCTGTATCGATATACTCAAATTCCAGTTAGTCGAATAATTCGACCAACGAACGAAAATCACGTTTCCCACAAATATAAAAGATATCGAGGAATCGATAATTGAACGACATTTCGTTAATCTTTACAGATTGAGTACGTTTTTTCGTACTCTCGCGTTGATATGTTTGAACAGAGCGTGCAAACAGCAGTTCCCAAAATGGGGTTGTGACGATTTCGAATGGAATTTAGTTGCAACAGGAGGAGAAGATTTTGGTGAAAATCGAATTTGTGGTCATGAATTTCCCAGGAGATTCAATTTTCGGGGTTACTGTTCTTTGAGATTAATTTTTAAGCCGTTCAAATTGGAAAGCATTGTTTTTCAAAGCGATCCAAATCGGACTGTACGAATATTCAAACGACCCAAATTAGAAAATATCGACTTACGAGCAATCCAAATTGAGAAGCATCGAAGTTAAAAAAGCTTTCGCTCAAAGGAACTGGCAGGAACACCAATGAATAAAAAGAAGTTAAAAGGGACTCGTTTCCAAACAACCAAACTAAATAATCAACGAATCATTGAAAAATCTTCCAAATCACGTACATCCTCGATATCATTAATCTGTGAACACACAACAATCGTCGGCACGAAGCATCCTCGGCCTTATCGTTGATGGTTCCACTTTATTTCAGACTCGATCAGCGATCGCGAAGTCTCGATAACATACCCGATCGGCCGGAAGTGATAATGATGTGCCTGCTCGCTCGTAATCGTTCGAGAGGCTTCATTGTTATTGCCTTTGCCCCTCTACCCGCGATTCTCTTCGAGATATTGAGATTAGCTTCGACGTATTCCCTTGACGACCTAAAAAATCGGCTACCGACAAGGATTTGCGGAACAGAGCTATCTTAAAGAGGGTGAAATCGTTAGGATCCGGGGCGTTGTTCGATCGCCATTTGCCGTGTTTCTGCGCCGTTGGCCGCCGATTGGCTTTCACGCCGCAACGAGGAATCATTATCGCGACTCCGCAGCCGGATCGAAGCGACCGGTTAATCTTAAATGCCTTCGAAAAGCGTTAAATCCTATTCGTCAACGTTGAATGACTCTTTGGAAGTCGTACTGGTTCGAAACTGTATTTGATAAAAAATTGGGACGGGAAAAAGCCGATATGAAATGTTATAGCATCGGTCGCTATTCCTTTGATCCTCTTTTTTTTTGTAGTCTGTTTTGTATTTTTGTTAATATACTCATCGTATACTGTTTGGTTTTTCGTTCTCATCCATAAACTCAGAGGAAATTATTTTCTGATACCTTTCAACGTTTAAAATATACTAATCTTGTATTTTCGTATATTGATTAAATATATTAATTCTTATAGAATACTATATGGTTACGTCATTGCTCGAAGATTAATAGAACTCGTTAGCGCTAATTAAGCACCCGTTCCTTCAAAGGATCGTATCTTCATTAAGAACTGAATCGTTCCCCAAGGGTGCGCGTATCCATCCTGAACTCAATATATCACGATTCAAACTCCTCGATCTTCGTTCAACCTAGTCCGTGTTACCTTTTGATTAATAGATTCACCCTCGACTTTGCTTCAGGTTAACCTAGAATTTTTTGAATTCCTAGTAATAGCTAATAGTTATCTTGGTTTGAAAGAAAAACGACACATTGAAAATATCATTAACTTCAAAGTAATATAAGGAGATTGACTCTAAAAGACTCCTCTCGTGGAGAAAAGAAAATCCTTTTCATTGAATGATACAATTCATTAAATGACGCAACAATTAGTAATTTTCTACACCGGTGTTCTGTTGTATTTCAAATTGATTTCCACAAAAAAAAAAAAGATCTCCTTCTTGATTATATCACTTCTCTAGCAAACCGATGATATAACACCGACGGTAACGTAACACAGTGATCACGATGAAAATTACATTTCCCTGTTCCCTTGAACCTTCTTTCATCATGTACTGCGACACAGCGAACCGAATGGCTGTTGCACGATAATCCGTGCCGCCATTAACCAGGACATTCACGGCACGCGTATCCATTATCGCGTACACGGACGTCTGCACGAACGTAACAATGGACTTGGGCCTTGTACCAGTCGGAGCAGAGTTAAACAGGATCGTTGGAAAGCCAATTTACAATGAAGAGTAGAATCGGGATTTTTTTGTTTCCCTTCCTCCCTTTTTTTTATTTTTTGTAACGTAGCATCAAATTTTCGATATTTGAATCGAGTGCAAATATTTGATCCATAGTCGAAGAATCGAAGTATATGGAATGGCGGGTGGTGAAACAATTTGGACGATTGTTATGTGATAGGAATGTGAGGTAGAAATATAGGCTGGCTTACGAAAAAATGGTTTGGTTGTTTGCAAAAATTAGTGATTGATGGTATGGATTCTAACGGTATCGATTCCATAGTCAAGGTAATTTCGATGGTACACAGTACTCTGACTCGATATTGTTGTAATGAATATATTACTTTGTGCTCGCCGTATCGCACATGAAACGTAATATAATGGATATAGCAGGGAAAAATAAAAATTTTGTTGAAACGATTTTGTTGAGGTTATTAGGTGGATGTGATGTTAATACAAAGAAATGCGTGGGTGAAGTGTAAAGTAGAAAATATATTTTAAATACTCTAAAGTGTAAAATACAAATCGCAATACGTCCAGATCCAGATGGTCCAGATCCGCACGCTGGCAGTATTACCTTATGACTGAAAACCCTGAAGCCATCGTCGCCTGTCTACAATTTATGGTTTGCCTTCGACCCTATCTTTTGTTTAGACGCTGTCGATGACTTCGGTGCCTGACAAAGCTAAATGACCAGATGTAGAGTTTTCTTAGAAATGGTGACCATTTCAAAAGATTTTGTAACGCGTAATGAGATTTTCTCTATTACAGAGAAATGTTAACTTCCAATTTCCTGCAATTTCATTTATCAAACGTTGCGGAAGACTGATTATACAGGCGCGTTTATTTTCAACAAATAAATTCGAAATTTTTCCAAATGATTCTCCTGCTCGATTCGAATGGCGGGAAATTGAAAAAAATCTAGTTCGTCTCGATAAAAACGTTGCTCTCGGAAGACTGTAGACCGGGCCACGATGCAACCTGCTGCGTCTGTAATTACATCGCTGAACCGATATACGGATGGTCATGTACGCGGTAATGGATACACGAACTACAGTTGTCTGGGATAATGGTGCCGCGTATATGAACCTAGCAAAACGACGATACGCCACGTACAGCGGATAAAGTCTGCGGTCGACACACTGAAAAATTCATCCGCGGAATCGGAAACGTTCTCCCGCTCTCAGCGAGGGAATAATTCAACGCTCGTGACGGAGCGTCAGACTGAATCGAGGTATTCGCGTTTCACGTTTTATTTCGACGGTGTCGCGAAGGTTTTGTGCCCCCGAGAACGGGGTTTGATTTGAAGGTGATGAAGTGTTCCGACGGTACGTATGTAGATAAAAAAAGAATATGATTAATCATAGAGATACTGGTACAAAATATCTTCATAAATAAATGTAATTAGAAACATCAGACAAATTTTAGATAACGTCTTACGTGTGATGACTCGCGAAAGTATTTGAGTACTTGTTATAGAAAACTTTCATGTATATACATGTATATACATATCCTGTATATTGTATAAAATATTTTGAAATTTCACTAGCACGATAAAATATATCTCTGAAAAATATATTTGTATCAAATAAATCGTACTTTCTATATGAGCTTTTAGATTTGTTTCAAACTTTACCAATATATTAGGTTGTCCGGAAGGTTCTTTTGTTTTATATTGAGGAAATAATAGACGCACAACGTTTTTTCTTTTGTATTATGTTGTCTAATTACGTACGATCCATTTTGTTCTGTTGAGATAAACACCGCGTCATTTCGCAGACTTGATTTCACGTTTGTATGAAGGTATACTGAAATACGTTTGTGACAGAAAGACACTTTCCGGACAAGCTAATATCATCGTGATAGTCAGGCCTCGTTATAGCGCTAATAAAATTTACAAACGTCTCGCGTAAGTTAAATAATATAATCATATTTGAATACTTTCGTGAGCAACTGTGTTTCTAACGATGTTAAATAAAATGTCAAAAGGAGTTTCGGAAGTTGAATAAAATTTCGACGTTGACGTAATGCATAAAATCGAGTAGCAGCGAAGATTTTCTATTCGATAGAAAATCCTGCGACAATGCTACAGATCGTTCGCCGTCATTCGTTCAATAGTGAGAAATTTAGTAAACCGATCAACATTTTTCCGCTTCTCCGCAAAGTGGAACAAAACATCGATCGCAATTCTAATTCGATTTCTCTTGCTGTTCGCAAACAATTGTCAAGACCTCATTCGTGTTCCCCGTGAAGTTGTTAACCGCACGTCGAGCGCTGTCGTTTCGCGAAGTTTCGACCAGACACCATTACCCGCAACAAGCGCGGCTCACAGATCCATTACCACGCACGGGAGTATCTGCGTGTCTCTAGGAAACAGCTTCAATCTTGCTCGCTAATTACTTCGAATTGCAGATGCGTCCGTGATGGACACCTTCGTCCCTTCCTCTTCCCCAGGCACATCGTCAGCTCGCGTTATTCTGAATGTATATCGCCTAGTTTACCTTAGATCAACGATTTCTTATTTCACGCAGCTAAAAGTATCTTCCTCTGTTACCATAAACCCGTAGCTTCTTTTACTTCTTGCAATTAAGATAGATTTTTGGAGTTTCCTCGAATAAATTATTCTAATTGATCTCTCGCAAGCCAAATCGATAAACTTCACTTTCTATCAATTTCCTAATTTCATTACGTAAATTATTAATTAAGATGACGCGAGTAACGGTGCGTTCTAGGATAAATGAAAAAAAAGAAAAAAAAATAGCGTTCTTAACATAATCTCATTTCTGTAACTTTCAGTTTGCACGGTTGACCAGTTGTATATCTTATTACCAATCTCGTTGTCTGACAAAGTCCAATTCCCCATCCACCAAAGACAGTTGGCAATTATACGAGTACAATAAATCCTCCGATTTCCAGCCTGTCGTCGAAGAACAAAATACTCACGTGTCCATCGTCACGTGCAACAATAAGACCGATGCACTCTGGAGAACCATTGGATGCCGCCTTCGCGGATATTAGTTCCGGATTTTATTATCGGACGGAAGTAGTCGGCTGGAGTCGCGCTGGGAATTCGATAAGACGAAAGGCGGCTCGTAAGCGATACAGAAATACGACAGGAACGTGAGACAGAATCGCCAACAGCGAGTCGGTATGTGCACACGAGACGATACAGGTCACGTAGTAGCCGCTAGCTAAGCAATCGATTACGAAAGGGAGTAAAAGTAATTGCTTTATAGTTCGTGGGCTTAGCTTCGCGACCGGCAATCGTGTTTCCGCCTCCGGGTTGGAAATTGTTCCGCGTGGAGCAATCGTTGCTGAGCTATCGCCCTTCGATCCAACATCTCGATGTAGGTGTTAGGTGTTTTAATCGAGGTGAAGAACTTTCGGCAGTTTAATTGGAAATTTGAATAGAAAATTAGTTGATTAGAGGATTCAAGAAATTACAATTATAACGATGAAAGAGGTTTGTAGGATTCCTCTGGTATACCCCTCGGCTTATTTTTCACGCAAATATGAACTTTTTCAGGAGAATACGAAAGACTGTGTTTCGATATTTGCAATTTCTCGTTCGAAACTTGCGCTGGAATTTCACTAAAAATCTTCTCATTGATCGAAACAAGAGCAAGATCGGATAAAAATTCGAAGATCGTAACAGAGTGGAGTCTTTTGATAAGAGTTATCTGTAGATTACGCATTCCGATACTTCTTGTTGAATTTTACTTCGATGATCGAAGCCTTTCTGTGTTTTAATTACGTGCCGAATAAAATACACAATGCGATTAAAACTCCCTATTGAATTGTCTCGATCAATCGTTCGATCTTTGCCATCTTTTTCCCGCCAGGGATAGCAAACTCCCGGCAACCCGATTAACGAAACTGAAAACGAAACAAGAGTAGCAAGTACGTGAAACGACTTATTCGGAATCGCATTGATCGACCGGTCGAGTAATTCGAGCCATGTTTGCAGAAACATGGATTTTTACGTCGTCTTCCTAAAAAGGAACACGAACGATCGTCTCGCTCAAAAAGGATACGAATCGTACGATCTATCATTCGACCATCCTCGATTCGATCGACGTCGTTCCTCCTCGTTTCTTCCTTCGACTCGTAACGAACGATATTTTGTTCGTTTTTTTTTTTCTCTCTCGCGTGGGAAGGTGAATTTTTCAGCGAACTTTTCCGTCAATTCGATTTAACGCTGTTCAATCGAGCTGGCTGATCGCGACGGAACTGTATAATAGAATGGGAGTAATTTGTTTGAGCGTGATGGATCCGATTAATGTCGGGTGTTAACTCGTTTTTCTCACCCTCCCTCCCGTTTGTTTAAGTTTTCACGGTGTTACCTCGCGATCACGAAATTCAATTTCACGCCTGTTCTTTTCCACCTTTTGTGCAGCCAAGCTTGGAAATGTCATTTCCGTTTCTTTCTACGTGCTTGTTTAAGGTTCTTTCGGCGAGAAGAAAATGTTTGAGATATTAAGGAAGTTGATAAATACTTTAGATAAAGCTTGACGCAGAAAATATAATTTGGTTAAGCAGATATTATTTAGAAAATTTGCACGAGATTGTAACGAACAATACGATCGAAGAGCTTCTTGAAAAATACGCTCATAAAAAAAGTTGGTGCATTAAAATGAGTAAATCTCATCGGAAGTTCTTTAGTCTTACTTTTTTAAATATCAGCTATACTTGAATTGACGATTATAGTTCAACCATTTGACTAGAAAATACACTCAGCATTCATTGCATTTACACATGCGATCTTTTTCAAAAAAAAATGCTCCCCAATTTTGTTTTTTCTCCTCCTTCTATGAAAAGAATTAGTTATATCATACAAAGTGTCCACTTATCTTCTTCGAATATTATAATATCACGTTACATCATCAACGGAAATATTGTACACGATATAAGAAATACCATAGGATAGTAGAAGAAGCATAATTTCTACCATTATTACCTACTCGCCGTAAATTACCTGTTCGGAATTTTGAGTGGCCGTCCGTGTATGGCACGAACAGGCCCGTTCCCTTCTTTCGAAAATTCCGAATTACATGTCTTCCTCGAGTTGTAAACCTAATGACTCCGAGGTCAGATAAAAAATCTCGGGAAAGGGTCGGCCGTAAGGATACGATGGACAGACGAAACCTAACGGTTGGTAGGGAGAATCAGCAACGTAGGAGGACAGTTCATCGTACCGCGCGGGTGAAATACTTCACTCCCAATAAGATCTTACTACCGTCGTGTTCCTAACATCGCACTTTACGTATACAACAAGTACAAACACAGTGCTGGATTACTCTAATACTCGATCTATTAAACCTCCCCCATCTTGAGCGTTAATTTATTCGAGGTACGCGAAATCGACCGATCGGTTTGACCTGACCGATTGCTCTTTAGTCGATAATTCGCAACATTATCTAGCTCAAACACGTTTCCATAACCCCAAGAACCATCTAGTTCCCTCTACCCTTTGACCTAACACATTTCCCATTTCCAAAGACACATTCGCCAACTTTTGTCCCTAAAAGCCCTACATATATCTTCATTGACGCGTCACTATTCTTCCACTCGACCTTCCACCCAAAAAGCATCCACTGTATAAAAGTCCGCCAAGCAACCCTGCGAATTTCCATCGTTTATTCACGCAAACACGTTATTTGGCAAGGACGACGTAATTCTATGTGCAGAAAATAAATTCCACCTTGGTAGCCATCGTGAAATTTTCGGCGTAGTTCTCTGACCACGGAAAGCCGGGTTTAGTTTTAGAAATTCGTGTCGACAGCGGTTCGCCGACTAAGAGCACGGTCATTGGATTAGCTGGTATGCGTCGATGCGATTAATTTCGACGGCGAAAACGACGTGGATCTTTTTAATTTTGATTCGGCGTCTTCCTCTTGCATCCGTTGCAATCACGCCACATAGTTACCCTCCAGCAAGAACGATGGCTGGAAATTCGCAGAATTTATGTCTGTAATTTGTCAAGCGATCGAATGACTCCATCCTATAAATAGTTTTCTTTTGGAAAAATCATTTTCAATCGTGATTTACTCGGTGATGGACGATGCTTGTGGAAATACAATTGCTTGCAACGGACAATGGCTGTGAAAATGAAATTTCTCGCAACGAATTTCTGGAATTAAGCTTCTTTGGATTATTCTTCGTCTTTCATTTAATTTAAGACGGATAAATTTGTTCGAAGATCTTAAAGGGGTTGCTTATGAAATAAGGCTGATTATGGCTCGAAGGAGTTCCTTGTAAGCTAACAGAGAACTGCGAGGATAATTTTCCTAAGATTAGGAACTTCGCTTTACAAGCCAGATTTAACGTAATAACTCGAGTCTTTCTCTAACTTTATTCTCAAAATAGCACGACGACCTTTCTCGTTCTGATAAGATGAACGATGTAAATGTTGATTCACTTTTCGATTTTCGTTACATTCCAACAAATTATTTTTCGCCGAACATTCAAACATCTTGCGGCTGAAATTACTAAAATACGATTTCACCAAATTCACTTTATAACCGCACTAAAGCTGTAAAAGAACAGGAGAATAAAAAAAGATAGAGAGCAGGAAATTCGAAGCGTGTTCAAATGCCCAAAGCCGTGGGATTAAATGCGAAAACGAGATCCACTGTGCCGTGCACGATCACGGCAATCAATCGGGGCACCGCGTTCGATAACCCCTTTAAATATCGATCAGCGTTCGAAACAACGTTTGGTCCGTCGATTCACGAAATTGCCGTCGTCTCTGACCCCCCGTTCCATAATTTACGCCCGGTCCATCGTTTATTTTTCCCCTCAGCCAGGGGTTTCGCGAACGGGGTCTCGATTTCCATTTTAAATCGGACCGCTCTTCCGGTGCGGCCGAAAATTTCGCGACGCCACGCCACGTCGCGTCGTCGGACACACAGCCCCCCCCCCCCTCCCAACGTTCCATGGAAATTTTCGTTTCGGGGAGGGTGGTTCTCCGATACGACGCGACCAGAATTGAAACGATCGAAACTGCACCCGTGAGGATCGTTACTCCCTCGGGTACCACGGTCTTCTCTTCTCTCGCGCGCGAGAGATCGCACGCCGGCTTTGAATACAGAGAAGGATCATCGGAATTGATCGGTGAAACGAGTGAGTGACGCCTTCGTTTGAAATCGAATCGCCAGAAATGCTGCGGTAGCAAGAGAGATCTTCGACGAAGATGGTCCTTCCGAGTGAATTTCGCAGAATCGAAGACTTCAAAGTCGAAAATGTGTGGAATTAGACGAGAATTTCGTGGAACGAGCGAGACAATTTTGTAAAATGAACGAAGGAATTTCGTATGATTTTTTAGGAATGTAACACGATTATATGATCCACGAGAAGATTTTGCAAAACGAATGATACAATTTTGTACCATTTTCGTATATTTGCTCACATGGATCAAGAGAATATTTTTAGAGCGAACGAGGAGATTTAAAATAGCTTCCTGCGAATATACGTTACGTGGATTATGAGAAAATTCTGTAGTATATGTGAAAAATTGCCGGCAATGTGATTAACTGCGGATGTGAATAACGAGTAATTATCTGTTTCCACGAAGAACGAGGAGTTCTTCGACTAGTTTATGATTTAGTTTAAGAAGAAAGTATAAGGAATTTTAAGAAGGAGGTATGCTCCATTTTGGTATACTGTTCAGATGTAATAAGTAGTTTTATGTTACACGAACATTTACTTGCTTTTAAAGGATATCTTAAAAGCTACTTTGTAAAACAACGTTAAATGGACGGTGCATACGTGGTAAGGAAAAGCATTTTCTAACTGAATAAAAGGAACAAGAGAAAGATGAGGGAGAAAGGAAAACAAATCGTTTTGTAACGTTATATAGAGGATATCTATACGCGCAAATAATATTCATATTCCACAGATATTTCCGTGATCATATTTCAACCAAAATAGCTAATATTCATGATCCACAAATGTTGGTAATTAAATTTTAATACAAGAATATTTATCCTTCATAAATATTCCACTTAATAATCGATTTAATACAAGCTGCATATGCATCGTAATACACGTATCGTAAAACGATTCGTAAATGGAACGACAGATGCAACTACCGAAATATCAAGATAACGAGACCGTATTCTTGTCGTTTCAGGTTGACCTACCACGCCAAGACGCCACACCGCATACCCCATATTGTGAGTACTTATCTGAACCATAATTTTCTAATTAATTCTATCCTCGTAGTCACGCACATTGAACGCATGGTCGGTGAAAATAATTTCCGCGAGAATTCGTGGACGAAAGTCGGGTTTAAGGTTAACGCGGAAGAAGTTCTCATCTTGCAGGGAACGAGAAATCTAACTGCACTCCCTTAATTTTTAATCTTCATCCGTTTAATCCGCTGTCTGATACGGAAGCGAGCTCAAAGAATTCGCCCTTCCATCGTCAGGTTAAATATCGAGCTTCCACGAGCCGCGATATTAATCCAATACCTTTTGACTCGGGTGGAACAAAAGGGGTTCGCGATTTTGGCATAGAAACGCAAGAAACGTTGCCCAAAGAATGATTAATATTAGATCACAGAGCGTACTTTCAATCTCAATTCTCAGATAGAGAACGTGTCTTCAATAGCGATCGTGCGGAGTTGCCTCTCGGAATTAATCACGCGCAAAATTGTCTAATTTGTTTCGAATACACGGGCTCTGTCGGTTATAACTGCGAACTATGAACCGAGGCGATGTAATTTTCGTTCGGGCAAACACTTTTCCGATACGAAAGCGCTGATGTTTGTTCGCTTGTTTGGAAATCTTTACGCGAGGAACAATAACGGTGATTGAATTCGTAGGAACTTGGATTGGATTGGAACAAAACTTTGATTTATAATGTGAAAATAAGTTTGACGTTTTCAGATTTGCACGATATAAATTAAGCGTAACTCGGCTGAAATGTATGTTAATGCGTTAAGAAACTCGTGATTCTATCGGCGAAACCTGATTTATTTGATCCAAAATGGTACTGTCTCGTCGTCTATGATATTAATGGCGATTTTATGCGTAACATGTTTTATAAAAAGATACGAATCTGCGTTAGTGATCAATAATAACTTCAGGAATTGAAACTCACTCACACGCTAGCGAGTCTTGTATTGAAAGCTTCGTATGTTAAGAACTCGCTATCTGACTAGAAATTTCTGTAGAACCAAGTGTTTCCATTTGCTGGAAACAGAACAAAAAGGCATGATATTAATTAAAGGATTGGAAATTCCGGATATATAACAAAGGGTTCGTAAATCTGCCATTAATTGCATAGAGGATCGTCCTTTGCGAAATGGCCGAAAGTGGAGTGGGAAATGGCGAACAGCAGCATCTGTGCAACGCGGCAAATCCGCAGGCAAGAAAACTGGCTTAATCCTCTTACGTCCGCTGCTCTGTCGCGGAAAAATGGCGTTCCCCGGCTGACCTTAAACCCGACAGAAACACGAGCAAGGACTCTCGCTCCCTACGAGAGAAAGAGAGAGAGAGAGAGAGAGAGAGAGAGAGAGGAAATCACAGCTCGCTCGTGCTAGAAAAGTCTCTGCTAGCTATTTGCCAGCGAATCATCGTTAAGAAGATTTTTCTGCCGTTCGAGAAAATGAAACGAAATTGAACTCTATTCATTTGGTCCCCGACCATCTCTAGCAGCCGCTCTTTTTTAATTAAACACCGATAGCGAAGAAATAGAAAAGATTTTCTAAAGCATCCTCCATGCTTTTGAGTTTTATTGCCTCACGCACGAAACAAATATCAGGATTGTTACTTTCAATTATGAACATAAATAGGCGCGAACGATACAATTTAAGGCCCATAGGAGAAATACGTAGTACAGTTACATTTTCGAAATTTTATAGAGATACAATTTTCAGACAAAATTATATTCCTCGCTACGTTGTCGATCGATTTTACGTCAGCAATTCGTTAAATTTTTTATTTGATTTTGGTCAATATTAAACGTATGTGTATCTTTGCTAATTTCTCGAACAAGTGTACAAACACTCTCGCGTGCATTAAAGTGCATCAAAATTCAACTCGCATATTCAACAATCTACGCGATTCCTCGTCGAATCTTCCTTCATCGAATCGATGAGAAAACTTGTTACAGCGCTCGTGTATGTCGTCGTTACATAATTACGAGTAGCCGTGATGGCTTATAATCAAGGTCTGTTTGCCAAAAGCGGCCGTGGTAAGAAAATAATTGCCAGCAAAGCTCGTCGATCCTTTGTCGGGCACGTCCATTTAAGGAGGAACATCGTCGTTTTCGTAGTTGCTTCTCCTGCGACGGATGAACGTCACAAAGGTCGCCGATGATACGTTCGACGAAGTTGGGGTAAATTAGTACGAGACTTCGTTCCATCCCTTGAAAAGTGCACGGCTCGTTTCTCGGCACTGAGGCGTAATTTCGACGTGACGCTCGTTAATTACGCCCTCGACGAGCGCGATATACGGCACTGCAGTTTTCTGCCGCCCGATCTTCCCGACTACTGCCTTGCCTCGCAATTTCTCCCGCTTGCACTTCATTAAGCCAGTCTTACAATGTTCTTGTTTCCTCTGCATATACACATACCTGACACGAATCCAGTATTGAGAGGACTCGAGAGTCATTGAGTAGTGTTGCTTTGGGAAACCGAGGATGTATTTACGGTTATGTTTGTATTCGAAGGTTGTGAGATGGGCTGCCGTGGAAATTTGGCAATTCGAGCAATAGCGCGTTATTTTCGAGAGTTGAAAGGGAAAATTGAGGGAGAAATTTCAATGATGATGTTCGCTGTAAAATTAATACGTGTTTATATTTAGAGCGTGCTGTCAATTTATCGATAAATATTAATAACGTTTTGCAGAGATTCGGGAATTCCAGATGTAATGAATAATTAAGAAACGGAGGACAAATTTTTATTGCCATTCTGTCTGTGAAATTGATATGTTTGTGTTTAATGTGACGCGCTATAATTGATCAACATTACTTCGTGCGTGAATATTCTTAAAGTCAATTTTAAACTAGAAAAACGCAAATCAGGTTTAATCTAACGGATGCACGCGCGAAATCTTTTTAAAAATATTATTTTAAACATACGCATCGTAAAACTTGCTAACAACGAGTACGTGTTACGTAATATATTAAATACGTGTGTTCATCGTACAGAACCTGTTATAAACGAGTATCACGTACATTTCTTTGTATCTCTGGAAACGTGAAAAATGTCTGTATCTCGACCATTATTCGTAATGAAAGTTACATGTATTTTATACACGCATCAACGTAGGATTCTAATTAATTGACCTAATTGTTCATTTTCTGATATTCTCTTTATTACGAATGCACTCGTTATTAAAAAACCGAGAAAGATCTAATGGAATAGAGCGTCGAATATAATTCAACACACGTAGAACTACAAAAGGATGAATAAGCAATATTAATTGTATTCTCTTCAAACAATAAACCAGTTGAATACCCCATAGATATACTGACGAATAATCTGACACTTACAAAGTAAACATCCGTGCTGTAACAACACAATAACCAGAAGCACAGAGTCGTTGCATCCTCTAGAAAAGATGAATTTCTCCCTAGCAATATGGCAGCTATTTCTCGACAAACCTTCCCTTTATAAAGGATTCTCGTTTCCCCGCAAGAATATTATTTCGATCTTAGAAGATAATTCCGCCCGTTTGCAATTTTCCTACGTTGCAGAATCCTTAAAACGTTCGATGTACTTCCCTGCAAACACAACAGCCTGGAACACGTTCTCCGAAAAACATTCCAATCGTGAGCAAAATTTCATCCTTTGCTACGTCCGCTAGCCTCTCGAAACCCACAATATTCCATGAAACTTCCACTTTACAACCTCCCTTTCTCTCTCTCCCTCTCTCCCTCCCTCTCTCTGTCTCTCTCTCTCTCTCTCTCTCTCTCTGTCTATCTAACGCACGCGCGCACACACACTCCTTCTCCCTTTCTGCCTCGTTGGCAAACAAGTCCTTCTCCACGCTCCAACCGTGCGTTTTACCCCAAGAAAATATGAATACACCCCCTGAAATACGATCAAAAAATTCGCAAATCATTTTCGTCGGGCGTAAATGTTGCCAGTAATCGTTGGAAAGTCTGGAGACCGGGGGATCGAAACTGGATTTTCACGAGCTCTCGTGGATTTTTTACGACGGAGCACTCATAACGGAGAGGTTGGTGGCGAGAAATCTTCGAGAAAATCGCGTGATGGAATTAGAATTCAATCGAAGCGTCTAGCAGGGAAGAGAAAGGAGGGTGAATAGAATAATGAAAATGGGGGAAACCGGTGGGAAATGTGGGAAAAGTGCTCGTCGAGAGTCTCTAGCGAAGCCACGGATTAATAACGAGGATGTTTTAATAATCTCGACGGACGCGTATCGAGCTGGAAACCGCAGGAGCAATCTAATCTGTGGATTGGATAAATTCCAGCGCACCTGCTCGCGTGTGTTTAGCTAAAAAATTCAATCAGCTATGGCGACCGGGCTTTATTCGATGCGTGATCCGTTCCACATTTCGTTTGATTTTTCCAAATGAAAAAGCAAATATCACACGGCCGATAATCGAGAATCGTATTGGTATTGTACATTGATAAAGCGAACCGGAGATTTTTGGTGCGAAGATAATTAGATCTCTCGATTCGCTTCGAACTTAATCCTGGTCCAGTTCGAGCACTTGGCTTATCTATCCCAAAATTGGTCCCGTTTGATTGTAATTTGGATCTAATCCACAGGTTACTTTATCTACTAATCTGGCGTAATTCGAGGTTTAAGCTAGGATATGACTTAATAAGTACAATCTAACCTCCTTTGAATGTGAAATAATCTTCTTCTAATAAGACAGGAATTATCTTCGGAAGGAGAATATTATATGTGTCCAAAGAACCAATTGATTCGTGAGAAGGAGCAAGTTTAAATTTTAATTAGATTCGACTTAATCTATCTCTTCTCATTCGAACGTTAATAGTTCATACGTTCAAACAAGAAAGCGATTACGCTACTTGAAAAAGGTATAAAGAAGCAAGTATACAGGCTGTACACAGCAAATTAATCCAGCTTGATTAAAAAGAGCCGCCTTTACGCGTTGGCTAATTAAATCCGGTAAATTAGCGCTGTCGTGAAGGGAGACGGAACGTCAACGGCAGAAAACGCATAATAGCGTGGCCATTTCCGTAATGTCACATAGCTTTTCCATCAAATACAGAGAACAAAAGTGAACTAAAGAGACTCGGAGAGAATCGGTTCGAACGACCAACAGAAATTTGGATCGCTTTTGGTAGCGGTCCGGTTGAGAAATCCAGCGTTTCTCCCTTTTTTCTTCCATCCCTCGTACTTTCTTCCTTCTCTTTCGCTGGACGATTTTTCACAGCGAAAATAAAAAACAAGGAGGACCGTTTGAATAGAAATTTTCACGGTCTTTAAAATCTAGGAGTCTCGGTGAACGAGGAAATCGACGAATGCGAAACACGGCGCCAGTATTCGAGCGTAATGACTGCGGTTCCAGGTCCTTGAAATCATTTTCGAGCGTTCTTGCGCGAGTTTCCAGACGCCAAGGGGTAGAGAGGAGAGTGGACGAGTATTTCACCGATGAAAGGAATCGACAGAACCACGGCGAAAACCTTTTATTCCGCGGACGTCCATTATGCCAGTCTTGGAGGCATCGGGATTATGAATAATTCGGAAGTATTTGCTTTTCCGCCTTCGCGTTGGAATTAATAAGAAGTTCTGCTGGTAAATCGTGCGCCCGCGCGCTACGCGAGTGGACTTTATTACAGACTCGTAATTGCGGATGGACGATTTATTTCTGAGTGAAGTAACACAAACCGTTTTCAAGGATATGAATTTCATACTAAGAAAGGTTCGTAGTTTCTTTAAGTGTACAGTCAATTCGCACAATTAATCTTTTCCAAAGATATTTCGTTCTTTTTAAATAGTTTCGTGAAACTTTGATCATTTCGGAAGCGAATTTCTGAACCGACACATACATACACGCATACGGACATGTTACCCACAAATATTTTTATAGAATTTAATATTATGTTATTGCTATGTAGTATTTAGTGCAACAGTATAGTTGGAATTTGTTTGGTGGATAATCTGCGTTAAAAAAATAGTTGAAACACAGTGGATTTATGTGAGCTCGAAATATTCTGTGATATTGGTATCAAAAGGTAGCCGTGTGAAACGTAATAATCCTAAAGAGAATTTAACATGAATGTCGAAAAAAATAAACTACGAACTTTAAATCAGACAAGGATATCAGTGTTCTTGGGAAAATTCCTCTCGATGAATCGGTTCTCTTAAGAATGCCAATGTCTTTAAAGAATCGAATGGGAAGAGGCCGATCTTACGAAAAAGAAGTTAATGACGTTCTAGAAGTGCACGGTACACCGAAATTAAAAAAAATTGTTGGAATAATAATGATTTTGTTACGATTAAAATTTCGTTCAATGATTACGATTCATTGGGCTGCGAATTTATTACGAACGATATTGGACAAACGAATACGTAGCAAAACTATAAAAGTAACTGATTTTATTAAATTATTTTCAATACTTGTTATATTATGATAATAATTATATAATGACAATAAATTTCTTAATTCTGTTCTAGTACATAGAGAAACCTTGAATTATTTCAGAAATTAATATTATTGATACTTATAGAAGTAATTCTTATTAAGACTAGAATGTGCGAAAGCACCATTTTTCTCTTTTAAATCTGTATTTAATAGTAAATTTAGACAGACACAATAATAAATTTACAGTATCACATTTACAATAGTAAATTTAGACAGAAAATCTTAAATGTATCATAAGCGCTAACTTTTGAATTTATGCGCGCTAGAGTTCTGTTTTATCGACCCTCGTTAGCTTAGTACGTAAACCGAACAGAAGATGGTGGTATCGAACAGACTGAGAAACGCGCGCAAATGATTTTCGAACAGTTTTGCAATATTATTTGTCGTCATGCGTGCACCAAGGAAATTTGTTACATCTTCTTTCGAAAAATCAGCTCAAGAAATCATTAGAAACATCCGTCTTCGTAATTTTCGGATGAGAATATCCCTGAACCACGAATGGGAACAGCTGAACTGGGAAATTTGGGTATGTCGATGTAAAAATGTTAATTTTTTGTATGTGACATATATGGCGGTCCTGTAGAATGAGATTCCATAAGGTTGGACAAAAGTTTCTGATATATTAAAACGTTACCATATACTTTGTATGCTCTATTTTATCCAGTTCTTTGCCTATTATTTCATAATGATATAAACAGAATCAGATGCACAAATTGTATATAATTGGCTATGTGACTGTATGATAAATATCTTTGCTAATTCATTGATAATTGATATTACGACGAAATGATATATTCTCGTTCGCTAAACAGTCATATCGAGAAAGTTGTGTTAATAGTACGATTATTAAAAGGGTTCAGTAATACGAGACGATTGAATGTTCATCGGTGATTATTACAATATTGTCTCATGGTGAACACTTTCCGAATAACCATTTTTCTAATTTCGATTCTCGCAATATTTAAATTGCAATCGAGAATCGATCACAAATTGAAACACCAGGTGGCGCAAGATAACAGGACATGTGTCGCCACCATCTGTGCGAACAGAAGCTTCTGAAGTAAATAGTTCTTCGCGAGAAGCGCTGTTACTCGTCCTTAATTGATAAAGTAGTTTTGTAATTTTTCGCGTAACATCCATAGCAAGTGCATTTCATTTTTCTGTTTACACATGGCAGATTTTTAATATAATCATACACGTATGAAAAATATTATAGACAGCTTATAAGATAAACCTATCTTCGTCTAATACAAATTTGTATCACACGAATCGAAAGTTGCATAACTTTCGTTAGAATATTCCTACTATTAATATAATTTGGCATACAACGAGACAACAACGTGAATAACAGATGAAATTAAACTGAAAATCAAATTCAGTCGTAACGTCTTATCATAAACGAAATATAAAGGATAGGTTTTTCACCGTATGCAATTTTATCTAACATTTTGAAATATTGATTACGCAAACAACTAGAAGCGTAAAAATTGGAGATCTGATGAAAGGTAGGATAAAAATACTTGATACGCAATGATTTTTCTCTCAATTTGGATGAATCAAGAGATTCATTTACCATTTTCGTATCAAATGCGACATTATCGATTCAGTATATACTTGAAAAAGAAACATCAATTAGAGATTTAATTTATAATATTATCGCCACAAATGAATTGTTAAAATTGTTAAGTATCGTCGTAGAAAGAAAAATAACGATTTAATCAATAGCAGTTATAAATAAATTATTAAAAATATGAAATTACAATTAAAAGTGTTATAGAAAAGCTAAGTAACTGTTATGTAGATTATCAAAAAATAAACGAAAATATCTACATGCATATCATAATTTATGAGGGGTAAGAATTTTTTATCGATCAGTATCATTATCTCGATGAGATTAATATCTTTATATAATACTTTTACATAACGACTTGTTCGTCGCATGACGTTCAACTGGAATAAATGGATATAGATCGTAACAGGAAAAAGACTAAACACAATTTATCGCCCCTACGTTATCCTCTGTATGCAACTTATTATAAACCTTTTTTAAAACGTCTTTTTCATATTCTCGAAATTCAACATTCCTCAAGAACGATTAAAATTCCAAATAGAATTTTTTCAGTTTATTCTCTTAATAAACTACTAGATTTCTAACTCCTCGCATTGCCAACCGTGTTCAATTGAAATTCCACGGTGTTTTTATAGCGCTTCACCGTGAACGCTATACATGTCTGAAACAAGCAATTCGCCAAATATACATCGCCGGTATATTTAGCTGGAAAATTGAACCGGTGCCAGGATACGGCCCTGTAATTCGATCCAGCTGGTCGGGGGGATGTTCTCGGGTGTAATGGGTCCCGCAGGATCACCATCCTCGAATAATCGTCCCGCGTGTCGAAAGAATTCCATCTGGTCGCGACGCCACTTTGAACGTTCCTCCGCCTCTTTCCTTTTTTTTTTTTTTTATAAAAAAAAGAAGCGTGGAAGCACGGGGTTCGCGTGTCGCGAAATATTCTCGATGTATGATAAGAGAAAGGGGAGAAGATTATAGATTTCCTGCTCCGCTTTGACGAGTTTCCTTTCTCCTCCATTCGAAATCGATGCTAACTTTGTCACGACTTCTCGTTGGAATCTTCAACACACACGCGTCTAATTCTTTAGGAGCGACAGATTCTCTCGTATTTATTTTTGGAGATTCCAATACGATTCTTAGTTACGTAGTTTTTAAACACAAAACGAATCTTGATATCGAATCATGGTTTCCATTGACCGTTTTGATACACCACGGAACCAACTGTTCCAAGCGCGAAATGGATATCGATATTGAATAATAATGAAGTAGTAATGAATAATAATGGACGAAAGGCCTAAGAGATATCGGGTAAATTATAAACAATGTCGCGAGAAATCTAAGTCTATCGATGTATCGTCGGTCCTCCAATCGAATAGTTACGCGGAAAAAGACTAAGGGAAAAGACAAAGGGATGCTAAGGGAGAAAGACGAATTAATAGTCAGTCGTGAGTTGAGAAGTTAGAGAGTGCGAATTGCGTTGTCGAGAGAGTGTGGTGCGTTGTCGAGAGAATTGCAAATTGACTATTTAGTTGTCTTAATTATAGTGCGTTATTGTATTTAGTTCACGTTGAACAACCGTCGTTTCCTGTTTAACCAACACCTGTTTAATCCATTTTAAATAAACTAATTGTAGTAAGATCCTATGATAATTTCCACCATTTTAAAAGGCAACGTTCATGTCGAACGATTTTGTCGTTCGATGTTTCTCCTGTGCTCTGCAATATGTACACTAGCCAATATTGATTCTCCTCTGTCACGACCATAAAAACGTTAGTCCAAAAGCTTCAACCTCCATCATGTTCCTTAGTCGTCAGTACTATTGAATAAACTATCCTCAGATAGTATATAACGTTATTCCAGAAACAGCGTGAAATTCTACGTTTCTCTGTTATTACCCACCAGGGACAGATTAAACATTTTGTAAACCGGCTTATTCTTTGACTAATGAACAAGCAGAGGCCTCTTTCGTACAAAAATACGACAGCTTAAAATAAGATAGATTTACATAAATACGAAATAACATCTTTTTGTAGTAAACTATATCATCAAATTTTTAATGCACATTTTTAAAATACAGTTGTTTCTTATAATTTTACCTAAGATAACCGGCTCTCGTTGTACTTATAAAACATCATGTATTTTTATTGAATGGAAAGCTATGAATGGCAACGTATAATATTTTTCTGGAAGGGAAGTTTCGGGACTATTGCATCTATTAGCTCTTCCCTTCTCCCTCAGAGAGTTCCACGCCGCTCGAATCAACCCTCGTTTCTTATTTTACCAAAACGGAGTACACAAAGGGAGCTTCTGGCAGCACAATGGTTCCGAGTGGTTCTAGGAACCGGTGTGTAAGATCCCTTTGACGGCCGCGCGAGAGAAAAGCTGCTGATCCATAGGCCGTTTGAAGCGCTTGTTTACACGCATTGGAAAGGTTTCGTCCACGGCTACCGGCCAATGCGCGGCTCGGTAGAGAAACATACAGTCTCGACTTGTTACTGATGGAAAGCAGAAGCACGTGGCGTCACGTAATATTTCTGCACGGAGAAGCGGCCCGGCTGGAATCGATGGAACCGAAGCATCGTTAAAAAAGGAACGCTCCTTCGCGAAGCATCGCGTGTCCGACTAAGCTAGGTAGCTTACGTCGATTCATGGTTGTTGGAAATGAGATATTTCTGGAAGAATCAACCGAGACACGTATTATGCGATCGTGGCTCTTCGTGTTGTGGACGACGAGAAACTTTCGGATAAAGTTATTGTAAACTTTCGTCTTATACATAATGAAGCATTAATTAAGGATTTCGTAATCGTGAGATTGATTCGTTTGGATGGCAAAAATTTGAATAGTCAGAAATTAAAGTCTTAGTATATTCAAGTATAAGTTGATTATTTATTATATTCAAAGCGACGGTGGTATATTACGCGATGCAATTGCGGTTTTTCACGTGACAAATAAAGAGGCAAGACTGGGTCGTTACGGACTTGTTGATCTAAAGAGAAAAACGAGTTCTATATGATATAGCGGAAATTATTTAATTACGTAAATCATTCGTTTAAGTAGGGATAGAGATTATTAACGAAGGATCAGTACTATTAGCAATTTCATAAACTGACTATCTATAATATTCGAGATACGTGGTAAGATTATATAATCGGATAGTTTTTCCACTAAGAAATCAGAGAGAGAATTTATCAAGGTTGCCATGGATTTATTAGCTTTAAAAGAAGAAACAATCGAAAGATGCAAACGTGCAATACGAACGCAAAAGTTTCCTATGGTAGATGTTGAAATACTTTCATAAGTCAGTAACTGTAGCTTCTAAGTAATCTAAAAAGAGAGAGAGAGAGAGAGAGAAAGAAAAACAAATATACATCGAGGACGATTTTCCACCTCTGAATCAAATTTCAGAAGCTTTCTTCGTTTCTTCGATGCACAACCGACTTAAATGGTAATAGGAGAAATTGAGAGAAGAGCAGCCGGAATTAGTAGGCGGATAATTTTAGTCGAGTATTCTTATTTTCGTATCACTCCGCGATGAAAACCAACGAGAATCCGCTACGTCGTTCTTTTCATCTTTCGTTGCTAGATTTTATTTCGGACAGGTTGGAAACACAGGGCTTGACCTTAGCGAGAGTCAATTCCCTTCTGCGTTCATTCACTTTGCGAGTAAAAGACAATCTCGTCAGGTCCTGTCGTCGTTTTCAGAAGCAAAGTTCTCCGCCGTGTCTTCATTAATTCAACGCCGTCTACGCATTTCGCGACTTTTTCTTCCTCTCTTCCAGTTACGCCCGGTTTTCAAGCGCATCCAACTCGCGACGTTTGTGTCCCAAGCGCTTGTTAGACTTTCGCACAGCCAGGTTTTAAAGAAATACAAATACAATGACAAATTCGTTTCCTTTACCATGTTATACAGTCGTTAATGAGAATTGTTGGATGAATTGCGCGCTTTTACTCGGTGTTTTTTAATGCGGTTGCACGATTGTGCAATTTACTTTTGAAGATATTTTGTTGTACTTTCTATGTGAAAATTTCAAACTCACGTAGTTTCTTGGAAACTCGAGGCATTTGAAGAATATAGTTCCCACGTGATTTAAGTTTAATCGTTCCAGATTTAGAGGAATTATTAGCTTGAAATTAAGAATCTGAAATTTAACAATCCTTGAAACTGAGGAATTGGATAAACGAAATAGAGAGTATCTTTGAACTTTCCCAAATATTAAAGATTCGTTTCCAGTAATTTTCATGACAATTTTCCAAATTTTGTCTCGTGTAAAAAGATTCTTTCTTAACGATTCCACATTTAAACGACGCTTGTAACTTTATCCCTTGGTGGATCCTTAACAATTCCGCATTCATAGCGAAATCATTGATTGTTGAAAAAGGTGTTCTTATTTAAACATAGTTTCATTTGAAAGAACTGTCAACCGGAAACAATTAACAGCCAATCCTCGTTTGAACTCTCTGTGTGACATAAGCTTCAATATCGTTCAACGTCCAGGCAGTCTGTTTGCCGTAAGTTTCATAAAAACGTAGCGAAGCCATAATGGGTACAGAGCTTCATAACGAAACGGCTTTATCAGAGAGTTGTCCCTGCGGCGGATAAAATATTTGCTACCTTTATTGACAATTTCCAAGCTAGTTAGAAGGTTTGCGCGAGCGTCATCTTAAAATTAAAGCGGTAAATTCCTCGGCGACGTAAAACCAAGCGACGATGCGCAGCGATCGTAATATCTGGCCGCATATTAAAGCAACGCTCATTAAGCGAGCCGCTGTATTTTCGACGAATTTGCCTAAGTGCACTCTGGTCGAAGCTCGAAAATTCGCACGTATCACCGCAACATGGTGCAATTATTTTTCGTAGTAAATCAGAAACACGATTAAGTCGGCAGTTAAACCTTCGGCAATTTCTCCAGAAATATAGGAAACGAATTTTCGCGAGTAGAAAAAATGTCTAATTTTCAATTCAAAAGCATTAGTACGTACACTTATTGATACAGTGATTCGCGAAAGTATTTGTACGCTTACCACAAAATACTTTAATGAAATGAAAATCACCAGATTATCTTTCCTAAAGAGACAATCGTCAGCTACTTCAATAACCCTCTAACGTCAGTTTCATTCGAGATAAATCAAAATCGGTGTTTCTCTAATATAAAAAAAAATATTCTTTAACCAAGGTCTAAAAATGTTACCAAGGGAGACTTTTTTCTAAACTTCTACAACTGGAATAAAATTAAAGCCTTGTAACAAAAATAATGCATTGGCAATGCGTTATCCTCCAAGGAAATGTCGAAATTACGTTGTAATTTTCTTTACCCCCTTTTTTTTTTACGTTACACAAACCAATATGTTGCACCCAAAATGAAAATTGTAAAATCACCGTGTAACTATGTTAAAGAATTTATTTTTCGACATAATATCCTGAAGAGAAGATCGTGCGCTATCTAAATATCCCTTGTAGCTTCGATCCAGAACCCAGGGGGAAAAAGATGAGAAAAGACAGAAACGAGTCTCCATGCAGTGTCCATTGAGAAAATTACTGTGATCTCTTGGACAATAGGAAGGCCGTAGTATTTTCACAGTTTGAATATTTCACGGTCTTTATTGAAGGACGCGCGTATACCGGCTGTGCGTGAACATTTCGAGGCGGAGAGGGTCGGTTGGCCCGGCTATCGGCACAATTCTCTCTCGTAGTCGTCATGGAAACCCCTCTTCAGAGTGCTCCCTTGTCGAGAGTAGGCAGTTTCCAGAGGTTTAGGGTGTAACCTCGAGTTCCGGGGGTGGACGACGTCGATCAAGGCTAACCTATTCCAACGATGATAAATCTAAACACTTCGTCTTGTCACCTCCGCTCCCATATATGAGTACACCGTCTCAAGGACGAAAGATCAAGGACAAGATCAATGATTTGAACATTTTACTCGCGGTTTGTTTAATTGTGAATTTTTTAATGGAATTGAAAATACATGCAAATAAAAGAAAATAATTTTATGTTTTATTCGCGAGACTTCTTCTTACTTGCTATTTACCTCGAGTTTTTTTTTTTTTTGTATCAGCACAACCTTTATTTCTTCTCTCTTCTTTAGAAAATATTTAAAGAATCGTTGCTTTGTTTAATCATAAATGTTTACATGAATTACGAAATTACGCAAGAAATATAGCCTTATGTTTTTCGAGATGATATTTTATTTTCAAGGATTCATTAATTTATTCATTCTCGAGAGCTTCTTCTTAGCATTACATAACGACCTTCTTTTTTCTTCCAAAGTACTTCGTCAAATCATCTCTCTGTTCAGCCATGAATATTTAGATAAATTAATAAGCCGCGCAATTAAACTGCAACCTCGAAAGACACGAATTTACTCTTTTATTCGTATGAATTTTTCGAGAACTAGTTCTTCTTTGCTTGCAAGAATGCTTTGACTCATCTATTCTCGTATTTCCTCATTTTTCATTAGCATAATGATCTTCCTTTTGGCTTGTAAAAAAGGTTCGATGGATCGTAGTTGTGTTCGATCTCACGTGTCACGATAAGTTGGCAACGTAGAATAAATTCAAAGGATCAGCCCGATTTTTCGATAGTCCCTGGTTTTATCAAAATCATCCGGGCCTCGTGCTTCGCCGCCCTCCTTCTGGATCATCTTGTAGATCCGCTATGCTTACGAGCTACGCGAGTTCACTTCGTAAAAAAGAACGCGGAGATTGAGAGGGATGACGAGGACGACCTATAAATCGGGATGTCATCAGTGAATTTCGATGATCAGCCAGCTTACACGGCCAGCCTGTCACCCTCTTCCCAGAGGAAATATTGCTGCAGAAACCGAATGCCGGATATTTACGTGAGAATTTTTCTAAAAATGACGTCAGAAGTGTAGTCTGCATTATAATAGGCAATCGTGACGTCCAGATTATGTTTTTATGAAAGATGATTTTTATGAATTTTCAGGAAAATTTATTACGGATATTTCGCATAATCAGTGTATCTATTTGCTATGTTTTATTGACTACTTTCGAATATTTGCTTTATAATTCGTTTTAAGCAGTACAGAAGAATATATTAGGAAAGAATTATTTTAAATGAGTTGCTTTAACTAATCTTATAAAGAAATCACTATTATCTGTATCACGGACGATTGACGTCTCTCCTGCCACCCTGTGCTCCATATAAAAACAAAATCATGCGATAAAAGATAACTACGTTATGCTAAAAATTACAAAAAATGTTATCGAAAAATTCACCCTTCGCCGAGTACCTTATTATTATTCTCCAAGAGAATTTCTTATCGTTACTCATTACGTTTCTCGGTTACCATAGCCGAATAAAGAGCTCACTTGCCAGCGTTATATCATAAACTGTGGCAACTTTGAATCTTACGAAGACGTGGCTCCAGGGGTTGACGTTCCTGGGGTCCAATAAATTTGTCTCTCCGTTGATATTTCTTACTTGGCCCACGGTGAGGTCAACCGTAAAACATTTATAGTGTCACGAAGATGTTGTACGACAAAGACGAGAAGCGGGATCGTCGTGCTTGTCCCCGAGCGCATGTGCGCTCCAGCTGCGTGTGCATACGAGCTTCTAAAAATACGCGACCACCCCAAGTGCACTTGAAACCGCGTCGACCGAGCCTGAGAGAGTTCCTCGATAGGCAATTTCACGAAGGCGACGCATCCTAGCATCCCCTGCGTTCATTACAAGAAGCCTTCATTGTTTTATACAATGGTTTGCGGAAAATATTTCAGAATTTATCATAGGAAACTTTTACGTATATATATATATTGTATGTGTTATCTAAAACAGTTTGAAATTTCAATAGCACTATGATGTGACACGATTATCATAATTACGTATGTTGGTGCAATTTAAAACGAATTTGAAAATGCGTATAGAAGTTGGAAAATATTAATTGTAAACATATATGTCGTAAAATATTAGTGTTGTGGGATGAATAGCAATCTTAAGTGTACCATATGTGTGTTCATATATTAAAGATGCTGACGCGGAGAATTTCTCAAAAGGAATAATATCTTTGGAAATGTACTGAATAGCACGTATTTTTTCTTGTTCCGCTTCAATCTCATCTTTTCCTTTTTGATCGAACATATAAAAGATTCGGGAGATGGTAGGAAGTTTCAGTCGAAGAAAAGTGCGATTGTACAGGGTGGGTGGCTGCGCTTCTGGAATTTTGTCGCTGTTTCAGCTTTTTTATCTGCAGGAAGAAAGAGATACGAGTTGCCCCAGTTGTGCAATTCAACCGGTATTGCATACAATGGGTGATGGTTTAAAGTGGTCTCTGAACACTTATGCGCTTCCCGCTATTTTCAAGTTACGATGGCTTTTGTTTTAAACGAAGTTTTCCATACAACCTAGCGCAAAACATAAAAATTGTAATGGCAACTTTCCACATCGATTCCTGCTATTTAAATCCTATGAAATTTTAATAAAAGATGCATTTACTAAAAACATAGAAGATCTGCGAACTTTTCTATTCTATATAAAAAAGATTGCGATATTTTCTTGAAAAAAAAAAAAAAAAGAAAAAGAAAAGGGAAGGAAACATACGGCAAATGAAAAAGATTCAAAATGGAGGTTGTTGCGCGCGTCGTGATTTTCTTTCCGAATTAATTCAACGGTATAACAAAGAAAATCGCGGATTCGTGTTATAAATTTGTCCCGACTGTTATTACGGCATTCTACGAGCACGTCGTTACATCGTGTCTTTGCTTGTTACCACTCGGTAATACCATGGAGATCCATTTCCATCTAGAGCGCGTCGAGTCACGTTATTCTAAGCACCGTGGCTTTTGCACCCTCTCTCACTCTTCGGCGTCGTCCCTTCGTTTCTATGGTGATTCAGAGAGGGGTAGTATCCCCTGTAGATCGAGCGAACGTCGCAGGTTGATTGTAGGTGCCCGTATAGTCCTCTCGGCAAACACAGGATCATCTATCGGGGATAGAGGGTTACTCCTCTCTCGAACGAGACAATCATTTCGCTAGTGATTATCGAAGTAACGTCAGGCTGCTGTCTGGAAGTTACATCTTCCTAAAGATATCGAGACACGCTGTTGGATGAAAGGATACTTTTAAAAGTGGCGTTATATTGTTTCAGGCTCTCGTGTTTTATTTGCTTCACTGTTTCGTCTTGCATTCGATTCGTTGATGAATAGACGGGGATGTTCATGCATTTATGGAAAATTTTAATATTGAGAAATGCATAGAATGTAGATGTTATGTAAAAATATACAAAATATCCCAATTGATTAATATATATGGTAATGTATTTGTTGTAATATTTAAAGAATCAAAATAATTTATATACAGTCTCTCGCTCTAGTTCTTTCACAGTTTATATAAAATCTATTTTTGTCGAAATAAAACATGTATCTGTAATACAATCATATAATAATATATTTATAATCCAAAGCGTATAAAACAATAGTAAAGCAATTTTCAGTTGTGTCGTTGTCAAAGACATTAATTTTGGAGTAAAATATTGTAGCATTTTATTTTGACAAAAATTGGTTCGTTATGAGATGTACAAAGATTTATATGGATGGTTGAAAATATTTTGTACAAACATCCGCAATCTGCCAATGAAAAACTTGTAGACATTGTAACAATCTGATTCTTGGCTCCAAAACGACAATTTCATTCGAATGTATCGTTTCTAGTCTATAAATCTATCTGCTAATAGACGGAAAATTGAATTTGTAAGATTCAACCTCTTCTTATTTTTAAATCTTAAAAATTCGAAGTTCTTGAGATTCGTTTTATTTTTCGTGACTATCATCACAAAGAACTTTTGCTTCACCCTGAAACACGCGAAGAAAGCGAAGTTAGAGCAGAGTGACTACGAGTTTACCTACGTGTCCTCGTCACTTCCTCCTCAACGTGTATTTACTCTGCTTCTAAACGTCCGCTCCACTTGTTTAGTGAGATCACATTCGCGCTGTACCGAAAATACAGCTGCACCTTCTCGCTCCTCCAACCAAGTGAACGTGTTTCTTAGAGCTGCCGTCAATTTCTTGCTTTCTTTCTCCCGTGATGTGACTTTAATCGTCTTGAAACATGGTTTACGAATCCGGTGAACGAACAAAGCTGCGCATTATGTTCTTTCCAAGATTTCTACGAAACCTCGTTACTGTCATCGCACTGATGGACCGTGCTTCAACCTCTTGAAAAAAAAAAAAAAGAAAGAAAAAGAAACGATTTTCAAGAAAATCTGCCTGATGGTGTTTCTTTACCGTCTATTTTCGTACACGGTCGCTCTTTGAACACCCAACGCTTTAAACACCGGCGTTAATCAAAGAAACGGAAAATTATGCCCTGTTCGGTACTAAAGCTATTTATAGAACGATTTTTATAGCTTCCTCAAAGTTTCTAAGATGTTTGTCTTAGGAGGATGATCTTATCGTGTTTAAAGAGTGTTTGACACTTCATTTTAAATTTAAATGCTGTTATTTTTCAAATTTCTTAACTTCATTACTCAAGTACATGTTTAACTTGCTTTTCAAAAACCAAGTTATTAATGCTTATTAGTTTTCGACTTGTTCAAAAATAAATGAACTTATTCGTAGCAAGGAGATGGAAAGAACAATTATTGACTACAATCTGCACATTTTAAAAAGTAATTTTTACAAATTTTTTACACCTTCTACTTTTTAATCAAAAATATCTAATACAGTGTTCGTTACAATATTCAATAGATGGACAACATTTCTGTCGAGGTTCCAATTTGTTAGTTATAACCGCAAAAATTTGAATCCGCATGAATATCCGCAGTCCATTCATAACCAAACAAGACTCCACCTACGAAGGTCTATCGGAATAATTACAATTTGCTAATCCATCCACAATGAATCAACGTCGTCCTCAATCACACGATAACGAATCGCCATAACAATCCCAAGCCTACGATCTTCGCCGACAGAGCGTAGACTCTCGCGGTCTCTCGTTTGGCATTTTTCGTTGTACCCGATACGAAGAACAGACGGATTCTGGCAGAATTCCAGGGGTATAAATTGTCGGGACCTCGTCGTTTCTCCCGATACTTCGCTCCAGAACTTTCCTGCCCCCATCAGGATGTTCGCGGTGGTGCTCGGTCGAAGCTTCAGATGAACAGGATTTCGTAACGATCCATCTTCGATCACGGCTGCGTTTCGATCGTCCTCCTTACTCCGTGTACCAAGCCGGAATATTGCGCAACGATAGGGAAAGGAATAGGCGTAATGGAAGACGTGAAAGTTTCGACTGGTGTTCACAGTTGTGCAGAGTTGCAACGAACATTTGTCGGCAATCAAAGGTTAGAGGTAGGAAAATTGTGATTCACGCAGCGATTCCCCGTACATCTGAATACGCACGTGCATTGTGAAAATGTTTGCAAACCAAAGGACTGAGGAGGTAGACGTTAGAAAGGCCTCGAGTAAAACGTTATTTAGTTAGCTTACGTTCTCAAGGTATCTTTTGCGTTGCAATAAAATGACTGTAGGGAAATTTAATTTCGAGGGAATTAAATCGAAACATAAATTAATGTTAGTTGTTTCTTTTAAATGTTCTGTAATTAATAGCAGTAAATTTAATAATTATTACTCGAAACTATCTTTGAATTGTAATATAATGGTTTGATTTTACAATATTTTTAATCCTGAATTTTAAAAAGAGAACGTTACGAACGGTAATATAGCTCGTTATCCTGGTGGGATTGTGGTCGCAAGGATAATTTCGCAAAGGGTCAGCGGGTAATCTCGTGTAACGCGAGCTTTCCTCGGAATCGAAATCCGTTCCCTACAGTTCGATAATGGTTTCATTTCCTTGTATCTCTCTGCTGCATACTAATATATGCGTAATAACAGCGTACTGTGGGCGCAATAACGAACCTTCGATATTATATATGCTAGCTGCGCGAGGACTCATTAGATCGCGCACCTTTAGCCAATTTTCGTAACAAATTGTATAGAATCAACTAAATTATCAATTACTGGAAGTAGAAAACAGAAAAGGCTGCATAACAATCGGTTACAGTTAATAAAAAGTCGTACGAGTAAGTTTTAATTTAAAATGTTCAATCGTTTTATAGAATATCTACGTTTAAAGAAAAGGCAATTGACATTATTTTGCATGAAATTATTTTACATAATTAGGGATGCAATTTGTTATTCAGCAAAGAGAAATCGTCCACCTGAGACGCTTGTGCTTTCAGACCAATTAAAGAGCAAAGAACAATTGATTTACATCTATGCAAAAGCAGATACACATATAGCGAAGGAACATCTGCAGTCTGCGCGCGAGGTTCTGGCGTTTTGCAAGCGCCGACTGAAAAGGCGACGAAACAGCAATGGCAATAACGAGAGTTAGTCACGTGCCACTATAAAAATGAAAAATATTCGTGACGGACACTGTATCATTGTAAATATACGATGTTGCAACACAAATCGTAAAAAGATATAAAAATGGCTACTAAGATAATGAAGAACGGGAAAAAATAACAGATAGATAAACAGAAAAAGTTATAAATAATCGTACATAAATCTGATTTAATTTCCATTTAACGATCGCATCTTTTACGGGAGCATGGGTGGACGTACAGTAATTGTACGAGGACTAAAATAGGGGAAAAGAAGTAAATCGCCGATATAAATCTTACGTCGTATCGTGGGAACCTGAGGGCACAACGGCGACGTAGCACGGGTAGTAAATGTAACGAACGTTTTGCGGTAAATGAAACGTTTTATATTTCCATAAATTTCGCGTTCGATGTAGGAGAGAAGGTACACCCGATCAAAGTGGAGGCATTTTGTGCGCCTCGATAGAGTTTGATTCGCGTAGTGCGAAAGATGGCCGATGCGCGGCGCTGGATGCGCAGTGACGCTGCGCGCCGATGGCGCCGGCTGGGAGCGGGAGCATCAGTCGCAGAGGGACCACGTACGGTGGCGGTCGTGAGTTTGTCGCAGGAGAAAGAGAACGTGCAATAGGACGAAACAGAAGATAAAGAAAGAAAGACAGACAAGCAGAAAAGATAGCTAGAGAGAGAAAGAAAGAGGTTTCTGAGGAAAAAACGACGAAACGTAACAAGAATAAGTCGAAATCGTAGCCGTACGCGAACGTTCTTCGTTGATCACACCGAGTTCGCGGGTCCCGCTCGATCGTGTGCGCGTGAAAGAGTTTTAACCTCCGTCGTTCGATTATCGTGCGTCGTCTCGGTCCGTTCTGGTGCGTGTGGGTCGGCGCGCGCGCGCCTGTGTCCGTGTGTGCGTGAAAAACACCGCACCGTCTCTCTCTGTGTGTTACGTACATCGGGTAGTATACATACAAGAATATATACGTGCATCGGAAAGAGAGTAACGCCGGATCTCTCGCGTACACAGTGTGAGCACGAAAGTAAGAGAGAAAGAAAGCGAGAAGGACAACCAGGGAAGAAGAGGAGGAGGCGCGAGGTGGGCGAGGAGGGGGAGGAGGTAACGGAGTGTTGGATTTGTTTTCTTGCACAACGGTGGAGCAAAACGGCCTCAAACTGTGGGGCTCTGGGGCGTTTTTTCTTCCTCCGCAAGGGATGTATTACCCCGTAAGTGATCGTTTCATTTTTTTATGAATACTGTGCATTCACCGGGAGGCTAGATGCTAGACTAAACCAGAAGAGAGGGAGGCGTCTCTCACTGTTTCTCTCGCTCTCTACCCTCCCTTTGCTGGAAATGTTCGAAGGCGTCGCGTCGGTTCGATATGAGGCGTCAGATCGTGGAATATTGTGCTTTGTTACTATTTTCGAACTCTATAAATGCGATTCGATATCATTGCGCGACGCAATTGACGTATATTTGACTTTTGCCCCTTGAATGAAACGTGTATGTGAATATAATACGATACACACGCGCACAGTGTCGTGTTCTATGATGCATTGTTTTGTTTTTTTTTTTTTCGAAATCGAAATCGAATCATAACTAAGACCTTCGAGTAGTTTGCTTATAAGTACAAATATGTCGTTCACCCTTGTTTCGTCGTAAGTAGAACGAGAGAATTCGTGGTCGTCGCGTCGCTCACACGAGTGTCTCGCTCGATACGGCCGAATTGGAGGTTATGTTCGCCTCCGCCGGGAGACAGCGAACGAGAACAATTCGAAGCAATAACACGAGTCGATAGAACGACTGTTTCGGTAATATCTAGCAGTGAAATTCGCCTTGATCATCGTACTGCTGGCGAAATATGCATTTCGAGGAAATATATCTGCTTACTTATCGCGTTAAGAAAGATCTCTGCGAAAGAAAGGTTAGAACACTCGGTAAGAAGAACACGGTCAGGGCTCTCTTCGAAGTGAAAGTAATTATGTTACTAGCTATCACTGTCCTATCCTACTAATTTCCCAATTATTACGTTCCAGTGCCCATAATTAACCGACTTTAAATTAATTTTATTTTTAGATATGCAGAATTTCTCTTTTATGTCATATCGCGCAATGGAAGGTATTTTCCATATTATTCGAATATCTACAGCTAATTTTAAACCAATAATTCCAATCAATAGAATACTGTACTCTAAAAGAAAATTTCTATTTTTAGACAAAAATATTCGTTATATACATATAAAATTTTCTTTTTGTACCATCTTATGTGTGTTAAATACCAAAAAATATTACAAATAGGTAGTGAAACTTAGTCCTTGGTTTTCTTACTTCAAATCGCAGTAGATATCATCTTCCTGTGTATTTACCTAGACCAGGTAGGCTCTCAGGGGCAAAGATAAGGCTTTCTCCGAATTGAATCTTGTTCCAAAGTTCTTTCTTCGCCCAGGTAGGCATAGACAGATTGAATTTCATATACAATAAACCTGACTTGTTCCTTTCGTCTCTACACAACTTTCTACATATTTTTCGGAACACGACGCTCGCTTTTATGCCAGCAAACACAAAATCGAAGTAGCCTTTGTATGATTTATAATACTTCTTATTATTGTTCACATCAGCTGTGCAGTTTGAATCAAGAATCATTCGCGGTTTCTATTCAGATGTTGAATTACAATACGTTCTGCGAATATGAACGTAGTGCGCTGGTTTCGTAAGCGATGCACGTGCGTCCCGGCGCGAAACGTTCGCGAGTCTTGAACTTTTCTGGTACGTCACGATTAACGTGACGAAGACGTGCCTTTTTTTGCACGCGTTTGAAGTATGCACAATGTCGTCCGATTCGCCATGATCGTTTCGCGTAATTAATATTGATATGTGCGCGTATCGCGCTGCTTGCCATTTGCGTTGCGTTTTTTGTTTGACGAACGAGTGTTATCTTCACTGTGCCGTCTTTATACCAGTGTTAAAATTCGGGAACAGAGATAGTTTTTATTTCTTGCGTTTTAAATATTAAGTTTCATAGGTATTGGATTAAGTTTTGTTTATACGTAAAAATTATTTTATTCCTTGAGGCCTGAATATTAAATCTTGTGGTTTTTCGAAGACTTTATCGCAGAAATAATTGAATATATTTTGTATGTTATTTAATATAATGTTATTAATATAGCGCTTTAATAGAAAGATATATTTATAGTGGAACGAAAACTCCAAAGTTGAATATGTAGATAGGTGGTACGTAGACCATTATTATAATGCAATAAATGTATTTATTCAATATTGTATATTTAATATTTATTAATGTTACTGTATTTTTGTGGTATCTGGAATTATTTTGAAGTATTTGTACCACTGTCTTCATATTAATATTCAAGTATGAATGGTAATGTACAACAGCAACCTTCCTGATAATTAAACGTTTTATATCCTGACCACTTTTATTTGCTAATTCATATACATATTCAAACGATTACAAAAAAGTCGAGATAGATGTAGTTAAATCCATCGGTGAAAAGATTAAACAACAACGCAAAGTTGAATAGGATAATCAAACCCACTTTATTTAGTTACCAAATACCAATATCAACGGCTGTCAATGTATATCTACAAAAAAAAAAAAAAAAAAAAAAAAAAAAAAAAAAAAAAAAAAAAAAAAAAAAAAAAAAAAAAAAAAAAAAAAAAAAAAAAAAAAAAAAAAAAAAAAAAAAAAAAAAAAAAAAAAAAAAAAAAAAAAAAAAATGTAACATCACATTCAGCGTAAAAATGACATAACAGTATTCCAATTGAAATTCAAGCTTCGCTCCATGGATTCATGAGCAATAACTCAGATCAACTTCGCGTCGGTAAAAAGTTGGACGTAAAGATTTGAACGAATTTGCACAGTCATCGTAAACTCTGCCACCGTAAACATGACATGCATTAACAAATAATCTACTTCCAGCTTCCTTGTTCTTCTCACAAAAAACTGTTCTACTCTTTTTTACACACGTGCCAAAAAGGAAAAGGGGAGAGAGAGAGAGAAAGAGAATGAGTGAGAAAAAAGGAAAGCACAAATTACACGGTAAGCGGAAGAAAAGGCGATTTTACCGTTAGCGCGGGGACAAAGAAACACGTTGGAACAATCGACCAGTCGCAATCGATTTCATCAATCTCTCGCTGTTCCTCTCCGAAAAATCCACTCGATCGAGGGTCGGTTAATTTCCGTGCGCGCGAGAATTTCCCTGCGACCCGACGCGTGTTCCCAGCTTTTTTATTCGTCCTGTATATATTCGTTAGAAAAAGGGGCAAAGCTTGTCCACAGCGAGAGGTAGCCGAAAAATTTCAAAGCAGATTACAGCGTCACAAGCTCGCGGTATTATCCATCGACGTTAATCCACTGGCATTACCACTGCCAATTCCATGGAAATAAATAAAAGGAGAAAAAATAAGAGGAGAGGAGGTGAAACACGAGAAAAGGGGGAGAAATAAAGAAGGGGAAAAAACGAAGGGGTAGCGCACGGTCACGTTCCATTGGCTTTTCAGGAAAAAAGAGTCGCTTTTTGGGTCAAGCGTCCATAGTTATCCCTGCGCTGTTGGACCACCCCTTTCTGGTTTTAATATTATTTCCCGAGAAACCGGAGGCCAATGAGGCTTGAACGAGTCGAAGTGGACGAACGTCATTCACGAACTGCTCGTCGACGACTTTCATCCTCTACTCGCGTTAATTTTTTTCTTTCTTTTTTTTGTTTTATTGTTGTGTTCGTCCATTTCCCAGAGATGTATTTCTCTCTTCTCGTTTCCATCATCGAATCGTCGATGTAGAGATTTTCCACGGCACGACGATGTGTATTTTGAAATATAGGGCAGGGTGGGCTATTTCCAGCCCCCGGTGTGTATCGGTACTTTATTTCGAGGCAAGTAAGTAGATCGATCGGTCTTCCCATCGTATCGGCTGGCCCTTAAGCTATGCACGGCCCCGACGATCTGTCCCCTCATGCTAATTTCCTTTCTCACTAGGGTGTTCCGGGGTAGTTGCGGCTGTGTAAATCCTTCTTTGAGAGCGGAAGGGGATGCGGTCTTGTTTAAGTAGTGCAATACATATTAGATGATTTTTCGATTAGCTATTTTTAGATGGTTTTTATGAAGTCTGGAAGCATTAACTTTTTTATGCTTTTCAATGTAATAGTGTCCATTTATCGGCAAGTAATTTCTGAAATTTTCCATTGAACTTTGAATGTGTTTTGATTTCGTACAGTTATTTTAAGCAACTATACAAAACGATTCGCGAAAATCACGGATGGATTCTTTCTTCTAAAAAGAACGTTTTAAATATCAGTCCATTTCACCAGTTCGATCGCCGCGGGTAAACGTCGATATTTTCATGGATAAGAATACGGTAATGTATTAAGTAAAAGCATAAATTCTTCCCGTTACTGCCTATAAATTAACACCTGTTTCGAGGTAAGCGATATCGCGGCAAGAAAAAGAAAAGCTGAGAAAAAAAGAAGGTACAAACAGATAGTAAAAAATTGTGACACAAGAGAAGAAGCGTGTAATATAAGTTGGCGTTACAGAAGACGAAAAATAAGGCGGTGTTTTTGGATTGGAGGAATTTGTCCTGTTTTTCCAACAATGCCATTACTCTCTGCCTTATCTCATTTGGTAATTGCTCCTAAATATTCAGATTCTCTTTAAGATAACTAATCGTTGGACGTTGACCGCGTGGAAATTTCAACCAAAATTTTCCTTCGTGGTAGTCTGTTTGTCTGACAGATGGAGTCTGTCCTTGCAACGTGTGTCACCTTGCTATCGATATTCTCATCACGTGCTCCATTAATCGGTAGATTTTTCTATGGCTAACCGCATCTTCGAACGTCGTACTTGTTATCGAGCGAATATACTTCCGTTTCACCTTTATTTTCCGATCTTCTTGCGTTTCTCTTGTAGTCTTGGATTTCACTGAACATCGTGAAATATTGCGACGAAGAACGAGAACAGATATGTTGTTGTCATAACAAACAACTCGTTATAACAGAAAATTACTGAATTAATATTTCAATAGTTACTAAATGTAGGAATAAATAAACCGAAAAATACGATAGTATCTAAATATTAAACAAAATATTAAGAATACATACATAACTCTCTATAGACTTTTCGATTTTTAATTTCATCTTTTATTTACACTGTATCCGGGATAAGCGGAATCTATAAAATATTTCCTACTGCTGTTACTATAGATATCTACCGTTATTCATGTCTTCGATGTTTTTTATGTTCTGGCTTCTAGAATTTGTGCCAATTTCTGACTGATCCATGGATTAGGAATTGTTTTGTCCATTTCACTCGAATGTAAGCTATTTCTGTTCACGATTGAAACCAAGAGACACAGGGGTCATGCCCCGAGAAAGCACGCGAAATAGGCCGTGCATGATTGCGTGTTAACACGAGTCTTAAAAATCATAGTTTCTAAGCTTTGGTCAGTTTCATGGTATTTCATGTTTACTCGTAATTAAGCCTTAGATAACAAATTAAAGAAACAAGTAATCGAATATTTCGTTGCGTTTCGTAACTCGGAAATAAGATTAATATCGAGTTCTTTTGAAAAACACTGCTCTCTTCATGGTATTGTTTCATTTATCTAAGAAATCAACCTGGAGCCAAACTTACACCGTCGAATTCCCAGGCATTGGGTAAATTTAGAAACGCAATTCGATCGGGATACTAGGAATTGAAATGTTTAAAAGATGGAAACGGAGGAGAGAAAATTGTTTAGAATTTGTCATACGAGATATATTGATTTGTCATAGAATCGTTCGTTCGAACATAGGAAGATGTACGAGTTATTTTTCTGAAAATTTCTTCTTTCTTCTGAAAATATCTACTCGTTGTATCAACAAGACGGTAAAATAAATCTCTATCTAAATTGTATCAAAATACAAATTTGCACGGACGTTCGCAGTCGAACGATTAATATTTAGTTCTTTCGCGAGCAACAAAAATACGATGCATTTGTAATTGTGTGAAAAACTTGTAAAACTTTATTATATTCGAAACTAGCGCATAAAATTAATCAATTTAGCTTCTGTATATCTCATATCGTATTCAGAATTGATTAAGAGTTGTTACGAAGGACCGAACAATCTTTCACAAAGAGGAACAGACAAGCATAAAGAAAGATCAGGATACAAATTTTTTAAATTAAACTTAGAATCCTCCGGACGTTGATAAACGAGAGAAATACTGAGAATAAAAAAATTCTGGATACCAGTAGCCATTTTAAAATTAAACGCAAGCAACTTGGAGTGCAACACGGGGAGAGAGTAGAATTCTGTAAAGCGCGAACAAATTGCATCCACTCTCGTATCCTCGAGGAAGAAATATTCCGGGCATTTCGTTGAAGGTGGATGCCACTCCGTGAATTAATTAGACGGCCACGTTCGGATGTATTAAGAAATATTTCACGTGTCGCGCGCAATTCGAGAGCGAGTTGGCACAAAAGGGGAAGGAAGTATCACTTTAAGCTCGAACCACCGCGCAACGCGTGGTTAATCCGCGTCGCGAATACGTGTCAAGGCTTCTTTTTCTCTGTACGTTGTTTGCTTTTTTCTTCTGTCTTCTTTTTCTTCTTCACGCCTGCAAATTATCACTTATGAATGCACTTGGCGTGAGAAGATCGCATCGTTCGGGATATTTTTTCATTCGTGGACGCTTCTTGAAACAATTAATACCATGTGGCAGTGAAGAATTAGTACTTTGCTCTACTTAATTAAGTTCAGTAAAATACACTAGTAGATGGATGTCAAATATAATGAAATAGAAGCAAGGTAGATAAGATAAGGTTTGTGAAACATAGATCCATACATTCTTAAATTTATTCCTTTTCAGATATGATTACGGTCTACTTAAAGCGACGAACTAATAGAAGAATTACGAATATAACAGGAACATTATGAAGGAAAGAAATGTCGAATAGCATTTATTGAAGTAGAGTCGGAGAATTTCGATTCAATTAAAGAAATAGTTGGCCTGGTTTTCGACTAACACGAGTTGCCAAACTGTGCAAATGTTTGAGGCATTCGTTTTATCATTCGAGGAAGGAAGTTGATCTTTTACTTATCGAAAGTAAGGGATTACTCGGATGATTTTGAAAACATCTGTAGGACATCGTTCGAAGAATTTGAAACACGTTGTGGAAAATAACCACGACTGTCATTAACGTGTTAAAAGAAGAATTTCCCTAACATTTAAAGTTAGTAGTGCTAGTGCACGTTGCGTCTTAACGTGAATCTTAATAATTCGAGGCGTTCCGCTTTGCAAAGCAGTCTCGCGAAATCACGACACAGAGGGACATGTCCGGTGCCTTGTGTTCGCATACTGATACGGGAATTAACTTCTAACGCTTGCACGCGGCTGACTGGATTAAGATTGATGATTAAATAGTGCCACGTCGGCTACTGTTACGCCATAAAGTAGAGACGACGACACGGTTGTCCATTATTCACGATCAAATCGTTGCTCGAAGACGATGGCGATGTTGCTTTGCTAGAGTTGTTCCTCTCGTATTGGCGTCATACTTCCTGACATTTGACATGTAACCGGTTGGTTAATTTCGGACGGGTCGATGCGTTGGCTATTCGCGAACGAAATCGACGGAAGGTGGATCGGTTCGATCGGTCCGACACTTTATTTAGACGCATCAAATTGGGACGTGTCGAGTCCACTTTATTAACGCCGTCCTATTTGTCGGCCTCACTACGCTATTGACTACTAATCGTCCCGGTGATTTACGTATTTCGGTATCTGGATTTTTTCCTCTTTTTTTACTTTCGCGCTTTTGATGGATGTTTTGGGGTCTCGGTGATACGAGAAGCATAAAGCGGAGGAGAATTTTTGTTTGCTGTATGTTTTATGAAAGAGAGAGAGAGAGAGAGAGAGAGAGAGAGAGAATAATGAATACGTGAAGCGTATATAGCAAATACGTAAGAGTAAATAGGTCATAAAAATCCTACTTTCGTATTTTAGATTGAATTGGATATTAAGAAAATATTTTCAACCATCGCATCTTTAAGTATCGCCTTTATCTTCGTTACGGTCTTCGAATTCTTCTGTTTTAATTTCAAATTCTCTTTAATAACGGTATTGAGAAAATGTTATAACAAAGTTGGAAAAAGAAATCGCGCAATAATTCTATCGCGTTTTCTCCAAACTTGAGAAATTTTCCCTGATAGAAAAATGCGATTCGTTGGAAAACGACTGAAATGGCGCAACAGTGTAATAATATAAAGTGCAGAAAGTTGGTAATCGCGCGTGAATCAAGTAGAACAAAATATCAAATGTACATACTCTACGTAAAGGATTAGCGCTGTAGATATCTCACTCAACATACATTTAACTTGGCACGAATAATTCATTTTTACGGCTACTGCTAGTTCGAACGATTTATTAGAGAAGATTACAAACATTCTCAACGTCTCTATATAGTTCACGCTTTTAAACACCGCGCAAACAAAAATATCATAGGACGAAATGATTCACTCTATGAATCCTTCCCTTCTGTCATTATGAAAATCAATTCACAACACTGACGTGAATCACTTATACGCCGAATGCGAACAAAATATCAATTTTCACGGTTTTGTCTAAACCGAATCTTCCGTTGATTATTGATTTTGTTATCAGTAAACTGAGAACGTTTCTATATTTATTTGAGAATTTAAGAGTTGAATATTTTTACCTGTAAAAAGATATTTCAAGCCGGCGTAATTTTTAATTCCGAGCATCCATGATTCCAAACTTTGTACTTTTTACAATCTTTTGACTAGTTTTAACAGCGTTTAGCGGAAGTACCATCAAAATACATAAAGAGGAGCATATGAAAAGTCACGATTCGCGGTTTTTTTAACCGCGGTCTCTCTAGTTTAATGGCTCTAATTTCGTTCAGGGGACGAGTACGGATGATTGAGTTAACAAACTCGGGCGGACTGGACGCGTGGTCCATTTGCAGTCGGCGGCCCTTCATTTAACAGCCAGACGTTTCACCTTCGTTCCCGCGGAAACGAATAAATCCCGGTGTTCCCCGCGGGATCGTAGGCTCTCTGTCCCTCCCACAAGATGGATATATTTATCACGGAGAAACGTCGACTGCCTCGCGAACGGAACGCCGCACGTTCCCTTTGATACGTGCCAGCGACGATTCTTCATTTTCGGTATTAATCCACGTCGCCGCTCGAGCTCGAACCACTCGCGTCCTTCTCGTGCAAATTGCTACTTGGACCCGTCGTTCGAATATAACTTTCGTGTCAGAGTGACGTAACTGGAGCGTGGAAAAATTCGCGAGATCGAGTCTCATCCTTGACGAACGAGCATATAAAGATCGTTTGTTATACGAAGGTGTTAATCTTTCTTAACGCTTTAGTCCTTTTAAATAGGTTTCGTTATTGAGCCTGTGCTTTAGTAGCTCTTGAGTATGTTCTGTTTTAACATTAGAATTATTATTTTTTCTTCTTTGCAACTGTTTTTGGCAGGCGTGCTTATTTGGCATACTTATAATACCACTTTATTTATAATCATCAATGTATACTATATTTAGGTTAAGATATGCGAAACATCTGAAACTTCTAATCTAGTTGGTAGCAAGTTCACTTTCGTTACATTAGCGAGAAATTAGTGACACTTTAAGCATTATGTACTAAGAGTGTAGAGAATTTCAATTCTCTGCTATAGAAGATCTCTTTGTCCGACACGTTGGCTGTGTTTTTCAAATACGTTGTATTACGAATACGTAGTATAAAATGCGAGGAGCCACGTTTATACAATTCAAATATTCTTACTCGATAAAACACCAAATAATAATAAAAGATATCTGATGTGTAGTATAGTGGAGAAACCATTTAGGAAAAAACCCGATAAACTACAATGTAGATAAGAAGTGAGTGCTGACGAGCCGGGAAGGATGGACAATCCCGATGGCCCATGTGGCCCAGCAATATAACTATAACCCTTTCGGACAATAGATACTTGAAGAAAGATGTACGTGACCATGTTGGCCAAGTCAGTTTTGAAATATGTGTGCGTGGTAGAGGTACCTAAAACTAGTATAAAAGGACGTTTTGATGGAGAAAGTGAATTAGTCGTGAGCCGTGAGTCATGAGTCGCTAGTTAATAGTTGGAGTTGGTCATGAGTCGTGAGTGGTGAGCTGTCACTCAGAAGTTAAGTAGTTGTACAAATTTAGTTGTTTCAATTATATTACATTATTACATTAAGCTGTAGGTAAATAATCATCGTTCTTCTGCTTCAATAATTGTAAATAAATCTATCAAATAAATAAAGTCGCTATAGTTGTATTGTGTTTGAATTATTCCTGATGTGAGAAGACTTACATTTATACAGTAGGAATTAGAAATATCTAAAGATAATAACAAATAGCATCGACGATATATTCTTGTTCGATAAAATCAAATATTTATCTCGAATTGCAATCCTCATTTCACTGTCTTTCGTCAAATCGAAGAACAACCCTATTCGTCTGTCTAAAGTTTTCACTGCTGCCAACCATACTCTCGTCAGAGGTGTCACCAGTGAACGTTCGTTAAATAAATAAGTTTCACGAAAACAAGAGTTCAAAAGCCTTTGAAACGAAGACAAAGGCTCGTAAACGAGACAGTAATAGTGATGAACTCGTCGATGGAAGCGGACAGCGTTCTCTACGTGGAAGTTGGCATTCGTCGCGTTCGTAATTCACGTTCGAAAACGCGGCCGGGTCTGTCGTTGCGGTTTCGTTGCAGGGTCGAGGCTGCCTCTCGAGGAGGTTGCTGGCCTCCTGGTTGCATTCGTTGCGGTTAATAATATTCGCCGTGGATTATCGCCGGTCAGAGAACCGGAGAATCGATCGGTTCGTTTCCCCTTCTACCATTACCGTTCTTGCTTCCACGATTTATTACATATCCGTGCTGGAGGGAAGCGCTGTCTCCTTAACCCTTTCAAAACAGAGTTTATGGTAGGTTAAGTAAACATATTTTTTTTATTAATTACTAAAGATAAAAAGACTGAACAAAATATTATGTTTTATAATATTTAGATACGGTAGAACTCTGTTTATAAGAATTTATCCAACAAATAATTTATTTAATTGGAATTCATATAACAACAGTCCACCGACTCGTCCCATTATATATGATTTATCGTTTACATAATCAGAGTTGATTCATATAAGTAGATTCGGCCGACGGGAGCTTATTTACTCAGACGTTAATTAATATTTCGTTAAAACAAATACAGTTTATATAAACGTTTTTCTTCACTCCATCGATGTACTTTAATGTCTGCATGTAATATCATTTATGTAATGAAGCATCGAAATATAATTTAGTCAGCAGTAAACTTAAAATATCGGCGTGAATGAAAATTGAGCCAGCCTGTCAGAGATCGAACGCAAGCAGAGATCTCGTTATGGATGAACGTCGTTCGACGAACGATTTTCAATAAATAAGACAACGACGAAAATGGAAAACGCGAGATATTTCATATTTTATTATACTCGAATCACTCGTATCGTGCGCGTATTATTATTGCACGTGACGAAAGAGCGGCGTGCGTCTCGTTTGTACAGATCAGGACGGAACTGACTTCTGCTAATGTTGGAGAAAATTTCCAGTATTCCACTGTCTGTGAGATCGAGCAAACTGTATACATATTTGTATAGCTTGTTGGAGTTCGTTTGCTCTTGTGCTATTTGGCTAGCAGGTTTTGTTGTATCCACGTAAATTGGAAACATATATCGAGCGTCTATGCAGTGCCTTTACTCATTTCATGCGTGGAGTAGCATTTATAACGAGGCAGGTAGCAAATGAAAATAGATACGAACTTCAGAGAGAAAATTGTAAAATATTACGTGAAACCAACTATAAGGAAAATTTGATCAGATTGTTTATTACGTTAGCTATATTACCTGTATTGATTATTACATTGTTCAAATTGAACTTCTTACGTCGCCAGCATTCTTATAGCGCACAAGATACGCGAGAAAGAAAAATTTCCTCTCGATTTCGCAATATCGCGTATTTGATCTATCACTTATGCACGAAATAACGCGTTTAAATATTATAATATAAATGTTACACGACCAGCAACTATGACACAGTTGATAAAATCTTTTTAACGTTGCTCAACGAACGATTCTTCGTGGACCATACCGAAATTTGACTTCCTCTTTTTAAATATTGTCATCGTATACTGGTACCCGCAGCGGATTTCCCAAAGTTATCGAACGACATAGATCAACCGCCCGTATCCTCGTGACTTGGGATAAGTCAATGGTTTCGAGACGAAGATTAAGGATCCTGTGGGGTTCGAGGCTTTGCTGATGTTCTTAGGAAGACGTTTATCATCCCTTGAATTAATTTATTAGCTCTGGAATTAGGGAGGTAGATAAATGTCTAATCGTGTCTAGATGAGAATTTCAAGATCAGACAGGAATAAAATGTTCAATTGACGAGAGAGTAACGTGAAAATAATTTAATATGTCATTGTTTATGAAAGATACGTGTTTCTTATATCTTTCTCAAACTGAATGAAATTTTCTGTTTCATTTACAAAACTCGAGTGTTGCACAGTTTTATCGCTTAATCGGAATTCTTTCACAAAACTGTTTTTATTTTCATACGAACTCGTTCGCTACAAACCACCAGATACATATTAGGTTGTTCGAAAAATGTCTTTCTTTCGCAAACGTGTTTTCTTTTTGCAACAATGTACATTCGTACAAAGGTGAAACCAAGCCTGTCGCGGTGTTTATCTGAACAGAAGAAAATGGATCGTACGTAATTCGACAAAATAATATAAAACAAAAAACGAAAGAAACTTTTCGGACAACCTAATACATTCCTTAAAAATCCTTGCAATATGGTCCATGAATATTTGCATCGTAGGTGCTCACAATTATCATTTCGGTCTCTGATTATGTACATACTCGTCTATTATCGCAATCAAGCGCAAAGAGATAGATACGAAATATTTAACATTCGCGTGTATATATGCTTCTTAACTATGATAATATGCAAAACATATGCAATATGTAAGATAATAATTACATATAAAATATGTATGCACCTGCATGAATATTCACAGTCTACGTAATCATTCCAAGTTCACGGACGACGAAGCAGTGCCGAAACAACTGCGTTATATATCCTCTTCTCTTAGTGTTTCCGCCAAAATTGTCGCATTATCTCGTAAAGAACGTGCATAGATATACGCACTGAACACAAGCGTCGAGTTTCCCAAGCATCGAGAAATCCCGACGATTCTCTGGATACTTAAACCAGCGGGTGGCGCGGCAGTTGGCGGCGTTCCAACGAAATTTCGCGTCGGCTACACAAAAGCTCCGCGCCTCTTTCCTTCGTTCCCAACCAGAATTTTATCTTTTTTTCAGAAAAAGGACCCGCCCCTGAAAAATATCCCTCCGACAGAAACCGACGTGTATCCCCCAATCACTGCGCGTGTTTTATAATTTCTTTCTGTTTGCCGCGTAGAACCGCGATTTTCCAACGAGTCAGCGAGCATTTTTTGACGCTCGGCTTCTTGCCGACCGTTAATTGGAAGAGACGTTACGAACATGGTCGGGCATTTTCGCGCGAATTTTTCACGTACATGTTTATAAAATATTTCCACGAGTGGCTCGTTAACGAGTACCATCCGTCGAGAATTTCGAGAACGCGCGATTTTCGGATTCGCGCGCGAACGCTCATTATATATAACGCCGTTCGTCATCGGATGATTCACGTTCGAATAGGGCGGCGCGCTGTTTTTAGACCCGCGCGCTAGAACATCTGCGAGACCGAGCCGCTCGAAAATTGACCGTGAATCCGAGGGGTGAGGGGAGAAAATCGCGGGAATGCACGATGATCGTATGTCTTTCGAAGGTTGGGGTTATTGAATGTGGGGAATAATATTGGGATATCTATTATATTGGAGATGGGTATAATGCGGTGCGATGGTTGGGATGGTTTAGATGCGAATATTGCCGATTTACTAATAAGGAGGGATGATAGTGCCTGGTAATGGGAGTACGATAAGAAAAATGATGTATGATGCGTATTTAATTTATTTAGGATTTAGTAGTGCTATGATAGTAAAAGTTGCGGAAATGCAACGTTATCGAAAGATGTATGTACAGGTTGTTCCATTACAGGTATTAGATTTTCATCGGACAGTTTATAATGTCATCGTACGGAAGAGGAACGTTTTGAGTACAGAGCCATCATCGTTGTACACTTAGTTCTTTTACCTTCATGTTGCCGGCTGCAATTTGTATTGTTTAATCACAGCTCTTACATATTCGTGTCTAGCTGTTAATCCCTTAATGACGCACTATAAATCAGAAATTCCAAAGGGACCTACACGTTTACAACGGTATAAATTTACGATTAAAAGATTTCCTCGCTGTGCAACGTGAATTCTAATCTTTTTCCTCAGTTATTTCTGCAACATGTATTCGACGATTCTATGACATTTAGAGAAATCGAAGCACGTGCGACATTATATGGACTATTATCTAGCCTTTAATGGGTTAAATCGAAATTTCTCAATAATACGAGGGTAAGTCAAGGAAAATTGTATCGATCGAGGAGAAAGTTTGGTCTGAAAATGAAACGCCGATGCGAAACGGCTTTGTATAAAAGCGAAATATCGACCGATCGCTCGGAAAGATCGAATATCGGACCCTGATTAATCCTCCAGGATTGAATATTGCTCGCGTTTCCCCGCGAATCGCTTCGATTACCGTTCGACTTCCACCGATAAAACGCGATTAATTCTATTTCACACAGCTGACGCACGCCACCGTGCGAAGTAATTAAAATTAATTAATTGACGCAATCGAAAGGCCGATAAGGGGTCACCCCTCCCTGGAAAACTGTACCGCGAATTATCGAACTAGAAAATACAGTTTACTATAGATCGTGTTACTATACTACAACACGTGGAACGATTTTTTCGAATAACGCGATGTGTCTGAAAGTCGTAAATTCTTAGGATTATTGGAGAAAATGATTTTAATCGTTGGTTTAATTACCACGGATAAACGTTCGTGATACCACGGAAGTAAATTAGCAAACATTGTGCGTTTTATTGTGTAATTTGGTACCGATTATGGTACCGATAGATTTCTTATTGCTAGTAGGTTTTTTTCTCCTCGTAAATAAATGAATAAAGAGTAGAACAAAAGAAACGGATAGAGCACACCTCCTAAATATATCCGTGACAAAAACGCTTGCGATGCTCGTTTGAGTTTATAGTTTCTCCTTCGTGCGATTTAGGTGGCGCCAGGGAAAAACGGTAAATCCTCGCGAGCCGTTTATTGATCATAAACGAACGTTCGCGAACAACGCGTTTCATACATTGCGGTTCTATCAACGACGTTATGAGAACTCTATGAGTAAAAATGGAATATCCTCTGCGAATAGTTAAAATCATGTATGAACGATTTATACGAGAGGTTACATGAGTGGTGTATTTGCTTTGTAGAAATGGCTAACTGTGATTTTCTAGCGAGAAATATACCTACAAGTTTGAATCGCGAGGATAGAGAAACATAATTAACACTTATCCATCTTGCTACCTGGCGATAAATGTAAATTGTGCTTTACATTTTTATCTCGCAGATAAATGTGAAGCACGCGTTACTTTATTATTCATGAACAATGCAAAATACCTCGTTCTTTTATTTTTGACAGGAGAATGTATCAAGTAATATCGACCTTTCCTTTTTCGTCGTATCGGTTGTTTGTTATTGTATCAATTTGATAACAAAGGATAAATTCAGTTGGAAAAATAATACGTGAGAGTTACAAGTAATAAGAAATAATCAAAATCAGAAATCTATCGGACTTTGATATATAAAACGTGTGACTTTTAACGAATTATGCTTCGCTGAACCTCGAAAGAGATATACGTTTATACACGTAAAACTAAAAATGTTAAAATTGTATAGGAAAAGGAAAATTATATAGAAACGTAAAAATTGTCGATTTTAAAGGGATATATAAAATGATCTACCAAAAGATGGAAATATTTGAGGAAGAAAGATGGTTGAAAGAATTGATATCACCATCGAATACATCTTATCCAAATTTCTTTACACAGATTCTCTATCGTCCCATCTTACGTTCTTCTTCTACTTAATAATTTGTCGTATTTTCATAATACAAACACGAAACAAAAACGATGCACAACAACGATGACTGTAATGGGTCCATTGAGTCGGGCAAAATAGCGAAAGTCAAAGAACAGCAGCCTAATCGACTACGGAGTCGCGGAGACAAGGGAGACGAAGCTGAAGCAAGAGTTGTTCGCCGCATTCGCGCTAGTTTAACTTTAGTTTCGCCCTCCCAGAACGGCGTAACTTCGTCGACGGTACCGTGAGCTATAGTCGATGAACTCGTCGGGCTGTCTGCGAAAAAGTTGCGTCTCTAACCAATACTTTGCGTTTCAAGGCGACTCGAAATCCCTCCCCCGTCTCGTTTCGTCTACCAGAGAAATTCGCCGCAGAGAATTTCCCTCCGTCAAATAGAATTCACCATTCCTTCGATTTCGACCTACGTTCTCTTATCTGCCACGAGTTATAAGGTTCCCTCAACTTGGATTAAAAGCTGGGCAGGTGTCGAGCAACACTCGCAGTAATTTCCTTCGTCTTAAGAACGATCCTTATCTTCGTAAAAATATCCTGGAAAAAAGAGCCGGTAAAACTCCCAGCGAGGCTACATCTTTTATACAAATTACATCGCATAAATTCTACGTATATCTACGTATAAAAAGAACGCAGGCTTTAAAACATCAGTCATAATTAAAGCGAAAGAAAGAGAGAGAGAGAGGGGGGGGAGGGAGAAGGAGAGAGAAAAAAACGTGCAGACCTTGCACTTTAAAAAATTCAACCTCTCTCTGCTTCTCCAGCGGATCGATCCTGCTCACGATATACTCCCGCGAATCTACCTATGGGCGTCAAAAATTCACAAAATTTCTCTCACGCGCGCACCATCGTGCTCTTCAAGAAGAAAAAAGAACGAGAGAGAGAGAGAGAGAGAGAGAGAGAGAGAGAGAGAGGTTAAAAAAAAGAAGGAAGAAAAAAAGAAGGTAAAAAACGGGAAGAAACCGCGGTCGACTTAATATAGTTGGGTACAAGGAATTCTTTGTTGGCTCGTCGGGCCGAACTTAATCTCCGACGCATACACCAAGCAGACGGGGAGAAAGAAACGAAATAAAAGGAGGCAGGGGTTCTATCGCGAGGACGAATCATACCTCGTGTTCCCACGGGACTACAGCAGTATCGTTGCAGTCTCTGTTGGCTAGAGGGGAAGAAATTCCAGACAGGAAAACCCCGCGACGTGTCGTCGCGGTGGCAATGTCGGTGCAGATATCGATCGGTCCGGGCTAGTCGCAGCTTCTCTTTAAGTCATCTGGGGCCCAGGAACACCCACGCGTCCGCCCCTGACGCTCTGCTATCCTCCCTTTACCCCTCGTTTCCCCGTTCCACCCACGCAGCCTGCAGTTTCCATCCACCGAAGGCACCCCTCGTATCTCTCCTCTCTGTCTATCCTTTCGTATACCAGCTCTCTTTTCTCACTTCGTTTCGCGTCTTCTTCACATTTTCGCTGTCGCTGGCTCTCTTCAAGGTTCCGACGTATCGACGCAACCACCTCTTTTCATTCTTTCCAGCTTTCGATCTTCGAAACGTGCACTGGAATTGTGCCTTCAGACGACGTACGGATGCTTATCTTTTTATTCTTTTGTCGCTACTTGATATTTTTCTATTGGTTGGCTTGATATATATAGGCCACACTTGTCCCATATACGTAGTACGACTTTTAGTTCAGCGAGAGTACAAGAAATTCAGATAGATTGTAACTTCGTTGGTTTGTTGGACCGTTGGTATCGTTATACTCATTGTTGGTACAATTATTCACGTTATTTGACGTTTGGAAGTGAAGAATTCGAGGGAAAATAATAGGAATTTTAAGGCTTCGAAAATATTAGGATATATTGACTCAGTTATTTTCGGAATAAGGAGCGAAACTATTTAAAGATTAGTCATTCGAACGCGTCATGTGTGCAAATAAATGCAATAGAGTCTCGATTATCCGAGATGATATAGCCTCGGGCTTATCTTGGATAATCGAAAACTCATAGGAAACATATTGATAATGTAACGTTGTAAATGTATTTAGTTTTAATCAGTTATTTGATCGGTTGAAAGTTTGATTAATTGCTTCCACTACTTCCATATCTGATTGTTTACACTTTCGTACTCCTCTTGTTAAAATTTTGAAAGAGATCAAGTTATGGCAAAGCACAAAAGACCTGCGATAATACGGAGAACTTCGGTTAAATGGGAGTGCGATAATGCGTAGCTATTCTTAATTAGATTGGCATTTTAAGTGAATTTACTTATTCGTAAAAGACGATACTTCGATATTTTAAGTTGGGTTATGTGGATAATACTTTCTGAAAAAGAATCTTTATTGATCCCGCTCATGCACTTCTCTAATGTCAGGCTTTACAAGAAGAACCGCGTCATCTCGTAATTCAATTCATTGAATTCAGTTCTAGGTTTAGCATAACCCAGCAACTCTCCAAGTTTCACGACTCCCTTTGAACAAGGTGCACTAATAATCTTTCCGCTGCCAGATTGGATTATACTCGCTCATCAATCAGTTCTATATGAGAACTTACCACTTGGGGTCCTACACATAATCTAGAATTTCTTTTCGACTTTGTCGAATTCTCTTATTATTCGAGCCACTGGCGATTAAAGAACAAAGCTTCCAAGCTTCTGGAATTTGCAAACCTTTTTCCATATCAACCTGTTGGGGCAATCGTCTATAGAAATGAAGATTAATTAAATTTTGAAATATGAAGTAAATTTAAAGTAAATAATTTTATTAAGTAAAATTCGTAATTAAAATTCAGAAAAATTGTGCCTACAGGAAATTTCTGTAATTTTTTTATATAAAAATTAAAATTATTTAAAACTGCAAAATATTCACTAAACTAAATGTAAATTAAATCATCTTACGAAATAAAATTCTTAATTAAAATCAAGAAAAATTGTTTATTTTGCGAACTCTGATAATTCTAAGAGTTAAGAAACCAACCAACGAACTTGTATTTACTACGCTCTTCGTCCATCAATTTTTTAAACCAATTTCCGAATAGTAAAGCGTCGCTATCGTTAGATCTCTTTGTTAATTTTTCGCTCATCTCTTCGGATGAACGTCTTGAAGCAAAGATGTGTTATTCATATCAACCCCGTCCAGTTTCTTGCACGCATACAGCGAACTGGTCCTGTTTCCGTTGGTTGAATCATCATCATCCTAGACTTTCTAAAGCTCGCTTTCCGCTCTCGTAGAACCGTCCTCGCGCCTAGCTCCGCTTTGTCCCTTACTTTGCAGAGTTAAGTGCCACTTGTCGCGAGTATTTTCGATGTTCAGCCGGGAACTTGACACCGTTCCCTCGTCTGCACGCGTCCTCGCGAATTTTCCTTGGCTCTTTGTTCAACTAACGTCGCCGCATAGCTACAATGTTCCCTTGGTTTGCCTTTTGCAGTCGCCTGGACTTTTTATTGGAACTTCAGAGAATTCGAAGTGCGTGACTTATCCAACATCGTCCGATCTATGCGGTCCAACTTGATCCGCTGTGGCAGCATCTTATTCGGTGCAGCTGGAAATATAAAACTCGCAAACAAGGGCCAGAGTCCGCGAACGACTGCGATTGTACTTTGACGATGGTCTCAAGGTTTTCTCGGAAATTCTTTCTTCACCTGCCGCATGCTGAAAGTCTTCGAGCCCACCTAACCCAGATTCATGTCCTCTCCGTTCTGTACCTACGTATTCACAAACACACGATCCTCGAGTAAATACGTCCATATAGAAAAACCAAAAAGCTTGCAAGTTTCTTAGGATTTTCGAATTATTTTCGAAAAATAATTCACTACGAATGATAATCTCGAGTATCGCAAATTTTAATCTACGTGACAGGTAGATTTTTTCTTTTCCTCTGTAGGAGATCTCTCGACGCTTGCATATCGATATAAAAGTAAGAAAGAACGAAAAGTAAGAAGGGCAGCTTTCCGTACAGCCGCAGTCAACGTTTTCACATTTCCAGAAGCTTTTCTCGCTCCGCGCGTTTCTCGCAGAAAGCCACGAGTATCGATCTCGCTGCCTCGTATACGAAATCTCTCTCTCTTTCTCCTGCATGCTGGTGTGCCTCGTTCATTATACTTGTTCCACGAAGGTAGTGGAGGGAGGCTGAAATATCAGGAAGGGAGAAGAAAGGGTAGAAGAGTTGAGAACGCAGAACGGAAACGGCAGAGACTGCATTCGTCTCTGAACGCGCTTCAAGATAATGACAGAGGTCATCTCTGCGGGCTATCTCTTCTCCTCTCCTCTCACAAATGATAGATACCTTTCCCAACTACGATATTCCGAAGTAAGTTTGTTCATTCGGTTCGATTCGAATAAGAAACATCTGCTGAAATTGAAATAGAGAATTTTTAATAGGGTCGATGGAACTTGAAAAATATTAATTTATATAACCGATAAGTCAAGTGAAATTTTACTAAAATCGAGCGGTTTTTAACTTTCGCTAGATTATTCGGATTGATACGCTGTGTCACAAATAGTCACAACAATGTGATAACAAGGTAATAATTTATTAAAATGTTGCATAGAAACAACACAAAGGCTGAACGTGTCAGGTAAAATAAATTGTCTCACGATAATACCAACAATTGGGTGTAGGGCCGAATCAACGATAATTTACTACGGCCGTTGATTCGAAGAAGTATCGTAAAAATTGATAAACTTGCCAATAAAGCCTAAGAAGTTTGCCTATGGGTCTCAGGAGAGATCGAATCCCTTTAGGTTCAGAGTCGCCATTTGATTTGTCGACGATAAAAACGAAGAACGGTGGCAGGCCATCTGGAATAGCCTCTGGAATAATATATCCGAATGTAGAAGAGACACGGTAAAATTTGGACGATAAAACGGAATCATTACTCAAAAGCTCTCGGCAAATTATGTCTCTTGAACTACAAGCTTGATAGAGATATAAAAGCAGGCTCAACCACAAGAGCAATTCAGCTTTCTCTCTTCTACGAATTCCAAGAATTTTTATTTACCAACGAATGAAAGGAAAAGCCAGTTAATTTAACTAACGTTTCACCACTGATTTCAATGGTAGGTTTTATCAAAAGCGAAGCTTCTCATACGGACAAAAATTATTTTCCGACATCTTTCCAGGTGGAGAAGAGAGAGAGAAAGAGAGTCCTCTTTTCATCCTGTTTTTCCACTCACGCTCGACGAGAGATACTATATAGTATTCTTTATACACAGCATTTCTCTTTTAATAGATGCATTTTCACACTGCCGAGTAGAGTGTAGAGTTATTTTCACCAATAATTTCTGGATCGGTTTTCACGTAACGAGTGCTCGTGTTATTTAGAATCCGAAATCGACGATACTTCACTTATCAGTTTATGATTAATGTAATTTATAATTTCTTAATGCTTTAATAATTCATTTATATATTAATTTTCTTATAGAAATGACATTGACCAAAATTAGTGGATCATAACATGAACATAAATGAACAATACTGTAAATCCACTAAGTGCGTTTGCTCGGAGTTACCGATATTCGGAACTTGGTTTTAATTTCCTCGGGGGAAATGGCGTAAAAATTCATCGAGCTTTTTAACTCGGACAATGCACGTGGTCCAGTTGCATCGATGGAAAGAGACGAACCGCTTAACGCGAAACAGCCAAAAAGGAGGGACTTGGTGTTACCGTTATGAGGATTTATAACTGCGCCGATATTAAAACGCAAATGTAATTTACGAGCGAAGTCGCGCAGCTGGCGGCGATACCGAGGTGGACACGAGCCGGTATCAATCGTTTCCACGCGAAAAGGAGGAAATAAAGTGATCGTGTTCCCACGTGGATGACCGAGACGAAAATCCCTTCGTCGTCACCGTGGAGTGGCGAGCTTTCGTACCACGGCCGTGGATTTTTGTCCTTTTTCTTGCTGAAAATCGATACTCATTTTTTTCTCCTCTCATTTTTCGTTTCTTTCCACTTTTCTTTTCTTTCACTGTATCTCTATTAGTTTTCTTTTCTTCTATTTTCTCTTTTTTTCTTTCCTTTGCCCTGCTCTTTTTCCTTTTTCCCGCTTTCCTCAGATTTCCTTCCACTTTTCTTCTTTTCTATTCTTTTATTGGATTTTCTCTTTTTCGTCTCGTGTCGTTTGCTTCCTTTTTTTTTCTTTTCTCGGATTTCCACCCACCTTTCCTTTTCATTTATTTTATTTCCTACTTCCTTTCTCTCGGTTTCCTCCCGCTTTCGCTTTTCTTCTTTTTTTCGTATTTCTCAGATTTCCAGTCTTTTTGTCCTTTCCCTTGTTTCTTTTTTCTCGTATTAAGCTTCGATTCGGCTTGCTTGCTCCTACTAAATCTTTTCGCAAGCGTGAACGCATGTTTTCACGTACAGATCGAAGCGGAACTACGCCATGGCACGTTGAAAGATGAAAGGTTTTTATATAGTAAACTTTAACCACTGCAACGAAGTAGGTTTGTTTACGAGAATCTAGGGGGATAATAAAAACACGCAGTCCTATTTCACAGACTGAAATTGGTTTTGAAATGTGGCAGCGGAAAAAAACTTTCAGTCGAATATCGTATTTTCTCATCCAAATCAAACAAGTTTTTCCTATTTCCGATAGTTCTGTGAATAATTGCTTCCAATATTCCCACCATTGGGAATATCTACAATATATGTAGATCCTTTTAAAGAATCGACCATTTCGTAACATGCTTCTGTTTCTTGTATCTACTACGTTTACTAACAATTGCCAACTCGGACGAATGAAAAAATGATAAATTAATTCCAACTGAAACGATCTTAATTTTCTTAAAAACTAAACTCTGTCTAACGATGATAATAAATTGGCGGAGCGACGAAAATGTCGTGGCTGTTCACGATTTATTAGCCCGAGTTAATAACTCTTTAGTGGAAAAATTTGAACCAGCAGAGGCTCCGATGATTCGGACAACAGGAATCAAACAGGGGATGATAAAATATTAACGTTTGTGTGTACACTGTAATAGAAATGAATAATGGACGCATCGATCCTCGTTCAACGTTCGTCCACTGGCTAACACTTCTACCGGTAAATCCCTGGAACACGCATCCAATGATATCGCGAACACAATAGCGACTCTGTATTAATATCGTTCCATGGAATAAAAATTTCACCCCGATCCGCGATTATTCTCTCGACCGATTTCATTAAAAGGTTTAACCATATTCGGGGTCTCGCAGCTTTCCCGTGCGGATACGCCGTGCCGCGTTAATATACTCCATCGAGTCGTATTAAAAACAAAAACAGTGAAAGCCACGACAATATATCGGCGACGTGATAAAAATTCAATCGCCTCGTTCGTTTGTTCTCTACTTCGGTTATACGTTGAATGTTAAAGTCAATGACCGTTTTTTTTTTTCTTTTTCAACGATTTCAAGAGCAATTTCGAAAGGCATTAAAATATTTTCCTTTCGACGTTCAACGTTTTATCGACTCGCTTCATATTTTTATACGCTACGCTTTCGTCTAAATAACTCTCAAAATTGTTTAATTCTTTCAACTTATTAACGGTGACGTACGAACAAACTCGTCATTCGGATATATCTTATTTCTGAAATATTTCGGTTCTGATATTCGACTCTTGGAAATCGTACTAATCTACTTTATTCTTTATCAAGTGTTCGACTGCAAGCGCATATTTCATATTGCCTGACAACAACTGTTTGAACAACTACCGTAGGAAACTTTTGCCTTCGTCATATCGTACGTGTTGTATAAAACATTTTGAAATTTTATTCCCACTTTAACGAGACACGACTGTCATCCCTATATCGCTCAAATTCAAGATCAATTTGGAAATTACGAAACGTGTATCGGAAACATATATTTAGTAAAATATCAGTACGCGACGTAAATAGCCATAGAACAGAGGTGAAAATCTCGAAGTTTATTAATATAACGAATAATTGATTGTTTTTAATACTTTCGTGTTACACTGAATATATATGTGTCGGAGATTAAAGGACGTCGGGGATTTTCTTTTGGAATGTTTGGGAAGGTTCCAAATACTTTAATCCAGACTTTTTATTATAGCCGTATTTAAATAATAAAACTGAGAAATAGCTGTTTATGATTAAATTCAATTATGTTTGCCCAAGATTACGATAGTGGGCTTTGGCTCGAAATGACATAACGGGTCGCTGAACGTAGCCATGGTCACGGGAAGGACGTATACCTGACACAGGTATGTAGTAATTACATAACTCTCCTTAAAAACAAAGATTGACCCGAGGGATGCAGAAAGATACGGATAGGAGTATATAAGGGCACTTCCACTTGGACCGGGGTTCGGTCAGATAAATCGACTAGTACCGTGTACCAGTACGTTGAGTGACACCCGAATCTTGTATCAGATCGCATTCGTCATCCTGTTGACCGTGGATTCGTTATCGAGTCTAAGATCATTGCCATTCACATCCTGAGTATCTAATTACCACGGTTACCTATCAAATTCTGTCACAATCATAATTGTACTAGTAAATAGCTTCGCTCTTGCATAACAACAATGTCTGATCCAAAGAAAGATTCACGCCCCGAACTCCAACGATCACCCCGACATATATATATATATATATATATCAATTTTATAGAATTCAAACTACCCGCCAACCGACATTTTTTACTTTCGTTTTGTTTTACCGGCAGTCATTTGCTGATTAGAATAGATCACGAGAGAAGAATGGTAATTTAGGACTTAGAAAATCGATTCTCGATCTTCCAGGTAAAATTTTTAGTAGATTTCGTATTATTATATTTAATTTAATTATTCCCAAAATTAATTCGATTTTCCAGAATCGTTTGGTTTACCCTGAGAATTTACGTTATTACGTTATTTGTAACATCTTTAGATTTGTCTCAAGCTTTATCGATATGATTGTTGGATCCCGGATGATGGAAATTTGAAAGGACACGTTGGAAAGTTAGGGATAAATGGACGCTAGTACCGACTACAGAATTCTCCGCTGGTCTATCATGGAAAAGTGATTCTCATAGCCTAGTGGTGAGAAAGATTAATATGTTGAGGACAATTGTCAGGAAGGAACGACGAGAAAAAAGGTTCGAACTCCGGGATGATTCAGGAACGAGAAATTACGGTGTTTATTGCAGGTTGAGTCTGCGATGTTTGTCGCAGTATGAACAAGGAGTTGATCGTGACAGCCGACTCTCGTAATACTAGTTTCAAAATATATTCGTAAAAGGTGTCTACGAGCGACCAAATTCTTTCATCAACTTGTTTGTTTATTAGTGATCCTGATTATTAGTGTTCAACATCCTGATTATTAGTGTTCATTAGTGTTAGTGTTCAACATCTTCAAAGACAAAGAAAAATGTTACAGTAATGCGGCTTAAATAATCACAAATGTCAAAGTAAAATCTCTCATTGACAAAATCGATCGTCGATCGTTTCGCGACTTTCGATCAATGTTTGACGTAATTTCAAATCACGTGATCGCAGCGCAATATTACGAAAGCATCGCTAAGAAGCATCGAGGGAGTAGAAACACTAAACAGGAAAAGTATGCGAAAGAAAGATTTTGTGTATGTGTGTGTGTGTGTGTGTGTGTGTGTGTGTTATACGATAGGTCGATATCGATTTTCTGCACGGTTGGAAAATCATGTGTGTGGGTTCGCGTGCGCGGACGAATCTAATTTCCATGTGACGGGCTTGACCAACGCGCGACCGTGTTCGTCCTATTATGTTTGCGAATTATCTGTCCCGATAGCGTCACAATTTTCGGGTCGCCGTACAAGTCTCCGCCTATCGCTCCTTCCCGAGGGTTATCTCTATTTGCCCCGTTTGAACGCGTTTATCTCGAATCCCGTCGTCTACAAGACCCTCTTCGCAATTTGCCAATTAACTTGCTCGTACACGGATAAACCTTTCTTTGTGCTATTTAACTAAACTCGTTGTATTTTCTCTGTTTCAGGTAAGTGTTCAATGGTTTAGAAGCAAGAGTACGATTCGCCTGGTGTACCGTGAGTCACGCCATTCTTATGAGATTTATTAAGCAGCGTTTTTCTCATTTCCAAGCGCAACGATCGCTTTGCTTGGAATTTGTAAAGCAATTAGAATCGTATACACAGTTGTTTAGTTAAAGGGACATGTTCCTTTTTTAAGAGGAAATGTGTTAGATGGTTGTACATCAGCGTAGTCGGTGGATATGTATACGGGTGAAGAAGTATAGATAGTTGTAATCATTGTTAATTACCGATCGTTTGATAAGTAATTGTAGGTACGTACGCCTGTAATTAAGCTTCGTAGAAGCGGAATTAATGTAATCCATCGAGAGTATCTAATCGTTCGGTTTTTGATAAAGTGAAACGCTAATACTCTGGTATCATAGAATTAAGATTTTCTCAGAAAGCGCGATTTGCATAGTCTAATATTACGATTAGAAAATTTCTAGAAAGTAACGTGTATGATATGTATCTTGTATTAAAATTGCAAGGGCTAGATAATTCAGAAGTACCATAAAGAAAATAACAGGAGTAAGCTACGAGAACCTTTCTATAGCAACTTGTGTAATGCGCTTGTGGGCGCTTTGTTCGTCCTTAACTTTGTCGTAAGCGGTTTCCTTCGCGTGCGATTTGAAATTGAAATTTTTTTTCAGCGCCACTTACGCTTGCCAAGTAACGTATGCCTAGTAAATACAACGTTTAGAGCTTGCGATTAAAAGTTTCGCGGGGGAGGCATAATTGGATTTTAAATAGAATTTTACGGAGTGCAACTTTATGCTACATGATAAATATCTTGCTCGTAAATGAGATTTAAAAATGGTCATTGTTAGTCAGTAGATAGATTACTTGCTTAACTTTGGTAGAATGTAGTTTAATTATAGAATTGAATATAAAAGAAGTTATTATCGCGAATATTTTTCGATACCACTTTCTGTTTCAATAAATTTCATTGTTTAAATGTATAATTAGCGTTCAATATTTCAGAAAAATAAATTATATACATCCGTGAGTTTATTTATTTCAACGAGATAGCGAAATAAACGAATTAAATGATCCACAATTAATTACGCCGAAATTACTACGGTTACTCGAAAAGACAATTATGTCCGCGCTAAAAGTCGAATCTCATAATAATCGACATTACGTTAGATTACTTAATTGAGAAACGCGCTCACGGTAATTACGAACTAGTTGCAGAGGGTTCCGTTCCTTCGTTGCACGTCTCGTCGATTAATAATTATAGAGCGTGCATTAATATTAGATTGCAACCCCGGTGAAACTTCAAAGACAGAAGCGTGCACTTTGCGAGTGCTATAACGCTCGCACTTTCCGCGCGATATCGTCAAACAGAAACACTTAGCGCGAGAGACAAGGTACAAAACTTCATCCTTCGCGTCGCTATTGCCACGCTCTAGTAGAAATGTCAATTATTCTCAAATAGAATTTCCACCCTCCACGCGACAGATGCTTTTTCGTTGATTACTCGAATACTTTCCGAGTAAAAGGTCTCTTACGCTTGTCCTCTCCTCTAGGTATTTACCAGCTCTCATGAGATATTTATTCTTCTTTCAAGACTGGTTTATCTTAGGTGGAAGTTGTTCCAGATCTTAAACATGGATCATCTATGAAAAGGACATAATATTACATCAGCAACCTCTAATACACGTTTTCTCTTATTTCAATTTTATTTTCAACGTCTTTTTCAAATTAATCGTCGATAAAGTTTAAAATATAGATTAACGAGGAATTGGATTTTCATCGATTTGAATTAGTCGTTGAAACGAATGAATTGAATTAGTTTGTTGAAACGAAAGCAAGTGTACGGTGTAAAGATTCAGAAACCTTAACCTACGTCTTATATTTATTTACCATCTATGACGGAAGACTGCCATTTGCATGCTTCGTATAATACGCATATTAGTACCACGCTATTATCTTGGTTATGTAAAAAACTATTCGTCAGATAGTAGAAACAATCTCGTCGTAAGAATTTAAAATTTCCCCTGAGTCATCTTCAAACTTGAATTATCTACATATGGCGACGGTGAAATTTCACGAATTTGGTTCTGTATACGGGAAAAATATAAAGTCTCTGTTAATTCGATTGGAGAATCGTTGTTAAACAATATCTGTAATACCCGTATCCAAGTTAATGCTTATTGATCGTTTATTATCGCAGTACAAGCGTGCAAGTTTAATTGACCTGGTTGGGGATATGAAGCGCGTATCGAGTGCTCGCGAATAAAAAGATCGGTCGATCGATTTTTAATTATCCCGACATAATTATCTCGTGCTGCACTCGTTGCGATTGCTCGAGAGATCGGCACACACGTTACCGAGAAGAACGCGATTTTTTAATGAGGAAAAAGATGGAATATCCGCCCCTGATGTTCCATGAAAATTAACAATTCTATCGTAATGTAGCTACTGTACAAAAGATAAACAGAATACAAGATTTACGATATTTCCGCGAATGTTTACACCGATGTTTAGATTTCAATCTTTGTACCATCGATACGTCGATCAGGCTCGATTACACTTATATCTCTCGATTATTCGACGTTTGATTCTCATAGAAATGTAAGTTTTCCAAATATCTCTGTTTATCATCGAAAATTCTATTTTGTAGGATGTACACACGTCTTCTTAATCTCTCTTCTCGTTGTTCGAAGTTCCGCAAGATTCGATAGAACTTTTCTTCGTCCTTCGGTCAACACAATTTTCGCGTCTAAATTTATTCTCACAGAACAAATTATTAACCAAGTACAAGTATATCAATTTCACAATACATTCATACGTCTATGAGAAGTTAATATTCTAAAAATGAGACTGAAAAATTGGAATCTGATAAGAAATTGATGGAAAAATAGAACTATGTGCAAATACTTGTTGTAGCTGCTGGTATCTGTTATCGAAAATCCCAGGACTGTCTGTCATTTCGAGAACACGATTCTCAAAGTGGTAAGACCAACGACCGTGTCACGATGCAACACCGGAAGCGTGATTACACCGGTCAAGCTACGTACAGCGATTCGAAACGCGTACAGAACCGTCAGGAGACTTTCGAGGAACGCCGTGAACTGTGTCACAGCGCGTTCGCCACAGATTGGATAATGAATCTCACGTGAGATCGCGAGCTGGCACGGCCAGTATCGTCACGGTAATGACAATGGATGATAACGATGACGGCGGACGAAGCTAGAGAGGTTATCGCGGAGAAGGCATTATTGTTTCATTGTCGCCACTTGAACGAGAATCGACCTTAATCGTCGGCCCTTAATTGCGATCCTGAAACAACCTAAAGTTGGATACACACGAAAAGTACTTGTTATAATATCGACAGAAGACATAAAGCCTGGCGACATGCGACTCTTCGATACCTTTAAAATCGTCTTTGAAATCCGGTGAACTTTAGGTTCGGAAATTTTTAAAAGTTTGCTGCAAACTCTCCGACTTTTTTCTTTCATCGTTCTAATTGTGATAAAGTAGTAACTAGATCTTTACGTACTTTTTTATTTATTTAACAATATTTAGAAATTACGAATTTAGAAGTTACGATCTTTAGCGTTAGAGGATTCTTCATTTTTGAAATTAAACAATTGAGAAATGGTAAGCGTAAGTAAGAGAGAATAATCGGCAGATGTTAAAGGGAAATATTTAGAACGCACGTAATACAGAAAAGTAGGCAAATTATGGAAAATAGAATACTCGTGAGAGTATTTAAAGATTGAAGAAAATTTCTATATTTTCATTGCTTTATGCGTAACTCGTCGAAGTATGATCGCATGACGACGTGAATACGATTGGTAATGAGAGAAACGCGATCGAATCGAAAAATAATGTAAATAACGTAGCATAGAAAGCAATACAAACACAGACATTACGTAAGCTAATAAATGGACGAAAAATCGAGACGTTCCCAAGGTTGCTTCCTCGCTGGTTCTTACGCGCGATGGTTTCGTGGTCGAAGAATTTCGAGGCACGATTCTAGGCTGGTCGACCGGCTTTTCTCACAGAGAGACGCCCGGCCCAAAGGGACGCCCTGATGAACGGGTTTCTTCGCGTGGAACCGCTTAATTCCAGGGTCATGCCGATACCTGGAGTCCGTGTAGGGAACGCAGGTCAGATTCCGCGGGGAACGACGCTCACCAGACTGCCAACGGGGAATGTACGCCTGCCAAAAGAAACACGCAGGTAGCGTAGGTATAAGGAACTGAAAAGAACAGCGACAATGATAAATGTCGTTGTTATTGTCGGATTAGGGCATGATTGTTTCGAAAGCAAAGAAAGATAGATCGATCAGTGAGAAAATGCGATTGAAAGGGGATTCCAATTAAATTAATTGATATTATCCGATTGGAAATTACGCTGGATTTCAGGATCCATCTATGAATAGTTGGTTTTGGAATAATACGATGGTTTCGTGTTTGATGAGATAATGGCGAGATTTGTTTGCGTTGGTATTATTGATAATTGTTTTGTTGAAGTTAGATAACCGAAATCGAAAATGTTCTCTATCCTTCTATCGTAAATATATAATCAAATAGTTGAATTATTATGAAGTATTTATTTATTTTAGAAACGTACGAGGAACAAAGTAAACGATAATTTAGTTTAGTTTTGTCCTATGGTTCTTTTCTTCTAAAAACCACCTCGATTATCGGCGATGGCTTTCTGCGGATTTTCGTATTTAAAGAACTTTCTATTCGAATAGTTTCTAAAAATTCGTACATATAACTTTGTTACAAATTTTCGAGTAGGAAATTGAATCCATGATACTTTGGAGGAATAGAAAGTTTCAAGTACGAACCAGTACTTTCCCAACACAAATCCAAGGATGATGGAACCATAAAAGGAGGTCGAAAGCCAGGAAACTACGCTAGGATGTCCTGATTCCTGTTCGAATACTATTTATGCATTCTCCAATCGAATCTGCGAACGAGAAATAATTTATTTCCTTCGCGACGTTATGTTCCTCCACACAATGTTCCTTGATACACGTTATTGTGCTCCTGTTTCAACGTAGCTGTAACCGCATTGATGTCCCTTTATCTTTGCTTATATTGTTCCTGTTCTGCAGGATCTCTTGATGTTTGCATGTCGATATTCCGTGTTCCATTTGCTACTAAACTAATCTTTTGGTTGCTTGCAAACGATTCTTCTTGGTGTCTGACGACATTGCCTTGTTCAGTATAGAAAAATAATATAATTAAGCCTATTCTCTCCTTATTTCTTTCAAAATAACTCGATACCCTAGTTTCGAAAAACAGACGGTGGCGTCTGGAAAAAAATCGTTCGCGAGGTCGAAGCTTAAACAATGGAGTGGATCGCATGAAATGAAAAATTGTATTGGAAACAATGGATCTGAAATTGGAATTTGTAATTTCTCATAAAAAATTGCGCTAATTTACTTCAATTTTGCCCAATTTATATTATCTTCCATACAGTAAGTTATATATATATATATATCTTTTTTTTTTCACGTAATTTACATCTGGATTTCTTCGATTCAAATCCGTGAAGCGATACTTTAGTTGCCAATAATTCTAGCGCGAAGGTTAATAACAAAATTGGATCGCCAGAAGAATTGCAGAATGTCCTATGTAACAGCGATTCGAGAAAACATTCTTCTGTGTTTCGTTGAATTCGCCCGAGGTGGACAAAGGGTGTCCATTGGCGTTTGCAAGAAAGAAACGCGCATCGTTTGATTCAAAGCGATTCTCGAAAGTAGAAAGGAGGGCTCCATTGTGGCGCAGACTCCAGCAATACCTTTTCGTTCCTCCGGTCGACCTACTATTATCTAGACTTGGTGGCGGCAGGTTATAAGCCCGAAATAGCCTAGGCAGGTCCGCTAATAAATGGTATTCGCCGAGACCGAACGGCAAACTTGAAGACGCGACTTGACGTTCGCTCTGCTCTGAAAATAATACGTCGCCATCGTTCTCTGTCGCGTTCCAGCCTGTAGAGCGTTCGAAACCGTTACTCGTTACGGTGCCGAGAGAAATTGTTCCTCGGTCGTTTGTTTTCAATGATTTTCTGGTAATTAATTATCTTTGAATGCGTTCATTACTTGTTTGCCAGTAATCATGTTGCAATGTATACGATTCTGTAGTCAAGACTGTATTTTGGGAAGAGCGTATTCTATCTTATAGGAATATTTTCTATTGCAAAACGACTTTTTACGATAATTAATCATAGTCGAACGAGTTTATCTCGCGACGAACGTCGTGTCACGAAATGTACGATATTTTACGTGGGATTATGTACTTAGGAAAGAATATGTTCTATTTTATAGGAATATTAATTATTGATATTAGGACGATTTTATGATAATTAATTATAGTGGAATGCACGTATTTCATGAATGGTCATGTTACAAAGCGTACGATTCCCGTTGGATAAAGAACAAAAATTCGGATCGACGATTCCATCCGTGCACTTTACTCTCCGATAACAATTGCGTTACAAACAGCTAATTTCTCGAGAAAGCAAACGCAGTTTCAGCTGCAAATCACATTATCAATCCATCAAAGTCAGTTTGTTCATGAAAAACGATTGACTTAAGAGAAACGTTTCCGACTCCAACCAACATAGAAGCTCCATTAGTTAAAAGAGCTTCGTTTTCGTGATAATCGATACTGTTTTATCCTCATTCAAGGGGGGAAAATAGATCGATTCTGTGTTTCTTTCAGCTGTTCGCATCTGCCAGTCGGAAACCAGTTACGGCGAGGATACCATGTCAGACGAGAAATGAAACAGAGACGAATTTTGTAGAATTCTATGGACCAAAAAAGGGGAAAGAGAACATGTTGTTTTTAAAACGGGGGTTTGTACTCTGTTTCGACAGTGGCAGCTTCGCTCTTGATTTAGAAACGTCGTTGGATATTCTTGATCGTTTTTAATCTTCGAAATGGATCCGATCGTAAAGTATCTTTGGGTCAGTGTGCTTCTTTAATCGACTTTTCTTTTCTATCGGAGTTTCGATTTTTTAATAACGAATCTTCTCTCATTTCGCGGTAATTTATACAAACAGTAGTGAGTTTTTAGGCCAGATTTATACAGATAAAGTGAATTTTTCAAAGCAAGTGAGAACATTGCTGGTCGAAAGGAGTTCTATTTAAAAAAGATAGATAAACATATCAAATTAAATCAAGTAATAAAATATTCCGTTAATAGACTGTGTAATTGTGAAAACTTGTATCATTATGAAAATAATTAAATAACGTCAATCTTTATTAGAGTGTTAAAATAGAGTGAGAAGAATTAACGATCTTCTATTACATAAATTCCAAACAAGTTTTAATAAATAGAATTCTACTATAAACTTTCTTATCTTGAAGAATATTAAATCTTCCTTAAAATTAAGTAAATATTTCTATCACTTGTTAATGCGCCTTATTTCTGACTCACGTGATTTATAGATCATAAACTTTCTATAACTTCTTGTTCGTACAAACGCTCGTGTTCGTAGTTCGCGTATATATTTCATTTTTAAAAAACGATCGAAACCTGTCTGTACAAAGGGAAATGAAAAATTTACAAAATCCGTGCGAGTCTATTATCTATTATAATTATCTTCGTATAACACGAAATTACAGTCTCGCACTCTGACGAAGCAGGCGCGTAATTCGATTTAATATTTAGACAATTACCTCGGACAGCGAGGTAAAAGCGACACCTCGGAAAAAGTCAAGACGCGTAATTTTGTATCGAGCCACTTAGAGGAAAAAAGATATGGCGACGATGAGAAACGTTGCATAGCAGAAGTTACTCAACGTCGCATAATTACCAGCATTTTATTACACGCTGTTTCGCGAAACGAGGGAGAAAGCTACGCCAGATTCGCGGCTTCGTAATTTGCGATAATTACTTGGCAATTTGAAGTAGGTAATTGCGAGAGTGGCTCGCGCGACGGTCATGGGAGGAACGAGAATATCGAGGAAAATTCAATGAATCGTGCCGGAGTATGGAAAAAGGATTTAAAGTTCGATACATTGGGTGAAATTCGATGCTTTTAGAAATTCAATCATTTACGAACAAAATTACAATTCTAATAGCTAAAGATTTTACGTTGATTGTTAAGACATTTTAAAACCAGGTAGCTTGTTTTAGGATTTTTCGAGAAATAATATAAATTTCCAAATTTTTTCAATAAATCAAATTTTAAATCTACCGACGGCAGGCTTTCTAAAAATCTGAAATATCTGTTACGTTATTAAGAATATTTGCAATTTTATTCGATAGAACTGAAGATTCTTTCCCGAGAATTTCAGTGGTGAAAATTTCGAAGCTTCCTGTGCGAACGTTAATATAAAATATTCTCCTATTTCCTCCAATTTAAATTTCAAATATCAAATCCAATCTTCGGATTCAATTTAAATCAAAATTCTTCCATATTATACCTACTAAATTCTTCTGAAAATTTGTCAGCACTTTGTAGGTGATATTTCGTGAACACCTGGTAGACAGCTAGTTACCATTTCTCACAACAAACGAGCGGACGCTAATACCCGTACATCTAGATTTGTACACACTACACGCGGAAGACAAGCCAGGATTAGCCGAGACCTCGGCCGACTCAAAGGTTCATTGATAAAGGCGTGTTTCGTGTAGGTAAGCGGCGTTTCTCTTATCTGTGCTTACGGTGAGAGAGATGAGAGAGAAGTGGAGACGCGGTCACGGACGAAGTGGAACATGGAATTGAAAATCGTTGGGCTGTCGAGTCGTCTCTGATAAGGACACACCGTGGCCCTGTGCCAAAAACGACGTCGTATTTCGCGCGAAATACCGTGATCGAGTTGATAGACGAGGATTCTTGCAAATTAGTCTAACGTTGATTTTGCACTTTTGTCTTGCCTATTCGGATAGATTCTTAGATGCGAATATCATGATAATATTGGCTTTGATATATCGGTGATTGTAAAAATTCTATGTAAATTTGATTTTCTTGAAATGTAACATATAACAAAATTTGAAATATACAAAATATCAAAAATACGAAGAGTCGGGGAAAATTTGAGATCGTATAATTTTCTATAAATTTGACTTATAAATGCAAAGAGATTTAGAACGTTAAACATTTGGAATATGAGGGAAGAATGTAGATTCGTATTTGTATGAGTAGAATTATTTGAAGAAATGGAACCTAAACGGAAGGTTTGTTCATTTCAGCGACAAAATTTGTATGACGGGTAAATATATATCGTAAATATCCACGATATATTCTAGCTATAGGGAATATTATTAAGCGTATAGTGCTTGGAATGTCAATTTTTTTTAGATTCTGCATTCTGAAATCAATTCTCTTAGCAAGCTGACCATCCTTAAGAATTCTCTAAACATACAGGCATTCCTAATCACGTTAGTTTATTACTCCAAAGCACGTACACTCCACGAATTCGCGTTTTTCGTTATTCAGTTTCTTCACGTACAAATTGCGTAACTTTAAACCAACCAAAATTTTCTTCATTAAAAACCGGACCGAGTAAAAATAAAGAAGAAACGTTTTATAAAACTCTGTCAGAATAGTTGTATAATTCATTTTCCAGCGGCAATGTAGCCGTATATTGAACGAAGGAAAACCATCTACGAATCGTAACTCGGATAATTCGCCAAATCTGCGTAATCCGAACGGGCTTGTTAAATTAAGTTTAGTTCGGCTGTGACGTTAACCATGGCCCACTGAATTTTTTCGTCAACGATTGGCCAACTTCTTGTTGCGAGACTCTAACAAACGACACCATAAAACTCTAACCGCGCGGTTATGAGCGTATTCTCGCGCAAACCGATACGTCGTTTGGCCAAATGCCAGCGAGAATGACTCTGCAACACCATGCTGAGAATGCATTTGCGGTCGAACGGTCCCGTTTCGTGAAAAAATTTTCCTCTCCGACGAGATTCGATAGACGTTCGCGTCGATGCAACTTCGAAGAGTTCTCTTGATCGCTCGATTGTTAATTACATCTTCCTATTGCTATTACCTAATTTCTAAAAAGTGGTCATCCATTCCAAAGATTATTAAGAAGTGCGCGTGTCTTGCAAAAATCGGAGAATATAGTAAAATTGCCTTTCAGTCGTCCTTTTACAAAGATTCGTCATCCTTTCGTCGTCTCTAATAAATTTCTACGCCATTTCGATATCAAAATCCACACTCGCGATAATCAGTAATACAGTAGAAAAGCTTATCGATCGTTTGGTATACTCTTTAATCTTTGCAACTGAAGGTTCGATCGTTCGAACGATTTCTCGAATGGAAAACGCTTGTTTACTCTACCGTGGAAGCCTCGAGAATCGTGTTTTCGCCGACTGTGGCTACTTTTTGCCGTTTACAGATAACGTCCGCGTTCCTCTTTGGCAATATATACATGGACCGATCGGTGGCCCGTAAACACGAAGAAAAATGTGGTTGCCTGTATTGGTCGGCTGTCTCGAAAGACTTTCGCGAACGTTGTGAAACAGGCAGAAATAGCCTGGCTATTCCTGTTCCTGGGAAGTTGAGCTCGAGGAGGACTCGTTTCGACTACCAGAGTCGTTGGATTCGCGCCAAATTGAGTTTTCCAGCGGCCACCAAGGAACGAGCAAACTCTCTCACACTCTCTATACTCTCTATACAAACTTGCGTGTAAGTGTGAAACACGCGCTCACGCTAAAGTCTCGGGTCATTAGGATCACGATAATTAAGGTTATCAGTTGCGACGGGTTATTCACTCGACGCGTTCTGTCTTTCACTTCTCCGTATTCTCCACCGACACTTTTCACCAGAGAGTTGCTTCTTTGTTGGTCGATTTGTATGTCGCTCGTTGAAAGATTTTCAAAGGAATCTCTTTGAGGTTTCAGTTGGATGGAAGGGAATTCAAATATGTTCGGATGTAGGCTGGAAACGATGAGAAGATACAGAAGAGATAGTCGAACATTATTTGGAGCACTGTGGCTGGAAACTGCGTGGGATATACGCGAAGGTCTGTGAAATCGATAGAACGTGGAGACGGTGTTCTGAATTACGAGGAAACCTAGGGAAGAATATAGGAAATTTCAAAGACGATGGCTGGACCTTTGAGCGTTTCGCATATATTGTACCGTACGAGCAGATGCTTTCGACAAATGTATCGCGATGCCAGGCATAAAGATATTGAATCATCCGAAATTTGAATACATCGTGCGTTTAACGAGAAGACATTTCATAGGAATTTCATTATCCGATGAACCCGAACGAAATTCAAGGATTAATGTGTCGATTATTTATCGTACGAATATAATGCAAGAAGAAGAAGAAGAAGAAAAAAAAACGAAAGATAAATAACGAGATATAAATATCATACCAAAAGCAATCGTAAACTTATGGAAATAAGTAATTTTTTTTTTTTTAGTGTCAAACGTTAATCGCCTACTTACGTTACGAAGTTAAAAAATTAACATAAAAGTGGCAACGATCATAGCTTCTAAGAAGCTAAAGTATTCTTACTCTACCCGTTGATCAGCAAAAGACCAGAGGAAAAAGATAATCAAATGCGTCGAATTTACGCAGTGATGGATCGGATGAGGCAGAGAAAGGCGTAGGAAAATTGCGTGGAAACGTCAAAGGGAATTAATCGTCATGAGAAGGGTTTTGGTTGGCTGTCAGAACGAAAACAATCGTTGGAACATGTGGCGGACAGTTTAAGTTCTCGGGCAGCTGTGCACGTCTGTCTCCTCGAACTGTCCCACGAAGGGACCCGTTGGCTTTTTATCTTCCCTTCGGTTCGATGCAGCTACGTAACATCTGGCACAGACGTGTACCAATTTCGAAGTTTCGCGCCGGATCGGCGTCTCCTTTCAGCCAGGATATTGTTTTCCAGGCCGGATACTCTTCCAGATTTTGATTCGGACGATGCTAGACGCCTCCTCGAATCTTTCCACCGTTTTCGTTCTAATAAATTTCGAACTTTCGACGAGTTCCAATTCTCCTCTATACCGGCGTCAGCTTCCAGCGATATTATCTGTAAAAGTTACGAATCATTTTACGAAACTCTTCCCGTACCAAGTATGTGATATTGATTGATTCGATACACGACACGCCTGATCTTTTTCTGTAGAATTTTCGAAGGTTTTAGACGTTCGAATTCTTTTTGTATCTATCAAAGGTTCTTTTCCTCGTATAAGATACATTTATTGTTCTTTACATTTAACGTTTCGAATACGGGGGAATAAATTCCGATTCAACCGTGAGAAAGATCGTCCATCAATTCTTCGGAAATCCAGGTAGCCATGAATCACCGGGAGAAAACCCATATCTGCCCATCTCGAAGGGCAAACAAAGCTGTAATCGCATATTCGAAAGAGAAGCATTCAATGGAATTGCTGAAGCAGTCGTCACTTTCAGGTAGCGAGGAGTATCCTTGAAAGCAAGAGACTTGATCGCGGTGGCGACAAGAAAGGGAGAATTTTGATCGCCGTCTAAACCGACAATTTGTACACTCGCCGCGCGAGTACTTCCTCGCCGACTGCTAACACGCCCTTTTTGTCTCATACAGGCTCGTTCCGTCACGCCACGTGCACGCCATAAGCGTACCTTATTAGCTTGGCAGGCAACACGCATGTGCGATGAGCTTCGCGTCCCTAACACCGCCAATCGGAAGCCACCGTGGCTCCGCGGATGAATTATTCAAACGCGGCGCGGCGGCTTCCCCGTCGAATAAAACTGGCAAGAAAACGCGAGAAACCTAACGATCACGTGGAACTGGACGTTGAGAATGAATCTTGGATTCTTTGCGACGATCGTCGATGTAGCTTTGGAATTTAGGGTACGGTATGCCGATGAATAGATCATGGAAAGTGGGTCATCAAATGATTCAGGGTTACGCTGGTGCGATGGTGCAGATTGGGTGGAAGTAGTCTATTTTTGTTTCTTTCTATCTTTCTTTTTCCTATTTTTTTTTTTTTATAATTAAATTTTCTAAAAGAATCTGGATAATTGATAGTCATAGAAGAAGTTTGGAACGTTCGAAATGTATCATAGGTGTCGAGAGATAGTAAATAATTCGTACATTGGTTACAGATTATAGCGAATACTATTGCTATGACATAGCACGTCAGATAGTTATAAATTGCTCCTTGGAAATACGAGAAATCTAGAAGTAATATCGAAATTTATCTTGGTAGAAGACGGAAGGAATTGCTTAAAAGGGGTTATCAATCGTAAAATTCGAGAAGTGAATATTTCATAACACTGTAAAGCTTCAAAGTTCTCCATCACCGATTTTATGCAACTTTGATCGTCTAGTAGCGCAGCTAACAGGAAAGTTTGATAGCGGTTATAAAGCAGTAAGGGATCTGGGACGCTGAGCTTAAAATTCAAAATCTAGATTTTAAGGTAAAAGGAATTTTCTGCCGGTAGAATCTAATTTTAAACGAGCAGGGGAAGTGGACTTTGTAGATCGTGACGGTGATTTGTGGATGAAAAAATGGGCGCGAGGAAGCTCGTCCGGTGCACGAAAAGAGAGGCACGCGATAGAAACGTGAGAAACGGAGGCGCACGAAGGTTTTCTCTAGCTCTTTCTTCGTTGCTTTCCTTTTTGCTCGGCTCGTCCACTCAGTTTTCCAAGAAACAAATGAATTTAATTCATGCGTGGCTGGTCAGTTCCGAACGAGATTGCCCCGATACTGGCCTTCTTCCTATTCGAGTCGACCGAGAAAGCTACTTCTTCTTCGATGGCTATTTCGTTGTAGATTGGAACGATAATTTCTTTATTTTTTTAGCGTCTAACCTTCCACCACCTCTTACACGAAAATCTCCATCTTGCATTAAGAAAATAACTGGAAGTTATATTTTGAGAATTAACACTTTCTTGGGATCAAATCTTGTCCCTTTGGAATAGTCTGATTTTTAATCGTGCACCTTTACTTTTGTCTTTTGAATTAAATCATTGTATTTACCTAAAGTGGAAGCCAAAAAATTGCGATATCTCAAAATTTAGCAAATATCGAAGATTTTTTAATTCTTTAATGTGTTCTTTATTTCTATCATAATTGGTGGGTACTACCAAAAGATGTTAGAATCGATTATTGAATCTCTTGAGACGCAACATCTTTCGCTCCATCGGTAATTAATGCTTCTCTAGTTCTATGAATATTTTAAATTGTCTTTCCATTAGAGAGATCCATTTTCTACTCGACATTTCCATCCATGTAAACCCTAACTAGCCAGCAAATTAACAGATCATGACTGTAATCTGTAAACTATTTCGTCCTAATTACGCTGACATAAATGAATCGCAGGAGGATCTTCGACGGTCCTACGTTGCTGGTATAATGAACGACGAGGTTTAATTACCTGTTCGTGCAGCTTCATTTCATGTTACCTTGACCAGTTCTAAACGCGCGATGCCCGCAATTAAGCCTACGAAGGCGATCATTCGAAGCTGTCGTTCGGTCGAATTTCGCAAGCTTCCCGCGAAAGCATAAATATTCAGCCGCGTCGACGAACACCGGCTTTATTTTTCCGCCGTTTCGAACGTGGCTCGCTCGTGTGTCAGCCTCTCAGAGCTGTTAATGAAGCTAATTGGGTGTAACGACATTCTGTCGTAACGTAAGCTTCGTCGATCTACAGGCCGCTTCAACGAAGCCACACGTCCGTCCCACGCGATACTCCTTTTTCCTTCTTCAGCTTTGTTCAAGTTTGATCTCTTCGTGCTGAAACATTCAGGAAGATCCATATCTCTCTATCGTCGTTTCTGTGTCTTATCGTAGATTGTAGAAATTTTGAATCAAATGTCCGATATTTGTATAATTTTAAAGCTCCATCGCTATCAGATTGTCCGAAAAGTTTCTTTCGTTTTACGAGGAAATAATAGACGTTTTTTATTTTATATTATTTTGTCGAATTACGATCCATCTTGTTCTGCTGAGATAAACACCGCGACATTTCGCAGACTTGCTTTCACGTTTGTACGAAGGTGCATTGTTGTAAAAAATATTGTTGTTTGCGAAAGAAAGACACTTTCCGGACAACCTAATATATGAGAATTGTGGAATACCTTTTGCTGCACTGCTCTTACGTTTTATGATAGATCATAGAAATGTATAGTTGAGTGGTAGAATAATTAGATTGTTCTGGATACGATGAATTACATCTAGAATATAATTATCGTGCTTCCATTAGGTTTGTTACGCTAAATTCATCATCCGATTAGAACATTTCTGAAGCTTATTGATATTTAACCTAAAACATGACACAAACATCTACAACGGATACATTGAAGGATTATCGTGTGCTTAGGAAATGGTATAGCAATTCTATATTTAGAGTTGTAAGTGGTTGCAATTAATCTGGAAAACTGTAATTCCCTGCTGTTACTATAATCCCAGGCCGTTAGATTATTTAATACTTCCGAAACTTTATTATTATTTCATTTCAAGTTTAATCTCGGTACATCGAAGAATACTCATTCTTTGCTCAGGAAATTAAATAGCCCGCTTTTCACAATTCGCCTCGGAAATTATTCGAATTACATAACAATTTTTCTTATCTTCTCCCATTGTCGTATCAAAACTTTCTCAATGAACTTATTTCAATTACGCTTTCGATAGCTTTCCCGGCGTATGATTTTAATACGTATGGTTTGAGAAAAGAGACGCTCGATCTATCGACCGGAAGTTCGCTTGTTATGCCCTGCTGCCCATTTCGGTAGTCTGGAGGCCATGATTTCCTCATGTTTCCAGCTACCCTAGGGAAATAAGATATATACTATACGCTTTTGTAGCGTGGATCTCGTCTTGGCAAACAACAAAATCCTATGGATTTCCTCGAAACGAACGTGTGTTTCCTGCGTCGTCTATCGAAATCACCGTTTCTCAATACTTTCTCGTACTTTCTTGTTACTCCGACTATAAACACAAATAAGACGCAAAGCGTTAAATATTGTCGCAAAGACTGCCTCGAAAATTTTCGTCCTTTTGATATCGCATTGACAATGCTCATAAGCTTTTAAAATAAACATTGAAAGTACTATATTCATTCTATTCTCATATATCTCGCTCTGACAGGTTCACAACGTGGACAAAGCAGTCGGAAACCAACTTTAACGAGCTCCTTTAATTAACATTTCTCATACAGCATTTTTATTATGAATTTGATTTTCTACGTGTTAATGGTAAATTGGTACAGCGTTAGATATTGTAAAGGTAAAATACACGAAACGATCTTTTGTCGATATTTTTATCAATTCATATGAATATCTGAATATCGATACCTGAATATGATATATTACAAAGGCGCAAGGAATAAAAGAATAATTTTCCACGTAAAATGCCATCATTCGCTTGTACACAAAGATATAGAATCGCTACAAAACTATCTTCGTTTCGCAGTAACGTGACAAAATACCCTTCCAAGCTACTCATTATTCACCTTGCCTACCTATGCATCAGCCAATAGCTGTCTATTACAAACGCAAATGACATCAACAACCGGCTACTATCGCGAGAAGAAAGTTACGTGGAACGCTAGACATCTATACAGTGTGTTCATAGAAAGCTATTCAATATTTATATTACATAGGATACATCATACTGCGTAAACAGAAAAAACCTTAGTAAACGTAAGTCGAAGTATCAACCATTTCCAAGCTTAAATATTTTTATGTGTTAGTGTTATGATTGACTAATCGAGCTTCTACGTGTTTTCAATGTTTGTAAACCGCGTTCTGAATATCCTCCTTTCAACTTTCTTTCACGGGGATATTTACAAAATGTATTCTTCACCGGTAAGTGACTTCGACGAATTACGTAGCCGAATTCAGCGTGTTTGTCAAATAATTTGACAGAGATTTGGAATTTTCGAGAGAGTTCGCGACTCTGTAACAAGAGGGAGGATGCCAAGCGTGTGGGAAAATGGAAAAAGAACACGTGAAATATCTTCTGTGAATATCGAAAAGCCGGTAATAAGTCGATCTTAATGTTAATGTACAAAGAATATTTGCATCTCTGAAACGGTCGAACTTTGGACCTATGTAGTGGCTTGGCAACTAAGCGATTGCTGATTTTGTCAATATCACCTAATGATAATATTTACTTATCATTTACTAATATAGTTATTCAGACTGTTTTACTATATCTGCCCTATGTACGACATAAATATTCAATAATTTTTTTCTAACACTATATATATTATCTTGCACGCGAATCAACATCGTGAAATCTTTTAGTAATCTTTCATTCTAATATATGATCCAATCGTGATCAATAGACTGTATGTAATAATGCGCTGCAACACAAATCGAATCACCTGAAACATGATTCAATGCGTAAAACTGTTTCGCTAGAAATAAATATCGTTCCGTTTGCTTCGTTTCGTCGCTATAAAATAAAACGTTCGACGTTGGTTATAACGATAACAAAAGCTCGATGAATTTCACAGAATCGTTTCAAAAGTTTGATTCAAACGTCCGTAACGTAACGTAACGTAAATCGAATCCGGTGATGACATAATCAGACTCAGGCTAATAATCGAGAGTAGCGCGGAGAACTGGAGGTTCTCGTTTCTCGTCCAGTCTCGTTCAATTAACGTCTAGAAATCCAACGGACGACGATCGTTGGTCGACGCGTGTGAACGTCGCTTAACGTGCTCGAGCACGGTCGCTGATCGTAGCGTTGATGATTTTTGATTGGCCGGAAGTGACGTCACGACACGCATCGCGAACCGCCGCATTAATCCGCGCCGCGTCTTCGTACATTGTGTGGCCTCACGTGTGTTTACTACCGTCGCGTTCGATGCACATTCGGCATCTATCTCTGTCTCTCTTGATGCTCGTTGAGGTGAAATCATCGGCAGCACGGTTGAACGTTGTTGCTTTTGATCGTGGACAATTGCGTTTAATCTCGCAGCTCGATGCACCACGCAGCACGGATCAAAGGTATTTCGCAATGCGTGCTTCGCACTGCTTGTTGGTAGCCGGATAATCGTTTTATGAGCCGAGGTTGTTCAACCTTTGTTCAGACGTTGCTTGACCATGAAGAAGTTTTCGTCGTTGAATATTTCTATCCTTTTCTATTTCTTTAATCGAAGTAGCATCATCGGTGATATTCTAGTTAGAACGTATACTAAGTGTACAACCAGAATGTTTATATATAGTGAACGAGTTGATGATCGAAATTAAGAATTGACCATGGAAAATTATTGTAGTTGCAATGTTTCTTGAATGAGAATTTTATTGGTCGATTGTACGCGGTTGTCTTTTGATTCGACTGCGTCGTCTTCTAATTATTGCACGTGGATGGAAAGCTATTCAGACTGACAATTAATCACGAAACATTGGTATTTTATTTTTGTCTTTATATTGTTGTAAAAAAACTTGGAATTAATGATTGACCACGGATAATTATATAGTAAAATTGAGATTACTGCCAGATTAGCATCTTTTTCTATACAAAAAGTGCGCGATTGAAGAATTAGCCGTTGCTCGATAATGATACTCGCACGATGGCAAGCGACGCTAATACCTCTATAAGTGGCGATACTCCGTTATGTACTGCATAGTGTTGTTATTACTCATAGCTTGAAGATAGCACCGAGAATGGTAATTGGCATCGCTAGTGATACCATTCTTAGCGTTGATAGCATTACTAGAGCGTTGCGTTCAATAATACCATTCTATTGTCCAAGATGAGGTCATCGAAACCTATCTTCTCGATATGAAACTCGAAACACGACAATTTTGACAAACTCAAGATGAAATACCCCCCCCCCCCCAAAAAAAAAAGAAAAGAGAAAAGAAGAAAAAATGGTACTTCACTTAAGAATAGAACGCATCGTGGCTTTCTTTATAGAATTCTCCATCATCGTCAACGTGATCAGATGATAAAATGCGAATAAAAGCGTTTAAAGAGGGAACTATGAGATCGTAAAGTGACGAGACAAATTAAAAAATTCACTCTAGTTCAGAATGAGACTTTCTATAGAGACCTTTACGACGTGCGAAATAATACGGTTCCATCGAGGCTAAGTAACGCGTGACAGCCCATAACGAGCGTTCCTTGCAAACTATGGCGTAAAATGCGCGCACGGAAGGGACATAAAATCAGCAAGAGCGAGCCCCGCTGCGCTTCCTGTCATAATTTATAAACCACGTCGGACTCCGGCCTTCGATTTCACCACGGGCCATCGATTTTCTCCATGATCACCAATTCACGACGTTTGTAGTCCCTAATCGATAGGCTTGGGTAGAATATGAACCGTAATTTTGGATACATGTCTCGTTTCGTTCTATATTTCGATTGAATAGATCGTTGAAATTACGAGGGCTAACAACGTATAGAAAAATAGAGACGTTTTTCGGAGAATATTATTTTTTAGATAGTTTTAATTAACTTGGGCGTTCTATGACGTTCTATGTTGCAAACTAATTGCAGTCTCTATTTGAGATTTTAATTGAATTTGTCGTCTGAATTTGTATATTATCTCTTACTATTCGTGTATCATAATAAATGGAAAAGTAACATTAAATGTCAGCAACTGAATGAAAGATTTATTGTATCGAAGATACTTCTAGAAGGGAAAAGGGATATTAATTTCAAAGTATAAAGATCAATATTTGAACGAAGTCTTCCGAATATCTTTATGAAATCCTAATATCGAAATCTATCATAATAGAAGTTAATATTAATTTTGCCAAGCAGCTGTATACCCTCGATAAGTATAAAAGAAGGAAGTCGAGAATTTTAGTTCAATAGTTCTAGTATCAACATAGCTGAGATTAAACTTGGAATATAAAGAATTCAAGATCATCGTCATAAATTCCGTCGTAACTCTGCAAATGTTTAATATGGTGAAATAAAACCGACGGTGCGATTTCCCAAAAATCTCTCGACTTTGATAATTTCAACGCGTCAAATTATTCTAAACTTCCAAGACTTTCTTAACGTTGGTTCAGCTTTTTTAATCTTCATTTCGTCGTAAAGATCTCATCCGAGTCTCCAACGACACCTCCTTTGCGCTGCTTTCCATTGAAAGTACACACAGTGTTCCATCATCGTGTTGAGTCCTTTTCGAAATTCCACCCGACGGAGCACGTCGTATGCGCCAACAAAGATCCCGGATTACACAGGCTTAAGACGTATATACGAGCTCGTAAAACTGCAACCGCGCACTGTGTCGCGAAATACACTACGAGTGCGCGAAGATTTACGTTCTCCGAGTTTTCAGTCGACAGATTTAATTACCGTAGCTACTTATTTTTAGCCAACCCCTTCCCTCTACATTCGTTCTACCGACGGCCATCCATAGACTTAATCTCTTTTAATTCCGCTTCATATATGCTTTTGAAGCGCAAAATCCTCGTGAAACTGCGCGATCAAATAGTAATTGACGTTTCTGTAAGGCGTGTAGTTTTGTTTTCAATAGAAAAGCAGTTTTCCTTTCGTGTAGACTTTATTGATTATTCTACCGATTAAACCATTAATTATCTCTATTCGCCAGATTATAAATTTCTATGAATACAAATTAAAAAAAAAATAGCGAATTTGGATAGAAGTTTATTTCATTTGTTAATTAGAACATTTTCTATATTTCTGCATATTGTACGCGTTTTCTATTCGCGTTTGTACTTTTAAATTTCCCCCAAATGCAAGCGAAAGGAATGGAATCCGAGATAGATGTTTCAACTATTACAAAATTATAACCGTTGCTCTGCTTTGGATATTTTATATTACTTTTGCGCGTATCATTCTCTGTATCTTTGCATTTTTACATTTCTCATAAATACATGGAAAAACCTTCTCTAGTCTAACTATTATTAAATTTAAAAATCACTAGTCCCTCCTTCTCCTTTCGCTGAAATTTCCCGGAAGTTGCAATTTGTAGAGGAGGACTTTTATATTAGCAATAAGCGAGTTACGTACTCATTGTCGGAGGGTAAATGCCTGAACGTTCGATCAACGTAGGGGGTCAGGTCGAGTTGTAGGCGCGAGCAAGATCCGCCCAGCGTGATTGTTACACGCGTATCAAAGGGTCGAGGGTTGTCCGCGATTTCGACGGCCAGGTAATGGAGTAGGCGCAGCCGACGAACCTCGTAAATCTGTCGTCCTTTGGTCGAAAGTGGCCCGCTAATGATGCAGTGGAGTGCATGCCCGTAAATTGGCAGTCGCGCGGTGCCATGTTAATTAAATTCTCTGGAAAGTGATCACCTTTTTCCCTGGCGCCGTGAAATGCAGAATTCGTTGCGCATTCGAAGGAACTGATTACGCTTCGATCGTCGAATTGCCCGTCTCGATACGGACTATACTTATCAAAGAATTTGTTTACGAATATGTAACAATGTAACTTTACAGTTCGGTACACTGTTAAGAACATGAAGGATCTGTCGCGGTGATAATCTGTTCGTTATCGTATACGCGAATACGTATGCATATAGATATCCAAAAGGGATACGAGAATTTCACGGTCCAAGGTAATAAAACGGCTCTATTTTATCGAGCAATTTGAACAACGACTTCTTGTTCTGGCGTTTCCATTTGTTCTACCTTCTAAACTCTATACCAGCAATCTCGCCAGCGTTACCCTAATTCAAACCATACAAACGATATCAAGCCCGACCATACCTATCTGCAATCTCTGCTCGACAATCTTAATAACTCTCAGATCAAACATTGCAAGTAGTAATCGCCAATCTACAATTACATCTTTCCAGATGGTATAATGTTATCATCGTTTTCGTTCGAACTACGTTATAAAGTAACATCGTATACTCCGCCGTCCTTTCTCGTCATTTTCCCTATTATTACACACACCACAGCTACCACTCAGAGTTAAGCTAAGCTCTCGGAAAATCTGTAGAAATTCTGCAATGCTTACAGAAGTTTTAACTACATCGTACAATCGGCTTTACAGTTATCCGTTTAAAAGGTTTTCCGCGAAAAATAAAAATTCGTTCGCAAGAGATTTACGAGTGAAATTTCACTTGCTACGAAAATCGTCAAATGACCCGGGGTTTGTCTACGTAGCGGTTAATTTAACCGCTCCAGGCTGCATTTGATTCCACGATCCGGCTCCGAAAAATCGCATTGGCGTGTCGAAGAATCGGGCCACGCACGCGCCAGCCAGGGCCAGAAGGTTCGCCACGTTTCTCATGCAGCCTTTAAGTCGCAGGTTTTTGTTCGGACGTGCGCCTAGGGAGGGATATCCAGACCCGGCCGATTTGGAGGTTAGGGTCGACTGGGTAGGTTGGCATAGCAGAGAGAAAGACAGAACTAAAGGCCAGAGAGAGAGGCTGAGGAGCATCGAGGCGGGACCCTGCCTTTGGAAACCCTCCGGAACACACGGTAGCTCCGCGCTCGAGAGAGCAAGCCTTTGTAGCAACCATGGCATCATGCCAAAATTCTCTGCCTCTTTCTCTTTCTCTTCTCTGTGTGTGTGGTGTGTGTGTGTGTTCGTCCCTTCTTCCTCTCTTGCGACGAGATCCCCTCGTAGAAACGGCTCCCTACTAGCGGACCTGCGAAAACCAGCCTCGAAAGCCACGTTCCATTTATTGTCCGCGTAGAAAACGTACGACGCCGACGCGGACCATCGCATCGCCGAAATAATCGAAGGACGAGCCACGCGCAAAGGTCATGGATGCTTCTTCTCTCTTGCGAGAGAGAAAGATTGCATACTTTTTTCGGGATTTTAGATCTTCCTAGAGAGATTTAGAATGTTTAATGGCGGATATATGTTACGGATAATAGTTGATGTAGGACGTAGGATAAATCAGCTTTTGGATGGACGAAATGCGAATTTTCCAGAGAGGATAGACGAGATAGATAATACGAAATAATACGTTATTCGATGTTTTACGTAGCTGGTTTTTTGATAGAATAAAATGTCGGTCAGAGATCGACACGTAATGGAAAGGATAACAGGTGCGTTTCGTAGTAGACGGTTCTGTGACTTCGATGAGGAAACAACGATAAAGGATCTTCTACAAACGTGCAAATACTTTCATGAGCAACCATACGTAATAATATATTACGCGGTGTACTACGTATTGAAGTAAAAATTACCATTATCGGAAAGCAAATTAACAGGCACCTACCTTCGTAATATCGTTCGATATTCTTTCACATGATACAGAGCAATTAAGATTCGTTTGCGCGATTCGTAGAGAAAAGTGAGTTTATCGGGTTGAAAAGCATGACCCAGTCTGCTAACGGAACCTTTAATGCCTCGTTAATATTCACCGTACGGACGACTACAAATCAAAAAATAGTAAAGGAATTTCCTTTGCTTCGATATGGAATTCACTGCACGAAATTCAATATCCGAGACTCGCTTCTTTTCTGGAACGGATGACTCGTTTCGTGTAGCCAGAGGAAAAAAAAGAAAAAAAAAAGAAAGGAAGAAAAATAGAAGAAATAAGGAAGAAAAGAAAAGACTCTCGAGCTTCATACCCCGTTAACTCGCTTTGCACGCTTATCTAAAGGAACGTCCAAGAATTTCTTCGTGACCGCCACCTCTACGCAATCATTAAGCTTTGCTTCGAGGGAGAGAAGATTATCTCTCTGAAAGAGATGGCCTATTTCGAGAGCTGTGTTAGGTTAATTTCTTAATGTCTGGTTAACCACCCTGTCGTAAGTAAATTTATGAATTAAAGATGCCGAGGCTCGAGAAATTCAACATGAAATTCAACGAAGAATCGAATATGAAATTTCTTCCGATTCATCTTTTCTTGAATAAATTTATCTCTCATATCTCCTTGACGTAGAAAAGTCTAGCGAGTGTTGGAAAAATTATTATTTCTCATCGATGTTCAAGCATTTCATTGAAATAATTCTTTTCACTAAAATAGTACTTCAAATTTTTATCCAAACAAGTATCTGACTAACAAGACTATGCAACTCCATTAGAAGCATCTCTTCATCGAAATATTCCGATTATCGTGAAAACTTGCACTCGTTCGAAGTACAATCACTTTTTATCGTGTAATACGCTATCACATTTTTTACTACTCAAGTAGCTTACTAATAAGAAACTCTGTTATCCAGTCTCGTTGAGAAGCTCTGTACCTAGATTTTGACCAATGTTTCTGCAACACAACACGATAACCAGATGTATGATAATGAAATTACGAATTCAACTAGAAAAGAAATTGCCATTAACATTGTTGGAATTTGTAACGCTGGGCGGTTCAACGACAGCGAGACTGAGATTTAGCCTCGATACTACTTTGTAAACCTTGTTATCGTTTAGGAACAGACAACGTATTTTGCTCGACGAGATATCATATCGATATAAACGTAGTACTCGAAATATTTAAGAGGGGAATGTGACTGAAAAGGCCATGCTTTGTCGGATGCGACTATCCCGAGGCTAACTTTTAGTAGATCCTTTTTCTGAACACTGAGATTCGTTGTTCCACTGCTGTTTGCTACGACAAATATGTAATTTCCGATTCTCGTGTGTATATCGTCCAACGATTGCACAGTTTGTTAACACCGTGCTCTTAATTCCTGTTAACGCATTGTTCGTCCGCTGTCGTTACACTCTCTAACACAATACGTACACAGAGACGTTATACACCTGCTGACATGTATCCAGGCTTATTCTTCATCGTCATTTTGCTCTTTCTTTGATCACGTCTCTTTGATACACCGAGTATTTTAGGATCCTTTAAAATGACCCATATACGGATTTTTTGTTAACAAAAATTAAATTGTAATAGATTGTAATACCGAGTAAGAAATATCGTTAACCATATAGTTTGAGAGAAAATTTGTCGAATTCGGAATCGACGAGTCCTATCGAAGGATAAAAAGTATCGAACGTACGCTATCAAAATTGTACTCGATATTATTAATTTTTTATTCTCTTTTATTCTCCTTTTTTATTTCATTTTAGTCTTGCGAGCAGTTTGAAATAAATGGACGCCGATTATGCTTGATCCGAGAAAAATGTCTTATCCAGATTCCTCGGAATTCCTAAAAGAATCACGATATTACAAGAGCCCAACATCCTTCAACATCCTCAAACATCTCAAATTAAGAAGAATCTCGCAAATTTCCGACGCTTCGCGAACTCGCCCAATCCAATTAACCGGATCTCGACCAATTACTCGGATTAAAGGAGTTCAAGGCGTTCAGACGCGATTTACCGATTCGGTGTCGCGTAGTTCGAGCGTTGATCATTATGTTAAGCTGCTTGAACCTGGCGTTCCATTGTCTCTCTATGAATAGAGATGGGATATCACGACGATGAAACGATATTCGTGGCCTTCTTTCCACTCCATATCTTGTTGGATCACGGTCTCGTTCCCAAACAACGTTCGTACTTCGTGTAACGAGAACTTCCACATGGACTTTGCTTTTTTCGATTAAATGTTTTGAATTGAGACTGCTGAACGGGGTGTTTGTCGATAGTGATTCATTAATTCTGCTCTGACGCACGTTTTTCTTATAGTATTGTTCATCAGGTTGTCGACTTTTAGTTTCCAAGCTTAAATCAACGAGAAGATATGCGAAACACAGATACGAGAAATTCTGTGTTTAATTTGAATCATCGAGTTTGATCTGATACTCGTTCCTCGTTAGTATTGTTCCTCAGAATGTTCATTTATAACGTCGAAGCTGAAATTCGTAAGAAATTATATTTATGTCGAGTAGACAGCGATTAATTTTATCTCCTACGCACAGATTATTCTAGTTACATAAAAAATCAAGTTCTCAGTATGCGATCGAGTAACACGGCACTCGATAATCTAATCGATGCACAGAGATTGATATGAAAGAGAAGATCGGTTTTCTCTCTTGAGTTTCTCGCATGCTTACTTATTTATACTTTCTTCTCGTGCTTCTTTTTTCTTCTTTTTTTTTTTTTTTTTTTTTAGTCTCCCCTTTCTGCGCGAGCAAATCGAATTCCTCGCGCGAGCGTAAGGGAGAATGGCGCGCGTCTCATCGACGAAATTAGATGAGGATCGTCACCGAGAACGAAATTCTTTTCGCAAGCAATTTTCTCGCCTCAGCCTTGGGATTTTATTCGCGAGGAAAATTACAGGTATAACCGATATTCCCATCCGAGATGTATAACACCGTCCCCGGAATCCTCTTTTGTCCATGGAAACCACTTTTTGTTGTCTCGATTTATGAATTTTCAAGCAACGATAATTTCCCTAGGAAAACACCCGTCTCTCGTTTTATCCTCTCTATTTCCCCTCTTACAGAAAAAATCTTAGTGAGAATTTAAAAAATGAATCCATAAAGAGGGGATTTAACTCTCGATTGTTACGCAATACGAGAAATTCTTCTAAATTATTATTCCTTTGTTCACGTAAGACAATAAATATCAAAGATTTCAATTTCGACATTCAGAACGTTATTTTTCTAATACTATCCTTTTAGAGCTTATAAATTATCAAATTAATGGAAGACACGTCAAACATACCTTTTGCAAAAAAAAGCTACTAAAAGCAATCGAAAAGCGAGCGAAATGAAAAATCCTGTCGGCGGTATTGATATGTCGAGATTATCGCCATAGAATCTATCAATTATTCGATAAATAAATAAAAAATGGACATCTCCGCGTGCCCATAGGTGGACATGTAGAGATTGAATCTATTTGTTAACTTCTTATTTCAAGAATGCTGTTAGAAAAATTGAAGAAGTAAGCATCTGTTCCTCCGGTTACATCAGTGGCGTCTCCCTGGTGGATTTCTATCGCGCGATCGTTTCACAAGGTAAATTGAAGAGCCGATAGCTTGTCAATTGTGGAACGATATAACGACGGATTGTGCATGAAGGCTGTCCCACTAGTGTTTCTCCGCTTCGGGCGACAGAGATTTTCTGATAGCGGAGGGAACGGCCCGAATTTCTGCCGTCCCAGTTTTCGATTTCACATTCGAGGCGTGAACGCCATCCCGGTTTTCGATGAATGGACGCTCCGCTCGCACCACTCGGGCAACCGTGATTTATAATTCACCGCGTGTCGTGAGTGAACGATTTCAGTTTGGATCAGTGGCGTGTTCAGGGTGAGCATTCGCGAGCTTGGGAGTTTCTAATAGCGTGCAAGCGCTAGCTAACGTTACCTTCCACTCGTGGGAAATACAATATATATATATATATATGAATAAAAATATGGTGTTCTGGTTTAAATAATATTCAAGGATTTGAAGAATTTGTATACAGGAATATCAGTTTTATAAGGAAATAATTATAAGTCGCACAATATTTGCCGCTTTATATTATTTTATCGAATTACGTATGATCCACTTTGCTCTATCAAAATAAAGATCACAACGTTCGATGGATTAGATTTCATGTTTGTATAAAGTTGCATCGTTGTAAAAGACGTGTCTGTAAAAGAAAGACACTTTTCGGACAACCTAATATTTCGTGATTTCCATTAGATTGGAAAAAATAAGCTCATCCTCGAATATCGTTACTTGCATATAGAATTTCGCTTTTTCATCAAACATCCTCAGATATACGCGTATTTATATTTCGAACTTCGATTTTCGTAAAATTAATTTCAAACGATTCTCATTCGATCATTGATTTTTGATGGCACGAGTTTTACTATGCAATCGAGTAGCACCGTTGTTTATATTTCATGTAATTCTACTATTTGGATAGTTAAAACAACAAGCGAATCATTGAAAAAGGAAAATATTATTCTGAAACGGAATTGTGAAAAAATAACATTCGGGTATATGTGAATTAAACTGATACATGAATATCAATTGGAATAGGTAGTAAAAGGCGTTGTAGAGCGATGCGTGATATTTATTCAGCTTTTACTTTGCACGCAGCGAATCTTTCTCATGATGCAGCAAGCTGCATACACTCTGCACAACAAAACGGTACCCTTAGCGAACGGGAGCAAGGGGAGGATTCGAAAAGGGTCCATTTTCAGAAGGGGGAGGGGGCAGGCGCCTTTACACGCGAACGATAATGTATTCAACAACGTGCAGTGGCTCTCATCCTTGTCGTCTGTGCTTGAATTTATTTCTATCGCATAATTCTATTTTCATGAAATATTTGTTATTTCGTTGAAAAGTATTCTTTCCTTGTGAAGTGAGGATAAGATAGTTGAAATTATAATTCATGCATCGTTAAATTTTGTTCTTTCGTTATTTCCAGGGTCGATAATGGTCTATCCAAGTAGCTGCTCATAATATAAGAAATTTGAAGAATATTCAGGACTAAAGAATTTCATTTCTTTTTCTTTTTTTTTTTTTTGTTTTTAATAAAATTGGAGCTGTTGGAAACTGGTTGGAGAAATAACACGACGCTGCACTCCAACAGATTATTAATTAGCTAGACGATAACTATATTTGTTATTGATAAAACATCTCGTGAGTTTCAACGAATTACGTCTGTTTTACAAAAGTACTAGAGAAAAAAACGTTCCTTCCATTAATGTTTGAGACAAGGAATTTTTTCCCAAAGACTAAAGAACATTCGGTCTTGAAAGGATTAATTACGCGACGTAATGATTACATTACTCGGTATTGTAATTAGAATTTTTTCGTTATAAAACCACAGCACTGATCCTCTCAGCAAATATACTTCTCTTAATATACATACGCATGTATATGTAAATACCCTATATTATATTTTTATTACTCGTAACAGTTTCCAAGGTTAATTGAAAAAAATTGTTTACGCAGTGCATAGATCAAGTTACTCTTCATTGCAATTTTAATTTATTTGCTACAGAATACTGTTAGTTATCTCAGTAAGCGATATATATCTTCTTTGCTGTATTCACTTGTAACTATTTTAACAATTTTCAACAGTAATCGAAGAAATTAATTACGCTATATATAAGAATTAAATTATTTCCCATGGTAATTCTGATTTATTCACTACAGAGCAACGATAATGATCCCTATAACTACTATATAACAAAATATCCACTTTCGTAGGTCCAACACGACAAAAGATACACACATACAATAAAATTTCCCCTTACTCAAAAATTCAACGATCATTTTTCTCGATTCTCAAATTAAGCTACGTTCGAGACTAATCTAATGCTCCCTGCGCTCGAGTAATCTTCCCTAAATAATTTTCCCCTAAGTAATTTTCTCCAAATCGAACAATGATCGGGAAGAAGCTGCTGCTTGCGTAAATCTTTCGTTAATGGAATGCAACGACTCTTCTGTACAAAGTATAGAGAAGTGGTCGGTGTGTTGGGTAAAAAGGGACCCACGAACCCTCGGCTCGTTAGCTAAGCCTCTTGTTACGGTAAAAGAGGGTCGTGCGCGTTCGCAGCATGTCATGGGGGTTGTATTGTCCCTCGAGGCAAGCATTTTTTATTTTCCACCGGGGGTAAAAGCGTTCTCTCGCGAGTAGACTCGCGAGAACCTTCTTTTTTCTCGTCGTGGATCGACCACCTCCGGTTTCTCGAACGCGAAAAAAAAAGGGAAGAAGAAAGGGTAACGAGGTGGTTTAAAAATCGTTTCGAAGCGAACAGGGGTGAGGCGCTCGAACGACGCCTTAATTAAGCGTTTTCGCCTTTGACACCCAGTTTCTCCTGTTTTTCAACGTGTTTCCTCTTTGTGCGTTTCTTTTATATTTCGCGGAAATTCCCTGAGAAATATTTGTACTCGAAGGTCACTTTTATCACTTTTGATAAAATGCGAAATTTTTCATTATCTTCTTGTAAATTATTTTCTTATTTTAAAATAGGTCATCGAAATTTTTTCGTAAATAGGTTTCCTTATGGATTTTTGAAATTCTAACGTTACATTTTCTACGTGATTGCAAGGATCGAGTAATCGATAGCATATATTTTTTTATTCATTGCGTATTTCTGTCAGATTTCGTATTTGTAAGATTCGTGTTCGTTTTTAAATTATTACCAACGAGATTAGAAAAAAAAAAAGAAAAATAGAAAAAACCAGGGTTACGAAGATAAATACGTGTTCATTTCTCGACTGTAAGAGCGAGAAAATGATAAATCTGTTGGCAAAGGCGTGTCAACGAGCCAGCAGAATTACGCTGGCGTTGCGGTCATTGATATTTATAAATGAACTTTGCATTTTCATCCAAAATTATGACAAAATATTTCAGCGTCGTGAAATCTCGGGAAATTAATACGCAGACCAAAGAATGATTTACGAACATGATTCGCCCGTAACAACATTTTTCCTCCTTATCTTAAGTATTCGAATTTCGAAGTTTCAGAATTTATATCTCGTACAAGTACAGGAAACTTAGCTTGACGCAGAAACAGCATCCGGAGTTAAGGAAGTAATGAAAATTAATTGTTAACTTGGCAAAAGGAGAACGTTGATCGCGTACAATGAAATACAGAGCAGCGTCATCTTTGAGAAAACAGGGAATTTTTAAACTGGTCGCACTACGTTGGCCCACGAGAGGGCTCGGTAGTTTCATTGAAAAACTTGTTAATTGCAGGTGCGCGAAGTCTTGTTCCTTCGAGGTTTCGTTTTCCGTAACAAAAACGATTTCACGGGCCACTGACGGTGCTGGCAATTAACGCACAGCGTTGTTAATTCGCCACACGATTCCGTCTCTGCTGATTGCTTTGTCGTTATTTCCTTTTTTGACATCGTCTTCTTCATTATTTAAAACGCAATTTATAAATTATGAGTTATAAAATACTAATTCTGTAGATTCTCTAAATTATAAATATGAGAGATATATAATTTAATTAGAATTCTAAATTCTATGCTATACATTTTAAATGTATTCCTTATTCTAAATTATTTATTCGTTCAGAAACGAAAGACAATAGATCTTAGCGAGAAAGATAACGTATCTCTATTGATAAATTTTTCATCAACGAATCGTTTAAAAAATAGAGTTCATTAAAGTCACACAGTGTAACAAGAGCGATAATATTTTTAACGCATTAAATAATAAATTGTTTCATGTTTAATATCGATTTAATATATAATTTATAGAAATTGGAAAGATGAGGCGGAAAATGTTTTCCCGCGCAAACACAGCTTTTTGTAATCCTCACGCACAGTAGAGTTCCTTCGTCTTCGCGTCGCATGTTCGTTGTGAATTAACACGCGTACCCTGCACACGCGCTACCCCTTCGAGAGTTGCTATATACCGGGTGTCGTGCGACACGCGATGCGTCGTTTAGCGATCCCAATCGAACCGATCGTTCCTCGCGAGATATCGCGTTCCCAAGCGAAGACAATTTTCGTTGAATCAAATTGTATACCTACAACGCAATCACTAGTTTCCTATCTCTAAAATCCATTCAATTCTATCGAGGTTCATAAACTATGTTCATGCTGAGGTAATTTAATTACAAGATTACTGAATCGAAAAAAGTAGCAATTTTCATCTGTAGATATTCGAAAATTCAAATACGTCGTGTATTTATATTAGGTTGTCCGAAAAGTTTCTTTCGTTTTATAAGGAAATAATGGACGCACAATGTTTTTTGTTTCATATTATTGTTTATTGAATTATGCACGAACATGATAATAGAAATAGAACGAAATGGATCATACTTAATTCAATAAAATAATATCAAACAGAAATTGTTGTTCATCTATCATCGCCTTACGAAACGAAAGAAACTTTTCGGACAACCTAATACTCATACGGACTTTCGTATACTGATTTTAAAACTGAAATTTACAATTGAAAAAAGAAGAAGATTCTTAATCTCGATACGATGTGAAATTTGAAAAAATCCTAATCGTTTGGGAAGCGAATCTTTTCTAATGAAGAAACTAGAACTCGGAAAAATGGAAACTCGTTTGACTTACAAGAGAAACACAGAGTAAAAGGAATCTCGATACATAGAGAACGCCGATGAATAACTTGCAGCGGTGCGCTCGAACGTGTGCATGTTTCATTCATCCTAGTGATACGTGAACGTACACACCTTCTAAAAATAGTATGAAAATCGCCGGACCGACTCGAACCAGGCCGGTCTTTATTATCATACCTGGCGCGCTTCGTTGCACTTTCCCAGCAATCAGGTTTCCTCCTGTTATCGGTTATTCCCTCTTTTATTTCTTTTTTCTCCTTTTTCTATGCTTCTACCATGTACCAGACACGCAAATTAACATTCAGCTCTGGCTGGTCTATTAATCGACGAAGGAACACATTGCGAGAGAAGGACACGTCATTCTCGCGATCTCGTATTTCAAAGAAGATGTTTCGTTCTTCCGTTCGTTGGTTAAATCAGAAAATCAAATCAAATATCGTTTGATATACTAAAACGAATGGTATGTGCGAGCAATGAATCCTATGTCGAACAGTTCGCATCGTTAAATTCTAGATTTATCTATCAGATTCTATCGAAAGTTATAAATATAATCTTAGTGTTTGTAATATAATGTTCAAACGTATGTTAAGACGAACAGATGCTAAAACGATGCAGATTCTACAACAAATAGATTCGTTCCAGCGTATAAATTACATCGCATAGCACCGATAACGTGTACTAAAAATCTAACCAAACATAGATTCTCGAGATAAAAATTATTCTTCGTATTACGTTAATGAACGAGCCAGTTAGTCTCTTCTTGATCGAGACTCGCCATCCGTGAAATCGAGTCGTACGATATTTGTTCGCGAACCTTGCACGAGTTAGACATTCTTTTTACTGGTTCAGGTTAGCTTATAAAACTGCGAGCCACACAAACACGCACGTGGGTTTCCGTGTTCTCGAAGCAGGAAACATTAAGAATCGTAAGAGCCATTTAAAAGCTTGGTGATGGACGATGGAGATTAAAGTGTCTGTAATAAGTAGATTGGAGAGAGGTTTAGGAACTGGGATCGGTAATAATCTTCTGTCGAAATCATGAATTACTTTGCTGTTCCGAGGAAAACCTTCTATTTTCGACTTGGTCTACTTTTAAGAAGTAAACATCTCTCATACGTTTCATCGAAATATCACACCGGCATTATTATACTTTCAAAGATAAATTTTCGAAGCCTTTTTCGCGCCACGCGACATTCCATCAGTTGTATAGAAAATTAAACGCGTAAAATATCTGGTCCACAAATAGAAACAAGCCAATACTATCTCTTCCCAATTCTTCAAAGCGCCAGCTTGCAACATATCGCATTACATTTACTCATCGCCCCTCGACACATAATCAAACTTTTTTTCCATCTCGATCATGTATACGTACAGTTGCAATTTCTTCAGGCGTTCTGGAACTTTGAAAGGTTCAGTTCGACACATCGTAAAGAGAAGAAATCCTTCGGGATCAGACGAAATCGCGAGAGAAACTTATAAGGAACTGGCTTCACGGTTGCCCGCGCTGCTCCGCGGTAAAACGTGTAATAATTCTTCAACTGGATACAGGTCGCACGGAAATTGTACGATCGGCTGGTTGCCCGGTCACTAACCCGCGTCTCAGAATTATCGTTCACTATTTTCGAGTATAAGTTAGCTGTTAGCGATTATGTATTACTTTTCTTTTCGCCATAATGTTTCGCGCCGCTAGTAATTTCATATTGATTTTCGCTTGGTTGCTTCGTCAAAAATGTTGGCGATCCTTTTTTAACGCGCAACAATGTGTAATTACAAGATACACTTGTAATTCTTGTTTAATCAGAGATACGAATTTTTTGAAAAACATTTGCATTCTGGTTGACGAAACGGAACAATATTTTTCTCTCTGCTTGAAGGAATTTCATGAAAGCTTCGTTATAGATTCTTTAAATTCCCAAGGTATTAGTTTTCTATGTAGTTTCAAAAACCCAGTGACAACTTGAATTTTGAATTCGGATAATTTATTGAGTTCGTTGCGAATAAAAAACTTTCGAAATTTCATCGTAAATTTAAGATACGTTCTCTTTCGTGACTTCTCGAAAGTTACGCTACAAATTGACAGGAACGATATTTCGCTTGTCAAATTAATAATAATTTAACGAAACGAAATCACGAAAACACTATGAATTTAATTGGAACAATATCACAGCGAATATCGAACGCGTCATAATCCATCAGAGTCATCTAAAAAATCTCTCGTTAACACATCACTCGCATCATCGATATCGCTGCAAATACCTGCATTGCTATCCGCTGTTCAACGCGATTCGATCGTACTACCAATTTTTTCATCCCGCATTTTCCAAGATGAAAAACTGCGAGATAAAAGGGCGAAAGAGATGAATAATCCACTCGCACAGTGAATTCTATCTTCGATTCTTAAATTTCCTTCCACAAAGGGTGCTCGTTCCTTCGATTGATAACGTCTATCGGTTATCAGTGAACCAAGTACAATGCAAAGCCGAGTGGATATCGAACTACAGATAAATTCCCACAAACTAGTGTTCGCGTGTTTATTATTCCAGCCTGGCTAACATTCGGTTACTTCTGTCAAAGTTTTCTCATTAACGAACCAAGAGGGCGGACGAAGTAAGAAAGGGAAGATTCGAAGAGGATGAAAGGTGAAAAGCTTCGGAGACCGAACGAAAATTGCAGGACTCGGATGCCGGTTGTTCGATCTGACGCGCATCGAGGCTTGGATAACGCAAACAAGTAATTAAAAGTTCTGGCTGGACGTTCGTTTAATCGGAATGGAGGTCGTGCGTCGCTGATCGAATCCGTATACCGGTGAAAATCGAACGGGAATGAAATAAAGGATCGACTTGTGTATAAAGGTTCCCTGTTCCCGAGTTGTTTTTCTTCTTTTTTCTTTTTTTTTTTTTTATTTGTTGTCACATAGACCCGTGTTTTTTTCATTTCGACTCGTGGATCGTTTAACATTTGCAGAACAGGACGCAATTTGTAGTATTTCTTTTTTTTTTACTCCAGTCAGAATTTAATTAATTTTTTATTCCAATCTTTTATCGAATCTTCGATTCTTCTTGTTGAGATTACGCGATTAATTGGTAGAAAATTTTGCTGTTGTTTAATCGTTAAGACGAGAGAATATGTTTTTTATCGATGGATCATAAAGTTGAAATTCACGAGCAATGTCGCGAAATGGTAGATGTCGGTTGTGCAATTACTACGAATGGCCCTCTCCAAAAATACTACGAGCTTCCTGCAACCATCTATCACAGGAAACGAGGCACCCTGTGTCTCTGAACCGTAAGATTAAACGCGTTCAGGTCAACGAGTGCTTGCACAAAGTGTTTGCAAGACGCTCGAAAATTATCTCTGATTCATTGAGATTGACTCATAGGCCAGATTCGCAGACAAATGACAGTTTCGACAGCGATATTTACTAAAATACATACGAATCCTTTGATGCAATCGCCAATTGTTACATATTTATAAATAATTTTTGGAAGAATAATATTCTTTCTTATTTTTTTTCTTTTTTCAAAAGATTTGTATAGAAGCTTGCCATGCTTTTTAAGAAATTGAAACCGTTTAAAGGAAGTTTACTCGTTAGCTAATTCAATGGACGATGAGAAATTCTCGTTGGGAGCAAAGTTTAAAGTTTTACTAACATCGGAATAATTTATTTGAATGCTGTCTGAGAAAGTCTAGAGATTTCTGTATGCTACCACGTACTGGCCATTCGGATGATAAGTTGACGATCCATCTCTTGCAATTGGCATTTATAAATCCTTTAAATCTCGTGTTTGTAATATTTGTTGACGAATCATTGGAGATTTTATTTCACACAATTTCCACGCTGCATAATAAATTCAACGATAGTATTGTAATTGTATATCCGGAATATTAATTCATATAGACACGATATTCAAATAAAATGATAAAACTCTCTCTTCTCTGCCTCGCACGCGCAAATTAGATTTTACGGCTATTAAATTTTCCATCTTCGTCTCTCTTATATCGTAATAAAAATACATTGTTACCACATAATCTTTATTAATAAGAGAAAAATGTAGAAAAATCTTCTTAAATCGGCCCAATAGAAGAACGAAGACTCGAAGACGATTTTATCGCGCGTCTTCGAAGGCGTTCGAAATTTTTCAATTTCCTGTCGCCGCCTCAGTTTCGTTCGCGGAGATACAGGCCTCATTTCCGGTCGCGCCCTCGATGAAAGCGCGCGTCGATCTCGCGGCATGCTTGCGAATCGATACCCACCGTCTATGGTACAGAAGCGGTTTTACAGACGCTTACGACGAACAAGATGTACTAATGATCGTGGGAAGAAAACCTCGCAAGATGAAATGTCGAAGAAGAAGAAAAAAGATATAACGGTGAAGTTAATGAGCAAAGTAGACGTAGAAAGAGAAAATTGAGAATCGATAAAGAGGATGAAAGCTAAAGCGTAGAATCGCATGAACTGTGCGAAAATTCTTCGATCGGTGTAAAAGAATGAGAGAAAAAGCGAGAAGAGGAGAAAATCAATTATGTCGTTGATTTTGATTAAGTAGAGTTTCTTTGAAAATTTGTGATTTTTTCTGCTGCAAAATAGTATTAACACGCGAAGTGAGTTGAAATAATTTCTTTCTTCCTCGTAGGTCGCGTTTCAGGATTTCAACGAGACTATCGTTACATTTTTCTTGCTTGAGAAACAAAAATTCTTTCGCGTTATCGCTTACAATTTCGATACAAACATACAAAAGTAATAAACGTCTTATTACAGTAATACAAAATGCTGATCGATTACGTCGCAATAAATAATCCTCAACGCTGAACTCTACCGAATAACAGAGACAAACAGCACGGAGGAAAAATTTCCTAGCTCGATATCTACTTCGGGCAATTCATTTAATCAGATTTTCTAGATACATAGCCCACTTTCTTAAAGCCAGCTTATTGAAACCGAATTCCACAGATTAGAATACTTTTCTACGAGAATATGCAAATATCTGAAACATTATTCAATAGAAATTTCCATAACTCTCCTTTCGAAAATCCCGCTTTTATTGCTTCTATACAGCCACATTCCCGTCGCCAGTTCGCATTCATAAATCTTCCTAGCTATATTACATTGTTTCTATTTCTGCATAAACTCGGCACGAGTTCGCCTTTAGGCGCGAAAATAAGACGGACCTCCTCGACTCTGACTCCTTGCGGGAGGGCGTAACATAAATATGAGAAGAGTGCACGTCGTCGTGGCCAACGGTAGGAAGGAACTTCTCTGTGAACACGTAAGAATGATTAATGCGAGTTATTTCGAGCGTTGTCGCGAGGAAACGAACGCGACTCGAGAGCCACGAGAGGGATGGATATGTAGTCTCATAAATATACGATACGCGTTTCATTGACGGATACGCACGCCACGGTTATCAACAGACGTTCCCATGTTCCATTGGAAATAGTCGGCCGTCTTGGTTAGACAGTAGAATAGGAAAGGCAAGCACCGACGCGACGCGACGTGCCGAATGCTGAAACATACGCGCGATAACACGATCGAGAGTGAAACACGCCATTGAAATTGTATTTCACCACTTAAAACTATATTTTCTCATGGTGTACCTACTTTTGCTACAATGTTCACGTTGGTCTCTTCATTCAAACATAATTTCTTCGCTTCGATACTGATTTCTGTGTACCATGGACTAATATGTTTTGTTAATAGAAAACACGCGTCGGTGAAAAGCATAATCTCTATAGAAATAGTTTATCGCAGATGTTTTAATAATGGAAATAGTAATTCGTGCTATTTATAGATAATTTTATTGTATACAGATAACAATAATCCGTGTTGTATAGTGAAAACAAATGAATACATGTATGCGATGTTTATGTATCTCGACACAGGTCAACGTTGATTTAGTCGGAAACACGTGTGTTTTCAGTAACTACGAAAAGAACGAAAAATTGATATGAAACGATCCAGGTCAAATACGGATTATTCGCGTATCAAGCTGAACGATCCCATAGTTATAATAATTTGCAGAAAAACGTGAGCTCCGAGGCTTTCCAGGACTTGTCGAAAAGAAAAATTCCATCGATTCGGAATCCAGAAGTCGCGTATTTCGTTCTCTCAACTATCCAAAACGTACATCGTCACGTGCGATTTGTTCAAAGCCCCCATTTCACAGAAGACCGTCTTCTCTCGCGTCGTATCTGAAAAGCGCGAGTCAAGGTATCTTTTCTATGTAACAAGAACCGTCGTAAGTGGTATTCAAAAGCGAATCGTCGAATCGGAATGACGATCACGGTTCGGCGTGGGCCAGGAGGCGGGCTTCTCTCAGACAGAAATAAAGTCACGTTCCAGAAGAGAAATACATGCGACCCATGCTGAATTCACTCGTCGTCAAGCAGCGTCGAGTCACTTGCTGGATATGCCCACGCATAGACAAAGCCAATGGTTGGAGGTGCGATTCGAGCAGCTTCGTGCGTTCCAGTTCCTCGAACGCAATGGCCGCGCGAGCAGATGGCGGAAAAGGGGCTAGCAACGCGCTGCTAATGGAGGGAAGATTGCAAAATTGCCCGGTCAATTGCTCGCCGTTTCACAAAACGTCCTTTCAATAATATATCCTAACCGTTGAGAACGTTATACGGCTTCGACTCGTTTGAATACGTTTGGATTTGTGTTCGTGTTGCAGTTTGCTTGAATTTGTTTGAACGTATTCCAGGGCCTTAATCACGTCCGGTTACGTAGAAAACATTGATACGTTGGTAAGACGATGCTTCGAGATGTTTAATTGATTCAGTTAATCGTTATAAAGTGTGAACCGTTGTAATTGGCTCGTCCTGTGGACTGCGTCGGATTAGTTTAAGGTATCAGAGCTGTATTAGAGATGAAATTGGGTGTTGCGTTAATTACTTAGAGAATCTATCGTGTCCGATTTTTACTTAGTTTTTCAACATCTTCGTTCCTAATATATAAATATATTCTCGACACTTCTATTTCCTCTTCATTCCAACATTTTCTACGAAGAATTCTACAACCTTCCATCAGCCGAGTCACTGATCAATCCTAAAGTACCAAGTTCACTTAACTCGTCAGCGGCCCATTGTCCCGTGTCCCGAAAATCCAAGTTCTCGCGTTTGCGGTCAGTCTATTCCGTACGCTTTCGCCCATTCCGGAGAGTATCGATCAGAACCGGTGGTTCTCCGGCGTTAAATACAATTTTCTGGAGTCCCTGGAGCCTAGCTTGGAGAGGTTGAAACACCATTCTGGTTGGAAGGGCCACGTTAAATCGAGGATATCTCCCCCATAGCGTAGAAGAGGCAAAGATCCCACGTAGTCGATGGTTAAAGTCTGGTCAATTGGTGTGAACGTACTCTGTGAACGTGTCCATTCTGGCTAGTAGCTTGGGAAGAGCCCCTTTAGAAACGTTCCACTGGCAGCAAGCCATCCATTAATACGAATTAGAGTATTTAACTTGGCAAGCGGGGGCAGAGAAGAATGGAGGAGGAAGAAGAGAAGGAGGAAGCCAGGGATAAAGGGAAGAAAGGGAGACGAGAATGGAAACGGCTCGAATCGCTGCGCCTCGCGGAAACAAATTGCCCGAATTGCACCGCCGCGGTCTAAATTCCATTTCGCTTCCTTTTTTTTTCTTTCTCTCTGTTTCGATCTCGCCGCGATACGTGTTACTCTTCATTTTCTGCGTGTTCTCGTGCGATAGTAAAAACTGCGACAAATTGAAGTGATTATAGTCATTGGTGGTTGCATGAGAAATGTTTCATTACATGGCGTTGTGTGTGAAGCTTTAGCTTGTTTAGATTTAAAAACTTCTGAGGGATTGATTTTATCGTTGGGAGATAGTTGCTCTTCGATATTCTTCGTTGGCAATGATATTCGAAGCATACGATATTCGAAGGATATCTATTGAAACTAAAAAGACGAGATAATATCGTGGTATCGATTCTTTAGGATTTCTTTGAAGACGTAGTTCCACTTTTTTTTTTTTTTTTTTGTACAGTCACCCAATCGGTATTAATCTTGGAACGTTATAATAAACTGTCGCATTCCATAATTGCTTTTGTTTTTAGCTACTGTTAAGATCATGACACTTTTAATTTATATTTTATGCTCATTTTCTGATATTCAAAGACTAAGAATATTTAATAGCTGGTTTAAAGTAGCTTGAGGTAAATGGTGTGTTAATAAAGTTATATTTTCCAACCTACATTCTTCCTTCTACTTATTTTCATGGTACGCTTCCCTAGTGCAGTATTAAGTGCCCTCAATTTAATGTCCTCGGAGAATTATTAAAATCAGAAAGGGATTATTATTTCTTAAATTTCTGATAAAATTCATTTTCCTCTTTGTACGATGCTCGAGACGACTTCAAAGACAAATCACCAGAAATCTATTCATTTATTCGTTGATCATTTCTGTCGTTATTATTATATCAAAGGAATATATGCTAAATAAAATGAACGAATTAATACGTTGATAAATTTCATTATCATTTAAAATAAATAAAATAAACTGTACACACGTTGCTAGTATTCTTCAAGAGAGAGTCAGAGTTCGACAACCATATCGCATCGAATTGAACAAATTAGATCGCAAAACGTCCATACAGTTGAAAGCATTCAAACGCATCAACTACAGAGATCATTAAATAACAGCTTCGATCCGTTTGAGAAGCGAAGATAAGGCGTCGTTCCCACAATCGACAAGCGAGAAACGTTGCAGACGAATTCGAGGCTCGTATCGAGTAATATGACGAAATTGCAGCTCGTTGCAATCGTTAAGCCGGATTCGAGCAACGACTGTAATTTATTTCGCTGTCTAATAAATGTCGGAGAAATTCCCGATAACTCGGTCGACGACGATTGCACCGGTCCAGAAGAATCACACCTATTCTAGCCGGATGGACACGTCCAGCATTTTTTCCGATGTCGTCACACCGAAATCGTCTTTCCTGCCGATGATATAACGCTGTCCGATCCCTTAATGCCTTAATGTCCCTTGAGTAATCGCCTTTCCGCTGCTCCATTTCATATCTCACGGTAGCCAACTCGTTTGAATAGATTGAATGTTAATTTTAAAGAAAGAATTAAGAAGCTTCGTTATTGAGACGTCAGCTTGAAGTGTAGAAAATGGAACACAGAATTTATTATAGGCGATTCGTTATTTAAGATTATAGCTATATTCTGAGATATATAGTCAATATATTTCTATATTTCCAGTCGTGTAGTGATATTTTTTTATTATAATAGTAGTATTCTTCGCATTACGTTACGATATATTGTTGTAGCATCATCCACCGATTAGAAGTATTAATATTCATTTTTAACAATAGAATTATCAAATCGTCAAATATTTAGATGAGAAATTTCGCTTCAACTCTGAATTTGAAAAGTCCGTTCAAAATCTAAATCTGATTTAGAAACTCATCTAGACACGTGCAGCACGTCATATGCATTTACATACGGCATTCAATTTTGCGCAATTAAATTGGATTATCGCAGCATCGAGCGTATGGCCATATTATCGAAGTTTCAAAGCGGACAGTCGTTCTTAATGCTGTTGTTAATTCCCTAACGTGATTATTCAGTTTTATTATTCAGTTTCATTATTCATCTAATCCGTTGCATAAACGGCAGTGTACGTTATTTTTAGCTGTTGACATTCGAGTCGGATTTCGTAACATGGCAAAAGAGGGATGATGTGAAATCCAAACTTAACCCTAATCCACGTCTTTACCGAAGATTTGGAAAATACCCTCCTACAGTATGGAGACACTTAGTATGTAGATTCCGTGTGGCTGAATGCTTGAATACCGAGGCTGTTCGGTGTTGATATACCATTCTCGATGTACATATTATACATGGACAGGTAGGTAGTCAGAGACCTGGACAAACATGTATCTGCATGTGATATTCGATGCGTACATGTGTCTTCGGTATGTAGGTACTCGTAGTCTTGGCATTTAGGTATTCGAACACGCGCGTATCTTGGAATCTAGGTGCAAGGAATATCGACGAATATTGTGAGCTTCCCCTTGGAATGTCCAGGTGTTCAGAAATTTAGATATCGCGGAAACTATCGAATTTTTAATTTTTCAGGAATTCGGGTTCATAGGTCGACACTTAACGATTTAGATACGTCATATTCCTTAGTGTGCGTTCGGGTATTTGGAAATTCAGGTACTTGGAAATTGTAATTAGTTGATATTACGTCTATCCAGTCTATTAAGTATTATTCATGGCTGTTAAAATTGTCATTTTCGTTGTTGAAAAATTCATGCAATATCTCTACAGTCACAGTCTGATATCTTCCTTTATTGGAATATTTCATTCATAGGAAGCACGAATACATAAAACATTCGTCATCTATTAATAAAACTTCAACTCTGAAGTCTGGACATCTTCAGGACTTCATAAATGTTAGAAATAATTCTCTCTCTAGTTCTTTTTTTTTTTCAATTAAATATTATGACATAACCATTTAAAGATCAATTAAGCTAACGATTAATTCAAACGCATAAATCCTCTGTTGTATGTACGTTTAAGAAACATACATATTAAAATAATTCTCTTGAACATTTCCTCGAACACTTGATAAATTATTAACGAGAGGCGTCTGAATCTTGAATCACGTGGATATGGGACGCGTCCCCTGCTTATCGTGCACTTTCCGTAGCCGTATTGCGCTTATAATTGCGCGTTCATTTTCGTCCAAAGATTAAGCGGCTCAGACAATAAGCGGTTTAGGTATCTCGCTATGATGCGCGTTCTATCCGGATCCCCCTTGTGTCTCCACCCTCTGTCCCTTTTTCTCCTCCACCCCCTGTCGACTCGTCCGCTATTGATTCCAGGTTTATTCTTGGCGTGCCGGTCGCTTTACTGGCGTCAAAACATCGGAAGCAAGGGTACCGTGTCGAGACTCTGACGCTTAACGCTCCTGGCTCGTTTAGCGTCTCAGGAGTGTTGTTTTGGGATGCAACAATTAGCCTATTTGTAATTTCGCGCGCAGAATCGAAGCTTTTTTATCCGTGATGGCAGATTTAAATCGAAGAAAGGCTTCTGAGCTAGGAAAATCGTGCGTTGTTTCGTAATTTTGGTTCGATGAATTTGGTAATTGCTGACTCGACGTTTGATCCCACTTTGAAAAGACCAATTTAACAAAGCGAGGGTTGTAGTTTGGGACAAAGGAATGGGTTGTATTGTATTTTAAGAAACATTTGGTAACCAGATGTACGAAGTTCGAGAAGTTAGTGTATTTGAATTCTATTTCATCCCTTAAATCAATACTAACAACGAACAAGGGAACGAGAGAAGAAATTCATCTCTGTAAAAATGTATCTAGTTTCTAAGTATCACGAAATATTACAATTCTATGTCGCAGAGAACAATAGTCTGCTTTATTATATTCTTTCATAAACGAAGGGATCTGTTGCCGCTGGTAACTGATTTATGAAATATCGTTAACGATCGTACAAAAATGTGAAATGAGCGAAAATTTAACGTCGATTCGTTTTCATCCCTTCGTAAACAGCGTATCCGTTTTGCCGCGTTATTGACCACGGTCAACATCATTGTACTTTCCTCGTCCTTCCATCGCTGCCATCTTCACTAGTCTGCGAATCAGCAAACGGGTGAATTTGCATGTGCCGTTTGCCGGACGATAGTCGGACGAGCAACGTCCTCGCGAGCTGAATAAATTTCTCTTTCCGCGTAAGCTGGTCGTTTCGCGACCCAAACGGCATTAATAAATTAGCATTACAAGCACGCGCTGAATTTCCATTTAACGAGCCGTTTAATGGGACCGGTGACTTGTAAGTTACACCCTGTTTCAGCAATTAAATCTGGCCGCGATAAAGCCTTGATCCGCGAGGGTACATTGAATCCAACAGGATACACGAAACGTTTGGACGAGATCGTTACGCTTTTTCATTTTATTGCTAATTAGAGATGTGACTGGCAATCATTTCTAACATTTCCCTTTTTGTCCCGCGTCCCTGTTAGACGAACGATGGCGGCTAATTAATGCTTTTTGCCTGGACGCTTTCAACCAGGCAACTCTGGTAATTGAATATTTAAAACAGCGAATGCTTGGCAAACTATTAGCATTATCTAGGTAGAACGATAATTGTATTGCCGGCATGTATCGACTCCAATGAAACGCGACAAGTATTTGAAAATGTGCAATTTCCTTTTCCCTTTTATCGAATTACGCTCGAGACTTGTACATACAAGTCGTACCTACCTTTTCACTTGTTAATAGCGTCGGAATTACATAACACAGTAGACTTAGCAACAATCGAAGTGGTGAATAATAATCGGAGCAAACAATGAATAATTTAACTGTTCAGATCGTTGCCAGACGAGTAACCAGAAAATTACTGTCGTCGAGAATTCGTTAAATTCGTGTAATATTAGTTAGGAAAATCTTTTTAAATTCAGCGAACGCTCATTTTCCGTAATTATTCGACTAGTAGGTTATTTAATTCGCGTGCCGTAAGTGTCGTGAGAGTCGCAGATACGAACGAGATTTCAGCGCGTGAATAGCGCGGCTACGGATGTGGAACGGTTTCATTATGTCAGGAACAAGCAGCACCGTGAAGAGAGCGAGCTACGTTTCAACGTTACGCTACGCTGCGATACTTCGTATGTTAGATCACTCCTAGTGTGAAACCGACGGAATACGAAACGATATTTAGAACTTCTCAACTTGATATCTCAGCGGTTTTGCAGCCTTGCAGAGTTAACAGTTTGGCTGTTATTGTACTGCTGGATAATACGGAGACTTTAATGTTTAGACTTTAGGTTCAGGGATTTTGAAGTTATGTACATGGATATCGAGTACCTAGGAATAAGTTATAGCTAATGAATTAATTATTCAGAAGTAGGGTAGTTCGATGCTCTGAAAATCGAATGCTTCTAAAAACCTAACCAATTAGAAACATGAATTCTCGATTAGATAGGTATCTAAATTTTGTAGCTGCAATCACTGATTCGACATGAAAAAAGCAAAACAACTAAGCATTACAACAAAGTTCTTGGTCGTTCGTGTTTCTTTGTGATTACTCATCGACTGTGAACAGTTTCACGAGGAAACGAACGTTAAAAAAAAAGGCGTGTCTTCACGCTAGCTGTTAAACGCTAGGTAACATTTGCCTGTGTTTCCCTTGTATTTACCTCGTCAATGGAAATGCAACGTACATAGAAACATTACGTTATTTTTCGCCGATGCGACGCAATTAAAGGTAATCTTAAGAGTAGCATAATGTCTCAACACTGACCAAACAGCTTATTCGGCCATGTCAGAAAAATCTCTAGATTTTTAAACGAAATTACATGAAAACAAGCTTTATTTCTGTAAGAAAATACAATGAATACGAATTCACAACGTTCGTCGATGTTATTACGTCACTGTACTTTGGTATCATGGCTGCTATTGCGTCACTATAGCGTCAGCGATACGTCAATACCGTGCCCATGTGTGTTCGCTCGTTTTCCATGGCGATGCATCGAATTAGAAAGCGCCTTAACGTTAGCCAGTCCCATCTACGTTCATCTCCTACACTGCCCGACTTGACCAACCTCGATCGGTCACTGACTTTCCTGCTTTATCTACGTCGCTGCCGATAATTCATCCCTGCACGCATCAGCAAAAAATCAATAAGTTTTGTCATTTTCTATCGTAGCAAAATCTGTGGAAAATATCTCTGAGTATTTATTATACGAATGTGAAATCTATGAAAGAACTAGAAATGTCTAGAATTCTAGAAGTTTGAGAGTCTATGGTAAGGTTTCATATAGAAATCTAGAATTTTGACGGTCTAAAATTCTAGAGCTACAAAACACTTTAACTTGAGAATTTTAGGAAATTTTTGCAAAATAAACTTTAGAATCTTTAATATTTAATTCCTGCAAGTTTAGCTTTTGCGCTGCATAATTAATTTCTTCAGAATAAATTTCTTGTAGAATAAAAGAATTGATTAATTCTTAACTCAAAGAATAGAAGAATTGATTAATTTTCAACCCCTTTTGTGTTTGTAATAGTATTACCGTCATATATATATATCGTCGCCGATCGTCACAATGGAAGAGAATAAATTCGACGAACACGTGGATTAAAATCGAATCCCAAGATAGATGATCAAATATCGAACGTCGGAAGGTAAAGGCTCGGTTAATTCCGGACAACGTTATTTCGGGTAATTTCATAGACCAACGACCTTAAATAATAAAATCCTCTTTCAAAAAAAAAAAAAAAAAAAAAAACCCTAAGCATCCCTTCGTAAATCGCAAATCTTACCGCTAGAACAAAACATGTCAATCTTTTACCTGATTAGACGTGTATTTATAATAGATTATAATTAGTACTTAAAGCGTTGACAGAAAAACAAGGAAAGCTAAAATGCTCATTATAATATTTAGAAGGTGAAATAAATATTTATTCAGTCACATAAAAATTGACAGCGTGCTCGTAGAAAGTTAATCTCTAAATAATCAACTAGGAAATTCTATAGAAAGTCAAGTACTTTCCTACAAACCCGAAATTTCCACACAAGAACACTGTTTCAACTTTTTACCTAATTACACGTCTGCAAATCGCAGTCGGGGTTCGGACATCGACTCACCCCAGTTAAGGGCTTTTCCTGTTTCTCCTCGTTTCGCACGCAATAACCACAAGACCCAACGAACTCCAACGCTACGGTCTACTGCCCCCAAAGGGGAAACGCGCTCTGAATGGCCCCTTGTGTTATATCGTAGCTAGTTTGGATCCGACCCTTCGCAAAAAGTCGGACAACGAAGAAGAACAGACGGACCTGTTGTTAAGAACATCGCTATTTTTCTCTCGTGGAACGGCGAATTCCCGCGAAACTGACCACACGCCGAGAAAAAACAACGAATTCCTGCGCCATATTGATAACGTTCAATGGACCTTCTTCTTCGAACGAAGAAAAATCGGCCCCTCTTCCGAATCTTATGGCTCGGCTTCTAAATGACGATAAAAAAGTGCTCGTTAATGATCGTTCCAGACGCGATGCTCGCTATAAAAAAAGTTCCTTCCTTATTGTAACTGCAAATGGTACAATTAAATTCAAGGACGGTCGTTTATGAAAATTGAGCAGTAAGATGTCGGTGGTGTTAGTTTGGTTCGCGTGAGAGATTCAATGGAGAGGTCAAAGCGAGAATAAAGAATTGCAACGAGGAAGCGTATAAATAAAATTAAGTCGAAGGTCATTTTTTGTTCGTCTCCTTCGTTCGTTAATACATTTGCTGTTGGTATTAAAATATGGCTACGTTATTTTTAGAATTGCGCGTCTTGTTTAGCAGAATCCTCTTGCTTGATTGAAACAATATCGTTAATGAGACTTTACAAGACACAAATCGTAATGTAATCGCATCGACGCAATGTACGCGCCAATAACAGCAAATGTATTAATCAATTGATTGTATTAAGAACGAGGAGAGAATTAAGACGATTGTCGAAGGTTAATCCATTCTTATGAACACGTCTTTTAACCGCTTCTTCTTCACAGGTTTCTATTCTTCCAGTATCCCTCTACCTCGCTAAAGAATCTTGATCCATCGTTTCTATTTCTTTAGAAAATTGTAATGAGTTACAAATTTCCTTTTCAGAATTTGAGAACTTTACGCCAAATGGAATAATCGAATAATTCGGAATGCGTGAAAGTCCACTTGTTTCGTCGTTAAATTTGTGTTACGGCTAGCAAATTGTAACTTGTCACTTGTAAGATATCACTGATGATATTAGAGTCGAATGGCGCTTTTAATTTTCTTTTTCTTCGCGTAATTTTTTGGATCGTTGCACGTCGCTGGTCGATTCTTCATTGCGGAAAACTTGTCAGAAGTTAGCACAAAGCGTTCTAGATCGTGGGAAATTAATTTCTGGCTCGACGCGTAACCTCTTTCGTGGAAATGGAATTCCGTTCGTCTTGCACGTGGCATCCGGAGACTTTGATGGATTCTGCCACGTATCGACGGCTTGTTTATCGATGCCAGAAGAAATAAATTGGCTGGCTAAGTTCGAAGAGAAGTTTCAGCTTCTCGGAAGAGGAGCGTTGGCCTTGTACGGTTGATTCGATTTAATCGGCTCGCACAGCTGCTGACCGGAGTTTGCGAAAACTTCGCGAACCGCATGGCGTCCCCGACTTTCACGCACGTCCCTCTGTTCAGCTTTTTCAGTTCTTGTACTTTCCTTCGCGTTAATAAAATACACGGTTAACCGAAAAGTTGCAACATATCTTCATAGAATATTCTCTTTCGTGCTGCTTTATTTTCTTCGTTCTCTTCATTTTCTTATAGACCTGTAGATAATTGTTAGACGGAAAACGTACATATGTGTGTTCATATACTATAGGAACATATACGTTCTCTATAATACACAGAATTATATTACCCGTGCCATAAGTGTGCTATAAAGAAAGGGTTAACCATCGTGTCAAAGAAGATGGATGAGAATGGGCAAACTCGTTACACGTACATTATAAGCAAAGGTCCTTTTATCATCGTAATTATCGTCAAAATATACTACGTTATACATCAAGTATTATTCTACGATATATTCTTCTTTGGCTATGGCCGAAAACGAAAATTCTACGAATATTGTGCAAAATACGGATACGGATAAAAATCTAGAGAATACACGTTACGCAAGAATATACAAAGTATGCATAAATACTTCTTAGAATTAGGAATTACAAATTCACATATTCGTCCACAGACATAGATACGAACGTCGATGAAGAAACTAAGAGGAAAATTATCTTTAATCTTCAGTTTAATTTCAGCGGTACGAATTTACATAAAAATTCGTCGTTTAGTTATCAAAATCACGAATAACCAATCTTACCCTGTGAAATTTACAAAAATATCCAGCAGAACGTATTTCCACAGAGTCTATATTTTCAGCATCGATCTCTAAATAACAAACGACCACTCGTACAATTCCTCCCTGGCTAGCAAAATGGATCTGCCAGAAAAATGGTTTCGCAAGGGTGAAGAAATTGTGGTTTGGAGCACCGCGTGTTTCCAAATAATTTCGAAAGATGAGCACCGCACGAAACATCCGTGAACTGTCTCTTTGGAGTTATGCCGGCGGCGCTCATTTTCCATCCTGCCCTCGCAAGAAATCGGTTTCATTTTGCGGCAGGGGTTGCAGGCCTTGGACGCCGTGCGCATTCGTAACAGTATTCTTTAAGCGGAAGACGTTAGTCTTCGTTGAGAAGAATTGTCTTAGGGTGACGCGACGATCGCATGCAAATGCGGGATTATGTAATTGCGAAGAAGCGCGAAGAAAAGAGGATTACCGCGAGGATTGAACACGGCAACCTGGAAATGGAACCGAGATGGTTTTAACGTGTATTAGGAATTCGTAGAAAGGAGACGAGCAGGATTCTCTTGACGAACAGGGATTTTTAGATAATACTTTTCACGCGATGCTGACGCGTATAGCGTGTAACTTGAATTATTCCAATACATTGTTTAAACAATTATCGTGCTTTTATTTTCGTATGTTCCGACAAAATGATTTTTCTGCTGATAAAAATGTTATAATTTCCGAATTAATTGTACAAATTCGCTTAAAGCCCTTAAGAGTCCTTTGGATAACTGGATTTTGTACGTAGAAGAAAATTAACGAACGATTTTTCGAAAGCTGGTAGTTTGCAACGTTTCTGACATTTCTACCGAAAAAGATTCTTATTTAGTAAAGCAATATTTACGTTAATGCAGAACTAATTTAACCGAAATACATAGCCTATGGTCGCGTAACAAACGATAATAGAGTATAAACACGATTTGTGCACGGTTCTCCATTAATCTCTGTCCATAAACCCAATCGTTTTGCACAGGATTCAATTTATTCGTTGATATTATAATTAATCCCGGTATACGTTTCATCTATACCATAATAATACTAAAAACAGGATTATTAAGAGGTTGATGAATGAAACGATGCAAAAAGTAACGAGCAATTTTCTTCTTATATTTTTTTCTTTCCTTTCTCGACATTTTCATCGAATCCTAAGGTAAAGAGGGGAAAAAACGAGAGGGTTGTAGCATGCTGCTAATCGACGCGCGTGCAACACGCGAAATGATTTGTGGTTTGTCCGTGGCGTCTACTTCTAATAGCCTGTATCGAGCGTATTTATTGTCGCCGTGACGTGAAAAATTCATACGGGCACAAATCATCGTCTCGTTCTCGAGTCGCATTTAAAATTCTAAAGTCCGAGTTGTTGTTGCACGGCTCTATCAGGATTCCACCAATGAAGTAATGTTTATTCGAGTTTCTTACTTACGTAAGGTGTGCCAGTTCGACCCATCGATCCTATAAAATATACATAAACGCGATAAAACGTTAGGATAAACGGGAAGGAAATATGGCGAAAACAGCTTCGATGTTGCGTATTTGCTCTTGGAACGAAAGGATTAGTCCAACGTAATCCTTTTGCTCGCTGAATGGTATTATCTAAACGGCCGCGGTGAACCGCGACACTCTGGTGGAGATGTGCCAAAATATTTGCTATTTATAAGTGCGGTAGAATGTCTAAGAATCTTCATTAGTAGGAATTTCTAAGAGGTATAACTCGGTGCTTGAGAGTTGCGATATGTATTTGAGAATTTTCGGGCTCGAGCAGTATGTTTAAGAACTAAGAATTCTGCTACTTTGATATTCCCCTATTTAGCAATGTTTGTGTCAAAGAACTTTGTTGCTTGAGTACTCTGCTACCTGCGATACAAGCTTAACATATGTAACAAAGTAAATGCTTAGGGTAAATCAGGCGATCGATTCTGGAAAATCGAGTTTATTTTGGAAATAATTAAATTAAATGCAATAACGGTTAATAACAGATCTACTGCAAATTTTACCTGGAAAATGGAGAATCGATTTTCTAAATCCTAAATTACCGTTCTTCTCTCGCCATCTATTCGATTCTGGCGATAGAACAAAGCAAAAGTAAAGATATCGGTTGGCGGGTAATTTGAATTCTGTAGAATTTACATATGTATCTAAATAATTTCAAGTCTAAACATTTTCATATTTAAACGCTGTTACGTATTACAGGTAATTTAGAAATTCAAATAGCGAGATATTTTGCCATTCTGGCATAATACCTAAGCCTTGCTATCTGCATAAATATTCCATTACCTTGAATAATTGAATGATTTTTCGAAAACCACTATTCGATAGCTGATACTGACCAAACGAAGGAATACATGGAATAATCAATTTTATTTTTATTTGCAGCACATGGTGCAGACAGGCATGGCTGCGCCCTACGGTGGGGGTGTCTTCCCCCCGCCGGTAAATGGCGTAGCGGGTGTCGTTGGGGCGGCTGGTGCGGCCGGTGAGGTGAAACCGCCGCCCCCGGTCCCAGTGAAAGAAGACAACAGTGGCGCACCCCAACAGCCACCACCCAGCGGTCCTCAAGTTCCACCACCGGCTGGTGCCCCACATCCTACCGCCCCCGGTGCCCCAACCGCGGCCAGCTTCAGTCCGCCTCCGCCACCGAACGGCGTCGATCAACAGGCTATTGTACGTCATACTTTCGTTCCATTATTTACTACTTCTATTTGCTCTAGTTTTCCTTCGTCGTGATTGGTCGGTACCGTTTGATAGTAAATAATTAGTTGATTACAGATTAATCGATTATTTTTGTAAAATATACAATCCCTTTTCTCGCATCGATATCATAGATATGCGAGCGATAGAATATACAAAATCCACGATTGAATGTAATCAGATAATTCGTCATTTTAATTCGTACGATCAAGGAAAAGAAAGAGAGCATTCGCTCCATTTCTTTAGCGGAAACTTTTAACATTTGCGCACTCGCGTTTACGAATAATAATGAAACAGAAGGGCAACACAGTTTTACGACTAAGCTATTCTAAGAATTCTACGTTCTGGAAAAAGAACTTCAGAAAAAAATTCACCGCCTACCTGAAACGAACATGCAACGGATAGAACATAGTTTCGTTCCAAAATCTTAACGAGCATATCGCACATGTTCGTACAATTTGCGCGTGGGAAACCGTGGCCAAGATCATCATGATATTGAACACGAAGAATCCTCGGATTCACCAAGCCGTTTCATGTACCGCTCGTTGACATTCTCGCTACACTTCACAAGTAGGGGAAACGCTCTCTTCCGGCGGATGTAGCAGCGGAACGCGACCCTGTGAAACCGAGGTCACACGCCACGTCGGTCAGTCAGTCGAACCATCGCACCGAAACCGCATTTGGTTCTCTGTCCAGTCGCTTTCGGATCTCCATTCGGAACTGCTCGTCCTTGCTTCGCCGCCTTTGCGGTCTCCGACAAAAGTTGTCACAACCGGTGCCTGATTTCCTTAGCTGGCGTTACGTCACGTATACGAACCCTCGATGATTCTACGCACGTACGAGTTTAGAAACAAAGGGAGATAAGTGTAGGTAGGGAAAGTTCGAAATATTCGCCTAACGAAAATTCTAGGGATCTGAACAGTTCCCCTTGGAATTAAGGATTGAGAAGGATCGGGCATCTCGAAGAAGCAGAATTTGATTTAGATTAACTTTCAAGATACTCTTTCTCAATTTTGTATATTTCTGTAATCGCGTTCGTTTATTCGTTCAACGTATAACTGTCGCGACTAATAATAGACAGCTGTATACACTGTAGTTTCGAGAAGTGTACAAGGAGTACATATTAGCTAAATAGGCAAAAATCTACACAGATTTGTATTAATATTAGCGATACGATTATCATCTTGCACATCATCATCTTGATTAATAGAAGGTTATTCCTCGTGCAATGTAGAATTTAAAACAACTAAAGAAACACGTTCTCGTTTAAAGCCATGCTACAGGCGACCAAGTTAAAGATCACACGCGACGCCTAATACAATTTTATTTATGACGATGCAGCCTACTGTAAAACATTGTACGATAACAACTTGACTGAATCATACGAACGTGTAAATTAAGGATCACGTGTGACTGGAATCAACGCCAGTTTTAACCAGTCGATTTATATCAACCGACTCGTATCAAAGAAACGATATGTTTCCTCGACAGAAGCCAGACTAACCATTACTTTCCGCGTGGTTTAACAGCTTGATCAAACAAATATCCTGTAGTTGTTTCGCCCTACGTCGTTGCGTTCCAGCGAAGTTGAAACATCCCTCGGCTCGCCGCGCAAATGCTCGAAATTTGTTTAAGCGCGCGATAACTCGCCGTTGGATGACGTGACGCGCGTAGTCGCGGTAATTAGCGCGACTCATAAAGCGGCCTAATTAGCCGCGCTAATTAAAGTAATTCCGTTCGTTAATTCGATTTACTAGACGGCTGGCTGGATTCTGGACTGGCCAAGAGAGTGAGAGCCAGAGACTTCTCTGGTAATTCTGTGTGGTGCCACGTTAGTCGACACGCTCGACAACAGCTTTTAATTAAAGGGCTCCGTGGAACTGTAGTGTCTCCCTCCTATTTGCTCGCCCTTACCAATTTTCCAAATCTCCTCGCCTGTTCAGTTTAAAGCGCGATGCGGCTTTCGCTCGCAGACTGGAAAAATGAGGGATGTGAGCGAAAGGCTGAAGGATGGAAACGAAGTCAAATGAGAAGTCTGTTGCGAGTTGCGCTGTTAGAAACTAGATAACAATTTGTAATATAAGCGACAGTGTTTAATTTGAAAAAATCGCAGATAAATTTAATTTCTAAACGCTGTAGGTACTTAAGCATGTTTGAAAGCCGGTTCAGTTTAGAGTAGTACGGTTGTAGAGTGGAAAAATGTCAGGATTAGAATGAAAGATTCGTGGTGAAGAAAAGGGAAAACGTCGAAGTCAATTTCTCTAACAGAATGAAGTTAGACGGTATATAGTATACTTGCAAAAATGAAATAGAAGAAGATGAAAGAGGAAATTTGTCATCGAACGATTAAATTAGTTTTACTCGTAAGTCTCCGCTAACAGATTCCGAAGAGAACACGCTCTTCTTTATTTCTCCATCCATTCCTCTTTTCTTTCTATTATCACATCCTTGTGGAAGAGTTTTTCAATGAAATTCTTACTTCTTAATCAGCCAAATTCCATCGAACATTCTTCCTCCAATCAGTCTATCGATTGCCACTTAAATCCTTCATTTTCCAATTTTAACTCGCAAATTCCACTTTGTAGGCACGTCTATACTAACTGAATCGTTTTACAGACGCGAACCATCGAGAATCGGAAGACAACGATCGTAGAGCTGACTGTAAATTATCGTGATTCGAGCAAGATTCAGAACGTACGATTCTGAGGACAGTTTGTCGAATAGTCGTATCTAATTAACCCAGGCGAACGAAGTGCACGCGGAGCATTTCGGACATGGTTGAGCCAAGCGTGAAGAGTTTCGAACAATGTCGTGGTTCCGGACGACGTGGTCGCTTTGTTCGTCGCTCGTCTGTTCAATTATCCGGTGCCGGTTAGTCAGCGACTCGTAAAGCCGCATTTCGTTCTGACCATTTTGTGCATGCAGATCCGCATGATTTTCCTCTTCTTAAACATCGTACGCGCCAGGTTTCTACTATTTATAGACGTGTCGCACTTCGTCGCTAATCTTCTTTGTTGATGAATAATTATGTTGACGCGTTCTCTTGAATATATATTGTCAAAAATATTTTCTTCGTATTATTTTGCTTCGCGTTTCGTTGTTCATTTTCATTGTCGCAGTTAGAGTACAACTGCGTTGTACATCGATTTACGCTTCGAAATGTCAGAAAGATATCGACTATTTGAATTTGTAATGAATTTCTCGAATAAAAGAATGTGGAAATCCCCCACTGTTTGAAAGTTCCACATTTTTGGCCAAGGATTTTTGTTAACTTTCTCAACGCTTACGTTCGATCAGGATTCCTTGAATATATATTTTCAAAAATATTTTCTTCCTACTATTTTGCTACGTTGCTTACGAGCTTCGCGCTTCGTTGTTCATTTTCGTTGTCGCAGTTAGAGTACAACTGCGTTGTACATCGATTTACGCTTCGAAATGTCAGAAAGATATCGACTATTTGAATTTGTAATGAATTTCTCGAATAAAAGAATGTGGAAGTCCCCCACTGTTTGAAAGTTCCACATTTTTGGCCAAAGATTTTTGTTAACTTTCTCAACGCTCACGTTCGATCAGAATTCCTTGGAGATCGTCTCTTTTGTAAAGTTTATTTCTAGTTTGAAATTCGAATGTTCTTAAATATACGATACCATGTAGAATACGATAGGGATTTGTCGAGCTGCTTTGAGACTAAAACAGCCTTTGGCAGCGTTTTCTGAAGCAATCGATCGAAAGCACACGAAAAGTAATCACGCGTCTAGGGAATTCTCTAGGAATCTACTTTGAAGATCTATTCTGAGTCTTAGTCTTCGGAAATTTACTCCTGAACCGAAGGATCTACCTCGGACTAAGGATCTATCTAAGGATTAGGTGATCTTAGAGAGTCACTTTTGAAGTGGAAGAATCTCGGCAAGTTGAGATCCTATCCGCTAGGAGACACATGCGAAAGGGGGATCTGAGTTGCTCTTAGAAATTTCCTGTAGAATTCGAGAATCGTCAGGCAATTTTGAGAACCACTTGAAACGTCGAGGGCTCCTTACGCTGAATTTTATCTCGAGGGAAAAAAATATTCTCAGAGAACCTGCGGACGAATTTATCTCTATTCTAAAACAAGAATGAATATTCTTATTCTTAACATAATTTTCATTACAAAATCCGACGTCTACGATATACGAACGTTAGAATCTATAATATTTAAATTCAGGCTATCGACTACGGTAGAATTTCATTAATTTGAAGTTGCTGTCAAGAGACAAACGGTTCGTACAAATGAAGTTCATTAATTCTGCCCCTTAACCACAATTCCTCCATTCAAATAATAGAAGTTCACGTTTGGATAAATGAACTCAATCAAGAAGGAGCTGAGTTAATTGGGAACTGGCTAAAATATTGTTCCAACAAATGAAGCTCGGATAAATGAAGCTCTGTTATATTCCGAGAGATAACCCTTTCTTTCTATTCATTTAACTTACTTTCAAACTTAAATCCTTTTATCATAAAAATCCTCCCATTCTTATTATTCCGTCTACTCGTGATCCTTATTTTTCAATCCTTTTCAATCCACAACAAAACCACAACACCAACGCACACAATAATATCAATTATTATTCTCGAAATATCTCAAATCCATTAATCTAAGCAATTATTCGACTCTTCCAGGCCAGTCATTGTCATATCACGTAAAGTATCGGCTTATTCTTTAAATCTTATTTTCCAACCATCTTAAAACATCTTTCACAACAAGAATACAGTGTCTGTCGATTACTATTTTCCGACAATATTCAACTGTCTCTTCAACCAAACTGTAACACTCATTCGAACGTTATTCTCTTAACAAATTTCAAGTGATCCTGGCAGGCAAATTATCTTGAAAAAAGCAACCCTTAGTCGTAGGAGGACCATTATCGCGAGACAGCGCAAGTATCGCACAGTTTTGCCGTACAATATGAAAAGTCGAACGACGCTCGGGCGCCAGGACTCTATTCAAATCACTCGGTGGTGCAGAGGCGCAAATTAAAAGTTCCTTTTCAACGAACACGTTGAATAGCCGCGTTCCCGCGGATGTCGCGTCGTTCATTGAACGACGAAAAAGCATCCAGACGATCCAGTTTTATCGGCAGCGTGGAGTGAGCTGGCCGTAGGGCAAAGTCCACCGGCCGATGTCTCGAAAATTTTTCCATTCGCGCTTCTTCACGGAGCCTCGTTAGCCGATACGGACGTCTCGAGAGTAGTTCAAATGTTTCGTGGGTTTTCCATGGAATTATCCACCTCCTCTACCTCTCCGCCGCCCGTGTTGAAAGGCTTCCGCGAGAGTTTCGCGTGCTTTCGAGTTGTACGCGCTCCAAACTGTTTCCAGCACGAGGTTTTGAAGGGAAGAAGACTCCCGGGGGTTGGGTAATTGGTTGAGATAGTTGTACCATGAAGTTGGAAAACGTGGGCTCAAACGTGGGATGTTGATTTATTATGAATATTGATCTTTTTTTTTTTTTGTGATAAACTGTGCATGCAAGGAATGAATTTTAAGTTTCATACACGAAGATTTTGATTTATTCTGAAAAACTGATAAAAAAAAAAAAAACAAGTGATCGCGTAGCAACATGTATGGCGAATTTGCAAATTTAAGAGGAAATTGGTTGTTCAATCGAAGACTGGAAAGACTAACGATGCTCGTCCTTGGCTAGAGTTTCCGCAATTCCCTCGCTGTATCTTTTTGTAGCTACTCCTTTAAAGGAATTGGGGAAGAAACAAATGACCAGGAGTTTTCGGGAACGATAAATTTCTGCCAGTGAAGAGAGAAATCCCTATTATTTGTATCAGTCGAAGGACCATCCCCGGGCAATCTACCAACGTTTCGGGGTTAATAGTACTCGATCCTCAAAATCTCTGGCGGTTTTGCTGAAAAATACACCTGTCACTTTCAGATGTCTTATTCTCCTAGTAGAAAACATAAAAATCTTTTATAACTTCGGTTTCTTTACGATTATTCCAGTCAATTATTTCTCTTTTCAGACGCAATCCTTGTCTAGCATTTATCTGCGAATAAAATAAATAAATGACAATCGCAATGTTTATATTTTCACAAATATTCTTTTTCTCAAACAGACATATCCTGAAAATGTTTATTTAAACGCAAATGCTGTAAATAGACACGGGAAAAGAAATCTATAACTAACAAGAAACGATAAATTCTTAATGAAATTGGAACAGTGTACGGTTCGTCTGTCGCCCATCGAATTGGAATAATTTTGGCTAATTGAAACGAGTGTCCGACGCTCGCAAAATTTTCCCGCGCGGATTGAAACGAGGCAGCAATAAAAAAAGCTGGAATGGCAATTTCGTTCGATTAAACGCGACGCAATCGGCCTCGTTTTCGCAAGCTGCTTCGACAGCCCCGACGGGAGGCGAAAGAGCGATAAAAACGCGGAAAATTCATATACGATCTTTCTATTTTTTGCCTCGTGTATCCTTCTGTCACTCCTTCAATCAGAATTTTTTCAATTAATCGTCCAGCTCGCATATCTCGTAGCAACTCTCCAATATCATTCTGTAATCTTGCAAAAAAAATTTGTGAAATTTTTAATTTTCCTAAAGAAACGATTGGAAATTAAACGCAGAATATTTTGATAGAATTATTCCCTTCGGATAGGATAACGATTTTTCTCTATTTACGTTAGTATTTGTCATTTATAAGAGTTCCGCCAAATAAAGGAAACCAAAGATAATATTTCAAATGTTCGTTGGATAATCGAAATATTCCTGCGATATCTTATTAATATTCCAGCAAAAAAGCATAAGAAAGGAATAGGCAAAAATATCAATGACATCATTATATTTTATTATAAGGAGTTCTCGAAAAAGAACGCTGATCGAGGACGCTCTCGAGTAACCATCGAGTTGGCGGTCATTCTTCCATTCTGCCGCTGCTGCTCTACCCTCTTTATCCCAAAGGCTCGAGCAAACAAAGTTTTAATCCACCGTGATACAAGCTACCCACGTCGTAGAAAACGTCTGAGAGCGTATCGAAGGTTCTCTCTGCAAACCCTAATCTCTGGTAGTATCGGGCATCGGTGGGCATCGTCGATGCTCGATGAATAATTCGTGAGTCTCCCACGGAGAGGGAAGGAGCCAGTCTCTAGCCTCTCTGGCCTATCTAAATTTCATTACGTCTGCCGCGTTCTTGAAACGTGGCATCAAACTGGTCTTCCACGAGTCCGACGCTCGACGTTGAAGCAACGTCGTTCTTCGCCATGAAATTAATCGAAAGAATAATAGATTTCGATATGCTGGTAGGCGAATGAAATTTTAATCAAAATACAAAATTAATGAAAATTGAACTGAAAATTATTAGATGGTAGATCGCTAATTTTATAATTCTAACGTAGAAATTTGAAGAAGTAGGAATTCTGTAATTAAAAGGAGGATAATAATTGATTATTATTACGCGTGTACTTGAGGTCGTTGACAAAATTTTACAAGCTATAAGTTACGAGTTATCGAAATAATAAATCCTCTATTCTAATAAAAATAACAGAGAATGCCTTATAATTTTTATTACAACAGCGTAAGAAATAAAATTTTCCAAACGAATTTTAGAAAATACAATCATTCGATTGCTCAATTTAACGTAAAATTGTAAGAAAGGAGTTTCTAACTTTCAATTTCTAATTTATCGATTTTCGAATATCGTTGCAATAATTTAATAGCAATTTAATCTTGGAAGTTAGCGTGATATTACGTCGACAATCGGTAGTCATATTCCGTCCAATTTTGTTCGTCACAAAGGACACCGTAATCTATTTTCTACGGAAGGCAGAGGAAACGTATCGTTCTAACAAAGTGTTTATTAATAGCCGGCTCATGGCTGAAATTGCTTTAGTTCCAGTAACCATGGATAGTTACCGTGGTGGTATAAGCAATGACAGACGTGATAAAGTTGAAGGTGGAACGGTATTCAGTAGCACAGCCAGAAATTCCACGCAACGGCAGCTGCGTCTGACTATACGCGACGTGTGTTCACTTAGCCTCGTTAGTGGCGCGAACGAGATAAGGTCGGCCGGTGTGGCTGACCACTTACAGCCGGCTCTACTTGCGGCTTCTGTACCGTTTGCGGAATCGGAATGCTAACGATCGCGTCTCTGAACCTCGTAGCAAATATCTTGTCTCCTTTTTGCGAATATTGTCAGAGGTATTTACGGAGAATTCAATTAAGTCGGACTTTGGAATTTTCTGCTTCGTAGTTGGAGGATTATTGGCGTGAATAAAGAAATAGAAAATATTTGTGTTCGTTAATTGACTCTTGGGTTTAACGATTTTCTTCGTTTGTTAGCAATATAGATTCATTAAGCTCTGATTGGAAATACAGGAAACAATGTCCGTTGCAAATGAATCGTTTGACGGAGTTAGAACGGTGTAATGATAGAATAGATTAATAATTATTACTCTAATTACTAATAATTAATTTCTAAATCATCTTTAAGCTAGAAATCATTATTGCTGGGTGTTAAGTATCTACGATAAATATCATAATGTTATATAAAATTTAATAAACGTAAAAAGGATATTTTCTTTATATTTTTAAAAAGCACTTGGTATAAGATGTAAAATCATATAAAATTCGAAAGTATCTTACGTCCATATCTTTAAAAATCACTTCAAATTTCTTACAAAGTCTCGCATTTCTATGAACGAATCGTTGTAAATACCTTTGAATATATATTTTATGAACATAAACGACAAATCTCAAATATACGAGCTGCACGATGATTCTGATACTATCTCTGGTCTTCGACGACAGTCGGAGGTGTTTCAGGCAGCAGTGGCGGCCGCGGCAGCTGCAGCTGCAGGAGGAGGTGGCCAGCAACCAGCACCTACACCCGCTGGCAACGAAACCAATCCTGAAGGCGCCGTCGAAGGCAGCGCTTTAGTACCTGTCACTTCAGGTGCAACTACACCTGCGACAGCGACACAGGGTTCCGATCTAAAAGGTCAACCAAAACGCCTTCATGTCAGCAATATACCTTTCCGTTTTCGAGACCCTGATCTCAGGGCAATGTTTGGGGTAAGTCTCGTTTTTTCCACCCGAATTCCTTGGGAATTTTTTTTAGAAATTCTTAATTCATTTCGTATAATTATTTTATTACCTTGTTTATATCGTCAAAATTTAATAACAACTATGAATATGAGAAAAAGAGAGAATAAATAAATAATTCTTCTATCGAGCTTTGAAATATTTCGAATTTCTATTCTTATGTTCTTAACGCTCAATTGATATCGTTCATCATAATAGTTTAGATTATCACGCTTAATTTTAGAACGTATAGTTTTATTTAGTCTTGTATATTTTACGTGATAAGAATTGTTATCGATAGATTTGTTTTATTAAATTTTCCTCTTTCTCCTATCTCATTAAACACACTCTAACGAATTCTCAAGAGATTGCTTTCTGTTTTCCAGCAATTCGGTCCGATCCTCGACGTGGAAATCATATTTAACGAAAGGGGAAGCAAGGTAAGCTCACGTCGCCCTTAGGCTGCGAGCCACCCCTGTCAACCAACCCCTAAGAATACAGTTAGACTTAAGCCACACACACAGCCGCGTCCTAGCCACGAAATCCTCGTCACCAGGATGGATTCGCGTTCGAAGTCTCACCGGCCCTAGTTCGTTTCCACGCTCCACGTTAATCCAACACCCTAGAACTACTCTCCTTCCAACTTGCTCGATTCACGAGTTTCTCGCTCCAACTATCCCTCGAGTTCCTTCACAGAATCCAAAATCGATCGACGAGTTTCACAACCTGATGGTCGAGAACAACCTTTTTATGTCCCTCTTCCTCTCTAACTTTCCCAATCTTCCTCGTCTTTTATGCGTTCCAGTTCTTTTCTGTTTTGCCCCTTGACAATATAAAATAATCACCGCGCCAACGTGACACGATTTCTCTTATGGAAAAACTTTTGAAAAAAACTCAGCTAAAAAGACAACCTGGTCACGAGGACGTCGCGGGACCGTAATCATTCGTTCGAAGAGACGCAGCGCCACGGGGGTCGTTTCATCCCTCCAGAAAGTTTGTAGTTGCAGAAAGTAAATAGAAAAAAGAAAAAGCGAGAAGGCCTGGTGGGTTTGAGAATCGAAGAAAAGTGAAAACTGGATCGTGCGGCTGCGTCCCTTCGTCGTTCGTTCGTTCGTTCTTTTGCAGCGCGATGGCGACGAGAAGAGTTCGCGTAGCCTAAACTACCCCCAAGCGTAGCGTAAAACCGTCGGTGCCATTGTCTAGCGATCTGCCTTGTCAAGAATCGCGTCTCCAGCGATTTCTCTGATCCTGGTTGCAAAGTTGTCGTGACTACTTCGTTTTATTCCCTGTTCTCTTGTACCAAACTACGGGATTATCGGCTTATTGTGTAGCCTAAAGAGAAAAAGGTCGTGCCTGAAAATTGTGGCTGCGTGAGGAATAAAATATTAAGGGTATCGCGAGATGAGACGATGAAATTGCTTCTCTCGAAGGGTAGATGTTCTGCCGTTAGTCAAGTTTGTCGTGGAACGTTTCTCCGGATTGTTGAAACTTTTCTACTAGAGACATGGAGTGCGTGACAAAGAGCAGCGGTTAGATACGGATATCGGAGATGGAAGAGACGGTTCTCGCAGTTATTTGATTTGATTATTCGATTGAGAGGATACGAAGTTTGATATTGAACATTCTGTCCTTATTGACGATGATAAGGCTTTCAGTTCTTATCGAATGATAAATCAGAACTTGGGTTATTTAGCTTGCGAGATTGCAATTGAATAACTTGCAATTTCGACGTCTGCCTATTCTTAGAATTCGCCGATTGTAATTCAATTTTCTACGTAATATCTGCAACGGATGAGTTAATTAAATTTCGTAAATTCATCTTGCAAATTCTCCTGCGATACGAAACGAATCGAACGAATCATTCGGATTTTTAATCTCCTAAGGTAATCGAGTAACTTTGAGTTGCAGCGTTCACTCTCAAAATTCAACAGTCTTGATCTAATTTGCCGCGCAATGTTCCGTGAGAGTTCTCGACATTCGAATTCCTTAGACTCACGTTGAAGATTCTCCGGCGAATCGAATCAAACACCAGGCAGAAGTAACGCGAGCGTGCAGTTCTAATTGTCGCTCGTTTATGCATGAGAAAATCGAAGCTTCCAGAGGAAGGACGAAAAAAGAGATCTAGGAGAATAAAGGGAGAGAGGCATAGAGGATTCCAAGTGTATAGGAGAGTTTGAAATGCAAATAGGTTTCAATATGGATGACAGCGGTCTGGATAAGATCCGCAGTAATACATCGTGCCGACAGCCGGCATCCGGTGAGCTTGCATATTCAGCGTCTTTGCGTCAAGTACACTCAAGTGCACTTCATCAAGCTCTGGCGGTACCAGTAACCCAATAGCATCGGTCGCTAACGATGTCACGCACGCCCGTCCATTGTCCACTAGATTATCTTCTTATAAAAATAAATTCGCATCGTTCTAACAGTCATCTTTGTTGTCGTAGGAAGGACCGTAGCGAGATTTTATCGCAATTCTAATTCAAAGTTTTAATGCCAGAAGCATCAGGAACGATCGAAACGATCCATTCGAATGCGGATAATTTTTCATAGGAATTCTCGATGCAAGTGCTTTATTTTCTTGCATCGTATATTTTTGTATATTTTCAAACTTTACGATAATATTCTGAGATTGTTATTTAGATTGATCTTACTACCGTAATGATCTTCGAATTATATTAGATTGTCCGAAAAGTTTCTTTCTTTATTTTTTTTTTTCTTTTTTGAGGAAATAATAGACGCATAAACGTTTTTTTGTTTTATATTATTTTGTCGACTTACGTACGATCCATTTTGTTTTGTTGAGATAAACATCGTGACATTTCACAAACTTGTTTTCACGTTTGTACGAAGATGCATTGTTGTAAAAAACACGTTTGCGAAAGAAAGACACTTTCGGGACGATCTAATAGATGTCGGTGGACGATACAGACATTTTTATTTTCAATTGGAGTATCTTGGTATTTACGAATCCCTTAAAATGTAAAATAGACGAAATGTACAATAATCGAATTCGTCGATATAATGAAATATCAAATAACAAGGAAAAATCTTTCTACAATCGTGGTACTATGATCTCGTTGTTCTTTGAAGTTCTCTTGTTCCTTCTCCGTACGATTACTTCGAACGATACGATTTTATTTTCATAGAAAAACACCAACTCCGTCTTTCACTTTCGAGCATCGCGATTAATTCGAGTTCAGGTACGTTGATCAAAATTTGCATATAATTCATCGATTAAGAATTCACCTCTCTATTACCAATCCCATTTATTTTCAGTATTAATCGAAATATTCGTAACATCCAGCTGCTACTGTCGATATATTTAGATTGTCTGCTCAGAGAATCTTAAGAAGAAGTATCGAACGTGATATAAATTGGAATGCAACGGTGCATCGTACCCAAGAGGTTAATTGGAACTGGTTGGACGAGCTCGTTGTTCCTCGCACCATCAAACTTGGCGAAGTTCATCGAGATTATGAAATCGCGTGGAAAGTTTCACGCGGAGCAATAACAAAAGGCGAATAGTTCCCAGAAAGAAAAGGATGCTTCTTCTGCAGTGAGTCTTGGCCGGCGTAATTAGATCAGAAATCCATTATTTTCAGCAACGAAAACGCGAATAATGATTTTCCAAGACACGGCACGACCATCCTTGCCCTCTCACGGACTTTCCACCGCTCGAAGACGAATTCTCGAGGACCCTGGTCCAGAAACTTGACGCGACGGAAATTTCCAAGCTTGCATATTGCATATTCAAAACTATTCTCGCCGAATCGCTAAGAGCGGAATTCATTGTTGCTCGACGAGTAATCGAAACGTGCTTCAAAGTTTTCGCCTTTGGATAATTATTTTACCCGTGGCTTTAATGAAACGGCCAAATGTGCCGTAAATTGTATTAAGAATCGTTCCGTCGAGTTGTGCTAAAAACTTTGTCCGACTTCTTTTCACGGAATGACTTGTTCGTTTTTGCTGGAAAAATTCTAAGATTCGAGAGTTAGAGCGACGAGCCGATTATTGTCAGTGAATGTGTTGAGCTTCCATTTGAATTGAGATATAGAAACTTTCAGGTTTTTGTAAACTCGTTGAATTAGAAATTTACTTCTTTCGATTCTTCGATGAGTTGAATCTGTTTAAACAGTTTTTAAAAAACGCTATTTCTAGCGTTAACGTCGCGTACAAAGCATGGATACGAAGTACGAATACTCGCAGTCTTAGTTTATCGTACAACAAATTCCACTTTGCTTAATTGCAAACTATATCGACGTATTCAGATTCTTCCAAACGTTTAGACACCGACCTTCAATTATAAAAGACTCATTAACCTAATAGTCGCTCTATCAGAGAGCAGGCAATCAATCGAAGTCGCTAATCGAATGAAAGACGACGACAATCGCTAATGCTTGGCTATTAGGTCACGACAGGGAGGTCTATTTCGATCGTGGCGTAGAATGCTGAGAGGAAGTGTAGCTCGAGTCACATCCGTCGTTGCAACAGCCAATCCCAAAGCGGAATATAGCTGTTCCAGTTACAGCATGCTGAAAGGGGATTAATTAAACTCGTTGACGATAGTTATCCAGCAACCGATCATCCTGCATCCGTGAAACGGTTTTTTTTTCGTCCTCTTTCTTTCGCCGCTTGGCGACGCGTGGTCGGATCCGATTGGTCGCGCCAAGTTTCACGGAATTTGGATAAACCGAGCCTCGATAAAAGGCCACGCTCCAATTCAACCAGCCAACCAGGTTCCCTGAAAAATCGAAGCAATTGCGGTTTTGTCGCCTTTAATCATTTTTCCATTTGGAACTTTGGTGTTTTCTAATTTAAGATTTTTATGATTAATCGAGGATTTTTTTAATCTTTCGTTAGTATTTAAGCTATTTGCAAGTATACTCATTCACCGCGATTCTGATCATTTTTTATCCATAAACGTAGCATTAGTTCGACTACTTGAACACTTTTTCACTTTTACCAAATTTTAATCAATCATTGGACGCGGTATTAGCGAAGATTGATGTTGCGATGTTAATGCGTATAGTGATCATAGTGTGGTTGGAATAACCACAGTTTTATCGAGGTTCGAGGTGTTCGTTCTTCGCGATGACGTTCTAGGTTAACGCTTAGTTAAATTCCAGTCTGGTACTATTGGATAATGGTACTCGCAGGCTGTTTCTTAATCCGAAGGTCGGAAAATATCCATTACGTTGTTATACGTACGTGGAACATTTTTTATTGCTGGTAGAACTCGAGTAAATTGTGAATTCGAAGAACGTGAGATACCATAACAGAAAACATTCGAGAAATTGAAACGCTAAGAACCGAATTCTAGGAATTGGGACAGTACAGAGTTGTGTAAGAGCCCTTGGCCGAGCGGAAGCAACGGGAAATCGCTCGATAGGAAAGCCGAGATAAATTGCAGAAAAGCGACCTCCGTCGATGCGTATAACTGGAAGTACAAGTCGGCATTCATTACGCGTTCGAGATCCAACGACTCGACAATGGCACCAGGCGACGCACTTTTTGCATTGCAAATTGAAATGCCGCCGCGACATTCTCTAAGAAATATGCGCGACAACGGTGAACTCGTTGCCATCGCTTTTTAGCATTTAAGTGATCGCGAGGACGTGACGGGATCCTCGATGTGAAATCTACACGCAATTGGCAAGAAAAATAGGAGGGAAAAAAGGAAGAAAAAAAAAGGAAGAAGAATTAAGTAGAAGTAATTCGATAATTGTATAAAGTAGACACGAGAGTATATATCGTGATTATTAATTTCTAGAGAAAAGAGTGGAGGAATTTAATCCATGTATTCTATGAAATTCCTCTTTAGAATATTAAACGATCCCGTCACGGATTTAAGTTATTCGTATTCTTCGTGTTAACCTAGTAAAATCGTTCGACGTCCACTCGATTTCTTTGCGAAATAATCGTCGACCGATTAACGATGATTATTTTAATGAAGACACGAGTGAGATGTTGACGTTCGACTAAGGATATCATGAAATAAGGATTAGGTTAAGGCGAACGAGAGAGTGTGTGATGATCGCGCGAGTCTGTGAGAGAGACCTTTTCTCGAAAGCTTCGTCAATGTAAATGGAATGTGGCATCCCTAATGAAGTGCAGCATTTTGGAGAAGAGATACTTTGAGACCGGCGCGGAGGAGAGCGCTAATCGACTTACCATTTTTCTTTTCATTTTTTCGATAATAAGATTGTTTCTCGTAAAAGTTACTGGAAAAGGAGGAAAAAGGGAGGGAGATAGAAGTAGATATACGTGAAATAAAAATACAAATAAAGAGAATTTTAGTACAAAGTGATATAATTGGATAAAAAATAGATAATTTTAATTATATAAAAGGTGGTGATAATTTGAAGTTCAAAGGTAGTCGGTTGGCGCACTTGTCTCGCGCTGAGTATGTGCCAGTGACACGTACATACATACCATAATATAACCAATGGTGTTAGTTCTCGTAGTTGTTAGACGAGCTATTGCATTTTTACTAGCTAGCATTCCGCATTTTATCATTATTTAGCTCCCATTGGTTATAAGGCAGCTCGGTGCACCTTGCGTAACTGTGTTCGCAGCTGCTTTTGACGAACTGTGGTATCTAAAGTAACTAAAATACCAAAAACCATCATCTCCTTCCTCCTTCTCCTTAGAAACACGCGACACCTTTTTCTTAAACAAATGGCGAATCGCCTCCACGATTCTCTTTGTGATCCTTTCGACGATCTTCTCATCGTCTTGTACAGTTCAATCGAAGCTACAGTGGCTACAAAAAGTACTTGCACACGCCTACATTTTTTTTTACATTTTTCTTTCTCTTTTTCTTTTTTATCAGTTTCTACATTTCATTTTCATATTATGAAAGGTACTAAACGATAAGAAGAGATTTAATATAGTCTGGATTAATTAATTATTATGTACGTGTTGTGGTAAACACAATGGTGTGCAAATACTTCTTATGGTAATTGTAATATGCAAAGAAAACGTAAGAAAAGAAAAAGAAAAGCAAACGGCAGCTAAAAAGCTTCGCGTAGTATACTTCACGATCTTCTCTTGCGTCGGTGAAGAATATAAATTCTCGATGAGCTCAAAAAAAAAAAAAAAAAGAAAAAAAAAGAAAACATGCAAAAGGAATTGTTTAACCCTGATGTTCACCTCGCTTCTTCACATTTGCCTCTCTACGAGTATCCCCTTATTTTTAGAATAATTTATTCATAGAAGAAGGGAGTACATAAAAGACGGCGTAAAATCATAGTGAACAACAACACCGATTATTTATAAACTATCCAGAAAATATTCTGCTAACAATGTTTTTAAGAATCTATTGAAACGTAACACATGTTTCATGTCTCGTAAAAATCCGAGGAGAACAGCAGGGCTAAAAAAAGAAATAATGATAGCAATAGCAGAAATCAATAATAATAATAATAATAATAATAATAATAGCAGTTGTTTTAAAAGAGAGCTCGAGAAATTAATGGTAGAAGAAAAGAAAAAAAATTAGATCGTTTCAAAATGGACGCAGCAGCGGACACACGGTGCACCCGGTGAGCCGGCTGCCGCCACTTCCGGTCGCGGAGGAGACCCTCGGGAGATGCTGCCCATTTGATTTGATGAAACTTTGTCACACCTCATTTTTTCCGAAGCTACATCTAACCAACCTCCATTCTTATCCTTCTCTTTCTCTTTCTCTGATGAGTTTCCCAAGGCGTTTCAAGGCCGGTACACGTATACACACACGTACACTTCTCTATACAGAGAAAACATATTACGCACAAAAGATACATATACACACACACACACACACACACACACACACACACAATTTAGATATTAGAGACGAGGCAAAAGCAGGAGACGATAGTAGTGAGAACTAACCAAAAACGATTGATAACGACTTGCCGATCTCGAGATCGGAATCGATCTTTCCAAACTGAGACCTGCGTTCGTACTTTTTCTCGAGAGAGACATCACCTTTTGTTAATTAGTCTCGCTACACGCCGTATTGTGGTTCATAGACACTGCCGCGACGTTTTACTAATCCACCTGCAAGTGTTGGATTGCGATAAAAAAAATGGCTGATTCCCACGATGAATTCGTTCATCGTCGAATTTCTTCTTCGTTAACGGGGAAGATATAATTTTTCTTATTTTCTCTTTTAAGTTGTTACAATTGTACGATATTGTTCAGAATTTTATAAATAGAATGTTATTAGTATGGCTAGTTAGATTTAGAAAATTTTGTTTAACAGAAACCTACGAATTAATTGTTTGCCAATGATCGAAAAATGTTTCTCAGCTTCTTCATTTGTCAATGCCCGAACGATCGAAAGAATATCTCATGCAGAAAAATCGTATTCTAACATTTAGAAGCAGACATTTTGCATGTCACAATCCAACGCAAACAGCATGATACCGTACATATCTATATTACCATTGCATCTTCCGAAGTTTCTTAAGTATCTCTCTCTCTCTCTCTCTCTCTCTCTCTTTCTCTCTCTCTCTATTATATAATGAATATTATATTATATATACGTATATGTATATTAACACACAAGCACAGAACATATAGAAGACACACACATACACACTCTGTTCACATACTTATACATAACACCTGTACATGTACGTACGTACCTCTATCTGATTGTTATATCATTATTATATATGTAAATAGTAGTCGCACGCTTTTGTCTAGGCGAAGTCGAAGGTATTAATGAAACGGCCCATGCTTCTACCTCTTTTATTACTCACGTATGTGTCTTAGGATAGAGAAATGCTGCTTTCGATCTCACCAACCGTTTTGTTCGGTGTTCCAGTCTCACGTGTCGTTTGGCTCTTCTCGTTGCAATTTTATTCTCTGCCTTTTTCACTCTCTTTTTTACTCTCTCCGCCTTCGACGACCTATTTCCATTCACTTTCCAGAGATACTCCTTTCCCTTTCGTACGTGCGAGTTTGAATGCGAGATCTGATCGTGCAAAAATAATTATTTAAAGACTAAAGTATTTGGTGATTTCCTAGTATATGGTCTTTACGTTTTATTAATTTTAAAAACAGAAAGTAGTGGAATGATTGAGAAGACTTATATTCAAAATAATTTACATTCTTTCGATCATAGTTGGAACGTACACGTTCTTATCAAATTTCTTTAGTTCGTTGATTGTCATTTGTGGGAAATTCGAATATCCAAAAATGTACGGAATACATTACACAGAATATGATAAAATGTAATGCAATGGTTACAGGAAAAAGCAAATTTTCATGTAGATTCCATTTCTCTAGTTACGTTCGTAAAAATTCGCAGTTGCATTGAAAATCATAAATCGAAGTTTCTCAATGTAGAAATCGGTGACATTTATTCTTCATAACGTATTACGTGTATATAATGAAAACTATCAATTATTAAAAAGCACAGTTTTTATTTGATGGTATTATCTAATTAACTGTGTCGTTACTTCTTTTTGCGTTTATTTTACTTAGTAACGTCATGACAGTGAAAGTGTAAGGAGACTTCCATTTCAGAAAGCCATCTCCGCTAATCAATTGATAATAACCGAGCCTTGGAATTCCTCGAACCTCTTCTGTAAATCAACAATCCCAATTATTTTCCTTCGATAAAACAAAAGAGACAGAAAAAGCGAGTAAGTGAGTGAGAAAATTTAAACGAGGGGGAGAAACGTAGGGTGCAAACTACCGAACGCGTAGACAGACGAAGAAAAAGATCTCTCGTGCCACTTTCATCGCAAAAACACACACAAAACTCATATACACCATACTAGAAAGGAAAGTCACAAACCTACGAACATACTCCTTGTCTCTTAAAACTCACCTTCTCTCTCTCTCTCTCTCTCTCTCTCTCTCTCTCTCTCTCTCTCTCTCTCTATTTCTATCTTTACTTATATGTATATACATATAATATACATATATATAATCTTGAATCTCGTATTGTTTTGTGCGCTTTTATATCGCTGTTTGCCAGCTTCGGTTCAACTTCAAGTATTCTTCGAGTTTCCTCTATCTTCGTTCTCCTTCATTTCTCGTCATCCTTCGACCCCATTCGACCCTCCGACGACCACTCTAATTACAATCCTTTAACACTTTCTACACGCACGTTTAGCCACACCAACACATCGTCGCCGTGCACACACCAATTATCTGCTTAATTATCATGTTTATCGATTCACGTGACACAGACGAATTGCACATTTTGCCATTTCTTTACTATGACGAGTAGTGATACGATCCTAATCCGTGGGCGTACATTGTATACGATATATATCACTTGTCAGAAGATTGGAAATATTTCTTCGATCGTACTTGTGTCGAGTCGTCTGCTAATTTCGTTATTAATTCGGTACTGATGCTACAGATATCAATAATCAGGTATAAAGAGCTTCAAGATAACAGAATTTTCAGTTAATCTCTCTCTCTCTCTTTCTCTCTCTCTCTTTTAAATTGTTGCATTCGATGGAACACGTAGTGATTGTAAACTCTTGGTCCGTACGCATCTATCTATATGTTTAGACTTTATATTGTGCTTTTCAAATATTCAAAATTATTGCATTTTTCTAGAAATATAATAAAAACGATATTTTATTAATTTTCTGGGATAAAAGTAAGGTCGTCATAGCGTTAAGGGATTACGAAAAATATTCGGTCTTTTTATCGTTGATAGAAATTTAAGAAATTCGTGGAACTTTCAAAGCAGCAATCTGTGCGCTATAAAAAGTTTGGTTGCAAAAACTTTGTTAGATATACACGTGGATACATTAAAAAGTTCGCCAGATTATCGTTCAGTGAGAAGATCATCATCATCGTTACAAAGTTTCTTGGAAATTAATCAAACTGGTCTACTTTCGTTTTTCTATGTAAGACACTTCTCAACCGCGTGTTTTACTCGTCGCATGATTAATATTCTTATCTTGATAGTCTTCGTATCGCCCATAGCACACGCTCACACTTGGAAATTAACGTTAATTACTCCGTGCCTCGCACCCGGCTGTTAACTAATCGTTTCAAGATCACCGATCGTCATAGATCGTTTTACAAACGTTCAATTGGAGTTTGAATGTGATTCACGATGTTTGATGGCCGAAGGAATCGCAGGATTAGCGATCGGAACTCTCGATAGTTACTTCGCGCGACAGGTACCGCAATTAATCACGCTCTAGGCCAATTAGTCATCTCAAGATCGCATCTATTACCGGCTACGTCTTATTTACGCGCACTGAATCGATTCTAGTCGATCCTAGACTACAGTTCCGTTTTAAATTATCGAACAAGTATAGCTGTCTCTTCTACCTTCGAACATTATCGATAGAAGAATATGGTCTGAGTTTCAAGTTTCGTCTTGATCTTGATTACAAGCGTAATCTCTGAAAATTCAGAGTTAGGAAATTCTATCGTTAGAAATCATGTATATACTTCATTTCAAATAGTATGTATTCTAAAGGATCTATTCAATTTGAGAGATCTCGATGCAGGTCAGAGTAGATCTATAAAATCTCAGAGGTGTCAGAATTGAAAAATCTTATTATAATATTCGTCAAGGAATACAGGACGTAGCTCGTATATATTTCCTTTCAAATTTCATGTAATCTGCGAAATATCGGAATTAGAAAATCCTGTTACAATATTCGTTAGGGAATACAGG